>VDFB02252616.1:80651813-80896192 GCA_007258455.2 Sequoia sempervirens | reverse complement strand
TTTCTATTGTTTCCTATTTAGGCACTTGTTTACCCCAATCTATCTCCATCATGTGATTTGATCATCTTTCACGATAATCATATAAATCTATAATTTAAAATACTAATGATATTGTTGGTGTGAACAAAGTGTGACCTAATCAATTCATCACCTTAGTTCTATTCATATTAGTTACTTAAGTTTACTTAAAGTACTTATAGGATACTTATCACTTTATGTCTCAAGCCATAAGATAAGACGCATTTCATAATCTTATTTAATCCTATGTCTCACCTTAAATCTATATAACCAAAGGGTTCCCTTCGCATTCTTAGTCTATTCCAATCCATTCTAATTGATCTTCATTGTATATTTGCATCTTTTGATAGAATAATATTATTCTTATATTTGATCTCTCGTGTTTTTATTGAAGCTCCTAGAGCTTGAGTAGCTACATATTTTAGCCAAATCTTACATGTACGAAGCATTTTATACCAACTCTTACAAATATACCAAAGATCTTATAACAATTCAACTTCAAATACATTTCTTGAATTTAATTTCTTAATAATTTTACAAGAACCAAATTTCTTCACTTTGAGCTTATTATGTCCCTTTTGGAAATCTATCTTATAAACATCACTTCATCTCCTATTACATACTCTTTTTGTCTCCTATTTTGAACTACGATCTTTATACATATGGTTCATTTTCTCCAACTAAATTATTATTTCTCAATGTAAAATTTTCATATACCTTACATAATCTTCAACTATAGCACTCTTCTTGTGATTTGCAAGAAAATCTCTCTACTCTAAAACATTATTTGAACTTTTGTCCTCATACAATTTCAAAAGGTTGCTTGCATGTACTTCTATTTATTAAATTAGTATCAAGGTCCATCCTACAAACTTGTGAAAGAGGTTGATCGTTGGTTGTAGGCTAGATCTTCCAATGATAAGTGTTGTACATAACTTGATTTGTTTGTAAGTAGATCATCAAACCATAAGGCATTTAGTTCAAAGCTGAAGATGCCTCCTAAAATGATGGATAGAGTATGACGTGTACTCCATGTTGTGCAAAAATTTCAATAAATGCTATATATGATTAGGAATGTTTAGATCTGATTGGATGAAGTAGAAGAAGACAAAATAAGAGGAATTCTTAACCCGAGGCCTAATGAATATGATGGTAAAGAAAATAATGGACCAATTGAAAATATCATACTAGATGAAGACGGCAAAGATGAAACAATGTTGAAGGCTATTTTTGGTGAAAAAAAATTGAGTTGATTTTCTTAATTATTATGATAATTTGAATCATAAAGAGTTGATTGATTGGATTACTAATCTAAAAGAATGTTAAGTATGAGGAATCTCCTAACCCTAATAGAGTTTAGTAAGTCACAATTTCCAAATTACTCTTTATCATTAAAACAGTTGCATTCATTACGTTGTCTTCCAACTTTTATCAAAACACTCAAATCAAATCCATGGGCTTGACCAAAGAGAAACCACCTACAAAATAAGCTCGAAAAGGTGCTACATAAACCACTAGTTTTCATTGCAGATCCAAACACTTGAGGCTAATCTTTGATTGCAAGCACTAAAGGTTTGCTAACATCAATGTTGAATATACGAGTCAAAGATGAAGGCCACATGCAGGAAGATCACTTCTGCAACACTTATCAAGTGTGTGATTTTAAATCACTGCTCATCTAGTGTAATTTATTTATTATTGCTTTATTGCATTGATTTATCCTAAACATTTGTGTGTACAGATGTCTTATTTCCTACAAATATATATACACACCTAGAGATCATTGACAATAATCAATAGACACACATCGCTTGCATGATAGAGTTGCCACGTTTCTAATTTCACAGTTTGGTTAAGATCTCCGAAGTGACATACTGTTGAATGATATTATATTATTCAATATAAACAGAATTACTGATTTCGTTGTACATAATTTAAAGAGTTGTTAGATATCATAGTGGAATAAAAACCTTAACCAAGTCAAAATCTTCAACCAGAGGGATATTGCACAATTTTTGGGAAAAGTAAACATACCTGTAAAACACAGAGACACCTCTAAGCACTGTTAGTAACACAGTGGAGGCTAACACAGAAACCCAGGAATTTGCATCCTAAAGTCATGCTTCCGAATTGGTAAATTTTACTACATGTAGTCCTTATGTGCAAAATTTTAACTTCTAGCCAATTAAAAGAGGCGCATTGCTTTATGCTGGTGCTTCTGTTCATTTTTCAAATAAAAATGTAAAAACCATCAATGGTAAAAACAAGTAGCATTATGTCTCATTAATCAGCACTAGAAACACATCCAAATTTTCCTGTGCTTCAGACATGCCCAACCGATTTCACATATATGTCTCAAATCTATATACGTTCTCATCACTTTTAGCTTGTACATGCATATCCATGTAAACAATAGCTTGTCCATTTGCAATCCTCCACAACAGAAAAAACAACAAATAAGACCATGGCACAATATTTCTATTAACCTTATGAAGGGTTTATGAAGAAAATCCTAGATAAATGCTCACTCTGTGAACTATTACTTCCATGAATCCATACGATACACACTAGCCATTGAAAAGTCCCATTTATAAATAAAAGAAGAATAGTGATTACACATACACAGAACAGTTCCAAAGAGCCTTACCCGTCTATAAGAATAGCTCCAATAATTTGATGTATTAAATAAATGCTCACTCTACCAACTATTGCTTCCATGAATCCATGCTATGCACAGTGGTCGATAAAATTCTTCATTTATATAATCTTACAATAATCTGATATATATAATAAATGCTCACTCTGCCAACTATTACTTCTGCGAATCCATGCCATGCAGAGTGGTCACTAAAAGGCTTCATTTATAAAAAAAGGAAGAACAGTGATTATACATACATAGAACAGTTCAGAAGAGCCTTACGTGTCTACAAGTATAGCTCCAATAATTTGATATATCTAATGAATGCTCACTCTGCCAACTATTACTTCCATGAGTCCATACCATGCACAGTGGTCATCATTTATAAAGAAAGGAAGAATGGTGATTACACATACACAAAACAGTTCAGAAGAGCCTTACCTGTCTACAGGAATAGCTCCAATAATCTGATATATGTATATATATAGAAGGATGAGGCCATGTATGAATGTGAAACAAAAATTATAGTGTTTTACAGCAATTTATCCATGGAAAGCAGACCTGCATATGCTCTCTAGCATGCTTCAGCGCAATGAATAAGGTTCCATATAAATAAAGAAAGGAGAAATTCTGATTACAAGTAACAAAATAGTTAAGTGCTTTACCCGTCTACATGAATAGAAAGCCATGGGGATGAATCCATGTATAAACATGAAACAGAGACCATGGTGTTTTAGAGCAATCATTCCATGAAAAGCAAACCTGTATATACTCTTAAGCATGCTAGAGTACATTGAGCTAGAGTGTAACGAATAACAATTGCCTTGGAAAATCTTATGTTTACCATAACAAGAGAGAGCTAACAACCATAGGTGTACTCAACATGACGGGTTCAGAGTGTAGAGATTAATTTGAACAGAAAACTATGACTTTCATATAGAGAAGAGTGGTTACCTGCAAGCACATAATACGTCTAACATAGGAGTTGGATGAGTATTATACACCGGCTTCCCATTTCATGACATTCAGGGCTCAGTCATGCTAAACTTTCCTTCAGTCATCCAAATTTATCTACAGCACATGCTGTGCCTAATGAAATGTAGTAGCACCATGATTTATAAATGGCATAATTAGCCCCTTGAGCAGCCAGCAACACAGTTATCTGCTGATTTTATATCACGACGAACATTCATAGAAGAACCAGCATTCTTTGAACCAAAATCCTCTGCTGGGATTTCTTTGATCGATTTTCCCTTAAAAAAATGTTTTCTTGAAAGAGTCTTGCTTAAAAATGACTTCTTATTACAACTAGGCATCTGCATATGCCATTTTGTTCCTGGTATGTCAGCCATGTAATCTGAACGAACATGGCTCTGCTTTCCAGAGGAGGGAAGACCATTATCATCACTGGCAATTCTGAACCTTGGACATCTGCCCACAGACGTAGGCATTGCCTGTAGTCCGCTAACAGAAGCTGATTGTTCAATATTAGATACCAGAGTAGTATTAATTGCTCCAGCACATGATGGGCATGGTGGATCATGCTTTTGTGACTCGGGAATAGTCTGATCTAGGCAATCTGCATGGTAAACATGGCCACAAGAGAGAACCCCTGAAGGTGGGAAATCTCCACATCTTATCATCCTATGTGAGCTCCATGGTGATTTCTGTGATAACCATCTTTCACATAACCCACATCTCAGAACTTCTGAAGTTAATGAGCCAGAACCACAATGCAGATTTTTATACTTAGAGTTTTCAATTTCCCATCCAAAATCAGGACTATTTGCACTAGTCAACCCATTTCTCTCTCTTTGAGAAGATGAATTAAGCTCAGGAAAGGATTGCATTGAGCCAAAGTCATCTCCAAAAGGTTTTGGTTCGTGAACAGAATTATCAGGCCACCGAAATGAATTCCTCCACTCAGTAGATGTATATCTATTGCTATTGACTACTTGACCATCAGTTTCCATAACCTTATCTGGAAAAGGCATTGGATGGACTGGCTTTGACATAAATGAGTAACGGCCAGAAAATCCTTTATGTGCAGGAGGAAAATGTATGACTGCATTTTGTTCACAATCCCCGATGTCTGAATAAGATGATGCAGAATCAGCACTACAAGGACATGTAGATGCTCCAGTGCCGAGACATCCCTGGAAAACCACACAACTAGATTTATTCAATTGCACTTTTCGTAGTCCTCTCAAAATTTAAAATCAGTAGGCACAACATCAATTACCTCTTTGTATGATCGAAATGAGGAGGCAGATCTTGATTCTGAAACAAAGAATATGAGTTAGTAACTACATATTTGTATCTGACTTTAAAGGATAATAACAAAACAGAATTTTGAGCACTCAAGCAATAATCAATAGTATGCAATGCACTATGATACCCAGAAATTAGTACAACAGTGACAACACAAATCAACTACATAGAAATGATTCTGATCTTTAATCACGTCAGGAACAGTTTACAAAACATTGGAATACCTTCTAAATTCTTGTATCATGATCCATATATAGAAAAAAATTGTAAAGGATATCAAAACTACCACATACTCTACAAAAGGGCATACCAGAATGCTTCGGAGAGAAGAATTATTGCATCTGTTGGGAATTAGTGTTCACATGGGATAGAGTGTGTGAGGTAAAGTGAGTTAAAGTTTATAGGTTATTATAACAGTGGTAGTAATTGTTTGTTTGTATTATGAGTTGTTTTAACAACTCATATATTTAGGAGTTTGTTAGTCACGTAATTATCTCTGAGTTGTTGTGGGACGTTTCCTATAATATAGGAAATACAAGTCCTATATATATGTATGTAATGTGTATTGAATGCGACATGAAATAGAGAAGCATAATATTATTTTTGTGTGTAATATTTGCAATTCTAATGTAGCATTTCAAAATTCATCATGGTATCAGAGCATTGTTGATTCATGTGCCTGTGCATTGAGATTGTGATATCAAGAATGTTTGTAGTTAGGTGATGGTAAATTTGGAAGAAGACTTTCGCTAGAATTGAATGGTGCTTGAAGATCCTCTATTTCATGAAGCTTTCTGGGTGTAAAACATGGAGCAAAGGCGTGCATAATATGAAAGAGACATTTTAATTATCTCCTGGTATGTTGTTTTGATAACAGCTCAGTAAAAATTCAATATCTTTTTCGTTTCTCAATGAAATTTCAAAATTCAAAATGTTTCAGAAAATAGAAGAATAGCAGCATAAAACCCAGAAACGTTTTAAAGAAATTTACAATAGTTCACAAGCAGTTTAAAGCAAAAGTTTGACGTCTGAATCTGCAAAGCATTGGTGTGAGGTTTTAAAGTGTGACGATGTTCTCTTCACCTATTGCTCCAAAAGTCGTTTCGAACATGATATGCTGCATTAGAGGAATTAAAGAATGCATTAAAGGTGTATTTGCTGGTTTAGGCATGTGAGGAAGGCATTTGAAATTTTTTGCATTTAATATATCTTCTGTGCAAATCAGGATTGGACTTTGTTGCTGCATTGAATACAAAGGTTGTTAGGATTGGAGTTTGTTGTTAAGTTGAATACAAAGGTGGAGAATACCGTGAATATAAAATTGAGATCATCCAGTCATTTTATTTAGTTAGTTTTTCAAAGTAAAGTTGTAGAGGGTTTGTTGTGAAGATATTAATTGTTGTGTCATTTTAAATATGCATATTAAAAAAAAAAGTGTCCAAAAAAAAATGACTTAAATAGTAAATGGATGCATTATCGCTTGTATGCAATGTCCATCTTAAGGGGGGCATTATAAAATTGCAGGTCAAAGCCAAATTTGCTAATTAAGTAGCAAATCTACTTGGAGGCAGGAGGCAACGGAATAAGGAGGACAATCAGCGTCCTCTCGTCAGTCACCAACAATGGGGTCGCTTATCAGCTATGGTGACAAATGTAAAATATGTAGTGTGTTTTTTTTTTCAGCTTTTCAGTTTGGTGTGTGAATGCTAAAAAATGATTGTATTAAAAAGCAAATGACTGCAGAGGTCCTCTGACTGTGGTGATCCTCTGACTGCCATACTTCGTTAGAAGATGATCAGTCAGTGAATACATTCATTGGCAATGGTGGTCATGTGCAGCAAGATCCAGACAGTAACATGCGCCTTGATATGATTCACTTTTCAGTGTTCCTAGTTATGAGAATAAGTGGAAATTTCACATTATGGGGGGGAATAATAACCAATGTTCCATTCCCATTTCGTGCCAAAAAGACTAAAGTCAAGGGCATCTTCCAGTGGCAGTGGCGGTTGTCTATGTTGTTCGAGATCGAGTGGCAGCGGTTGGTAACAGTGACTACAATTAAGAACATTTTGTTCTTATGGAATGTAATGTGAAAACTTTTCCGTATGAGTTTTCTTCTTCAGATTTTTTTTATATATGTTGATTCCTATATACTTCCCTGATGTACATGCATAGTGGCGAACAAAAGCACCGAAGTAATGCAGGTCATGGATCTTGAAAGGGTTTGTGGGAGGATCCAAAAAACCACACAAGGTGGACAGATGGTGCAGGTTCCTGTTCACGTCAAGGTTTGTGGTAAGCCTGTTTAAAACCATGGGAGGAGAGGGCCTTTCTTTGGATCGAGG
This sequence comes from Sequoia sempervirens, assembly GCA_007258455.2. Lineage (NCBI taxonomy): Eukaryota > Viridiplantae > Streptophyta > Pinopsida > Cupressales > Cupressaceae > Sequoia > Sequoia sempervirens. The sequence goes on along the minus strand of VDFB02252616.1, from coordinate 80,888,920 downwards.
CCATGAGTCAGTTGGACATGCCACAAGGATGAGCGTACTGCAAATGAAGGGTGTGAGTTCGTACCATGTTCACACTAAGGGGGGGAATGTTGGGAATTAGTGTTCACATGGGATAGAGTGTGTGAGGTAAAGTGAGTTAAAGTAATAACTCACGTAGTATTAAAAATTAAAAAATTTGTTAGAGTTTGTTTATAGGTTATTATAATAGTGGTAGTAAATGTTTGTTTGTATTATGAGTTGTTAAATATTATGAGTTGTTTTAACAACTCATATATTTAGGAGTTTGTTAGTCACATAATTATCTATGAGTTCTTGTAGGACATTTCCTATAGTATAGGAAATACAAGTCCTATATATATATATATATGTAATGCGTATTGAATGCGACATGAAATAGAGAAGCATAATATTATTTTTGTCTAATATTTGCAATTATAATGCAGCATTTCAAAATTCATCAGCATCATCTATTCAGTATCTATGTATAGATTCGTCCATCCATTTCTACAATATTGTAATTCTGATCTTTAATCACTTCAATAACATACAAACGCTTCATATATCGTGATCCATATACAAAAAAAATAATTCATAAAGGATCTTGAAACTAATATGCGCATTACAAAAGGAGGTCATACTTGAATACTTCATAATATCAAATTATCAATTGTGCAGACTATACGTATGGATATTACTAATCCCACTTTTACAAAATAGTAAATTACCAATTTTTAAAATTTATGAAAATATTACAACTTTGACTTATCACAACATACAAGAAGTGTAACTTGGGAAAGCATCACCAAAGTTGTTGATTAGTTTCCCAAAACAGGAACGTCCTAGGCATGACAAGATGGGGACTAAATGTCCCCTTACTATCCTCTGCATCCAAGCCCCCCACAAGAGGTTGTCTCCAGGATGCCCCTACATAAATGAGGGTGTCTTCAAGGACGTTCCCCTCTAGGACAACATCATGAAATTTCCTGTTATCTCCAGCATCACTAGGGGACATCTGGACATCCCTCTACAATCCTAGGAATGGTATGATGTCCCTTGCGGACTGTTAAAAAAAAGCTTGGAGCTTCGTTAAAATCATAGTTTGCATCATAGTTGCAACACTCGCCAAAAACTTGGCGAGTGAAGAAAAACTCGCAAGTTTTTGGTGCAATTGTACGCCAGAAAAACTCACCTTACTTTTTGGAAAAATTCGCCGTACTTTTGGCGAGTTTCTGCAAAAAACCAACGCAATCTGGAAAACGCCCAGGCAATCAGCTAAAAAGGCATTTTGAGTTATTCTTTTCGTTCTTTTGCATGCTTTGCTTCAGAAAAAACACTAAAATGATGTGTTTCATGAAGGTTTGTGTGGCTTTGATGGTCTTAATTTGGGTTTTATTGTTAATGCAAAATGATGTACACCATGAAGGTTTGTGTGGTTTTGGAGGTCTTAATTTGGGCAGGGAGCACGCCCAAGGTGCTGCCCCGGGACCTCGTGATGGGCATTTCCCCTTGACCCCGCTAGGGGTGCTGCCCCTCGACCCCATTGGGGGCATTGCCCTCAAACTCCCATTGAATTCATTTGATTTTCTAGGTACTCTACACTATTTACCTTCAATTTTACAAAAACAATTTGCTATTTTCATTTTGTTTTAGACTATCAATATCAGCGTATTGACTATTGAGCATTCCACACAAGGATGCGATTTTGTATCTAATTTTCTTTCAAATCAATCAAATATAACTAGACTTAGCTTGTTTCTTCTATGTACTCATTTTATTGACTCATTGGATGCATCTAATCATTGAATTTTGCAAAACAATGCATTTTTAATGAAGTTTAAGCAATTTTTTAAGTTGCCGAGTTTTTTCCATACCATATTTTCCGGGCTTGCCGAGTTTTCGCAATTGGCGAGTTTTTCAACTATGGTTTGCATACTGAGTCATCAAACCAAAAACTTAGCAACTTAAAAAATACTTAAATTTCTTTAAAAACATAAGCTTAATGCAAAATGTGTCAAATGATATTATAAAATGTTGGGAAAGTGTTTTCTATCAGATTTGAATACAAAATCGCATCATTATGCAAATACAATAGCCAGCTGATAATTGATATGAATTTATGATGATTCTAATTGAAAATCATCATCACAAATTGCTTATCCATGCACATTGCAAATCATAAGAATCTACAATTTCGTCTTTCCCATTCTAGTGAAAAATTGGGGAGAGGATCTAGTCCTCACATACAGCTATGACTCCTCACTCAGCCTAGAAGACTGGACCTATGGTTCCACCCTGCTACTAGATGGCAATGACTCCTCTGCCTCATGTTTGACATCATCTGCATTGATGTCATCGAATCCAATCTCTCCTACTTCAACTGCATATACAACTTCCATAGCTTGCCTCTCAAAATCAGCAATCTTGTCTGCTATAAACTCACTTCAATTTGCTCAAGAATGCTCAAATGTTGGTTTGATCTTCTCCCTGGGCATGTAGGTCTTAAAAGGGCAAAAAGCCATTTATTTTCAATGTCCAAAATGCTAGTTTTTCCATGTACTTTTTGTGTCTAAACTGAATGCTGCAATTTTTACTCAGTCTCGCCAAGTACTTGCACAAATCCAAAGGTAAAACTTCCGGAAAATTCATTTTGTGTTGAAGTTAGAAAATATCATTTTTGGAAAAAATACTAGTACTTGGCAAGTAGTTAAATTATGGTTAAAAATACCAAAATTATGAAAAATGGAATGTGCCACGAACGTCCCTGTGGCCAAGGAGACCTTAATTTGAGCCTAGTGGGCACTACCCCCAATGCCCACAAGGTGTACTACTTGATTTCTCTAAGGGTTGCCACCTCCAAACCCTGGTCTAGTTTTAAAAAGCAAAAACTAAAAATTGTTTTGGACTGCACCAAACAGAAAAGCAATGTTTTTGTCCATGTTGTCATGACTATTTCAGTGTTTTTTAGTTTCCAAAGTTTTTAATGATTAAATCCCAAGAAATCGAAGTCCATTTACGCTTTTGATTTTCTAAGTCAATCCCGATTTAGTAGTGCTACTATGTTTATAATCAAGTGGTTTAGAAAGTAAATATAGTGATCTTAGTGAAGATGCTCAGATTTCTGACACATGTACACTGGCACTACAACTTGTTTTGGATCTCTTCATCAAGTTCTACTGTATACTGAATCACTTACTTGGAACATGCTAAGGCTCTTGATTGGTCAAAACTTGACTGGCATTGGTGTATCTGCTTTTATTCGTTTGATGAATAATGCTGGAGCCTGGTATTCCTTTTTAAGAAGATGAACGGCAACAGGTTTTCTCATTTTTTTAAACTGCAACTGCAGAAACAATCCCAGATTTTGCTCAACTTGTTTGCACTATCACTGGCATTGAGACATTAGACAGCACAGGAGATGATCCTACAAATCTAACAGTGTAATCTTGGTCAATGGTACAATTTTCACTCAAGATGCTAAAGATAAGGGTGAAGATCTATTAAGATTCATTGTCTCTAATGCAAAATGTTGTACAGCAGCACAGCTTTGTATAAATGTCAGCTTCTTTTACTCATATTGTACACATAAATGATAAATTGCAACTTCTTTACTCTTTTTTGTATTAATTTTTCAATGTTTAAATTTTGTAAAATAATTTTAATAGCCATCCCCCTGCTGTCCTTATAATCTGGAAAGAAAAAATTGCCATCCTCCTGCTGTCTCTAAAATCTGGAAAAAAAAAATAGTCCTCCCGCTGTCCTCGAAATCTGATAGAAAATTGCTGTCCACAAATCCCTCCCCCTGTCCCAGGAACTCCAAGAAAAAATTGTATAAAAGTCAGATAATCATAACCTTGACAAGCACACAATTTTTTTTGAAAATAGTTATGACCAAATCTCACTTCTCTTCTATATAATTTTATGGTACAAAGTGAAATCATTGAAATGCAAAGAAAAATCTTCTGCACACTCAAATAGAAGTATATACAATATTTTGGCCTATGAATAGGACATAAATAGAAGTTCCAGTTATTGGAATAAGCATCAATACTAGGTCACATCATACATTTACAAGATTCAGTATGCTTAAATTAAAGGGATTTAAGTACATTGGCAGAAATCTATCTTAGTTTGGGATTCAACATGCATCAAGAAATATCCAAAGGTCAAGAGATTCAACCCCTAATATTTTCCATTCATGTGGTTCTTTAGGAAATTGTGGTTGCAAAATCATGGGAAATCAGCACCAGCTCTCATACATTTAACTTGAGTGCAACAACAAGCAACAGTCAATATAGGGGAGTCCCCCCTACCCAAGCCATTAAATTCATATTTTGGTGCAAATAAATCACATTACATCTAATTTGTATCCTTAATCATATGAAGGTACAGCATATACTACAACTCATTGATATTGCTCCATTTTTACACAATGAAAAGTCGAAAACAAAATAAATAGTCGCATCAAACCCAACCTTACTTTTTTTTTAAATTTGCAACTTGGACAATGTTAACAAATATAATTATTAATAATGATAAGCAATTGTAGTAAGCTTCCTTCCAATTTCTGATCACCCAAATCCTAATGTGGGCAAGGTGAGAGCATACAGTGGTAAGATTACAATGTGTTAACCAACAATCAAAGATAACCAACTGAAGTAACACCCTTCCACTTTCTGATCACCCAAATCTGGATGTGGGCAAGGTGAGAGCATACAGTGGTAAAGTTACAATTATGTGCTTCTAAAGTAAACCACTTCTTCAGTAGGGTAAGTATGTAAAACCAAGTGCATGAAATGAAACCATCTGCTTATTCAATGGGAATTACAACAAAGCAAAAGAACTTGGCGGCAAGCTGACCAATCAAGAGAGATCCTCTACTTATTCAATGGGTATAATAAAAAAGTAAAGAATGCTCAATCACTTATTCAATGAGAGTGCCACTTATTCAGTGGGGTAAGAAATGACATGAAAGTAAGCAAGCTCAATTGCTTATTCAGCGAGAGCACCGCCTATTCAATGGGCTGAGTAGCAAATAAGTATAAAAGCAAATCATCAATGGTACTACCAAAGGTGTTACAATGAGCTCAATATAAAAATGCTTCAGAATATCATATGCTGTTGTTATACTACAAAAATGATAAGAACAAAGCACAACTCCCCCAAAAGATGTCACAATGTGAATATAAGAACTCCCTCACAAAATATAACAATAATACCTTGATAGAAGTCCCCCCCAAAGCACTATAGAGGATCTAGAACATCGCTGTCACAGGTCTGATGTAAAGTTTCAGGTCTGACACAGGGTGGACAGCAGGCTGGAAACACCAGTCAGCAACTATTCAATGAACATAACTTCACCAAAACGCCATAGAGACTCTCCCAAACACTTGTGAAGCCAAATGCTATGCTAGGCGCCAAAATGTAGAAAAGTTTGCAACCCCGAAGTGAAAGGACAGCAGCAACAACATCAAAAACACCACCATGCCAAACTGCACAGCATAGCTAGGGGGGTGACCAGCTAGGAAAAATCAGGTTCTCCTCATAAAAAATCTGCAAATTTGAGCAAGGGGGCGCCCAAGGCCTAGAAAGCCATTGATCCCACACCCACAAAAAGTTCTCCAACCCTCCGAACGGTGTGAGCAAATAGGTGGTATGGCTAGGGCTAGAGAAACAAGGACCAGCAAGAACACCAAGTCTGAAATTTCACTCCAAAGCCCCAATCTGCACTAAAAAAACTCAACCATATGCAAACAATACTAGAAAACTATCAAAGCAATCCATCAACCAAACTTCAAAACTAAAAACATCACTAGTAAGCCCAATGGAAGCTCCTGAAATGAAGCTACACCAGTCCAACTAGGGAGTATCTTTCAACTCTAAAACTAGACTCAACCATTGAGGGTTTTCGTCCTCAAGGCCTTGAAGAATTCCAGCATCATGCCCGCAGCACGTCGTTATCAAATTCTCAACATAACCCAAATGAGAGCTCTGAGGAGGTTTAAATAGAAAGTAGGGTTCCAATTTTCAAAAAGTTTTTCCCTCCAAATGGGACGCCAACCCTAGAGGAATAATATTTTATTCTAATTTTCAATAAAGCTCCCAACTTGGGTGTCCAACTTCATGGCCCCCTTTTTAAAACAACTTAAGTTACCGATGATAGACATGGGGGTCCAAAAGTAACTTTATAACATACGTTATATTTTATATTTTGCCTTTTCAAACTCCAAATATGGTGGAAGCACTGAACTACCAAAATTGATAGAACTCAACAACTAAAAATGTCACTCCTGCCAAAAACTAGAAACCCAATACAAAACTACTACTCAGATCACTGCCCGAAATAGCACTTACTAAAAATAGCATACTACTAAAAATAGTGTGTCCAAACTCAAAATTAGCCCAATCTGAGATGCAGTTGTGACTTACTAAAAATAGCCATTGCTAAAAAATAGTAGTTACTGCTCACCAAGGATCTCCAAAAACCAAGAAAACACTCTGGCAAGCCACTACAATTACCCCCTAAAATGCCTCTAAATAGCCTATGTTGGAAATATTGTCATTGATGTCAAAGGCAGATAAGAGACTGTTAGAATTGTGTCATTGATGTCAAGAAGGGATACATTGTCTAGTGTGATATCATTGATCATTAAAATATGGATGATTCAATACATAAATCAAGTGTTAACGATTGAAGATCATCAAGTCACCAATGACAAGCAACAACAGTGTCATTTGGATACAATGGAAGAAATGTTAATGTTGCTAAAGAGCACTCAAAGGCATATAAATGAACAGCAACCAATATACCGAAGGCAGCAATGTTTGTTTATTAACATAATAGAAAGCAGTGATTATATTTCTAAAGCATATAAAACAAAAAGCCAAGAGAAAAAGACAAATAACATATAGGACGAAGTTCAAATAAGGATAAAACTCAGATAAGACAAAAAAGAACAGCAATTTATATTAATAGAAGGAAGCAGTTAATAAGACAAAATTCTTATCTATGATGTGGTTAATAAAAAATAAAAAGACACGATTATTCCAAATGGTGCGATTAAACTCAAAAAGGGCTGTGAATATAAGTAATACATTTTTTGAAGAAGCACGGTGAGTGAATGGAATGGTATGACTCAGCATTGGAAGGATATGTTTAATGTCAAACAAAACATTTGAAGTGATACATTGATATATGAAGAAGCGGAATTAATTTCTTAAGAGTTACGATTTTCTTGAAAGGAAGATAGATGTCTTTTGGAATAGTGCGATTCATGCAAACTTGGTCTAGTAAAACATTCTACATAAACAAAAGAATTTAAAAGGAAATGATCTATTAAAAAGAAAACTCCAGATTTATAAAATAATAATGTATGGAGAGGTGCGATTCTTGAAGTGGTGCTACCAAGTTTAGATAAGGCAAACTAAATCATATTTTTCAAAGATTAAATCTGAAGAAATGTGATTAAGACATGAAGAGGCAGATTTTAAGTAATGTGTTCTTTCATCAAGGGTTGCAATTCATAAGCAACATATTTATTCAATATTCAAAACAGATTTGCAAGAGCTGAGAGTGTCGAGTTTGTGTGTAGAAGTGCAGAAGTATCTCTTGTGTGAGCCTAAAAGAAGAGCATACATCACAAAGAAGGGATAGATTGAAGCATGAAGCAGATCTATTAAAAGATCTCATTCTACATTTGAAATTTTCAGTCAAGAAAGTCAAGGTTGGTGCCTTGCAAGGAGTTGGTGCTCCTTGTGGGTTGGTGCCTACATAACTGATTAAGAGGTTGGTGCCTACTACCATTGTAAACCCATTTTATTATAAAGTACATAATTTTGTATCGTGGTTTTCTCTTGTAAGGGTTTCCACGTAAAATCTTGGTGTCAACTTGCTCATATTGTTATATTCTTGCATAGTTGTCATTGGGTTAGAGTTTAAAAAGTTGATAAAAGTTGAGAGGGTAAAAATTGTAATATACTAATTCACTTCACAATCCCCGCTGCCCCCCTCTCAGTATATTTGTGTGCTCATCAGTTGGTATCAAAGTAGGCCCTTCGAATAAGTCTAACAAACTTGAAGAGATCTATATAACATACATCATGAGTGGAGAAGGATTCTCTTCCAACAAGGCTCCATTGTTTGATGGGACAAATTATGCATTTTGTGTTGGTATGTGGCGACTGATCATGCTATACTGTATAGCCCATGGTATATTGTACACCCCGGCATGTATCCTTGCCGGGGTCCGGGGCCGTGCCGAGCCCCGAGCGGGGGTTCGAGGGCGGCAGCCCTCGAGAAAAAATTCCCTCCTACTTTTTTACGTCATCACCCGAAAAAGGAAAAATCCGATTTTGTAGAACCTGAATCTAGAAGCTTCTAAGCTTGTTAAAAAGGGGTCGGATTGGGGTTACAGTATGATGAAAAATGCGATTATTCACAAGATTGTAATAGGTTTTTGCACTAGATAATAAAATCATTGGATGGCTGCGGTTTGGTGGATGTAGCCCGGATTGGGTGAACCATGATAAATTCTCTGTGTTATAATTTATTCTATGTTTTTAGTTTCTCTATTTATTAATTAAATCTGCATTTAATTGATAGATATCTGCCATTTATAACCCTAACAAGTGGTATCAGAGCGGGTTGTGTTTCGATTATCGTCTGTAGGAAGGTCTCACAGTTGAGCGGGAGTCTCATGGTTGAGTGGGAGTAATGGCAGACGAGGGTAAGAAGGTTGAGAAGTTTAATGGGCAGAACTATCAGTTATGGAATATGCAGATAGAGGACTACCTCTATCAGAAGGATTTATGGCGGCCATTGGAAGGGAAAACCAAGAAACTTGCAGCAATGTCTGATGAGGACTGGGAGATTTTGGATAGAAAGGCTCTTGGCAGTATTCATTTATGCCTGGCACAATCGGTGGCGTTCAATATTACAATAGCAAAGACAACTCAAAAGTTGATGGAAACCCTAGCGAAGTTATATGAAAAGCCTTCCGCTTCGAATAAGGTATTTCTTATGAAGCATTTATTTAATATGAAAATGGTAGAAGGTGTGTCAGTTATTGATCATTTAAATGAGTTTAATACGGTCACTAGTCAATTAACTTCTGTAAAAGTAAACTTTGATGAAGAAGTTAGGGCTCTTTTGATTTTGTGTTATTTCCCTGAAAACTGGAATAGCTTGGTAATGGCTGTTAGCAATTCTGTTTCTGGTTTGAATACATTGAAATTTGATGTTGTTGGTATTATTTTGAGCGAGGAAATTTGTAGGAAAAGCTCAGGTGGAACATCCACATCAAGCAGTGTTTTGAATGCAGAAAGCAGGGGCAGAACAAAGGAGAGGAAATAATTCTAGAAGTTGTGGGAAGTCACGAGGAAAATCAAAGGACTGAAAGTCCCAATATAGAGACAAGAGGGATTCTTGGTACTATGGTAAACCGGGTCATTTAAAAAAAGATTGCTGGTCTTGGAAAAATAAAGAAGACAAAAATGAAGGAAGTAAAGAGGCAAATGTGGTAAGTAATAAATCTGATGAGAATGTTTTGATTCTTTCCCTTGATAATGCTGATGATTCTTGGGTGTTAGATTCAGAGGCTTCATTTCATGCTACCCCCCATAGAATTTTTTTTTATGTCCAAGGGGATTTTGGGCTGGTTTATTTAGAATACGAACCCTATCAGATTGTTGGAATCAAGAATCAAGATTAAGTTGCAATGGGAATCACTTGTACTATATGAAGTATGTTCCAAAGTTAAGCAGAAATTTAATTTCAATAGGGCAACTAGATGATGAAGGTTGTGTTGTTACATTTAGGATAAAAAAGGTCAAGGGGTGCCTTAGTGAAGGTGGAAAGTAGGCACCTGAATCTTTCTTTGTACATACTGTTCCTTCTACTTTAATTGTTACGGAAAAGGGTCAATGTTCAGGAATAGTTGTTGCAGTTCAGCAGGTAGAAGATCATACAGTTGTTGTGGACTCTGAATCAGCACTATGGCATAATAGACTTGGGCATATGAGTGCAAAAGGTATGAAAGTACTTTATTCAAATAATGTTTTACCAGATCTAAAATGTGTTAATATGGATTTCTGTGAAAGTTGTATGGAAAACAAAAGAGAATAAGTTTTCTCAAGGATGGGAAGCAAAAGAAAGATGAGAAATTGGAGCTTGTGCATACGGATGTATGGGGACCAGCTCAGGTATCTTCTCTCGGTGGCTCTCTGTATTATGTTACATTCATCGATGATGCAACTAGAAAGGTATGGATTTATTTCCTTAGGCAAAAATCTGATGTATTTGAAACTTTTAAAAAATGGAGAAGCTTGGTTGAGAATGAGACTCAAAAGGCTAAAATGTCTCAACTGGACAATGGTGGTGAGTATTGCAGCAAAGAGTTTGAAGATTATTGTTCCTCTAATGGTATTCAGAGAAAACAGCTTCAAGGACTCCACAGAAAAAATGGAGTGGCGAGTGCATGAATAGAACAATAATGGAGCGCACAACTATGAGATTGCATGCTGGGTTGCCTTTAAAAATGTGGGCAGACTGTAAACACTGCTGTTTATTTAATTAATAGAGTCCCTCTAATCCTTTGGGTTGTGGTATTCCAGAGGAAGCATGGAAAGGTAAGAAGGTGAGTTATTCTTTTCTCAAAACCTTCGGTTGTGAAGCATTTGCACATGTAGATTCTGAAAATAAACCAAGCTTGATGCAAAATCAAAGAAATGTGTATTTGTTGGATATGGCATTGATGAATTTGGTTATAGGCTTTGGGATTTTGAAAATCAGAAAATTGTGAGAAGCAGGGATGTCATATTCAATGAGAAAGTATTGTACAAAGATCTGTTGTTGCAGCATGAGAAGAAAGAAAATGATTATGCAATGTTGGATGATATTCCAAACAATGATGTTTCAGTGATTCCTCATGTTGGGCAACAACAGCAACAACAAATACCACAAACTCCTGTTAGACGATCTTCAAGGATAAGTAGACCTCCAGAAAGATTCTCTCCCTCTTTGTATACTATTTTGTTAACTAATGCTGGTGAACCAGAATATTATGATGAAGCTATGCAGATGGATACCAAGGATCAGTGGGGCATGGAATGGAAGAAGAAATACTCCTTGCTGAAAAATTAGACTTGGGAATTATGCAAGTTGCCTGCAGGTAAAAAGGCTTTACCAAACAAATGGGTTTATAGGCTAAAAGAGGAGGATGGAGGTAAGAAGAGATTTAAAGCCAGATTAGTTGTAAAAGGATTTGCATAAAAAAAGGGTATTGATTTTGATGAGATTTTTTCTCCAGGTTGTTAAAATGACTTATATTCGTATTGTTTTAAGTATTGTGGCTGCTGAAGATTTGCATTTAGAACAGCTTGATGTTAAAACAGCCTTTCTCCATGGTGATTTGGAAGAGGAAATATATATGGACCAGCCACAAGGATTTGAGGTCAAAGGTAAAGAGAAACTAGTGTGCAGATTGAAGAAAAGTTTATATGGCTTGAAGCAAGCACCTCGGCAATAGTACTTGAAATTTGATAGTTTTATGGCTGAACAAGGCTACAACAGGTGTAATTCTGACCATTGTGTTTATTTTAAGAGGTTGGATAATGACAGCTACATTATTTTATGTCTATATGTTGATGACATGCTTGTAGCAGGGTCTAACATGGATCACATAAGTGAGCTAAAACAACAGTTAGCAAAATCTTTTGCTATGAAGGATTTAGGGGCAGCAAAACAAATTCTTGGTATGAAAATTTGTAGAGATAGGAAAAACAGAAAATTGTTTTTATCTCAAGTTAATTATGTTGAAAAGGTGTTGCAGAGATTTCATATGGAGAGTGCAAAAGCTGTCAGCACACCTTTGCCTAGTCATGTTAAATTGACTAAGGATATGTGTCCAAAGACACGAGGAGGAAGAAAAAATGTCCAAGGTACCATATGCTTCAGCTGTAGGTAGTTTAATGTATGCCATGGTATGCACGAGAGCGGTTATTGCACATGCCGTAGGAGTTGTTAGCAGGTATTTGAGTCATCCCAGAGTTGAACATTGGAATGCGGTAAAATGGATTCTCAGGTACTTGAGAGGCACATCCAATAAATGTTTATGTTTTGGGGGATCTAATACTGATTTAAAAGGCTATGTTGACTCAGATTTGGCAGGGGATATAGATACCGGGTGGAGTACCACAGGTTATGTATTTACAGTTGGTGGGACAGCAATGAGTTGGATTTCTCGATTGCAAAAGGTGGTTGCTTTATCCACCACAAAGGCAGAGTATGTTGCTGCAACAGAGGCGGCAAAGGAGATGATATGGCTGCAACTTTTCATGGATGAGTTGGACAAACAACAGGCTGGAAATTACTTGTTTACAGACAGCTAGAGTGCTATACATCTTGCAAAGAATTTTGCCTTGCATTCTAAAACAAAACACATACAGTTGAGATATTATTTCATTCGGTCGGTGTTGGAGGATGGACAAGTCAAGCTGGATAAGATACATACAGATGTCAATCCAGCGGATATGTTTACGAAGGCAGTGACAAGGGAGAAGTTGAGCTCCTCTTTAGCTTCAGTTGGCCTTCAAGGTTGAATTCAAGTATAATAGAGCAGCAGGGTCCAAGGTACTTATTTCCAGTGGGAGCTGTAATTGCAGTAGTGTCATCCAGGATCAGTCTCCAAGTGGGCGATTGTTGGTATGTGGCGACTGATCATGCTATATTGTATAGCCTATAGTATACTATACACCCTAGCATGTATCCTTGCTGGGGTCTGGAGCTGGGTTGGGCCCCAGGCAGGGGTTCGGGGGCAGCAGCCCTCAAGAAAAATTTTCCTCCTACTTTTTCGCGTCGTCACTGGAAAAAGTAAAAATCCGATTTTGTAAAACCCGAATTTGGAAGCTTCTAAGCTTGTTAAAAAGGGGTTTGGATCGGGGTTACAGTATGATGAAAAATGCGATTATTCGCAAAATTGTAATAGGTTTTTGCACTGAATAATAAAATCATTGGATGGCTACGGTTTGGTGGATGTAGCCCGGATTGGGTGAACCGCGTTAAATTCTATGTTATAATTTATTCTGTGTGTTTTTAGTTTCTCTGTTTATTAATTAAATCTGCATTTAATTGTTAGATATCTGCCATTTCTAACCCTAATATTTTGGAGTATGAGAATGGAGGCCTATATAAATGCTATAGGATTTGACATTTGGCAATCAGTGGTGAATGGATATAAAGCTCCTTCAAAAACTCCAACAAATTCAGCAGGAAGTAAGGCAAGTGAAAATAATGTTAGAGCCAAGAATGCAATCCTATGTGGATTAAATGAATCTGAACTTGTGAAGACAATGCATTGCAAATCTGCCAAAGAGATTTGGGACGAGTTGAAGCAAACTTATGAAGGAGACAAGAAAGTAAAGGGAGCCAAACTGCAAACACATAGAAGCAATTTTGAAAGTCTTATAATGGGTGAGGAAGAAAATATTGCTGAATTTTTCTTGCATGTGGATGAAGTTGTCAACACCATTCTGTTAATTTTTATGATCAAATTAAAGAGCAGAATGTAATTCAAAAACAAACAAACACAATAACACAGCATATACCCTGGGAAAACCCTCCACTTGAGGGAGAAAAACCCAACAATATCACTTATATATTGAATAACAATGAATGTCTCCTTTACAAAGAGGCCGATATGAAGGCCAAGAATAAGCACCACAAACTGATGCTAACACAGCAATTATGCAACTTGCAGATAACAATTTAACCTTCTCCAATTATATCGATCTGCACTTGATAATCTCCTTGATGCACAAACTCGCACTTGAGTATATCGAACTTATGATGAACAATGAATAGATGATCTAGAATGATTGAATATCATCTCTTATTTATACTATTTGATTGTGGAGACTCCAAGGGACGCGATTCTTCAAGGTATGATTGTAACAACCTTCCCAGACTACAGTTTAAAATTTTCAACTGACAACTAACTTTCAGCTGAACTGCAGCTAAATTGTTTTCGAAACTAGGGTTTCCAATTGATCCAACTAACTCAAACATGCAATTATCTTTTTAATTTTCAGTTTCAGTTTCAGTTCACATGAATCGTTCAACAGGTTTTTTTTTGCCAATTGATCATGGCAAATCAATAACTAAATAACTGCCCAACTAGGGTTTCATTTGCAGCAAGATGGAAAAGAGAATTCAATTCAGACGTCGTTACATTATCAACTAATTTTTAATTTCATTTTCAGCTGAAAAGAAACTATTAACTATAAGCATTTGACAAGAAATTTGCAAAAGAATAATAATTACTTTTCTTTGCTACCAGAAGATAACGAATAATTACTACAGCTATGAAACAATATAACAACTGAATAAATCCAAGTAACTATCTCCCTAAGTATCTGAGAATCTTACTATGTTCATTAACATAAAAAAATAGCATTCATGGCATAGATGAAATAGAAGTTCAATTACCATTGCATGTACCTAGATTTACGAGAGAGGAAGAATTCCATTTGACATCATCTCCATACTATCATACTGGGAATTCTTTATCGAGGGAAAGAGAATTATCATCAGGGGCTTTACCGCCCAACCAAGACCTACTGGTCTCCCGAGTTTCTTCAACTGAAGAACCCGCCTTTCACGAGGTAATCAACATGGATCAATTTATCATCATGCCTCTGAGTCTGGTGTCAAGGACCTATACCTCTTGATCGACCTTACTAAGGGTTCCTCCGAACTAGAAAAGGCCACTCTGATCAGTGATATATCTGGAACTTGATAGCTGACAGATGCAGATTCTAGCATCGTACCTTGGCCAAGGATTTTAATATTACTAGCACTCTTGTGCTGATGTCTCTGGCACTACTATGCCGACATCTCTGGCACTCCTGTGCCGTCAGCACTCTCACCTTTGCTCGACATGATAACGTTTGTCCCAAGATTATAATGTTCGGTTAAATTTCACTTCTTATTTAATATATTTTTATTCCAAGATTCATCTTGTGACGGGGGTCTCAAACCAAAGTCATATTCCTTCAAATTTGCAGAGATGAGAAAAAGATTAATTGGCTCAACAACACATTCCTCCCTAGGAATCATAAGCATAAATTCTAATTCACAGGAGAACTCACAATCTGTTCTCAAATCAGGGTTTCACTGAATGATTTTCTCTTAGATATCCATGACATTGATGTCACACCGGTTAAATTTGAATTCCCAGTAAGGTTCAAGTCAAGGAATTATGAAGAGAGAAAGTATGTCTTACTTCTCTTAGATGGATCATAATAGAATTAAGGAAGAGTTTCCAAACCTCTAAAATTGGTTCTTATTTAACTATCCGGAAGATCTCCTAAGAGGTGGAAGAATGAAACAATGGCATGGATCGGTTTATTGTTAGTTGGAGATTGTCAGAATTTCTTATTCATTTAACCAAGAACCCAACAATTGAAAGTTATTGTAGGTATAAACCCAACAGACTCAAAAATAGCTGAAACAGGTCTAGATAACAGATTTCAAATCCATTTCAAATTCCTTAAACAGAGGAACAAGGAATCCAATCAAGTTCCACATATCAACAAAGGAAAGCTTAAATATATATATATAAACATTGTAAAATTGACTTCAGGTCCAGCATTACTGCAGACCCATCAGGAATAGAGGATTGAATACCAAAAAAAAAACTAGATATCAGTTTGATAATTCTAACAAGAGAAACCAATTCATCTCCTATTCACTCAAGCATTTACCATTCATTTATATATGATCTTCTGGTAGAATGATTTGCTTTCAAATTAGTCTTATGCACATAGTTAGATTCGATTACCATCCGGTAAGTACTAACCAAAATGCTCTAGGTTAATCCATCGATACCAAATACAGAGGAGGTTTTTGCTTGCTACTTGCCTGGAAATTTAGTTCGAATCTTGATATCATTATACCTCACCCCACCGCACTTCTCCAGATTGTAGACGTGCTAGGCAGTCTCCAACTCAGCAACGGATTCAATCAGAGCCTTGCCGTAATACCACAAAATTCGTCAAAGGTCAAGAGGCTGGATGAACGAAGGAACTCGTATAGAGCCGACGATTACAGAGAGATCGACGGACTGAGAGAGAAAAAAAATGAGAAAACTCCCCCCCCCGCCGTTGAAGATAAAGAATGGAAACCCATCTTATTTCCCTCAATGAAGCTCTATGAAAAATCGATAGCAAAAGATGGAAACTAGCGGAAGAATGAAGTGCGTGCATATCACAGAAAACTAACAAACATTGCTATGAAATTCCGCCAACGTTCATGGAGTGAGAGCAGAAAACGAATGCCAAGAGAGAGCTCCCCAAACTAACACCAAAAATTGCTCTAAAAATCTTCCGCCAAGACTACAAGAGCCACGCGACTGCCTGTCTTCCCCATCTTGGCCGTTTCAAATTGAGGTATGAAGGAAAAAAAAATGTCGGGAAAAACTTCCACTTCAAAACCACCGATGGCTTCAATTCTTATTCCATTAATTTTTAACTTAAGACTTACTTATGTTTTTTATTTAATTTGAAGGCATTGGTTTAATATCTTCTTTTGTTTATTTAATATCTCACAACCTTTGCAATTCCTAAAATATAATTAAGAATTTGCTCACTCAACTCCAAAAGGAGATTATTAATTAATAATTTGAATTAACTTATTTAGCAATAATTATTATATTAAATTACTTATGGCCAAGGTTATGACATCGGCACAACTGTCTTGCATTGACTCACGGTTTGACAATAAAATTGATCCATTGTTAACCGTGTCCTCTCCCTGATGATATTTTCCCTTTTCTCTCGTGGTATCAACAGTCCTGCATCGACTGACGAGGATTGTGGTTAGATTGTTCTCAACGTTTATAAATATATTTCCATATATATATAAATATAATCTCATTATCACATTCAACTTTTCATGAACAATAATTCACTGGCAAAATCAAAAGTTCGTTAACATTATAGTTACAATACAAGATCCACTATTCATTACCAATGTCATATTCACATGAAAGCAATTATTTGCACCTAACATTGCATTTGAAATACATAACCAAATATAGTCTCAATGTAAGGAATGTGACATACTCCTCCCCTTAAGAATCATCGTCCTCGATGATTGTTTATTCAAAGTCTTCAATGAAGCATAAGGATAAATATAATTTTCTCAATTGCTCTTAATAGATAAGGAAATTTTTTAAAGGATTTCTTCATAATCCTTCCTGCTGGCGTTATTTAGCTTTTCTATTTGTTAATAGCTTTCACCAATATTTTATGATCAGTTTGATTTGTTTTCCATTTCAGATAACATTTCAAGGCTAATGATAATCTTCCCTTCTAGCTTATCCAGCTTACAGGAATTCGACATCTTTCTGTCTAATGAATCATTTTGATAACAAAATTATAAAAGTGGTTATAACAACACCATAAAGATGAATACTCTTCCTTAGTATAGTGATCAGTTACTCTTAACACAGATTGACCAAGAGAATTTCACCAAAGGTTAACATCAATCTTCACTTTTCTAGCTGAAATATTTTCGTTAAGCACCAGTTTCATTTATCTAATGCATCGTTAAAATAAACTATTAAGCAATTACAAAAGAAAAGATCAAAATTTCTTTCTAGTTTAACTATCCTCCAAGATTCGGCATGTCACTTGGAAAGAAGAAATTTCCCTTAGTAGCCATCTGAGCTCTGGTGTATACTCCCATTTAACCAACTCTGTCGCACTACTAAGGATACCCTTCTATTGAGTACGACAACTCTGGTTAGCTAAGCGTCTGAAGTATACGTTCACCATCCTGCTCGACTTGGAGAGACTATTCACCTGGGCTTACTGAACTACCTGTCCGCCCACATACCCTAACACAAAGTTTCCTCCTTTACAAAGTTAAGAACATACAAGGTATATTTCATAAAATTTACTTCCTTATAGAATCCATCAGAGGCCCATCCAAGACATGATAGAAATGTACATTTCATCAACATGGTGAGCAACCAAATATATTCGTGGGTAACCCCCACAATACTTAGTTTTATGTCAAATTATGAACAGTCTTATTTTCAGCAATAGCCAAAAGATTGAACTTATTCTCAGCACATAGTCAAATTTTGATCAACTAACCCTATGATAACAATCTTCAAAATTCGATAGTTAAACCATTTCAAATTTAAATACAATGACATTCCTTGCCAATATTAAAAGAGAATTTCACCAATCTCCAAAGAAGTGCCATAATCTAGAGGAGCATTCCTTATGCATTACGTGACTTGACTAAGTCGCTAACAAGGACGTAGATTCCTGCACTGCTATCAGTCCGTCCAAAAATTTACAATAGGTTGGAGACTGTGTTATCAACGCATCAAACAATAAGTTCCCCAAACTTTCATTCTTAATTACAGCAATTGGTTTTCTCATGAATTTTCGGTGAACAAGTATTCCCTGGTTCTATACCATTTCCTCCATATTCCATTCCCATAGATCACTACTTGAGAAAACAATAATGCGATCACTAGCAACTGTGTAAGAATAAGCATGAAAAGCTTTCCCAATTAAGAGTGAGCTCTATACAACTGTCTGACCAAGGTACGGTGCGGTGAAACATATGAGGAAACCAATGTATTATATTCACATCCAAGGTATGCGTGTTCCTGTTCATAACATGTGTTATAGATACCTTCTTAGTGATCATTGATGGCTTAACCATACTAAGAAACCAATCAAATATCATTTGTATCAAGTTTCCACCAATTTAAGAATGCCATATACCTGTGCGTTTGTATGTCCTTTTGTTGCCATTACTAAGTTTACCACCAGCAAGAATGCTATAGTTAAAGATATCAGAGTCATTATGCCATTGCCAGGTGTTGCCAAGAAAATTTGTAATAACCTTGTAGAAAAACAGGCTTTGTGTCATGTTTGAACTGCAACACTCTCATTCTTATTGACTCATAACATTGATTTTCTATCTCTTCTTAGGTAGATAGCGATAACTAAACGTGTGAGTTTCAAATTTTATTATATTCACACAAGTTAACCGCTTCATCGCTCCTTCACCATTGTACCATTCATGAACTGAATTTTGAACAATAAATCTATGTGATGAGAGGTCAATGGAGGTTTCAAACACTAAACTCTTACCATTTACTTTGTGTCTTCAAGAGATGATTTGGCTGATACTCTCCATCACTTTAATCATGTTGTTGTTGTCTTCATTAGCCCTATTCCCAAGGTAATGTCTCTGTAGTGCCAATCGTAGGAACCTGTCCAGGAGTTCTACTAATGATGCTTATCCAAGATTTGTATGAATATATCGGTACCATGAAATTTACTGCCACTGGCCTAAATACAATCACTACTAAGAGGAGGAACCAATTTCATCTTAAGTTCTTGACTAAATAAGTGTATGAAATAACTATAATGCACCATATAAGCCAATACTTCCTGAGGTACCATAAAAATCAAAGTTCTTTCTTGTTGATTGCCATGTAAATATGTTTTGAGACTTGATCAAAAGGTTCATACGTAATTCATTAAGGAACATAGGGAATGCTCTGTTTGTCATATAGTCAATATTCTTCTAACAAGTATTTATCATTCTAGTAACATTGCAGACCTTGCATGTAGCTAACAAACTTGTCACCTTAAGTTATCCATCATCTTGTCATATTATATCTGCATTTCATGCTGCTCATGACAACAACTTCCTGTCATAACAAAACAAATCCTACAACTCCTGATTCATCGATCTGATGAAGAACCAAAAGTGATATCCTCAACAACTTAATTTGTGATCTTACAATATTATCAATATGAGGTAACTCCTCTTCCATGAAGTAATTAAACATCCATTCAGCTACTGACTCATTCTTCTACTCTCCACAAAGGAGTTAAAAGATAAAACACTAACTTGCTTCCCCTTTTCTCAAGTTATCTTTCATGTAACAACATGTTGTCCTTGACTATTGCCTTTCTTATCATCTTGATCCTTTAATTCCACTTGGCTCTTTCCGAAACATCTAGAAGTTAGACCAGATTTCATCTTATCTTGATATAATTTCAAGGATTTTCGATGCTCAGATGCCCCTGCACTTGGTTGATTGCTTCTGGATCTTTCCAATCCTTTAGCCCACAAGTTCAAATTAAGCTATTATTTAAGTTTTGATCACAATCTCGGTACCCTAGGCATACCTTGCCTTAGAATAATTTCATAATTACTTGATAACTCAAATTATTTCTAAGAGCATTTAACGGTTACAAGGAAAATTGTTTACAAAAATTATTCTCTTCCTGAGACAAATTCAATTCCAATGGTTACAAAAAGGTTATCACTCGCTGTGTTAGGCTCAGTACAAGATTTGTTTATAGGATTGGCTATCACTTCCTATGATAGACTCAATCACGTAATTGTTTACAGTAACTATCACTCCCTGTGATAGATCCAATACAAAAATGTTTCAACAATAACTATCACTTCCTGTGATAGATTTTTAATGCAGAATAACTACCACTCACTGTGATAGATTCAAAGCAAAGGTTTACAAGGTCGATTTCAATTTTCTGAGTTGCATGATGAGCCCCGAGGTTCAGTGTCGAACCTGGTAGCTCTGATACCATATGTAACAACCTTCCCAGACTACAGTTTAAAATTTTCAACTGACAACTAACTTTCAGCTGAACTGCAGCTAAATTGTTTTCGAAACTAGGGTTTCCAATTGATCCAACTAACTCAAACATGCAATTATCTTTTTAATTTTCAGTTTCAGTTTCAGTTCACATGAATCGTTCAACAGGTTTTTTTTTGCCAATTGATCATGGCAGATCAATAACTAAATAACTGCCCAACTAGGGTTTCATTTGCAGCAAGATGGAAAAGAGAATTCAATTCAGACGTCGTTACATTATCAACTAATTTTTAATTTCATTTTCAGCTGAAAAGAAACTATTAACTATAAGCATCTGACAAGAAATTTGCAGAAGAATAATAATTACTTTTCTTTGCTACCAGAAGATAACGAATAATTACTACAGCTATGAAACAATATAACAGCTGAATAAATCCAAGTAACTATCTCCCTAAGTATCTGAGAATCTTACTATGTTCATTAACATAAAAAAATAGCATTCATGGCATAGATGAAATAGAAGTTCAATTACCATTGCATGTACCTGGATTTACGAGAGAGGAAGAATTCCATTTGACATCATCTCCATACTATCATACTGGGAATTCTTTATCGAGGGAAAGAGAATTATCATCAGGGGCTTTACCGCCCAACCAAGACCTACTGGTCTCCCGAGTTTCTTCAACTGAAGAACCCGCCCTTCACGAGGTAATCAACATGGATCAATTTATCATCATGCCTCTGAGTCTGGTGTCAAGGACCTATACCTCTTGATCGACCTTACTAAGGGTTCCTCCCAACTAGAAAAGGCCACTCTGATCAGTGATATATCTGGAACTTGATAGCTGACAGATGCAGATTCTAGCATCGTACCTTGGCCAAGGATTTTAATATTACTAGCACTCTTGTGCTGATGTCTCTGGCACTACTATGCCGACATCTCTGGCACTCCTGTGCCGTCAGCACTCTCACCTTTGCTCGACATGATAACGTTTGTCCCAAGATTATAATGTTCGGTTAAATTTCACTTCTTATTTAATATATTTTTATTCCAAGATTCATCTTGTGACGGGGGTCTCAAACCAAAGTCATATTCCTTCAAATTTGCAGAGATGAGAAAAAGATTAATTGGCTCAACAACACATTCCTCCCTAGGAATCATAAGCATAAATTCTAATTCACAGGAGAACTCACAATCTGTTCTCAAATCAGGGTTTCACTGAATGATTTTCTCTTAGATATCCATGACATTGATGTCACACCGGTTAAATTTGAATTCCCAGTAAGGTTCAAGTCAAGGAATTATGAAGAGAGAAAGTATGTCTTACTTCTCTTAGATGGATCATAACAGAATTAAGGAAGAGTTTCCAAACCTCTAAAATTGGTTCTTATTTAACTATCCGGAAGATCTCCTAAGAGGTGGAAGAATGAAACAATGGCATGGATCGGTTTATTGTTAGTTGGAGATTGTCAGAATTTCTTATTCATTTAACCAAGAACCCAACAATTGAAAGTTATTGTAGGTATAAACCCAACAGACTCAAAAATAGCTGAAACAGGTCTAGATAACAGATTTCAAATCCATTTCAAATTCCTTAAACAGAGGAACAAGGAATCCAATCAAGTTCCACATATCAACAAAGGAAAGCTTAAATATATATATATAACATTGTAAAATTGACTTCAGGTCCAGCATTACTGCAGACCCATCAGGAATAGAGGATTGAATACCAAAAAAAAAACTAGATATCAGTTTGATAATTCTAACAAGAGAAACCAATTCATCTCCTATTCACTCAAGCATTTACCATTCATTTATATATGATCTTCTGGTAGAATGATTTGCTTTCAAATTAGTCTTATGCACATAGTTAGATTCGATTACCATCCGGTAAGTACTAACCAAAATGCTCTAGGTTAATCCATCGATACCAAATACAGAGGAGGTTTTTGCTTGCTACTTGCTTGGAAATTTAGTTCGAATCTTGATATCATTATACCTCACCCCACCGCACTTCTCCAGATTGTAGACGTGCTAGGCAGTCTCCAACTCAGCAATGGATTCAATCAGAGCCTTGCCGTAATACCACAAAATTCGTCAAAGGTCAAGAGGATGGATGAACGAAGGAACTCGTATAGAGCCGACGATTACAGAGAGATCGACGGACTGAGAGAGAAAAAAAATGAGAAAACTTCCCCCCCCGCCGTTGAAGATAAAGAATGGAAACCCATCTTATTTCCCTCAATGAAGCTCTATGAAAAATCGATAGCAAAAGATGGAAACTAGCGGAAGAATGAAGTGCGTGCGTATCACAGAAAACTAACAAACATTGCTATGAAATTCCGCCAGCGTTCATGGAGTGAGAGCAGAAAACGAATGCCAAGAGAAAGCTCCCCAAACTAACACCAAAAATTGCTCTAAAAATCTTCCGCCAAGACTACAAGAGCCACGCGACTGCCTGTCTTCCCCATCTTGGCCGTTTCAAATTGAGGTATGAAGGAAAAAAAAATGTCGGGAAAAACTTCCACTTCAAAACCACCGACGGCTTCAATTCTTATTCCATTAATTTTTAACTTAAGACTTACTTATGTTTTTTATTTAATTTGAAGGCATTGGTTTAATATCTTCTAGTGTTTATTTAATATCTCACAACCTTTGCAATTCCTAAAATATAATTAAGAATTTGCTCACTCAACTCCAAAAGGAGATTATTAATTAATAATTTGAATTAACTTATTTAGCAATAATTATTATATTAAATTACTTATGGCCAAGGTTATGACATCGGCACAACTGTCTTGCACTGACTCACGGTTTGACAATAAAATTGATCCATTGTTAACCGTGTCCTCTCCCTAATGATATTCTCCCTTTTCTCTCGTGGTATCAACAGTCCTGCATCCACTGACGAGGATTGTGGTTAGATTGTTCTCAACGTTTATAAATATATTTCCATATATATATAAATATAATCTCATTATCACATTCAACTTTTCATGAACAATAATTCACTAGCAAAATCAAAAGTTCGTTAACATTATAGTTACAATACAAGATCCACTATTCATTACCAATGTCATATTCACATGAAAGCAGTTATTTGCACCTAACATTGCATTTGAAATACATAACCAAATATAGTCTCAATGTAAGGAATGTGACAATGATGTTGGCCTTAATCAAGTGCCATGCCTCTTCAATGAAATCACCGATTGGAGATGGGTCGGCCTTAATAATAATTAATAAACAAACATTAAATGTCTTTTGAAAGATGTGACTCCAAGATGAAATCGCATCTTCTTATGTCGGCCACAATAGTAATGTATAAAATGAAGTGCCTCTTCATTGAATATAATGTTACAATTCAAATAGCTGTTAGGCTATAATTTGAATTGCCTTCAAACAATCGTGTTGGGCTGGAAGATAATCCCGATGCTGCTTAATCATCAACACTCCATCTCAACTAGGGAGGATACTTCTACCTATATAAGACATATCACCTCATCGTGATGTCAACCACAATGGCTGCTCCCATATGTGGAAAAGAGAAATATCACCTCACCGTGATATCAACCATCATGGCTACTCCCATGGATGGTAAATGTGCACAAGTGCTCATCACTCAACGTGATGTCGTCACCTCATCATGACATTCACCATAGCTACTCCCTGAGGGTGAAAAAGCACAAGTACAAGAAAATCATCACGGACTCTCTCACGTGATGCTATCATGGAGTCACACACATGACATCCACCATGTCTACTCCCAGAGGGTGGAAACAAGGGCTTTCACCTCAAATCTCTCTCACAAAGAGAAATGCATTAACAAGGGCTTGCACCTCAAATCCCTCTCACAGAGAGAAATGTATTAAAGAAGATCACTGATACTGAGACTCCTTCTCAGCTAGGGCTTCATTCTCCACCATACCAAGCTTGTCTCGAAAGTACACAAACTTTATCCTGGAGAGAGGCTTGGTGAGAATATCTGTCGTCTACTCATCAATGTTGATATACTTCAATTGGTTCGCTTTCCTCAATACCATATCTCTGATATAGTGGTATTTGATCTCAACATGTTTAGTTCTGTCATAAAACACAAAATTGACAGAAAGCTTCACACAACTTTGATTATCACAATGAATGACAGTTGGCTCCAACGATTGTCCAAACAATCCTGCAAGGAGCTTCCGAAGCCACAATGCTTCTCGAGCCACTACATGAGCTGCAATATACTCGGCCTTTGCTGTACTTAGTGCCACTGAAGACTACTTCCTGCTACTCTAGGATATCATCGCAGACCCCAAACTGAAGCAACATCTAGAGGTGCTCTTCTGATCAGTAACACACCCTACCCAATCAGAATCAGAATATCCATGCAACTTCAAGTCCACACCAGAAGAATATCTCAAGCCATACCCAACTGTGCCACGCAAGTATCTCAGGATATGCTTCGCTGCAACTAGATGAATTTGCCTTGGTTCACACATGAACTGACTAAGTGCACTCACTTCATAGCAAATATCTGGTCTAGTGTCAACGATCCAAACACTGTCTGTACAAGGTAGGATCCACCGGATCTGAAATAGCTGTAGCCTCTTTCAACTTCTGCAAGAGGTCTCCATAGGTGTAGACATGGATTTGCAATCCATCATACCAAATCTCTTTAGAATGTCGATAGTGTACTTCCCTTGACTCAGAAAGATCTCATTAGGCTTCTGACAAACTTCTAAACCAAGGAAGTAATGCATGTATCTAAGATCTTTCATTTCAAATTCAGAACCTAACTCCTTGCATTTGATAATGAGGTGATCTTCTCCAATAAGAATTAAATCACATAAAGGACCAAAATCAACTAGATTACCATCTTCTTCAAGTTCAATAGGCTCCCTCTGAATCTTCAAGTACTTGCATCAACCTTTTGACCTCTTCGTCCAAGATTGCCTGGAATGCTTGCCTTAGAGAAAGTTTTCCAGAGCACACTTCTGATATTGTAGAGAGTTCAGGATTGTCCTCCTCGACCTCAACCCAGATCACTCTATTCTGAATAGGTTTGCAGAGCTACCAATGTCAAATCCAGATAGATTATCTTGTGCAATTTTGTTCTCAACAGCTGAAGAGGTCTTCCAAGGACATTTATCATCGGCCTTGCAATGCTGCAACCTTCACTTCTTCTCAGTGAGTCACAAAACTCCCTCTTGATCCCTACCTCAGAGATTGCAAAGAAGACTTCTGAAAGTGAACTCCCTCTAGCCACCAACTCAGTCCCATGGCTGCAAGTTGTGACTCCATGCTTGATCATTTCTTTAGTCAGCATGACTTCCTCACAAGATACCTAAAGCTCTTCCTCCTTGTGCAATCTCTCATTACTTTCTTGCTCCTCGATCTATCCTGGAAGTGTTTTAGAGAGAGATTACTAACAGTTTATAACTATCAAAGAAATATCAAGGCTAGAATCATACAAGGTTTACTATCTCAAGTTATAGCATGAATACGTAAGAATTTATGAATATTAAAAACATGAATAAAGAAATCAACCTATAAGTGAAATATGTAGCAAATATCAAAAGATCAAAATGAAGGGATAAAGAAACTTATTTTTATTGAATTATGATATAACTTTTTCTTCCATCTTTTACTCCTCTCGAGAGTGCTAAACTCAGCACAACAAAAGACAATCTGCACAACTACAGATTTCTTGAATGCATTATGCAGTTAGCATGTAGAACCAACCCTCTCCAAGAGTCAAGGCTCTAACACAGTTCATGCATTAGAGAATGATATCAATGTGACCAACTAATCACCATCAAAATTGCAGTTCTCTTTTTTATTTCAGAGTCACACTCAGAAATCTTCACAACTAGCATCAAAAATAACTTGCAAAGAATAATTTGAATCTTCAAAGGATCTTATGCCAATGAACACAATTCAAGAAAAACCACAATCTCTCTTTACTAATCACACATGATCCAAAGAAATGATATAACTGAAATTCAGCCTAGAAAGGTGATTTCAAACAAAACAAAAGAATACTTATCTCTTTAAATATTCGGTTGCAGCCATTTTGCAACTCGATCTCAAACATCATCCATTAGCAGCTCGACCAGTTGAGCTCTTAACTGCAAGGTCATAAAGACCATTTATGTCCATCATGATGAGTTACTCTGTAATGACCCCTGCTTGGACTTATACTCTTAACTTGGCTTCTTCTTTTTTTTTTTATTGCTGATATTCCAGCAAGTACTTCTCCATAGTCCTCCAGATTAAGCCAGACCACGTCATCACTGAACTCTACCAATAAGACGAATTTGCAAGCACCCAGGCAACACACGACATGACAATATCATTCATTTCTTTAATGAATCAATACGTGGCAATAGTAGTAAGTCACACATGAATACTTCCGAACCTTCAAAGAAACCATATGCTTATAAATAAGCCCAACTCCAACATCATGAATATTGGCCAACTAGAGAACAGAGTAAAGACAGCAACCATAGAAACTGTCACCTTATTTAAGCAAGCACCCAGGCAGCACACGACAGGACAATATCATTCATTTCTTTAATGAATCAATACGTGGCAATAGTAGTAAGTCACACATGAATACTTCCGAACCTTCAAAGAAACCATATGCTTATAAATAAGCCCAACTCCAACATCATGAATATTGGCCGACTAGAGAACAGAGTAAAGACAGCAACCATAGAAACTGTCAACAGAATAGAATACAGAATGTCAGCATATGAGAAGAGTTTGACCAAAGTAATAAGAAATATGATGCCAGCAACATGAAAATGTTGATAGGGCCCGATATATGACTGTGGCGGAAATCTCTGGCTAAGTATTAACTATCCTCCAATACTAGCAGTGGATTTTGCCTGAATTCTCAGCACCATATACGCCCAAATCAAATCATGATATGGCGATATCCAAAAATTGAAGTGAGTGCCGCTACTTGGCAAGGATGAGGCTGCTCTGTCGCTGCTGGCAACAACCCAACATAGAACACAGATACCCTGAGAGCCCCACCCGATACAAGGATTTGTCCAGTATTCACAAAAATTGCTCGGTTTTCAAAGATTGCGGAAGCAATGAGGAACCTCTGAAGGTGACAACGCTTAATATCCGGATTGATGATTTCCTTCTCGGGTCCATCTTCGGTTATTCGTCATTTAAGATGACTACAGATTCACTGTCGACTACCAATAAGTAGCAATTCTCATATCATATATGATGTGCCTTCGTGGTTGCTCCCAATATCGGCATCCAGGAACTTGCCCGTGCGACGATCTCAATGTCAATCCTTCAAATCTTATTTCAACCAATCAAGGTCAGAGACTCCCAACCCTATCTTGCATCTAAGCTTTGCCTCCAACAATGGCAATAATAAAGACCAAAGGTAATGAACATGACCACCAGTCAAAATAACAAATTGATCACTTAAATTCTTCCACAAATCTGATTGGATCTTCACACAAAATCCGCTCTGATACCATGTTAATTTTTATGATCAGATTAAAGAGCAGAAATCTAATTAAAAAAAAAACAGACACAATAACACAGCATATACCCTGGGAAAACCCTCCACTTGAGGGAGAAAAATCCAGCAACAATATATCACTTATATATTGAATAACAATGAATGTCTCCTTTACAAAGAGGCCAATATGAAGGCCAAGAATAAGCACCACAAACTAATGCTAACACAGCAATTATGCAACTTGCAAATAACAATTTAACCTTCTCCAATTATATCGATCTGCACTTGATAATCTCCTTGATGCACAAACTCGCACTTGAGTATATCAAACTTATGATGAACAATGAATAGATGATCTGGATTCCTGGAATGATCGAATATCATCTCTTATTTATACTATCTGATTGTGGAGACTCCAAGGGACGCGATTCTTCAAGGTATGATGTCGTCCTTAATCAAGTGTCATGCCTCTTCAATGAAATTGCTGCTTGGAGATGGGTCGGCCTCAATAATAATTAATAAACAAACATTAAATATCTTTTGAAAGACGTGACTCCAAGATGAAATCGCATCTTCTTATGTCGGCCACAATAGTAATGTATAAAATGAAGTGCCTCTTCATTGAATATAATGTTACAATTCAAATAGCCGTTAGGCTATAATTTGAATTGCCTTCAAACAATCGTGCTGGGCTGGAAGATGATCCCGACGCTGCTTAATCATCAACACATTCAAGGCCTTGGAGAAGAAGTAAAGGAAACAGCAGTAGTGCAAAAAGTATTGAGATCCCTTACACCAAGATTTGATCCCAAAGTATCGGCAATATAGGAAATGAAGGACCTGGACACCTTAACCATGGATGAACTACATGGAATCTTAACAGCCTATGAGATGAGAACCGGAAGATATACTTCACTACAAAAGGAGGCTGCATTCAAAGCATCCAAGAAATCAAAAGGGAAGAAAGTGGAATATAATAGTACAACAGATGAGGAAGAAGCAAATTTTGTAAGGAAACTAAAAAGAGGGTCAAGAAAATACAAGGGTAAACTACCCTTCAAATACTTTACATGTGGTAAGATTGGACGTTATGCAAAAGCATGTCCTTATTCTTATAGCACTATAGTGAAGAAGAAGATTACAAGCCAAAGAAAGGAAGCAAAAACAGCAAAATGGAAAATTTCAAGAAGAGCTTAAGCCTTATACTCATATAGAGATAAAGATTCTTCAAGTGACTATGATGTGGAAATCTGTGAAGATGAAATGTTGTTCATGGCTGAAGTAATGGAAGATAATGAAGACAAGGATGAAAATCATGAAATAGATTTTGATCCAGAAGATTTGGAAGAAGAATTAGAATTTGCTATAAGTGCGATTAAGAGGCTGAAAAGAAAAGGTCTAAGAAGAAAAAGTAGATTTGAAGAAGGAAGAAGTTTATAGAAACTGAAAAATTAATTTCAGATGTGAGAAAAGCAAAAGGATAAAAGATCTAACCAAAGCCCAATTTGAAGAAAAAGAAAAAGAATGTGAAAGGTTTAAGTGTGAGACTGTCACACTAAGAAAAGAGTTAGAAAAGACATCAAACAAAAGTTATGTTGATGTTGTCAAGAGCACTACCAAGGGAGAATGTAGCAAGAAGGAGGAGAATCAAGTTCAGCCTAAAGCCAACAATGCTTCACTAAGCAACATAGAAGGAAAGACCAATCTGCAGAAACATTTTCAGCCAAACAAGTTCAAGAGTACATTTCATGGCTATTGTTACTTATGCAATCATTATGGGCATAAGGCAAGAGAGTGTAGAACACAAGTAAGACACAATGATGGATGGAACATAAATAGAAGATCTTATGGATTCTCAAGAAGGAACTATATCTCTTTTATAACTTTAGTGGGTTATAGTGTTGTATGCTACAAATGCAACAACTACGGACACATGGCACGATTTTGTAGATGTGGTTTTGTGGAACCACCTAGACAAGATATGAAGAGGGACACCATAGACAAACAAAAGGAGAGAGAGCTTACAAAAATATGGAGAAGGAAACAAAAGCAAAATGATGATGAGGATAAATCTATGATCATGCAAGATACACTTCATACACAATTTTGAAGAGAAGCATGAATTCATGGGAAACCAAGTATAGCATTATCATTCAGCACTATGGAGAAGATAACTCAAAATGAAGTATCAAAAATTTGAAGAGAAAAATCTACTTATGCAATGGATTGGTATCTAAAGAAGATGATGAATTGGCTTCAATTGTTGGAAATTGTATTGATGTCAAAATGAAGAAGTTTCCATGCAGAAGAAGCAAAGTATTTTATAAGTCAAGGGGTGAAGAAGTTAGAGAAAGATGAGTATTAGTAGATGGGTGCATACATTCAAGGGGAGCTATACATGGTATCTTGTAGCTCCATGGAACAAAAATGCAAAACATTGTTGGAAGACCCCTTACCATTGATGTCAAAGGGGGAGGAATAGAGTAGGGGGGAGCAATGCAAGAATGTTTGTGTTGCAATCAATGACAAAGGCGGAAATTGTTGGAAATATTGTCATTGATGTCAAAGGCAGATAAGAGACTGTTAAAATTGTGTCATTGATGTCAAGAAGGGATACATTGTCTAGTGTGATATCATTGATCATTAAAATATGGATGATTCAATACATAAATCAAGTGTTAACCATTGAAGGACATCAAGTCACCAATGACAAGCAGCAACACAGTCATTTGGATACAATGGAAGAAATGTTAATGTTGCTAAAGAGCACTCAAGGGCATATAAATGAACAGCAATCAATTTACTGAAGGCAGCAATGTTTGTTTATTAACATAATAAAAAGCAGCGATTATATTTCTAAAGCATATAAAACAAAAAGCCAAGAGAAAAAGACAAATAACATATAGGAAAAAGATCAGATAAGGACAAAACTCAGATAAGACACAAAAGAACAGCGATTTATATTAATAGAAGGCAGCAGTTAATAAGACAAAAGTCTTATCTATGATGTGGTTAATAAAAAATAAAAAGACACAATTATTCCAAATGGTGCGATTAAACTCAAAAAGGGCTGCAAATATAAGTAATACATTTTTTGAAGAAGCACAGTGAGTGAATGGAATGGTGTGACTCAGCCTTGGAAGGATATGTTTAATGTCAAACAAAACATTTGAAGTGATACGTTGATATATGAAGAAGTGGGATTAATTTCTGAAGAGTTACGATTTTCTTGAAAAGAAGAAAGATGTCTTTTGGAATAGTGCGATTCATGCAAACTTGGTCTAGTAAAACATTCTACATAAACAAAAGAATTTAAAAGGATATGATCTATTAAAATGAAAACTCCAGATTTATAAAAGAATAATTTATGGAGAGGTGCGATTCTTGAAGTGGTGCTACCAAGTTTAGATAAGGCAAACTAAATCATATTTTTCAAAGATTAAATCTGAAAAGATGTGATTAAGACATGAAGAGGCAGATTTTAAGTAATGTGTTCTTTCTTCGAGAGTTGCAATTTATAAGCAACATATATAATCAATATTCAAAATAGATTTGCAAGAGTTGAGAGTGTAGAAGTGCAGAAGTATCTCTTGTGTGAGCCTAAAAGAAGAGTATACATCACAAAGAAGGGATAGATTGAAGCATGAAGTAGATCTATTGAAAGATCTCATTCTACATTTGAAATTTTCA
Organism: Sequoia sempervirens; assembly: GCA_007258455.2. Lineage (NCBI taxonomy): Eukaryota > Viridiplantae > Streptophyta > Pinopsida > Cupressales > Cupressaceae > Sequoia > Sequoia sempervirens. The sequence continues at coordinate 80,857,095 of VDFB02252616.1, read as the reverse complement.
GTCAAGAAAGTCAAGGTTGGTGCCTTGCAAAGAGTTGGTACTCCTTGTGGGTTGGTGCCTACTAAATCAAGTTAAGGAGTTGGTGCTCCTTGAAGGTTGGTGCCTACATAACTGATTAAGAGGTTGGTGCCTACTACCATTGTAAACCCATTTTATTATAAAATACATAATTTTGTACCGTGGTTTTCTCCCATAAGGGTTTCCACGTAAAATCTTGGTGTCAACTTGTTCATATTGTTATATTCTTGCATAGTTGTCATTGGATTAGAATTTAAGAGTTGATAAAAGTTGAGAGGGTAAAAGTTGTAATATATTGATTCTCACCCCCCTCTTAGTATATTTGTGTGCTCATCAGCCTACAAGACTCCAAAAATAGGCCTACGGTCACTAGAAAGCATAGGACTGAAAAAGGAACATTACAATCCTCTCTCCCCAAGATTGCTTGTCCCCAAGCAATCACAAGTCATACACTGATTGATTCTAAATAAAACTCAATATGACTCTACAATCCCAAATAAGTCTAAGGAATCCATAGCTCACCCAACTTAGAACATTCTTCTACTAAGTACTTGCAAATGTAATCTCTTGAAGCTCCCCTATAAAATGAGCGATCAATCTCAACAAGATCTTAATCAACTCCTTGGAGAATTGCTCCCCACAATCAAAACCCTATGGCACCCTATAGGTAAATTTGAGAAAATTAATGCTAGCTTCCTCATTCACAGCTTCTTGCACTCCATCATCATGGTCATAACTGAAAAATAATCTGCTGTCCCAAACATAAGTACAAGTGAATGGATTAGGATAACAACTAATTGGTGCTTGTACACTCCTCCAACACAGATTCTGATTGCTCAAACTCAACATCCCCTTCATCTAAAGCCACAAGTCAATCCTGCTAAGGGGCTGAATGGACAGAAAACGTGCATACTTGCAGCTTTCCAAGTCTGAAATGGTCAACTTGAGGTCTGATTTTTGAAAAATCAGCACCCAAGAAGAAGAACAGTGGCTGCAAAACTGAAAAACCTTAGCCAAAATGACACCTCTAGTCATGTCCTTGGCTGAAAAAGTCCTCTCAAGTGTCACCAACTCACTAGAGTGCCAATCTTTTCTCAAGATCTCTCTCCAATCCATTAGTGCAAACATCAATGGACTCATAAGATGACTGCAAAGAAAGGTAACAGCAGCAATTTGTCCGTGCCTACAATCCTGGGCACGAAAAATCTCTCCCAAAGTGACTCCACCATGTTGGGGCTACCAACAATTCATTGACTTGTGAGCCATAACCAAAGCAAATTTGTGAGCATTTGAAACCTCCACACAATGCCAACCTCCTTATCACAAGGATCCAATCCATCAGACATCATCATAGGAAGCAAATCAACTAGAGGTAATGGTTCTTCTATCACCTTGCCTTCATGCATCTCAAATAAAGGATTAGGAAATGTGAGCTCTGCTTCCATGTCAAATAGGGGATTATCGTGAGTTTGGAAACTGTTTCCACCTCCTTGCTTGGACCTTATTCCTTGTATCATCTTGCAGGTAACAGTGTTGGATCCCCCGTTAGTCATTCCTTCAATACCACCTTCCTATCACCATCTTGAAATTTCAGCTCCATGGATTTTACATTCAAGGTGATTTCCCCTAAGGAACAAAGCCACTGCATACCCAAAATGACATTTGTGCCTCCAGTGTTGACAACATAGAAGTCACCATTGACTTCGTAGTGGTTTAATAGGATCCTCAATTGTGGTATCATCCTAACACAAGACATTGTGTTACCATTGGAAACCATAGACCTTACCATTTCTATGATAGTTCAATTTTTCCTTTCAACTACACAATTTTGTTGAGGAGAATAAGGAGACATTAATTCTCTCTATATCCCACATAAGGCACAAAAATTGTCAAACTCTTTATTTATGAACTCAATTCCATTTTCGGTTCCAAGAGTTTTTAGTTTATAATTAGATTGATTTTGGAAGAGGGCTTTAAATTCTTTAAATCTAGAAAGAACACCATATTATTTTTTAAGGCCATAGCTCCAAATCATTCTAGTATAATCACCAATAAATGTAAGGAAATAGAGAGATCCACTAAGAGATGGAACCTAAAAAGGCCCCATTAGGTCACTATGAATCAACTCTAGGAGTTTCAAAAATATTTGGTCGTGGTTTTTGTTAAAAGGTAAAGTAGGTTGTTTACCTTGGAGGTCGACTTTATAGGTTCCTAATTTATTTTCAATTTTAGGTAAACAAGTTAGAAGATTATGGTGAAACATTTCATTAAGGCTTTTGATATTTAAGTGTCCTAGTTTTTCATGTCATAATTGTGTTCATCTTTTAATGACATGGATAGTTAGTTTTCTTTTGAAATATCATTGAAGATAAAGAGTCCATTTTTCTGAATTTCTTGTGTGACCATAAATTTGTTTTGATCTTCAATATGCCAACTATCTTTAAGAAGAATAATTTTGAAATTTTGTTTGATAAGTTGGGAACAAGAGGAGATTTTTCCTTAATTTAGGGACAAACAATGCATCTCCAATAGATTTGTTCAAGATCTTAAATTTCGCTTACCCTAATGCTTCTATTATAGAGTTATCTCCTATATGTATTCTCATTACATGTTTTAATATCAAATAAAATATCATACACATAAGTCATATGTCTTGAGGCACGCTTTCTAGGATTCATTTGTTATCTGTTGATGCAATGAGAGTCATATAGAGAGCAATGTTTTTGTTTTTGTTTTTATTTTGATTTGAATTTCACCTTTTGTTTTGATTAGGGTTTTTGTTCATGGAGAATCTTTTTGAATAGCAATTTAAATCTGTCATAGTTTGCCACGTATATTATATTTCACTGTAGGTCTGTTTTTAACTATTTTGGAATAGTTTTTAGAGTGATCAGATGAGTTAGAGTAGTTTTGATTGCCCTCTTTATTTCTTTGAAACAACTGTTTTTATGTTGAGTTAGGAAGACTTCTAACACATTTTCCTTAAAGTTGAAATACGGCATTGCTTGCTCTTCCTAAATATGAAGTGCAGATAGTATTGATAGATTAGAGAGATTATCTTCATTTTGATATTTAGAATTTAACATAAAAATGAAATTTCCAAACCATTCATGACTATTCATTTGGACTATGAAATATAAGAGTTTATCTTTTATGTTTGCAACCATCTGGTTGTGACTTAATGTTTCTTATTTTGGCAAGATATCAGTTTTTTGTCTCCTTTCATGGGAGTTGTAAAAAGTCCTACGATTAGTTTAATGATTTTAGAAAGACTTGACCCTTACACATTGATTCTAATAACTTCCATGCTTCACAAAGTGAATCTAGATTAGTAATATGTAGATGAAAGTCATCTCTGATACTTCTTATGAGAATTGACAATGCCTCTTAAGATTAATTCTTAAAAGAATTTACAAGAACCAGTTCAATGTTTCTACCCGAGGGTTGTTTCTCCCTACCACCAACAATGGTCCACAAATTTCTTGCCATGAATTCAGTTTTTATTCTGATTTAAATGCTAAAGTTCCTCAACTTGGTGTCCAACATAACATTCCCCTTTTAAATACAACTTGAGTTGATCATCCTAGGCGTGGGGGCCAAAAGCAACATAAAATTATAAAATGACTTAAGTTATATTTGCTTTTTCCAACTCCAAGAACGATGGAAGCCAAAACTGCCAAAAGTGACTGGACTCAGCACTGAAACTAACAACACTGCTAAAACTGGAAACCCTGCTGAAAAGCTACCAACACTACTACCAAAAATAGCATACTTCTAAAAATAGTAAATGACTCCAAACTCCATATTAGCACATTTAGAGTAGTCATCATAACTTACTAAAAATAGTAGTGACAGCCAACCAAAGCTCTCAGAAAACCCAAAAGGACCCAGAAACCCTTCTAGAAAACTCTCGCAACAAGCCACTGAAAAGCTCACAAGAAACCTCCAAGAATTTAGGAAACCCTAAAAATGCCTCCGAGTAGCCCACGGGACTCCGGAAATGAGCTATCGGCCACTAAAAAGCATAGGGCTAAAAAGGGGGCATTACAAAAATTTATTTAGATTTATGTTATTTTTCTCCTTCAAATTTGGCCGACCACAATAAAGTAATCTTATTTTATTTTCTTTATTATTTATTTATTTATTTATACTAGTGTTTATAAACACTATTAAAATAGGGTGGATTTAGGGGAGGAAAAAAAGGGACATTACATGCACATTGGGAAAATATTTAATGTGAATATATAGAATACAAGTTCTATTGCACTTCTTCATGTGAATATATAGAATACATTATAGTTACATAAGAAGTATAAGTTATAACAACTCATATTGAGCCATTGACCTACCAACTACCTATTGTTTCAGATTAAATATTTTCCCAATGTGCATGTAAAAGCAGCAATAGAACTCCAAGTCATTTGTGCAAAACTCAAAAGCCACATCGTCTACATCAAGCAAGGACAATGGGAAGAAAAAACAAGGGGATAAAATGGTGTCATCGTCATCACACAAGATCCCACAATGATGTTGAATGTTGTGCACAATAATCTCTAATTGCACAAATCACATCAAAACATACACAACTCAAGGATATTAATTAGGAGACATGTCTAAGCACAAGTGTAGTGACAAAAGATACTTTAGAGGAACACAAGCATCTCTTCCACTAAAGCACCTAGAAGAAAATCATTGCACAAGATAAAGTCCCATCCACTAAAGCACACCTAAGACCATACTCTTTGGGATGGTTACAACAAAGTAAAGATATTCATATAAATGGCAATGTACTTTAAAGTATATATTCAAACCAATATGGAACATAGTCACTTGTGATATCATGCTGCTATAAGTCAGTGGCATACTACTTGGGAGGCCATATGTACAAGAGAGATTGTGTGTATCAAGAGAAATCACAAAGATGGGCCATTCATGTCAATGATTGATACTTCTATCTTCAAAAGTCTTCACTGAAGACCCAAATAGCCCTAGTATCTACCAAACAATGCCATAATCTCACATACAGAAAAGTGAAACAATTACCTGGTCGATCCTGCCAGTAGTCATATGCTTGTCTCAAAGATTAAGCCATGCATGTCTAAGTATGAACTATTTCAGACTATGAAATTGCTTGATATTACATGAAGAACTGATTACAATTTATAGAGGAGGAAACTTACTGTAGACATTAAATGTCTACCTACAAGCTACCTAACAACTACTGTAGCTATAATTGACCATTAACATAAGTAGAATATAATATTCTAACACCCTCCCTTAATGGTCAATCGTCTAACTAGCCTGCAGAAAACAATCTGCAGGTCCTTGGTCACAAATTCTTCAGAACACTCTACTGCTACAAAGACCCTCCCTGGATCTACAGAATGTTGGTGACCAAAAACATCCAAAATAAAACATAAAAAGCTCTGCAACAAGAGACAAGAGTCTGCCACTGACTCTACCACGTGAGATGAGTCTGCCACCAACCCTCCCAGAAACTGCAGAACTGCTGACTAGAAGTCATCACAAAGTGTCCAGAGTTGTCTGTCTCTAAAACTAGAGACACACTGAGAACAGCGGCCACGATTTTGAGGATAAATCGGCAAACCATCAAGACTTTTGTAGAGGAGCACAACGCCCGAGAATAGACTGCAAGAAGCCAGTTGTGCAATGTTCGCCCCAGCAACTCTAGGTGCGACAAAAACAGACTGCAACAAACCACGATTTTTGAGGAAAAAATCGCCAAACCCAAGATTACAAATCATCGTTTTTTTCTGAAAAAAACGGTAAAAACCAGAGAGGAATCCCACGCATTTTGCGGATTACAGAAACCCAAAAAGTAGTGACACAGAATCCGAAACACGGATCAGCATACAAATCATCGTTTTTAAGGAAAAACGATAAAACCCTTCAGAAACCAGAGAGCCCTCCAGTACAATAGAAACCCCAACTAGGGTAAACAGGAACTGACCCTTAATTTTTGAGGAAAAAATTATAAACCCTTAAGCAAGATTTTTTTATTTTTTTTAATAAGGGAAAAAATATTTAAAAAACCCAACAAAGGAATCCCATGCAACACTGCGAATTACAGAAGCCCAGAAACAGGTAGCCATCGATTGTCGGCTGAAAAACAGAGGGTTTGGAACCCTAGCAGCCAGAACAAATTTGCACAAAAATCGAGGCATGGAAAACGAAGCACCCAGAAAAATTTGAAAGCAACCCAATTGAGATCTCGGAAAACCCAGAAGGAATCTACAAGCAAAATAATTTTTCGACTTGAACAGGAGGGTCAAAACCCTAGTCGAGCTGGCAGAAACCCTAGTCGGCCATGGAAGCTGCAAAAATTTCAGAAAACGTCTAGAAATCTTTGTACCTAGGTTGCACAAAACTTAGCCGTCACTGGTACAGGCAAAAACGACCTGGTGAAAGCAGAAAATGGACGCTAGAAAGGTGAAACCCGCGCCCAGATTGCAACAGAAAATTCGCGGCTAAAAATCAAAGGGCAGGTCGTGCGTCTGAGAACCGCGCACACGAAGAGAAAGGCGCTTTAACTCCTGTGTCGAGTTAAAAAAATCTGCATCTCCAGTCTGCAAAACACGAGCTTTCGAAAGCCCAAACCGCGCACTAGCAGGTCAAACACGCGACCGCACGCACAGAAGAACACGCGGTTGCAAAGGTCGAGGAACGCGGCACACGCGAATGCCAGGAACGTCGGGCCAAGAACAGGAATTTGCAGACAGAAAAACACGCGAGTAGGGCATGAAAACACCCACAAACAGACCCGCAGGCCAAAGACGAACAATTTCAAAATGACGAGGCCGCGCGCCAAGAGGACGTCAAAAACGCGAACAGGAGAGCCACGGAAAAAAAACGAAGTCATGCCCTAGACCAGTCAGCACAAAAACACGTCCGCACAGATCACGAACTTGGCAACACGACCAGAAGAAAACACGTCTGACAAAGAATCTTTAGAAAACGCGGGCAGAAAAACGTGCGCCCAGATTGAAGCTCGAGTTTTCAGAAAGAGGGTTTCGATTTTCAGTAAGTAGAAACCCACGAAAATCTTCAACTAGAAACCCTCGACTTTCTTCAGAAAACAGACGCGATTTTTTCTTGCACAAAGCCCTCCCAAAACCCTAAGCCCTCCCATAAGGGAGGCTCAGACCTGCTCTGATACCATGAAACAATTTGCTATGAAATTGCTTGATATTACATGAAGAACTGATTACAATTTATAGAGGAGGAAACCTACTGTAGACATTAAATGTCTACCTACTAGCTACCTAACAACTACTGTAGCTATAATTGACCATTAACATAAGTAGAATATAATATTCTAACAAAAAGTTTGTGCTTCTTATGGTTCATCTTCAATCTATCAAAGAAAATCATTAATAATATTTTCTCATTATATTTCTCTAGTAGAGTCTGCTAATATATAGGAAAAATATTGATGAACTGTGTGCTTTAAAATAGTACTTACAGGTTCAACCGTGTAACCAAATATGCAACCATATCCTCTGTTACACTAATAGACAATAACAAATTAAACAAAATAAACTATTTATCCTAGGCAGTGTATGAATGATGGAATATTCCAACATTCCCCGCTTATTATATCATTGTTTTAAAATACTAATAAGAGAATCCTGCAATGATTCAAACTTCACACATGCAAGAGGCTTGGTGAAGATATCAACACGTTGTTCTTGAGTAGAGCAAAATTGGAGCTAAATATTGTTTTGTTGAACATGTTCTCATATGAAGTGGCAATCAACTTGAATATGCTTGGTTTGTTCATGAAGCACTAGATTACGAACAAGCTTGAGAACACTTTAATTGTCACAATAGAGGACTGTAGGTTGGTTTTGAGGTACACCCAATCCTTCTAATATGTGACGTAGCCAAACTGCTTCACAAACTGTTGCACTTGTTGCACAATATTTTGCTTCTATTGAGGAACAAGCAACAATGGCTTGTTTCTTACTTCCCCAAGAAATAGGTCCTAAACCTAAGAAGAACACAAATCCAAATGTGGATTTCCTATCATCAACAAAACTTGCATAATTTGCATCTATATATCCTATCAAGAAGAATTGATCATTCCTTTTATATTCCAAAACATGATTCACAATACCTTGGATATATCTTAGTACCCATTTCACTGCTCTCCAATGACACATCTTTGGTTCTTGCATGAATCTTGAGAGATAATTAATAGCAAAACTAATATATGGTCTAGTGTAAGTCAAGTAAATCAAACCTCCAATCATTTGTCGATAGAGAGTTGCATTCACCTAAGGAGAGGGATGAGAAACGGATAATTGCAATCTTGATTCCATAGGTGTACACATGGGTTTGGAATCCATCATTTTGAATTTCTCAAGCAATGTCTTGGCATATTTTCCTTGAGCTACAAAAAAATGGTGATTAGTTTGCCATACCTCTAAGCCTAGACAACAGTGCAATAGCCCGAGATTTGTCATATCAAATGCCTTCTTGAGATCAGTCTTAGTTGTTTCAACCATTGCTTTTGTGTTGCCTGTGATAACTAGGTCATCAACATATACATTAATTATAACAATCTCCCTCCCTTGATCCTTGAGGTAGAGATTTGGATCATATGGATGCCTATTGAAACCATGTTTTAGTGAATGTTCATTAATTTTAATATACCAAGCTCTACGAGCTTGTTTGAGACCATATAGGGACTTAACAAGTTTGCATACCTTTTCTTCTTTACTTGGTGCAATGTATCCCCTCTAGTTGGGTCATATAGACCTTCTCCTTAAGGTCTCCATTGAGAAATGCACTTTTTACATCCATTTGATATAATTTCCATCCAAATTGTGTAGCTAAAGCAAAAATCATTCTAATGGTTTTAATCTTTACTGTGGGAGCAAATGTTTCTTCATAGTCTATCCCTTATTTTTGGGCATAACCTTTAGCTACAAGTCTAGCCTTATATTTATCTATACTACCATCTACCTTATACTTAGTTTTGAATATCCATTTACATCCAATTGCTTTCTTACCAAGTGGTAGATCAACAAGCTCCCAAGTTTTGTTTTTCACGAGGGATTGATACTCTACATCCATAGCCTCTTTCCAAGGCTTTGATTCTAGTGCTTCCTAAACATTAGATGGTTCAAAATTATCAACAACTGAACTCATTAATGCTAGATTTACCTCATTGTGAGCCATGTTGCGAGTCCTTGGTCCTGAAGTGGAAGTGTCTGGGACTCCATCTAGCTTTGCATCACGAATGGTACTAATATACCACTTAGCAATGGTCTTATGCTAGGTGTTGAGTTAGTTTGATTCTCAACATCTCCATTATTTTTCCCATCCATGTTGAAAATAGAAGCACTATCTAGATCAGGTGATGATGTGGAAGGTGAACTTAAATCACTCTTCTCATCAAAAATTACATCTTTGTTGATATATATCTTCTTAGTGATAGGATCCTGTTGACGTGCGTTTTATGACATGACAAACATTTTAGAACAAAGTGTCACAGACGCTCTATTCTCTCTTGAAAAACTACTTCCTATGCTAAGATTGCCAGTAAGTTCATAGGGTAATTCCAATGTTTAAGATGAACGTGGATAGGCTCTGTGGTATGGATGTGATTTGCTGTGGGCACAAGTAGATTTTGCAAGTCATTCTGAGAAGTGGAGACATGAATGCAGTACCATTTTTGGATTTTTTGATTTTATAAGAAAAAAAGTGAAAAAAGATTTAGGGTTTAGAGAATCTATTCTACTCCTAAGAAATCAAGAGAAGACGAAGACTAAGTGAAACCAAATAAACTATACTCTGTTTCGCCACGTTCAACGACAACTACGCAGAGCAAGTGCAATCTTCTAGGAATGTGCTTGTGATTTTCATGGGATAAATAATTGCCATCAGATCGAACAACAATTATCAAGACAGAAGTTAAGCATCCACAGTAAAGCTCAGTCTAACTTTGCACATTGGGCGAAATCATCCACCCAAAGAAAGTATGAGCTTGGTTTCACTAATCGACGTTATCAATCAATCATTCTTCTAACATACATTTTAATTTAAATATACTAAGAGAGAAAGAAAATATGCGACCATGCAACTATTCAACAATCAAGTACTCAAAGCACCTCATGCATTTGAACTTCATTATCAAAGTAGCGTTTTCACAACAATCTCATAAAACTCTCTCTTTATTTCTAACTATCTCAAATCTGCTCTAACTCTTAATCTCCTCTAACTTCTAAGCTTCTAACTATCCATCAATCTATCTTCTAATGAGAATGAGAGAGTGAGGGGGGGGTTTATATAGTTTTTCCGGATTACAAAGAACGGCCCAGATTGATTCAAGATCAATGGCCAAGATTAAATTGAACTAAACCCTAATTAGGGTTTCCAAAACCACAATCAGTTAACTAAAGAGAACACTAGACAACTGGAGTGTCGTCCTTATCGACTTGTGCAGCCTCACGTTCGGCGAACCTGGACACTATCAGGTCGACCTCCTCCATAGCAATGTCGGGCAGCACACTAATGTTGTACTCCAGCAAATCTAGGTTCTCTGCACACTCTGCAAACACAGTCGTCCATATTGGCTCTTGCAACAAGAAAGAACCTCTAATGGCCATGAATTCGAACACTTTGGTGAAGCCTTCCTTCATGATTGGCTCGGTGGTGGAGAAAACTTTCTGTACTTGCTCCTTCAAACTCCTTGACCGCAAGTGTTTCCTTCGGACAACCCCCTTGTCGTGCACATTTGCAGCCATCTCATAGATTTTTCTTTGAATTTCTTTTACTTGTTCTTCGACTCTACCACCATCCTGTTTCACCTTTTCGAGGACTCCTTTCCTTGAGGCTAGAGCATAGTACCATCCGTTGAAGTCATAAGCTGCTCCAGCTTCAATAACTTTATCTTCGATCAACCGTTGCTTTGAAATGCCCTTCAGTTCCCGGATGTATGGGATGATCCTGCTCTGAATGTCCTCGAGACTGCTCCATGACTCTGCAAGATCTGCAACTCGTGAAAGTATGAAGGAAGCCTGCTCATTTACTTGCGCCAACTTTCTTGCAAACACCAACGCCTCTTTTTTCCTTGCAACCATCCAATCTTTAGCCTCCCTCGCTGTTGTCAACTCTTCTTCAAAATGAGCATCTGGTTCCTGTGAAGCAGTTGGAGGTAAAGGCGCCACTTGTTCGCCTTCGTTTAGTGGCCTAGTCAGGTGCTGGATATAATCTTTTAAACGCTGAATTTCTTTCTTGTATTCTTTCTTCTTGGCAACTTCTTTTTCTAATCTGCCCTTGATGGTGGCCACTGAATTATCCAAGTCTTCGACTTCCTGCCCCTTTGATGTCGGACCCATGTCGACAGTCGTGATAACATATTCTTCAGGAGCAATCTCGTCTTGAAACTTGTCATCCGCAGGCACTGCAATTTGCACCGTGCGATTTCCAGCTTCATCTCTTTGAATAGTTGAGAACTTTTTGGCCTTCTTCCTCGGGGCAGTCTGTTCTAATCTTGCAAGAAAATCTGCGTCATTGTCCTCCTCCGGGACTTCCACTGGCGCTTTTCTTTTCAATCTTTCCCTCAGCCACTCAGGTACCGTTGGCTGTTCAATCATGTCCTCTTGATTTTGGACGTCTGGCATGTCCTGTACTTCCTGTTCTTCTTGAATTTCCGGCACACTTTGAATTTCTTGGACTAGCTGCATATCCTGGATCTCCTGGACGGATGGGTCCTCTTGAATACCCTTGAGGGCGAAAATCATTCCTTCCTCGAATTCTCCATCCTCGATGTCCGTGTCATTACCCGATTCCAAGATCTCTGTGCTTGCTGGAGAGGGTTGATCGTTATCTTCTATCTGGATTGGCTCTATATTTTCCACTGGAGAAGGTATCATGGCATTTTCCCAGGATTCTCTATCCATGGCAAGCATCTCTTCTATGTTCCGGGATGTAGCCGACTGGAGAGGTTTAGCCTTATGTTTCTTCCGTGAAGGACCCTCATCTATCTCTTTACCTTTGTCTTGAATTGCAGCTTTATCGGCTTCTTTTCTCTTTTTGGAGTTGGCAGCATCTGCTTGTCCATCAGCATGAGATGCACCGGCGTTCGAAGAACATGACTCGGTGTCTCCCATCAACTCATAAGTAAAATGTACGTTTCTCTGCTTTAACACTTCTACTTGCCTATCTATCCACCACTGAGAGTATTTGAAAACAGGGCGCATCAAAGTGGTTAGATCACCCATCTCAGGCTCGAACCATTTTACAGGTGGAAGCGGCTCATTTTCTTTGAAGCCTGGCTGCACATATATCCCGTCATCTTGCAGCTGGTCAGGTATTTTGAAAAGCTCTGTCGCTCTTATCATGCTCAGGGGTAACCTTGACCATAATCTTCTTCTTACATCGTATTCATCGGCTGCGTTGGCCCAAAAGTCCTCTAGGTCAACCCGATGTTTGTATCTTTCTCCGTCCACAATCTTGATGTGATGAAGCGGATCGAAGTTGCTTCTGGCTTTGTATGATATAAAAGGATACTGTTGAATCTCCAGTCGAGCAACCTCTGCTGCTTGGGCTGTTGGGCATGACTCCTCCATGTTGCCGATGAAAAAGGGGAAGGTGACGGCAGCTTTCTGCTTAGGTCTTTGGATGTTCTGATATGTTTCTAGTTGCCTTAGCACCTCCAACAACACCATCCTATTTGTCGGGTAGACAGGCAACCTATAAGGATTTCCGGAAAATCCTTGGATTCTGATGTAGGTGAACTTTGGATATTGAATAAACCAGAATCCATACCGGCTTATCAAGCTTTTGGCTTCATGCGAGAGTCTCTGGTGCGTTCCGCCCTGAAGAAGCCGGGTGATATACATCAAAAATGCATCGTGAGCTCTCCGGAAATGGGACTTTTCTTTCAGCTGCAGCTGTGGATAGCAGTCGTAGACTTTGAATTTCCCCTCGCCATTGCCGACCACTCCTTTGCATGTCAAGCCGGGATATTTATAATATCTTGCCAATGAATAAACAACGTATGAGCTCATGTGGAAAACTTTGGTCTGTTCAAAGTTGACCAACTGTTCATGCAGGCTGTCACTGATCATCCTGGACCAATTAAACATTTTGACTCCAGTGATTATCTCGTCAATAAAATAATACATCCATTCTTCGAAAGGGGCACCGTGAGCACTGCCTACCATTCTGTTAAGTAGCAGAACGATATCACCATATTCTTCTTTGAAGTGGGTTCTAATCAACTTTTTAGGCATCTTGCTGGCAGTAGGCTTTGGTTTTAGCAACCAATTTTTGTTTATATTCGATGCACATAGATCCTTCTGACTTTGATAGAGTTTGAATGTGTCTTGTTTGCTGCGGTAGGATGTACGGTTGTATACTGGAATGCCAAAAGTCTCCTGGATTGCCGGCTCGGACAAGTAAGCAAGGACTCTCCCGTCAGTAGCTTCAATCTGTCGGTCTTGTGCGTTGTAATGAAGTGCACACTCTACCATTAACTCAGGACATTCTTTTGCTGGTGGAAATCCAGCTGCATGGACGATTCCGTTTCGCATCATCCTCATGGCGATTGGCGTTGGCAGACGTCCGTCAGTTCCATACATTCTCTTTCGGAAATCTTCAAGATCAACGTGGCCAAGGTCCGTGTCAAGAACGTGCTCCCACTTGGACTTAATCTTTGATTGAGTTTGGACACCTTTACTTGCAAATTTCATCTTGGCTGCCTCGAAAAATAGATCTGCAAGAGAAGGAAGAAAGGAAAATCAGAATTAAAATCAATTTGAAAGAACATTCCAGCTGGTAATCAACTTAGACTTCACAAAAAATAACAATCTGGAATGAAAATAAATGGTGGAGCTTCATGTTAACATGAAATGGACAAGAAAAAATCTGCCTTGTGACTTCGTGAAGACGTGATTGCGACTGCAATGCAAGCTGATAACAGAATATTTCTTTCACTTTGCTGCAAAAATCTTTCAGCCTTTTGCCTTAAACACTTTTCTCTCACCACCTTTCTTCTCAAAATCGAGTGATTGCAAAAATGAAAAATGAAATCACTTATAGAAGTGAGAAGGTCGATCATTTTAGCATATTTGCAAAGTTTCCCTTGAATCAAGTTCGAACTCATTCTTTCATTTTGTTTCTGAATGGCAAGTTCTATCCTTAACAACTTCGTCCGGGAAAGTTTCTAATTTCATTCACAGTCCAACAAGACTCTTTTTCTCACTTTCCAATTTCGAAATTTTCATGACTTATCTCCTTTTTGGTGTTGGAAATAAAATATTAAAATAATTAAAAATAATTATTTTATGTGTCCATTCCAACCCGTTCGATTTTATGGCTAATTACTTTTGATTTTTTCGAAAATTTCTCGCCATATCCAATTTATTTGTCCATGATTTTTTGATCGTTTCTCAAAAATATTTGGCCATGTCCAATTTTATTTGGCCAAAAAATGTTTCTTGTCCGACATTTTCTAGTCACGTCCAACTTTTTCTTAGCCATGTCCAAAGATTTTCTAGCCATGACTTGTCTCTTGTCCAAAATTCTTTCGCCATGTCCGATTTTATTCATCCAAATTCTCTTGATTTTTCACAAATTTTCCTTGACAAATCCAATTTTATTTCGTCCATTTGCTCAATTTTTCTAGCCATGGCGAAGATTTTTTCTTTATTCTCTTGGGCGAATCTTCAAGTGCCATGTATATTCTCACTTTCCAAAGGCTTGGACTTAGGCAAATTTCAATTTTTTATACTCTTGATACAAGGCGGACTTTAGCCTTTTCTTTGCCATTCGTGCCTTAGCCATTTTTTCTTTCCTTTCATCTTAGGCGGACTTCTCACATTTTGTAGCCACTTTACCTCTTTGCTAGGGCGGACTTTGTTGGTTTTTTGGCCATTTTAACCTTGCTTATGGCGGAGTTTCTTTTTGTTTGCCATTTGACCCTTTGCTTTAAGCGTTTTCTTCTTCCCTATGGCGGACTTCAGCTTGCCTTTGGCCACTTTATCTTTACTTTGTCCATGCCTTAGTCATTTTTATCTCATTTTGCTTTGGGCGGACTTTGGCTTCTTTCTAGCCACTCCTTTTATGTCTAGGGCGGACTTTGGGGTTATGCTTGCCATACATAGGCGGACTTCAACATCTTCTTTGCCACTTCCATTTTGACTTGGGCGGACTTCCTTGTTTCCTTGGCCAATGGACCTCTTGCATAGGGCGGACTTGCTGCTTTGGTTGGCCAAGACTAGGGCGGACTTCATGCTTTCCCTTGCCAACTTGAAACTACCTAGGGCGGACTTCATGCCTTCCTTGGCCATTGCTCAATATTCTAGGCGGACTTCCTCATATTCTTCGCCATTGGACTTGGTTGGAGGGCGGACTTCCATGTTTTTGTTGCCATTTACAAGGGCGGACTTGCATGTATGTTTGGCCATTGCCTATATTTTCCAAGGCGGACTTCATTACATCTGTTGCCATTTCACTCTTGGCTGGGGCGGACTTTGTGACATGGATGGACATGTATAGGGCGGACTTTGGCCTTCTCCAAGCCATCCACCTTTTGCCTTAGACATTCTTTCTGTTTCCCAGGGCGGACTTCATGCTGTGACAGTCCATGGCCACTTTAACTTAGACATTTCCAAGGGCGGACTTGACAGACTTCATTGCCATTGCCCAGATTTTCATGCCATTGATCAGATTTTTAGGCCATTGACCTGTTGGCTGAAGCTTCTTACCATTCATTTCCTCTGTACTTAAGCGAATTTACCAGTTTTCTCCATGACTGTGCTCAGATTTTCCATGAATTTCCAGATTTCTTCACAATTTTCCAGATTTCTCCATGAATTTCGTGAACTTCTTGCAGATTTCTTCATGAATGTTCAGATTTTTTTGACGAATTTCAGTGCCATTACCAAATTTCTCTGTGATTTTCCAGAATTTTCACCATTTTTGAACGAATTTTCCAGATTTTTGAACCTTTTTTGTGATTTTTCCAGATTTTTTGACCAAAATTTCAAAAAACTTTGAATCGATTTTCTGAGAGTTTCGTTGCTCGTTTCGAACTTCTGAGTGCGTTTTTGAAACTCGTGGTCCTTCTAAAAATAGAAACTTTCTAAAAATAGAAATTTTCCAAAAATAGCAACTTTCCAAAAAAAGACCCTAAAAAATAGGGATCCCAGAATTGCCCAAAAGTGCCAAAAAAGTAGGTCCTAAAAAATAGGGGGCCCGGGGTGAGAAACCCTAAAAATATGGAAGTGTCAGAATCGACCGAAACGACAGTCGATCTTCGTCTCCCAGGCCTTTTAAGCACAATGGTGACGTTTATACATTGATCCAGACTAAAATTCACTGACTCGACTCGGGTGACCATTCAAAATTAAAACTAAAAAAACCCCCAAACGAAGAGCAGACAAAACGAAAGCAAGCGAAAGCAAAACCCTAAAAGCAAACGACAAGGGTCCCCATTTGCAATGGGGCGAGGTGTGAGTTAGGTCATAACAGATCCATAAGACGATATGCCTTAGACTCATTACTAGACTCATTACTATAACCAAGAAGAGTATGTTTCATAGATTTTTCATCAAGTTTCTTTCTTTGTTGCTTAGGAATGTAAATGTATGTTGTGCAACCAAATACACAAAGATGAGAAATAGATGGCTTTACCCCTGTCCATGCTTCTTCTGGTGTGATGCCATCAAGTGCTTTGGTTGGGGCACGATTCAAAAGATAAACTGCTATATGGACAACTTCAGCCCAATAGGCATGTCCCACGTCAGAATCCTTCAACATACTATGAACCATCTCCATAATGATGTGATTTTTCCATTCAGCAACTCCATTTTGTTGAGTTATGTATGTTGCAGTTAGTAGAAGTCGAATTCCATTTTCCTTCAAGTAGGTAGAGAAATCTATGTTGGTGTATTCCCCCCCTTGATCTGAGTGAAGGACACGAATATGATGATTTGTATCTTTCTTCACAAGAGTGTGAAACTCTTTGAAGTAGGAAAAGGCTTCATCTTTACTCTGCAAGCAATATACCCACATTTTTCTTGTGTGATCATCAACAAAACGCTGAAAATATTTGAAGCCATTGTGACTATGTGCCATGGGCCCACACAGATCAGTATGCACCAGCTACAAAGGTTGGCTTGCACGATGCTCACTAGGATAGAAGGCTGCTCTATGTCGTTTTCCAACAATACAACTAGAACAAATGACGCTCGACTTCTCAAGTGTGGGAAGCCCTTTGACCATGCTCTTCTTACTAAGTATTCGCATATAGCTAGTGCTCAAATGACCAAATCTACAATGCCATAACATAGCAAGATCACTATCCTTAGTCACTAAGGCTTGATTATTGGCAATTGTATCAAGCCTAAACATTTTACCAATTTCAGTAGCACTTGCGACAATCTTTGCCCTATTTGACTTATCACAGATTAGGCATACCTTTTTATCATGATTTTTATCAAACTCTATCCTTAGGTTGTGATCAAGAAATTGATTAACAGAAAAGAGATTTTTGTTAAGTCCACGAACATATAAGACTTCAGTGAGCCTACACCTATGTATACCAAATTGCAAAGAGATGTCACCAATACCTTGAATATCATAGATGGTATCATCTCCAAGAGAGACTTTACCATGATGGGGTTTCAACATGAGAAACCACTCCTTCTATCCAATCATGTGCTTTGTAGCACCTGAATCCACATACCAAATTGAATTGGATTGTGAACTACCTTCTAAAGTGTGGGCTGAAAACACGAATTCCTCTTCTAGAGAATCTTCTTCTTCAGCAACATTGCCATGTTGTTTCTGCTTGTTCTTCTACTCAAATCATTTATTATCACTTTGTAACAACTTCTTTGGATGCGATTTATTGTTGGATGATCCTTTGGCCAAGGAATTGTACCAACAATTTTTCACATCATGTCCAATCTTTTCACATATTGGACACTTCTTTTGAGACTTGGATGAATTATCAGATTTGGGAGGTCCACCAAATTGCTTCATAGGCTTCTTGCCTTTATGATGTGTGGTCATTACATGATCATCCTCAACATGATCCTAGCTTAGAGATTCTTCTTTTTGCAGTAGGTTCACCAACTTCTCAAAAGTGGGTGTTTGTTTTGTGGCATTCAAAGTTGTCACAAACACTTTAAATATAGATGGCAGTGCTTGTAAGACAATGGGCACTTGGACAGCATCGTAACTGTTTCTCCCAATGCTTGTAGCGAAGCTCTCAACTCAGCAATCCTTTTGAGGAAGGGTTCTAATTGTTCTCCATTCTTCATCTTCAAACTGTGTAGCTGACTCTGCAAATTCAGGATCTAATTCTGATTCTTTGCCTCATATACTGTCTGTAGCTTGTCCCAAGCATCTTTGGCTGTAAACGAGTCTTGGATGAAAGGTTGAACATGATGATCAATTTGGCCTTTTTGTCAGGTTGATCAAATTTCTTTTGCTCATCAACTTCACTCAGATGTTGTGTTGTGGTGCCACTGACCACATTCCAAACTTCCTCAAACTCGAGTTGAATTTTGAGTTTGGTCTTCCAAGCGGAACAGTTATTCCCACACAGCAACTGTGAATCTAGAAGAAGAAATTTTGAAGAACTACCTACCATCATGTTATCCAAATATAAATGTTATTTTATCTTATTTCTCACCACTCAGATCAGCAGTTTGTTGCAGAGGAGAGGATACTATAGGAATAAAATTAACATTTTTTGAAATTTCATCACTTGCAACTAAATTAATTTTATGGTAGAAATGAAAAAACAACACTAAAAGAGATGATCTAATGCGAAGCATATCAAGGTTTGACTCCAATTAGAGATAATCCGCACCAAAACTACTATAGGAATGCTCATAGAGTTTGTATGTATTGCAGCCCTGGATACATTCAGGGATGATTGATGCACTCACCACTAATCATAAATTCAAACCTGAAATATATTAACCAAGTCCAAGTGTGGTCAATAGGAGCTGCCTATATGCTTGACGGTTAGTCTCATTGTTCTTAAGCCCAATTGAAGCAAGTTTCTTCCCACAAGTAGCATACTCTCATCTACATCAAGAAGACCACGTCCAGGCGATGCAACAGTTTTCGTTGTTTGGACACACTCATCAGCATAGGTAGTGGAGGCTCTGATAAAAAAAGAGGCCTTCATCTATTAAGAGGATCCCAAGCTTACTCCCCTTCCTTCACTCGTCTAATGTGATATTCTCAAGACGCTAGATCAGGCAGGCACTACCAATTATTTTTAAAGAAAATAATCTTCAACAAACAAAAATAGAACCAACACGCAAATTTCAGAATTGCTCTGAAGCTATGATATCATCATCAAATCAGAAAAATTAATGCGCAAAAAACCTGTGAATCAATTGGGCCTAGGCAATATGAATCGGCATTTGACTCAGACGCCTTCCTCCAATTATCACATCTGAACCAAAGGCATTTCCATCTGCATAGCTCCGATATTGGAGCAGAACATGGAATATGAAACATCTAGCAACAAAGAGGAAGAGGATGCCTTTCATCTTTCCTCCTACAGCATTTCAGCAGAACTAATCTTAGCTCTCCTCAAAGTCCAAATTACTCTGCCACAGAAACATTCACACCATCTTTAACCAAAGTCGAAATGAGAATCCTAACACTTCCAACGAGAATATCCTTGAAGAAGTCTGCGTGATAAGTGTCGACAAGAATCTAGAGCGAAGCTCTGATATCGTGTTATCTTCTATATTCTTCTCCACGCCTTAACAACCTTAAATCAAACTCCGGGAATATCTCCTATAATATGACTCTTCTGCCAAATCCACCGGTCAGCACCTCCAATGGCATGTGTCACAGCCTTTCTGTTAGAATATTATATTCTACTTATGTTAATGGTCAATTATAGCTACAGTAGTTGTTAGGTAGCTAGTAGGTAGACATTTAATGTCTACAGTAGGTTTCCTCCTCTATAAATTGTAATCATCTTCTCTGTTAATAACAAGCAATTTCATAGCAAATTGTTTCATGGTATCAAAGCAGGTCTGAGCCTCCCTTAGGGGAGGGCTCAGGATTCTAGGAGAGTTTCTGGGTAAATTTGTGGCTGCTTGGTCTGAGATTTTCGTGCTCCTATTAAAGGCAAAAATCGTGCCCTAGGCCCGCGGAATTTTTCGTGGTCTCCTCTGCTCCTGGGCGCGTGTTTTTTCTGAGCACGTGGAATATTTTTTCCATCGGCCAGGGTTTTGTTGAATTCGCTTTTGGAGTCTATGCCCGCGCGACCTTCTGAAACGTGTTTTCGCGTTTTATAGAAGTCTAGACGCGTTTTTTTAGAAGCGTTTTTCGTGCCTTACAAAAACGCGTTTCTTGAATTTTTGCCTGGCCGCGCATTTTACAGAGGCCACACGCGTTTTTTCTTGCCCCTAACCGTGCAATATTTCTCTGGTTTTCGCGTTTCTAGGCGAGATCTTCTGGCCGCGTGACTGAGGGCTTTTCTTTGGACGTGTTTCTTCATTCTTGGGGCCGCAATTTTCTGCAACTTTTGCCTGCATTTTGCAGACAACTTTGGGCATGATTTCTGAGCTGAAAGTGGTCGTCTCTGATTCACTTGAAGTCGCCTAGGGTTTTGCCTCTTTTGTGATGCGTTTTCAGAAGATTTCGTGCCTGTTCTTTGCATTTTTCTGTCTTTTCCATGGCAGCCTAAGGTTTCTGCAAGTTCGTCTAGGGTTTTGACCCTCTGTTTGAAGGCGGAAATTTTTTTCGTTTGCATATTCCTTCTGGGTTTTTCGAGATCTCAACTGGGTCAATCTTCGATTTTTCCGGGTACCTCATTTTCTGTGCCTCGAACTTTGTGCCTCAGTTTCAAGTCGGAAAATTTTTCTGATTGCAAATTCTCGGTGGGTTTTTTGAGATCTCAAATGGGTTGTCGTCCGATTTTTTGGGTGCTTCGTTTTCTGTGCCTCAATTTTTGTGCAGATCTATTCTAGCGGCTAGGGTTCCAAACCCTCTGTTTTTCAGCCGACAATCGATGGCTACCTGTTTCTGGGTTTCTGTAATTCACAAACTGCGTGGAATTCCTCTATGGTTTTTACCGTTTTTTTCCGAAAAAACGATGATTTGTAATCTTGGGTTTGGCAATTTTTTCCTCAAACATCGTGGTTTGTTGCAGTCTGTTTTTGTCGCACCTAGAGTTGCTGGGGCGAACACTGCACAACTGGCTTCTTGCAGTCTGTTCTCGGGCATCGTGCTCCTCTGCAAAAGTCTCGACGGTTTGCCGATTTATCCTCAAAATCGTGGCCGCTGTTCTCAGTGTGTCTCTGGTTTCAGAGATGGACAGCTCTGGACACTTTGTGATGACTTCTAGTCGGCAGTTCTGCAGTTTCTGGGAGGGTTGGTGGCAGACTTCTCTCACGTGGCAGAGTCAGTGGCAGACTCTTGTCTCTTGTTGCAGAGCTTTTTATGTTTTATTTTGGATGTTTTTGGTCATCAACATTCTGCAGATCCAGGGAGGGTCTCCGTAGCAGCAGAGTGTTCTGAAGAATTTGTGACCAAGGACCTGCAGATTGTTTTCTGTAGGCTAGTTAGACGATTGACCATTAAGGGAGGGTGTTAGAATATTATATTCTACTTATGTTAATGGTCAATTATAGCTACAGTAGTTGTTAGGTAGCTAGTAGGTAGACATTTAATGTCTACAGTAGGTTTCCTCCTCTATAAATTGTAATCATCTTCTTTGTTAATAACAAGCAATTTCATAGCAAATTGTTTCACTTTCCTCCTCCATCTGAAAGTCTCAACAATGAACTACAGGAACTTTGGGGCTCTTATACCATATCAGAGAAAATCATTAATAATATTTTCTCATTATATTTCTCTAGTAGAGTTTGCTAATATATAGGAAAAATATTGATGAACAATGTGCTTTAAAATAGCACTTACGGGTTCAACCGTGTAACCAAATATGCAACCATATCCTATGTTACACTAATAGACAATAACAAATTAAACAAAATAAACTATCTATCCTATGTGGTGTACAAATGATGGAATATTCCAACAGAGTCACCTACACATGAGAGCAAGCACACACTGATAGCATGCAAGGTTGAACAAACATTGTTGCAGTAGAAGCAACTTGATAAGGTACTATGGCGGTGGAGGCTTTATTGTTGGTGCTTGTGTTCTCTCTGTATTGTCATGCTATTGCCCCAACTATGCCAAACTTGGAAATTTCCTCCTCTAGTAGGTTGCAAAGTATCCAATGACCACAGGTGCCTTCATGGTGTCCTTGGTGACATATTAGTGTTGGGCAAGGCTCAAGTTTGGCATAGTGTTGTGCATGCAAGGGAGTTCTATACTATTGCTAATAGTCTTCCTCTTCATTGACATTAATGTTGTGTCGGCTTCCCATGTCATTTTTTACAGTTCGTTGATCCTATATGTATTTTCCTTATGAAATTTTCAACAACTTGTTGTAATATGTGGACTAAATAGGGGTCCATAGCAATATGACAGAATGTAAATGCATGCTCACGCCATTATTGCTAAGATCAGTGAACCTTCTAGCTATATATGTAGAGATTTTAGAATGAAATGCTTGTCATCGGTCAATTGGCTAGAAGAGACTGCAAAGATGTAATGTCCCCGAATATTTGGTTTGAGCCTTGAATAATTAGAAAAAGAATTCTTTATAGCTAAATTATTTTTATTTGGCTTCGTGGACTTGGGAATTAATTTCCCATAATTTATTATTATTTTATGTAAAGCCAAAATATTTTTATAATTTTTCTATGAGGTTGGGCAACCCCTTTTGGACGATAAAAGGAGAGAAAAAAAAAATTAAAAAATAATATTTTAATTTGTGGAAAAGTGTGCCCCATTTGGAGAATTAAAAAAGAAATAAATTCAAATTTAAAAGGTGAAATTCGGCACCCAAATTGGGTCAGCCAAATTGGAGGGCAAAGGTGAAGTTTGATATAAATGCAAGTTCATTGGTAGGCATTTCATCATCGTGGATATTATCTTCAATTTGATTCAACAACTTGTTGCTACTATTCCAAGGACAAAAACCCTTGCAAATTGTGGGTGAGTTGGACGAAAACCTAGCTCATCTTGGGAAGACTTCATAACAGAGGTCTACTTGTGCTTCATTGCTATTTGGTGAAAGAGAAGAGCAGAATTCCAAATCAGATTTGCAGATCGAATTTGAAGAAGACATTAATTGAGGAGATTTGTTGCATATTGGCTAGGGTTTCACCCTAGGTTTGAGCGCCACTACCTAGAGAAGGAGCACCTTGCTTTTGGAGAGCGATTTTGGTGTTTGATGGGAGTTAGGGTTTGATAACATCTTCAGATTTGTAGCAGCAGCAGATCAAACTTAATTCGCCATTGTTTGTGAAGTGATTTTTGGTGCTTATTGTCATCATTGCTTAGAGTTTCACCCTACATTTTGAGTACCATCATTTGGAGTTGTTTGGAGGGATGTTGTGCATTAATTGTTGTCATTTTGGAGCAGCAAAACACTAGCAGACTTATTGCAGACCTAAGCAATCAGATTTGGAGCAGATCTCCTTGCTGTTGAAGAGTGGAAGACATAGGGTTTCATGCCCTAATTGGAGAGCTGCCTTTGGGAGATCATTTCTATCAATTTTTTGGGTCAATTGCTAATTGTCTGGGCATGTTTGAGCCCATTTTGTGATGTTCTTGCATGGACAATAATTATGATTTTGTAGCAGCAGATTAGACAATCTGAAATCAGACTTCTTTCATGTTCTGGTGATCATTCTATGGTTCTTCATTGCTGGTTATGTGTTTGAGCATTTTGGAAGCATATATGTTTGCTGTTCACACTTGTTTGAAATCACGAAATTCATATCAGAATCTAGGCTTTGAGCAGAAAATTAGAGCAGAATTCTGAGTTTCAAAATCAGATCTTAGGGCAAAATCCCAGTTGGGATATTTCAAAAGAATTGCTTTGTGTGTCCCCTGTATCTGCAAGTACTCTCAGAATCCAGGGTGTCAAAGGCTGTTAAATTGAATTTCTCTGTTTCAAGAGTATGTATATTTTGTAATTCAAATGGAATGTTCATTGTCATTGATGTTACGTCTCCATAAACACCAGGTATGTTTTCAGGAATGCATGTGATTCCTCTTGCTACGTTTGCTACTTTGAGTGTTGTGGTCAATTACTTGATCATCTTATAGATTATAAAAAGCTTGTGAAACCTTTCTCGAGGACTGTTTTAAACATAACACAGAAAGCATATTTTTTTGTTGATAGATTCTTGAAGTATGTTTCATATTTGATACTATTTATATTTCTGGGTTTGTGTATCTGGCTTATGTAGAGCTCCAGTCCTTACTGTCCTCATTTCCCTTGAGTTACGGATTCTCTGGTTCCTATATGCATTTGTCTCTTGACTTGAAACTCAACTCTCACCCAATACAGATCAAGGCACCAGTCTTGCTTTTAGCTCCTCCATCACACCTCATTTCAAATACAACAAGAACATATTTACATCAGTTTTAGAATCAATTATTCTATCAACTTTGCAAGTGTGTATAGTGTTTCAAGAATACATAATAAGGAAATCTAAAAAATAACCAATCATTTCAAGGCTCTACATTGTTGTCTCTTGCGAGTGTGTATGAATTAATCCCTCATTAGCATAAATCTTTTGGGGAAATGATTTGCATATCTTGAGTTGCAAGCACACTCTGCTTTTCTACTTGAAGGAGCTTGTGATAGAAACCTGCATGGAGACTTAGCGACATCCTTAAGAGTCTCTCATTGCAATAGGGTATACTAGGCTGAAACAAATATTTAAGCCAATTTTTTGCAATCTTTACAATTTTCAATGCACAGTCATTTCGTCAAGCAGTTTGCAATATGTTGGTCTCAGATAGTTTTAAGCTTGGTTTGAGTTGATATTATCAGTGATCAACATAACATTAATTTCCAGGCTTCACATACAGAACTCAGCTCCATTGATACCAAAATAGCACATAAAATAATTCACAATGAACTTCTTTATAAATTTTGGTATTGCTGATTCAGAGAAAATGATCTGAAAATGACATTCACAATATTATATTCAAATTACCTGACCTGGAGTTTTAGCCAACCTTACCCAAAGCACATGGTATGGCAGCTCAACCAATAGTACGACAGCATAAATTATTGGATCAACTTCCTTTATGAATGGCGATTTCTCCCTAGCAAAGGATGGCAGGGATATTTGACATATTTAGCACTTTAAAGGGGTGGCAATTACTTCTCTCAATGCTGCGCCCAAAGTTTGACTGCTGATATGGGCCCAAAACCTTCCACGTCACCTCCTTGGCTTTCCTTAAATTGTACAGCACTCTTCTAGCTTACATCAACCAGCGAATAAGTCTCCAAGGCCCATATCATACACGATATTTGGGTTTGTAATCTTCAGATTGGTCTTCGCCAACCATATAAATGATCTCCAAAGTGCCACAACCTTACCCAAAACTACTAATCAATTCTGATGCCACCTTCTTGACTAGGAGCGGCCAGTCTGAAATCTTCATGTGGTCCCGATATTACTTCCAAAATCTGCACCTGTTGTCTTATAGGGGCTGCTACCATCAAGGACTCACTAACATGCCTCCTTGCACCTGTCACTAATCACTCACTTCAGTATTATTTGAATTTCATAGGGATGTCTTATGGTTACCATCTTCCCATATGGCAACTAGTTAGCATTAAACATCTGTATTTAAATATGCCCACAGAGAAGAAATATATCATATCCAAACTCCATTATAGGATAACAAACATTAAATACCCTCTTATTTCTATCATGGTGCCCAGCTACCAAGCAATCATTCAACAGTTTAAACTTTGAAATTTGTCTTATTTAAAGACTTCACAAATTTTGTTCAATGAAGCACCATGTGAATTCTGGAGTGAATCCATCAAGAGATGGTAATGGGTTTTCATCCAATCCACCAAAAAACCCAAGGGCTTCCATCCTCAAGCTTGCTGAATTTGCAAACAAGCTCTCCAAATTCTCCTAATAAATTATTTCCCAAAAAGAAGATAATAATCTTCCTTCACCACCTTTTATTTTATTATATTTTGCCTTCTCTAAAGTGACTTATTTAATAATTTATCAATAAGTTATTGTAAGTCACTTTAATAATAAAAACCAATTAATTAAATATAAATGTCCCAAAAGTGACTTAGGACAATTTAATACTTAATTAATTAAATTACTCCCTTAATTTATCCCACCTTAGCTTATGGGAATAAAATAAGCTAGTGGACTCTGCTGGATGATCACTTGGTAAAAGGGAACATTACATAGGGCAAGGTTTGTCTGGTAAGATTGGCTATTTGAGTTATTTATCTTTAATTGTCCTGTGTTTAACCTCAAGGAATACTCCCCTTGGCCTAGCAAAGCCAAAAGAAAAAGAAAGGATTGCCCTCCCTTATGCATAGGCCCATTCATGCCATGGTCTGATTATAAATCCAACCCATTAACCTTAGTTGACACTCCGTGGTCTAAAGTGTTGGTGTTTGTTTTCAGAGTTTGTGGAGATGCACGTTTGAAAGCCAAATCTAAGTTAGCACATTCTTCTATTTAGGCCCTCATATCAATACCAGTGCTGCTTTGGAATGTGTCATATGACTATTTGCCCCTGTTGCAGTGCCCTCCTGAAGTATGCCTCCAGTTCATGAATAACAAACCCAGGGCATAACTAGAACATTTATGGGATGCTTCCAGGCTGTACTCGAAACATTTCTGTCTACCCGACCAATGTTTAACAACAGCGACTTAAAAAATTAAAGAATAAATATTAAAAAATAAATTATGAATGATTTAATAGCATTTGATGGCTAGTTTGTTTATTTTATACATGGTATGGTTGATTTTGTTTATTTAAATATGATTTTCATATTTTTTAAATATTTTTTTATTTTTAATTATTTTATACAATTCTACCCAGGCTGGTGCCAAACCTGGGGTCCAAAAAATCAGCTTACACCCATATCTGCACCAAAACCAGTAAAATAGCTTTAAAATGAGAGTTTCACATCACAATTTATTTCACAAACCTGTGCAATTTGAAATAGGACAAGACATTCATCGCAAGCCAGATCATATGTTATCATTTAGAGAGAAGGAAATCCTCAAGTCACCATAATTGTCTTTCTATTTGCATCTTAGCAAGCAGTGTTGTGTTCTTAATTCCCTAGGTTTTGATGCTATGTTGGAGGTGGTGCAAGAAAGCTATGGCATTTGGCTGGAGTGATAAGATCATAGTTGAATCTAGAAACTCATCTGTTTCTGACCACCTCTTAAAGGCTGCATTCACAGAAGTGGATACCAAAGCCATCATGCTAGCGAAGTTTGCACTCATGCCTAATGGTTCAGCAGAGCAGCACATTAACTCACGTCAAGTCAATTTTCATTGGAAGCTATCAAATAAAGTGAAAGGCAATGAGGTCTGGGCACTCTTCTTGCATATATACTCCTAGCTGAAAATGACAAACTCTAATAAATCAACAGATGCACTGGTGTTTGATCAAGAGGCACTGAATGCAAGAGTGGATCATCTAAAGAGACAATATCAGAGTAGAAGAAGACTGTAAAAAAATTACCACAAAACATGAGAAATGTGAGAAGTGTTTGGGATGGATTTATTCAGAGCATTGTTAGCAGCAGCAATTGATCTGCCTTGCCAGTTGAACATCAGCTCCTTCCTCCTTTGGAGGCCGTGACTGCATCAGAATTCTGCAACTCAAACAAAAACGGGGCCACACTACCAAGGCTGAAGCAGAATTCTAGAAAGCATTGGCGGCAATCAAGCTGAACTGGTGAGCCTCTTGCACTCAGAGCAGGAGCTAGCAGTGGAAAAAACAAATAAATATGCAGAGTTGGTGGAAACAGATCTGAGCAGAGGACCAGCAGGACTTCAGGAGATTATGAGAGCTGGAGCTCAGGATCGACAGTTCTCTGAGTTTTTCTTTCTGATTAATGATGTTGTGAGTGTGTATCATGCTTTCATTTTTAAGACTGTTATGATTCTAATATTCTACATTCCTAAGTATTATAAGGATAAGCACTTGCGGCATGCTTAACTTTCATAGTTTCATTTATTAGTTTTAGTTTTTCCTTAAGATAACTTAGTTAGGATGAAGGAGTGCATTCCAGTTCTCTCTTTGTGATTTCCATGATTTATGGACACCAATAAAGTATAAACCCTTAGAAATCACTTGAAATACAATAAATGTTGATTTTGAATGGGAATAGAACAGCTTTCAAAATGAAAAGGGGCGTTAAAGTATTAAAATGTTGCCAAGGAAGCACCCACATTTGTAGCTAACTCAACATTATTGATAATATGATATGCAAAAATATATTAAAGTGAACTGCAAAATTGGAAGACACATTCTTTGGGTCTTCAAAAACTTGTTAGGTCTAAGTACAAGACTGAATCAAAGTGCAGCACCAAATAGAAGATGTCTTGGACAGCCAGCAAAAAATTAGCATTGACTTTAGTGAAAGGAAGCTAGGTAAAACTACGAAACTTCCTACTTAACCCAAAGAGAGGAAAAACGCTAAATAGGAGCAGATCTAATAATTTCAATAAAAATAACCAGCATGCAAGCTTCCTACAACAACATGAATGTAACATTAAAGACTTTGCAACAGTGTGCAACACACAAAATGGATCACACAACACAAGGTATGCCCTAGGAAAAAGCCCAACATCAAAGGAGCACTCAATTTATTATCTTCAACATGAAGATTATGATACAATATCAAAGTAGCAGCCACTTCAATCAAGACCTTCAACCTGTGTCTAGAGAAAATCTAGTGGCATAACCCACAGAAAAATACAAGTGATATGATACCTCCATCCCAAGATCTAATATATAGGCAAGTTCAAAACTAGAAACCATATATAGTTCTAATAGTGTGAACTCATTTTGGGTGTCCAAATCTAAGGCCCAAAATCCAACACTCAAATCCATGATGTGTCAACATTCCAATAAAAGAATGTAACTCACCGTGTCACATGTTCCTCCACCAAACTTGGGTGCTCCATTTTGGGCTATTCTACCTTTTTAGAAGATGCTCTTACACATCATAACTTGGTCAAAAAGTTTTCCAACTTTTCCAAGCCCACTTTGCATCTACATCGTACATACTCCTACACGTCATTAATATCTTTTGCATCTTACAATGTAATAGAATCTCTTACACATCTTACATGACATAGATGCTATGAAAACATGTCATATTTCATGTTACAAGTGGCAAAGAGAGCCACTCCAAGTGAGATGCCCATTTTAACATGTGAACATATTATTTTCACAATATTACAATATTAAATAAATAAATGTTATATGTGAATTTGCAAGGTGTATAACTCCTAAGCTTAACAATTAGAACTAATTGCAATGATTTTATATCATCTCTTAGTTGCTTCAACTAATGTATATAGTATTTGGAAGTTGAGGTTGTGATGGATTTGTGTTTATCTTGAGATAATGAAGTGCATGCAGCCTCAGAAGGTTAAATGCTTAAATTTGTTCAGTATTCCTCAAGAAACCTCTAGTCTCGTGGCATAACTGTTTTATTATATATTTCAATGTAAAAGAGCCCTCATACAAAATATGACCTAAGATAACTGGATATTAGGGCATCTCAAAAGAGTCAACTATGTTGATCGAACCATGTTTTAGTGGTATTAAGTGGACGCTGGTGCTTACTGATTTACCCATAAAAACTAAGTGCAACTTCACAAGAACACAGAATCTACAAATCACAAAAATAAAATAAATAAAAAATACAGATTTCAAAACCAAAATAGAATGCCACACTTCTAATGTAGCAACTAAGCAAAACTCTCCCAATGAAATGGTTCTTGGTTTATGTCAATGTTGGTTTTGATATTCTCACACTAAAGACTTTCCAATAAGTTAAAAAAGAAAGGACCACACACATCAATGTTATGAAAGCAGCACTGCCAGTGCACAAGGTTATGGTGTGATTCTAATGGGACACGCTCCCAACAGTGGGACCCAAGTTCAAATCTACCTACTGTAATAAGGCATCCCATAAGTCCAGCACAAATGGTGAAGTTATGGTGTTATGCGGTGCATTTGAGTGTGACTGATGTTTAAAAATTGTGAACAACAATTACAAGGTACATTTGAGCAATGACCCATGTTTATATATCTTGAAAATGTTGTCCAAGCGTACCCCACAGAATGAGCCAAGTTCATAAAACTTAAGAATGTGGTTGCTCTAAATCTCACACCAGCAGCCCCCTTAAAGCCAAGTATAATATACAAAGCAAAAGAAAAGAAAAAGCGATTCCACCCAAAATAAATAGCAATGCGGATATGTGAGATTCAATTTCAGAAAACTACAGGTTGGGCTTGGCCACAAGCACACAAGAAAAGGCAACCAAAAAACTCTTAGGTTGAGTCACTGTCAGTTTTAATAAATAGCAACGCGGATATGTGAGATCCAATTTCAGAAAACTACAGGTTGGGCTTGGCCACAAGCACAAAAAAGAAAGGCAACAAAAAAAACTCTTAGATTAAGTCACTGCCAGTTTTAATATGCCCACAGAATGAGCCAAGTTTACAAATCTTGAGAATGTGGTTGCTGTAAACCTCACACCAGCAGCCCCCTTAACCCCATGTATAATATACTAAGCAAAAGAAGAAAAAAAGCAATTCCACCCAAAATAAATAGCAAAGCGGAAATGTGAGATTCAATTTCAGAAAACTACAGGTTGGGCTTGGAAACAAGCACAAAAAAAAGGCAGGAAAAAAATTCTTAGGTTAATTCACTGTGGGTTCTAATATGCCCACTCTATAGATTTACCAAGAAAAGAAAAGGAAATGTCAAACACATTATTAACGTCAGCAGAGCAGTACTACCTAAGAGAACTGGCAACCAGAAGAGCAGTACAGCCCAAAATATTTGGCAAATAAGTCCAAGAGAATGTGGCGTAATGGTATTTGGGGCGAGCATTCACAAAAGCAAGAATAAGGTTCAAATCTTCCCACCCCTGTAAGGCGAACCATAACTTTATCCTGCAGGTTGTGAGCTTGTGGTGAAACAATTGCGAGGTTGAGGATGACCCATGTTTACATATCTTATGGATATGATCCAAGCTTTTCCACATCGTATTAAAGGCGGCCATCATAACCCGCCCAAAATTTGCCCGGCAAAAGAAAAGAAAAAGTAGTACCACCAAAAATGTTTGACAACATTGATACATATCAGTCATTGAATTTCAGATAGATACGCTTTGAGTTTGCCCCCAACGCCCACTTAAAATAATAAATAAACCGCACTGTGTGATTAAATCTAGGCCAACCAATCTGACCTAGAGACTACTGCCAATAAGTGTGTCCAAAATTCAATTCAATTCCCAAAATTCCTAGGTCTGTATTATCCCTACCCGAAAGAAAGAACACGCCATTAAATCAAACCCAAAAATTAAAATTAAAATACCTGGAAGAGCTGCGGCAGCAGCAAAATCCCCTCCTCCCTGTGGCATGGGACTCCAACACTGGTGTGCATTGAAACTCTCAGATGGACTGCTGAAATAGGAAACAATTCCATCAGACACAGAATACTGATGGTGTGCACTGCCACTTATCCTGCTAATCCTGCTGCCCTTGCTACTAGAAGAATATGAAGACCCGTGTCCACGTGGCAGCTGCCCTCCTCCCCCAGACCTGAAATCCCACCTCCTTGAAAGTGGTGGAGAAAAGTTTCCATTGGCCCTTCCATTCCAATGGGCGTCGTTCAGATCCACCGACCACTCTCCCCCACCCCTGCTGTTTGTTGATTCAAGCGGCCTTGCGGCCACACAGCACAGAGAACCCGTTTTAGCTATTGTTTCTTTTCCCCCGTCTGATGCGAGATAACTTGCAATTAAGGCAGCAACAGTTTAGTTTGTTATGTTAGTTTATTTCAGATCTTTGAAGAAGCAGGAAGCAGCAGCCGCCACTGGGACCAGTGAGAAAAAGGAAAAGAGAAACGACCACCATTGGGACCAATAAGAAAAAGGAAAAGAGTAACGAAAGCCAAATTGGATCTTGTGGTTTGGATTTTAAAGCTGCTTTGCCTAATTTATTTGTGTTTCTCTTTTTCAGATAGGTTTCTGCCTTCGTTAGGCCTATGTGGTTTCATTACACTCTGAGCCGATTACGATCGATTGGTTGTCGTTTTGCAATTAAAAAAAATTGGTTTCAGATTTTATGAGCGTTGTTTTCCCATATCCGATTATTCATATTTTTGGGTACTTTTTTTGGGGGTAAACTACTATTTTTTAATAATAATGTTTTGCAATTAGGTTGAAGTGGAAGATCGGTCTCAACTTACTTGGTCAGACTTTCCTTAACATTCAACGTTCTTTGTTTTATGTATTTCAATGTTGTTGAATCAATTTTAAAACTTAATTGTCATTAAAAAGTCAAATGTTTTTTATATAGGTTGTAGGATCTTAAAGGCGTTTTTTAATATTATTATTTTTAAAAGTAGGTGTTGTTTGTATGAAAAATCAACACATCTTAAGGTCAACTCAAGTCAAATTGTCAAATGAATGATGTGTTGGTATTTCTTATTGGGATAAAGATGGGATGAGGTTGAGGTAGTAAAAGATTAAGAGAATGATCAAGTGGGTAGTTGATTAGATTTTGTTGGTTTATGTAATTTAGTGAGTTTCTTTCGAAAAAGGGATGAAGCTAATTAAGGTTGAGGGGTCAATAAGGTAGAAGGGGTTGTCTATGTGATTGCTTAGGCTCAACAAAGCATTCTTAGAATTTGTCAACCTTGTTTAATGTTAATCTACTCATTTAGGGTTTTTTTAGTTGGTCAATAATGAGTGGTAGAACCAGAATATATACAAATGCCCATAATTGTAGACCACTATTGATGTCAATTTATGTTCAAATTTTTGAGTTGTTTAAACATAGGAAAAAGAAGAAGAAAATCATGTGAATAGTTTAATGTTGACATATGTGTGGTCAAATGTTTGCTTAATAATATGTTTGGAAAGTTGAATGTGTTCAACAAAGGGGTGGTTGAGAAATGAAAATATGAATGATGGGTCTAAAATTAAGAGACTGTAGAGGATATACAAGAGAAAATCACGTCATGTAAGCAATTTTTAGGTGAAATTAAAAATGTTGGAATCATCGCTTCATGTGAAATGGTTGCTTTTGATAATTATGAAATTGCCATTGCAAAACTATTTTTACTACCTACTAAAAGTAGTGAATTCACCATGGATGGAAAAATAACAA
Source organism: Sequoia sempervirens (assembly GCA_007258455.2). Taxonomy (NCBI): domain Eukaryota; kingdom Viridiplantae; phylum Streptophyta; class Pinopsida; order Cupressales; family Cupressaceae; genus Sequoia; species Sequoia sempervirens. The sequence continues at coordinate 80,823,764 of VDFB02252616.1, read as the reverse complement.
GTATTTCAAAAGCAAGAAATCGTGAGAAGATACTAGAAGACAAGTAAAGGATATAAAAAGTATGATTCAACTTAAAGACACGTATTAATCATCACATCATTGTTCTAACATTTCATGTTGGCTTTTTGCCAATTGTGTTATTAAAGGATAAGCCATGTTGGCTCATACACTTTAGGGCACATGTAGGTACAAATAGTTGTGAACAAGTTCAAAAGCATGTGACCATACACCTTCCACCATCCACTTTTCCACCATTGCTTCCAACTCGTAATATCCCTCCATCTAATCTACCTCTGTTACTCCCAACACCTAATATCCCTATTGTTGGCCTCCTACAATGATCTAACAACTAAGCCCTTATAGCTATGATTCAGAGATTGGACATCTAATCTAAATAGCTATTTCAATTATCATAAAGGCTTGTCAACCTAGAGACGTGAACTTGAAATGGGTCAGCACAGTATGTGTACTAAGGATCTAGAGTAGTCATATTCATTCCACAACTAAGAAAAACATAGTTACGAAGGTAAATTGCTTGGAAAGAAATAGCATAAGTGTTGAGCATCAACCAACAACTATACTAAGCTAAAATGCATGACAAAAATGAAATTCTGAGCAAACAAACGGGAAACTACTTTTTCTGCTTTAGCTAAAGGAACAATCACATAATGAAATTATAGTGGTTGCAGGAACAGCCAGTGCCAAATTTTTAACTAACTATTGAATAGAAAGTAACAACTAAGCTAAAGGATGGAATGCTCACCAAGTGGGCCCCCTTGGATGAGTATCCCTTAAGACCAATGTAAACTCAGATGCACGAACTTATAAACTCATTTTATTCATTGGAAAACACAAGTACAATAGAGCATCATGATTGTATTATTGGAAAATTAAGAATATGAGTACATCATCAAATTAAGCAACCCCTTTTGAAGGAGCATCGAAGTCTTATTTATAAGGAGAAGAGCTACTAACTAATCACCTAGCAAGGTAGTCAACTCCAATAGATTAGGAGGACGCCACTTTAGGGAAAGCATGAAAAGTGGAGAGGTGGTTACGCATGCACAAAATCTGGTCAAACATGCTTTCCTCAACGCAAATTTAGCACAGCAGTAACACCTACAGTTGCTCAACAGACAATTAAGACCATTTACAAGGTGGTTACAACTTCGATTTGAATGAGGAATCTCCCGTCATCGTGAGTCTTTCCTTTGTTGACCTTTGAATGACCACCTTGTTGACCATTATGGCGAATGACCAACTAGCAGAATCTCCTTTAATTGTGTAGGAGGCTAATTATATCTGCAAAAACAATATTAGTATGCACAACAATTGCATATTTGTAACTATCTTAAAGTAGCATTCATTAATCCACATGTAAAATCAACACAGATAGTTCATATAGCATGTCAATGTCATTAAAGATTGTAGAAATAAGCTTATGCCTAATGTATATGGTTTTGGGGAAATATCATAAAAATATCAACATCCAATCATCAAAGTCTATGACAACTATGGCAAAAAGATAATAAACTTCTATCAAAATTGAGTCATAAACTGGACTCATCACCTACCATCCAATCCTCTTATCCATTTATCCATAAATACTTTGGCATTCCTAATCACAGCCAACAAATGCACACATTGTCTAAACATGAAGCTTCCACTCATTCCACCATACCCATGGGATTCAAAAGCAAAAATTCAATGCCTCTACTTGTAAAGTAAAAAATCCTAAGGACCCTCATGCCTTAGGACATCAATGCAAAAATTTAAAGCAAAATACATCCAAAAAGCTATATAATCTCATACCTCCAAAAGAAAAGTCCAAAAGCAAAATGGTTTGGGTCCCTAAGCAAAAATCAATTGATATTAATGAGGCATCCTCATCTCAAAAATCCCAACCATCCCCTTCCATCCAAAATTCCCACTTCATGCCAAAATTACAAAAATCCCACAAGCCAAACAAAAATCATAAAAATACTAAGTATGTGGGTACCAAAAGCACTACATCCATCACCTCCTAAGCAAACATCTCCATTGCTTCCTACACCCCGTCCACCTCAAAAGCTTCAACATTTATCACAGTGTGTGCAACCATTGGTCATGGTTCCCTTCCATTTCACAACAATTCCACATACCTTTGTTTCCTCACCCTTCACTCATTATCCTGCATATCTCCCCCACCGCCTTCCTATGGTCCATGCTTTTGGCTAAGCCTCCCCATTCATCTTTTGCATAAGTCCCATATAAATCCCTGTCATTTTCCCTACATAATCTGCATCATAATCCACTATTTTCCTCCATAATCCACATCACAATCCATCATCTACCTACTCCATCTACCTTTCATGTCATCCCTTACCAACATCTATGAGCATAATGACATTTGACATGGTCCATATGATGACATCCATCTCTAGTGGTACTACCACCTTTCATGGAAATAGAAATGTGAGTCCCTCCTATCCATATTCCCCTTCTCCTATCCAAAAAAAAGAATCAAAAAAGTAAAAAACAAAAGTAAAGAGAAATCCCTTTGTCCAATGGTGAAAACCTGGTAAACAGGCGCCCTGGATAAGTACCGTGATGAAAACTTGGCAAATAGGCGTCATGTGTAGGTTGATCCTCTATGTCACTTACACTCTAGGGAACAATGTCTTATCTATCCAACCTATCCTTTCCATGTCATATCATTTCCATCCTACCCAGTACCATCTTTAGCCATCATACATACTTATCATATTGAGTCCACTTATCCACCCTTCTCCTTTTGATCTTGATGAAGATATAGGGGAAAATTGTTGAAACATGCTTTGGATATCTTTTGATATACCTTATCCTTCCAAACAATCCTATTATTATCCTATTGTCATAAGCTTTGTCATGAAAAATCCTAAGTATTGTACCTAGAATGGGGAATGTTATTCCTATGCATCATAGTCTTTGGAGATCACATCCTTGCTCTCTTATGATGCATACATCCATTCCATCCATCCATGTATCATGAGCCTTTTATCCCTTATCTTATCACCTACCCTTTCATCCATCAATCCCATCATCTCCTTGCACCTAGACTTGGTTTTCCCTTGTCATTGGTATCTAGCACAAAGGCTACCCAAATTGTCATATCTCAAAACATTTAAAAAAATACAAAAAAATCAAAATATCCCCAAAAATACAAAAAATGGAAAAAGGTCTTAAAAAGGACAAAAAAATCAAATAGCCAACAAAAATCCAAGCAATAAAATCAAACCAAATCATTTCTTCCAATCAAATCTTCAGAACAATCCAACACATCAATTCAACTCCTTCAAATCATCAATCAATCAATCCTCTAATCAAATCGCTCTAACCTAAATCAATCCAATCACATCAATTCTTCTATTCAATTCATCACATCATTTCATCCAAACAAATCATCAAATCAATCATCATATCATTCCAAACCACTTCTTCAAATCAAATCAATCGAATCAATCCAAAAAATAATCCAAATGCAAGTCAATCTCTAATCCATACCAATCAAGTCAATCAATCTTGTCAAATTATCCAATCACATCCTTTGGTCTTGATCCTAATCTTGTTGTAAACCCAATCAATCAATCAATTATCATCATCCTTGTGTTGTTCTAGGGATGTTTCATTCCCCACAATTACACAATATCATCATCAATCAATCAATTATCATCATCCTTGTGTTGATCTAGGGATATGTCATTCCCCGCAATGACAACACTATCCTCATCAATCAATCAATTACTCATCAGTTTACAGCTTGACAAGGGCAATACCTTGTGTGTTTTTGTATCATTTTTGCATGCTTTCTTGCTTGCTTGTGTGTGTTATCATTTTTATCTTTCATTTGCATCAAATCTGAATTACTCCCAGCTAATATTCATATCTTCTATCTAGACAAGGTTCTATTACACTAGGGCATGAGACACATCGTCACCTTGGTCCTTATACTACATCAAAAATTGTGGTTGTTCACTTTCTTGTAGCATAATGTGTCATTCATCTCCTTCATCCACTTCATATCTTGCATCATTCATCTTGTCCATCCTTATCATTTCATTTCAAGAGCATATTCATGTTCTTTCAACTCACCTATAATCTTGAGGGGGCATCATCCCACACTTATTTCATCATTATCCCATCATCATCCTATTCTTATATCATCATCATCCTACTCTTATTTTGTCATCATCCTATCTTTCTATCATCATCCATTTTCCTCTATCCATACCTTAGCTTCTTTGAAATGATGTTACTCAACACCAAACTCATCATCTCAAAGAGGGGCAAAATGTAGACACTAAATATAGTCCTTCACCTATGAACCCACCTTTTCATATCAATTCCTCCTTCTACTTGCACAATTAAATAATTTTAATTGTGCAAGTAGAAGGAGTCAACATTAAATTAAGATGGTTTAATTAGGGTTAAGGTTAGAGTTAGGTATATGATGGAGTCAACATTAAATTAATTATGGTTAGGTTTGAGATTGGGATTGGGGTTAGGGTTAGAGATAGAATTAGGATTAGGGTTAGTATTAAGGTTAGGGTTAGGGTTAAAAATAGGGTTAGGTTACAATTAGAGATAGAATTAGGGTTTGGGTTAGGATTAGTATGGGTTAGGTTAGAGATAAAACCAACATTAGGGTTAGGGTTAGGGTTAGGGTTAGAGATAGAATTAGGATTAGGATTGAGGTTTCTATGAGGGGAGCAATGTATTTCAAAGTTAAGGCTAGAGTTCAATTATAGTTAGGGTTATGGCACAATTAGGGTTAGGAGACTTAAGATGGTTTAATTAGGGTTAAGGTTAGAGTTAGGGCTATGATGGAGTCAACATTAAATTAATTAGGGTTAGGTTTAGGATTGGGATTAGGGTTAGGGTTAGGTTTAAAGATTAAATTAGAATTGGGGTTATAATTAGGATTAGAAATAGAATTAGGATTAAAATGTTGTAATTAGGGTTAGGGTTAGGGTTATAAATAGGGTTAGGTTACATTTAAAGATAGAATTAGGGTTATGGTTATTAATTTATTCAATGTGTTATGCATGTCGCGACTGCTACTAGCAAATATATAACCTATATATAAAATACGCCGAGATGTATTTCGAGGCGTTTAATTTTTTCATCATTCAGTTTTAATAAAAAATTAAAGTTGAAAAAATTCAACGCCTCAAGATACATCTCGGCGTATTTTATATGTAGGTTATATATTTGCTAGTTATCTTTTAAGGTCATATTCCTCTGTTAATTAAATAATTCTTAATTATTTAATTAATTCATTTTTTCCTTTGTTCTTCCCTTGATTAATTAAATATTTTTTGCTTATTTAATTACATCACTAATTAGCCCCTTCCATTCTATAATTAAATAAATGCTTATTTATTTAATTATTTCCATTTTTCTACTATAATTAAATAATTATTTTAACTATTTAATTATTCATTATCCTCTTCTTCTATAATTAAATAATTTTTAATTATTTAATTATTTACTAATTTGTCATTTTCATCCACTTTTGAATTAAATTATTATTTAATTTATAAGTCAACATGCCACATGTCTTTTATAATTAAATAATGCTTTTATTATATAATTTTATAATTATTTAATTTTCTCCAACAACCTCTTTTTATGTGCCAACCTCATTATCCGTGTCATTCTTATCTTCTCTTGTCTCATTCATTTTCCACCCTTGATTGAATTATCTTATAATTCAATCATTACCATTAATCCTTATCATTGCCCTAATTTTTCCCTAACCCTATTTCTTACTACAACTTTCAATCTTGGCCATTGATTAAGACATCTTATTGACATCCAATCTCAACCATCAATCCAAATTAGACCTTTCCTATAAATCAACCCTCTCATAAGCCATTTGGGGGGTAGTTTCTTCAAGTATCCTTATGCTGCCAAAATCATTCCTGAATCATTCATCCATTTTTATCTATCATCATTCATCTATCATCTCCATCTTAATGTTATGCTGCTAAATTGAGCAACCAACATATCAAATCAATCGAATAATTCATCCATCATTGCATCTAAATGAGGTATTGAAGATTTGGATCAGGTAATGCATGTTATTGTTTTATCATTTTTATTTTATCCAAATTTTTCATATACAGGATGAAATCGTGAGAAGATACTAGAAAACAAGTAAAGGATATAAAAAGTATGATTCAACTTAAAGACACATATTAATAATCACATCATTGTTCTAACATTTCATGTTGGCTTTTTGCCAATTGTGTTATCAAAGGATAAGCCATGTTGGCTCATACACTTTTGGGCACATGTAGGTACAAATAGTTGTGAACAAGTTCAAAATATCCTAAACCTTGCATTTTGTAGTGGACTAAATCACACTTGTGATCTCATCCCTAGGCTAGATCTCATCCCTGGACTATATCTCAACCACAATATTTCCCTAGACCCCAAGAAGCTCAAGATTCGTTTATCACAAGTCTTTAATCACTAGTCTCATATTAAATTCATAGTTTTATTTTTTATTATAGTGCCTTAGTAGTTAAACTCAACATCATTCCCGTTTCTAAGTAAGCCCTCTAATCTCTCATATTTTTTATTATCATTTTTATCTATCTCAGTGTCTCAAATCTCAATCCCCTAGTACCTAATTCCCTATAACCCATAATGGACACTTCCAAACTTGTCTATGCTACATCTCCCAAGGATGCTCATTCTTACTATCATCTTGCATGACATGGTGTTCCTATACCTAATGATGAGGATATCCCTCATATAACTTGTGATAGTCCCACCTCTATATCCCTAGATTCATTGTCTATTAATGGTTTGTATAGTGAGGGGCTCAATGGTATTAATTAATGAACATAATTTATGCTCACCATCCCATGATATTATTGATTATGTGTTAAATAAAAGGTATGCTTCTATAATCACTTTAATCTTTCAAACCCTAGTGGTTAATCCTAGGATATATTATAGATTCATAAATGTTTCATAGTGATATGTTACACCCCATTGTGTAATTACCCATTACTATTACTTTGATGAGTTGAAATGTTTTAATACATGATTATGTTTTGTATATTTTGATGGAAAATGTGATGAATGAATGTGCAATGTAATGTGGATATTTTACAAGAATTGAAGATGAAAATATATGATGCATATGAATGTAATGTTATCAGTTAACTTCTATTGTGAGGCACTAAGTTGGATGCAAGAAAAGAATCAAGCCCTTCGGAAGAGAGGGGGGTATCACTTGAGAGAGGAGCTTAGTTTGGTAATCCCTAATGTGCCTATTTGAGCTATCACACACTCACATCCTAGTTTGATCAAGTTGAGTCAAGTCAGTTCAAGATCTAGTAAGTAAACCCTTGGTTGTAGTTTTTAGGATAATTGGAATGTGCGTTTAATGGTCTTTAGTTTCCTTTGGTTGTTTCTTTGGTTTGAATTAAGGTGATTGAATCTCTGTATTGGGTATATAATCATCTTTGTGTATTTGATATATATATGTTAATTGATACATATATACATTATGTACATATATGTATATGTATATGTATGTATGTAGGTGATAACACATGCATATGATCATATACGCGTATACACACACGTAGGTAGAATGGTGTGAGTGGTGTTCCAAGGTTTGCTTGCACAATCTACTAGAAGACCTTTTCACTGTATTCTTCCTGGAACCTGATACCAGTAGGTTCTTGTTAGACTTGGATGATTAACCAAGTCCTGCTCCAACTCTTCTCCAAGAGTTTTCCTCTTGTGCTTCACCCTAGAAGATCAACACCATGTGAACTTGCAAACTTCTTCCCAACACCTAGAAGATTCTAAGTGCCATCATCTCACAAAACACTGAACTGCTTGCAGGGGGCTAGAGGTACTGTAAACATGCATTTCACATCCAATTAGATCCATTTTGGATGGTATTCAATCTCCACACTACCCGATTCCAAGAATTTGCCCTGGTGAGGCCTGATTCCTTGTAGCCCTTACCAGTCACCTTTTTGCTTTTCTTGCTTAAACTTGCCAAACAACCTAACAAATAAACTTCACTTCCAGATACCCTTTTTGGTCCTTTAAAATATTCACTGGGTTTCAGACCCCTGTCTCCTCCATACAGTAGGTTCCTACAATCAAGGGCAATTAGGGCTAGTAGGCCTAATTCCTAGGGTTTTACTGCTTTCTCATTCAAATCTACTTCAAATGGATTGGTTGAAGCTTCAATCCTTCTAACATACCTAGATATGACAAAATCTTACCTGGAACCGTACTTTGTCCGTACTGTACTTCTTCCCCTGCCTAAGTTCTTCAAATTTTCACTCTCAAACCTCTAACCGGACTTTCCAAGCTTGCCTAGGGTTTGAGTTTAGTAATACTTGCTCCATTCCCTATACTTCCTACTGCTAAATATGTACAAGTGATTGGCTCCCCTGTCATTTCCATCCAATCTCAAGAAGATCCTGTGGTTAGAATTTATGGGGGAGCCATTCAAAGACTGACTGCTCAAAATAGAGATAACAAAACCCTCTAGAACCTAATCTGTGAATTCAAAGCAACAAATTAACTCTAAACAACTTGATTACAAAATGAAAGATGCTCAAAACTATTCTATGGACACAAATCTAGTAGAAAATAAACACATCTAATTCATCTAAAAGCTCTATCACACAAGAACATTCGGTATACACAGGAAAATGCAGAATTCTCTATTCACTCAAACCAAAACTTGATTACAATCACAACTAACTGCTTGTCTACGAGCCACCACACTTACATAGATGCCTTTGCCATGTTTCAAGGGATGTTGATCAATCCCACACTCCTGACTTTTAGGGGATCCAAGACAACTAAGTTGCATGCAACCTAACAAATGTTGTCATGCAACTTTGCAACATTCTTGCAACTTCGCCATCATCCTAAATCTTAGGACCTCAATCTCCCTGATTCGAGCCATCAACTCCCTTAACTGCCTCTTGGCATCTTCTAACAACAACCATGTGTTTAGAACACATTTAAGGCTCAACACTCAAATTAACCTACTAAGTTAATTAAAGCAAAAGATACTTAACAAAAACTAAGCTATGGTGACCTTAGTCCTAATGACTAATTCACTTATTCCTCACACAAGCAAGAACTTCTAAGGTCCAAAACAAACACACCATCACCCTGACTTGGCTAAGGTCAGGTACAAGCCAAAATTGATAACAAACAAAATGGAGGTTAGCCTAGGTGCTCCTGCACCATAGAAATACTTACATATACGCATATATGAATATGGAACACAGGGGAAATCAATTGAATACATATATATACACTTAGTATAAATACTTATCGATAAAAATATATGTGTTATTATTTTAAATATTAAATAATGTTATATTTGCATATATTAATATATATGTATATATGTACATTTTTTGTGTAAATATATTTGAAATATATATGTATATGACTGACAACTAAATGATTTTAATATATATATATATGCATGTTTATATGCATGTATGTATATACACATATATATATATATAAAGCACTTCATTTGATTTATCAATAACTACCTAAAATGCATTCCGTGTGCTATATATACTATGTGCTTTATTTTGCGGCAATATTCACTTTAGTGCATATGATATATGTGTGGTATTTAATACATGTTATGTTTTAAGATGTTCGCTTTATATAAGTATTACTCTATTCTTTTACCTCACATAGCATGTATTAAATACCACACATATATCATATGCATTGAAGTGAATATTGCTGCAAAATAAAACACATATATATATATATATAGCACATGAAATGCATTTTAAGTAGTTATTGATAAATCAAATGAAGCGCTTATGTGTTGTGTTGAGTAAAGGTAAAGAGATGCATCTAAAATCAAAGTTTGTAAAGTATTTGCAAGACCATGTACAAGCAAATGAAATGTTGGACTCGGTTAAAACTAAGCATTGGTTGCAAGGTAGAAGAGTCTATTGTATGTTAATTGGTAGCCATTTATTTAGGCACCATAGTGAGAAGATGGCAAGCAACCAACAACCAACATGAGAGAAAGAAACCTATAGGTAACCATTGTCATGATTTGACTTAGTAAAATGACCATTGCTGACAGATTTTGGGGTGACTCAGCCATGGTAAAGAAGCTGAAGTTGTTGGGACTATATATGTGTTTACATTTCAATTATTTATACAGCCACATTACACTTAAACTAGCTTAGTCGACTCATTTAGAAGAGAAGTTGGCTTTTGTTGTTTAGTGTCGGAAGATGGAAAGGAAAAGGTGGAAAATAGTAGAGCTTAACTATAGCAAAAAAAATCTCAATTTTTAGTATAAGTAGAGGTAGCCTCTTAACCTTTTGGCATTCTTTCCTTTCATTCATCCTTTTAGAGTTCGTTGTTGCAGTTCTTCTATGCAATTCATTATTGAGTGCATTAGTGAGAAAAGAGAGATTTCTTTGAGAGTTTGTAACTTGAGAATTTTGAGAGATTGGAAAGAGATTGGATTGGAGATAGGTTGATCATAGAGGGAGTAGTAAGCATGACCGTGGGAATTGAGCTTAGAAGGTAGTTTCTTTATTGGGAGCTATAATTCTAGGCATGTTGGTTTTACTTCTCTATTCTTTATATGTTGATATCATATCTTTTTATGAGTGAAAGTGTTTGAGGAAAAAATGATTATATGAACATGTTGAGCTTGCTTGCATGAAATTTGATAAATTCTTATTTTGGTGAGCTTGCATGATCTTTGGTGAATTCTTATTTTGGTGAAACCTTATGTTGGAATTGTGTGGTTGTGTTTGCTAAACAAGATAATCACAAAGTATTAGTATAATACCTAGGTTGTTAAAGACCATATGTATGCTTACATGGATCATGAAATATGAGAAATGATATTATATTGAAGTACTATAATGAAGATGTCATTTTATAATGCTATATATACATGTGTGGTTAATTGGTTGTTCCTAGGGTTAGGATAATCCATGGATGGGAGTAACCTAGTGGATCAGTTAGATCACTTAGATGTACATCACCTTTTGGGTTGGAATTATGTTATGCATAACTTATAAAGGGTACTTGTGGTCATTTACCAAATCGAGCTAAGGGGTGGGTGAACATACAATTACCACTTCATAGAAGTGAGACTCCATTTCTTAGGAAGTGAGTTTGATATGTATCTATCAAATCTTTGGCCAAAGTAGTGTAAGTAGCCATTGATTACACTTGTCGATTCACTGTAAGTCAGGTTTGCATAACTAGGTTGGGAATGTCATGCATGTACGCAAGTATCGACTATATGGTATCTCTAGTTATGTATGACACAACACCACGCTCAGGAAGGCTATTATTACGAGAATTTCTTCATCGAAGGGAGGGCCATCTTACCAGTTAGGTAGATGTGTAGGGGACCCCAGTAAGTCTATTGTTGGAAAAAAATGCTTGAGTGATACTCTCTCTCATATAGTTGGTAGCCAAAATTTGAGGATGTATGCCCAAGAAGGGACATCTGGACCATTTGTACTTTGTTTCATTGAGCTCTTAGAAGTTGTTTATCTATATCTTTATGGAAATTATATTTGGAAAATTGTTATGAAACTATATAAAATGAAATTATTACTTGGGATTATGTAATGTTTCTTTATAAATGCAATAGAAATTTGAAATGGGATTATTTCGAATTCTTGTTATTGAAATAGAAAGGAATTTTTTTATTGCTATAAGTTGGTAAACTTAAACTATTCACATGTGTGTTAAAATTTAGGTAAAATTAGTAGGTAAAACATTGGGCTTGTTACATGTGTGGTGTCAGAGCTACCAGGTTCAGTTTTGGAACCTATGAGCTCGCTATGATTTCATCCAACATTATGTGAATCTAATGTTTGGAATTTTTGTGCCAAGATGGTGCATCTCAAGGAAATTACAGGAATTTAGTGATCGAAAATGAGCACTACCTCAAAGCTAAGAAGGAAAGGGAAGAAATAGTAAAAACCACTGAGGGAACCAATTATTACAATGCAATATGGCTTAGTAACACTGAATCCTTTAGCCATATTCCTTATCCCATGTCATATAAGAAAGGAAGAAGATGTGAGAGACAACTAATTTTGTACCTCCTGTTTCTCCAACAAGGTTTGATTCTGTACCACTTTCTAGGGATATGCCCTCAGAGTGGAGTGTTAGTCCTACTTTGATATTTAGGGATCCTTGTGTACCCTCACTATCTGAAATCATTGTAATTGCCTCTAGTGGAAATTCGAAGGGATATATCCCTCGAAATTATATTTTTGAGAGTGAGTATGAAGGTTATGTACCCTTCAACCATGTATCTGAACAACAATCTAAGGGATATGTTCCACTCAGCTATGTATCGTAAAGTGAATCCAAGGGATATTCTCCTCTTGACTATCTGAATAGTCACTCTATGTAACTCAAGGATAACTGAAATCCTTTGATCTTAATAAAAATTATGATTTGGAAAAACTTGTGCAAGAATTCTTCTTTCAACTTTATTGTGTATGAATGTTTGTTTATGGAAATGTTTTAGAATGCTCATAAAGCCTTCATAGGATCTAATTCAAATGAAACCTCTAGGTGGGACACTGCTTGTGGAAATGGTTAGAACAATAACCAACCTTGGGGGTAGCCAAGAGGTAGGCAAAAATGCAAAAAACATTGAGGCTAAATTTGATTAGATATTGGCCATGATGAATGAAACTAGGGAAAGAATTGGAAACCTCAAGCAAGAGGTGAGAGGAACAGAAAGGCAAGAACAAGAAGTTCCTAATGAATAGGAAGGATAAAATTCATATGATCATTCACAATCAAGTGATTATGGAAATGATGAATCCTAATATAGATCCAAAGGAAGCAAGAGGAAATGACTTGAAAATGAATTATCACGAGATATGAGGAAGGTCACCCCTCCTAAGTTTTAGGGAACCACCAGTGGGAATGCAGCTGAAGCATGGCTCTTAGAAATGGAGAAATATTTTGAGATAAGGAATTACTCTGAAATAGCAAAGGCCATCTACGAAGCCTTTCAGCTATCTAGGGAAGCATCCACATGTTGGATGAACAAGAAAATGGAGCTTGGATTGAGTTCCTTAAGTCTCACTTGGGATAAATTTGTGAAAATATTCCCAAAGCGGTGGCTACCTCAGCTTTATTATGACCATAAGCTCACAAAATTTCAAAACTTAAGGCAAGGAGATTCTTTAGTAAATGAGTATTGGGATAAATTCACTCATGTCCTAAGGTACATGCCTATGTACCAAGAGGATGAGCAATTTTGCATTAGAAAGTTCATCATGGGCCTTAACGCCCAAATCAAAGGAGTAGACATGCATGGTCTTGCTACTATGGACTTAGTGTATGAAAAAGATTTAAACAAGAGTGGAGGCTTAAATCTATCTCTTCTTTCGTGATAGGAATCGTAAAAAGTTAAATTGGTTGCAAGCTAATCAAACTTCTAAGAAGCCAAGTGATGGGAAGGAATTTCAGAGGAAAGGAGACAAGGGATTCTGTAATAATCAAAATGAATCTAGAAGAGACCGCAAGGGAAATAATAACAACAATAACCCTCGTAGGAATGAAGACAGTTCTGGGAAGCTAACATCAAGGTAGGGGCCATTGAGAGGATGTTTCACGTGTGGAGTAGGTCACTATGCAAGTCAGTGTCCCAACAAACCACTACGGACGCAACCACATGGAAATCATCTATCTCCTCAACGAGCAGTGTTTCAACAAAAGATTCATGTGACACTAGATAACCAACAGGTGGAGTATCATATTATTCCCATGGAAATACCAAGTACTTTGTTTGGTAAGCCTATTTCAATTCTAATTGATACCGGTGTTACATAAAATTTTGTTTCTCCTAGTATAGCTAGTAAGATTTATAAAAAAGTTGGCCATATGGAAAAGTCTTGGATTGTTAAGTATGTAAACCAAACAATAGCTAAGGTAGGGCAATATTTATTTGAAGAAAAGGTTGGAATTTTGAGTTTCTATACATGAAAGTAAATTTGTTGATAGGAAATATTCAACCCACATTCTTAATCCATTTCCTACATACCCCATGAGAGATAAGGATGGGTACCTTTATCTTTAACAAACTTAACAAGTCTATCAAACTGATTTGGGTTAGCTCGAAGGTAGTCAACTTCTAACATTTGAACTTTAGTCTTCTTGGCATGGTCTATAATGTCAAATGCTTGATAAGGATTTTCCAAGGAAGACGAGATATTATAAATATGGGGTTTGATAATTGGAACACTAATCTAAGTTAATGTAGAAGTAGTGGAGGATTGGAAATACTTACTTGCTTATTCATTGTTGTACCCCTTGGTTGGACTAGCAAAGGAGTCCCCATCTTGACAATTGTAACTACTAGACGTGAGTTATCCTTTTCTTTGGCTGCATCACCTTGTTGATCAAGTTGATTTTATGAACAAATGAAAACAACATAATCATCAACAATAGGTTCATCCTCTTGTTCAAACTCTTCATAATTCAAATACCCAATATTGGAGTCACCAAGCGGATCTTCTTCCTCCTCTTAGAAGAGATTGGAATTTTCTTTAGAGTGACATTTCGGCTGCAAAAAATCTTCTTGCTCAACTTCATAGTATCCCACTACCACATTTGAGGGAGGTGCCTCAAGTATAAGCCTTCCTTGCAGTGTAGGAATTCTATTTTGATTCCTTTGAGCATTTTTGGAATAATTGGAAGAATAAGGATAGGTTCTCCTTGGAACATCCTTATAGGTAGGAGTAGACAAACCTTGAGAAATTTGCTTCTTCAAAGCTAGTAATTCATTTGATAACTTTTTCACCATATGATATGTGGTGCTTGAGGAATTTTGAACTAAAGATGTTTGTCCTTTGTTTCTATTTTTTTATTTTCTTATCTTTCCAACAAGAACCAAATCATCTTCAACCTCAATAGCCAATGCTTGATTTGTTGCATTAGCTCTTTGTAATAGGAAACTTACCTCCAATAACTGAGTATTAATGAAGAAGCACTTCATCTTGTGAGGTGTTGGTTGAGCATCAGCTGGAATCCTGGTTGTCAACTTATTAAATTTTGCCACGAACTCACACATGGATTCCTGTGACTATTTCCTCATTGTTGTAAGTTGAGCCAGTAAGGCATGATCATCTTCAATGGGCTTGAATATTTCCTTGAACTTGGTTCGAAGGGTGATCCCACAATACTGGTTTACAATTTTTGGCCAAACTGGACATTGAACTAATTTTTTTCAACTAAATCTTCACTTTTGGGCACCTATAGCGGCTAAACCGTGAGGAATTTGGAGATGATGCAAAGTAGTGATTTGTGACATTTTGTCTATTGATTCTAAATATTTTTTTTCAAAATTTTTGGAATCAGATTGCACTTCTTTTTCCATCTCCATCGAAAACTAGTTTTTAACAGTAAACACCATTTTTAAAGAGTGGTGTTACTAGCTAACACAATTTTTTTCAATGAAGGATAAAATTCTAATTTTTTCAAATTTAGATTCGTAACTACGATATCTAGTACATGGAATTGGTTTCATAGCATTTCATTGAATATTTTTTCTTAATTAAGTTTCAAAGTTAAACCAGTTACAATTTAGACATGATTTACTGGCCAAACCATAACTTTTTTTGTATGTATCAAAATTCAAATTTTTTTGTTGGATCAGGGATATCAATATCTAATGCACTGATATTTTTCAAAAAAATTGATAATCTGCTATTTTTTCACATGTGCAGAACAAAGAGCTTGATTTTTGGTGAAAAACCTATGTTTAACCAAACTAAAAAAAAATATACATAATAAAACCAAAACATATAAAAATTATATTCAATGGATAGCTCTTTCCAAAGACTACCATCATCCAGTAGGGTCTATGAAGTCTCCTCCATTTTCATCCTCAACCCAACCTTCGAAAGGAAAAATTTTGTAAAGATTTGGTATAAGAGGAGGGGAAGGGGGAAAAAAGGGAGTCTGTATGGACCCTGGTTCGAGTGAACCCCCCCTTTTTTTTTCTGAATTTTCCTTTGTCTTCATTTAAAAAAATTATCAATCCCATCATTAAATAGGTTCACTTGAACCAGGGTCCATATGAACCCCTTTTTGGGTCCATATGAACACCCTAGTTCATGCAAACCCATAAAAACCAAAAAAACATTCATGGGAGCATTTTTGCAATTTTCCTTCCTCAACGAAATTGTAAATTAGTATTGTGGGATCACCTTGAAGTGAGGCCAAATTTGTGATAGTTCCAACAACAAGATTGTAGAACTAATCATCTGCTACTCCTTGCAAAGGTTCAACAAACAACCTTACTAAAACATCCTCATGTTCCACACCAAGAACCCTACATACAATATAAAACACAGTGATATGCTCGTTTGGATGTTGTTTACCATCTCCATAGAATTTAGGGATGTTCTTACGTGAAACTCGAGGAAGTTCATGCAAAGTTGTTGCCAATATCAAAGGACCAAAGGCATTACCCCAAGGACCTTGTGGTGGCTGAGTTGTCGTTCTACCTTGATTGAATATAGGGATAATATACCTTTGAATTGGTGTAATGGGCAAAGTCCTTTGAATGTTAGAAGCTTCACTTGGAAGAGGTAATCTTACATGTCGAGGAGAAAACTCCCTGTGCATTGTAAAGGAGATCTCGTCCTTGGAAGAAGAATATCAAAGTTATGTTTCCTCAACAGTTCAAATGTAGGATCAATTTGACCTTGCACCCTTAGACTGCATGTATAGTTTCTATTTTCTAGAGTGCAATATTTGAAAAGAAATTAAAACCAGTAATAAAAGGATAATTACAATCAAAATAAGACACTTGGTATACTTGTCTACTTCAATTGAATGAATGAGGCTTTGGTTGTGTATTTGTATCCTTAGAAAAGTTGCCAAAAAATGTTGGGTGAATATTTTATAATTCCTTTTGTAGAATAGGGTAAAATTAAGGTAAAAGGCATGAATCAATAAAACTCAAACCCTAAAGGCCCTAAACCAATAATGAAGCACAAATGAATATAGAAACATAAAATAATGAAGTAATATTACCAATATTCCTAGCCATGGTTGATTCACCTCCATTGTCCTTCTCCATCTTGCTTTATATGCTTGATATCCCTCAGATTTTGAGTATGCAACAATAAGCCTAGTGATAATGATATCAAAGTATTGAATATTGTACATGTCTCATTGAATAGCATGTACTTGAATTAGCTAAAAATGACAATGATAGGTCTCCTTTATAGAAAATCAAATTTGAATGAAGGGCTAGGATTAAAGGCCAATATGACATGAAAATCAATGGTCAAGATTGCTTGAGGAGCAATAAAATAGGGCTAGGGAAAAATTAGGGCAAAGATAGGTTTTGCTTGAGGATGGATGGTTGAGATTAAATTATAAAATAATTCAATCAAGGGTGGAAATCAATTCAGATGTGAAGAGATAAGAATGACACGAATAAAGAGGTTGGCATAGAAAAAGAGGTTGTTGGAGTAAATTAAATAATTATAAAATTATTTAATTTAGGAGGGAAAGTGAATAATTAAATAAAAATGATTATTTAATTATAGAAGAAGAGGGAAAGTTGAATTTTTAATTAAATAATAATTTGAATTAAAAGTGGAGGAAAAAGACAAATTAGTAAATAATTAAATAAATAAAATTTATTTAATTTTAGAAGAATAGGTTAATGAATAATTAAATAATTATAATTATAATAATAATAATAATAATAATAATAATAATAATAATTTTTTGATCGGTAAGGAGGGATTATTTGGATTGGCCCCACACCAATGGAGGTCACAAGGGGGACCTCCTCCCCTTAATATATTCAATTTAAAATCACTTATTCAACTTTATTCAACTAAGAAGCCACAAAAGAAGTCCAAGAGCAACCACTTGAAATTCAACCTTAAGATGTCACTTTTGGGGATTCGAACATGGGTCTCCATCTTAAGAACCATATGGCCTTACCATTTAAGCACGACCCCATTAACAATTAAAATAATTATTTAATTATAGTAGAAAATGATAATAATTAAATAAATAAGAATTTGTTTAATTATAGAGGAAAGGGGACATTAGTGACGTAATTAAATAAATATAATTTATTTAATTAATCAAAGGGGAATAAAAGAAAGACATGAATTAATTAAATAATTAAAATTATTTAATTAATAGAAGAAAGTGACCTTAGACAATAATCAAATAATTAAGATTATTCAACTATTTAGGGAAATAAGGGAATTGACGAGGAAAAATGGTGTTTGCAGGCTTAGGAAAAATGGTGTTACATATGATTCTTGCACTGCACCCGTGGTCAGGAACAACACAATCATTAATGTGAGTCGCATGTGTGTGATTATATGATGCATGTGTATTTATGCAACACAAGTGATAGGAATTGACCAAAAATGACATAAGCAACATATATGCTTAGGCATGTGACACAATTGTGAATGTAAGTTGCATATGCAAAATGTGTGATGCATTTGATGAGTGAATCACATATGTTCTAGCAGTGCAACATAATTGCTTGATTTAACTTTTTCCCCAATTTTGGATAAAATTTATTTTACAATCAAGGTCCAATAGGTGTGATTAGGGTTTTCAATTGACGCGATGCTCTTTCTTGTGACCATATGTGAGATATGACCCAATTTATACCCAAGAGAGTCGGCCATCGACATTCAAATTACTGGAGCAGCTGATGGATGAGGAGAGGGATCAACTCCTTTCTCTATGACTGTACTATGTGGCATTCATGCCCACTGCCAAGGCTAATAGGGTACTGTTGACCACGCTGGCTGAGAGATGGAACTCAAATACCAGCTCCTTCCATTTTCCCACAAGTGTAACGTGCCAACCCTTCGGTAAAACAAAAATTTCCTAAATTTACATCATATGAGTAAATAAATGTGCTAACACGACATTGCAATAAAAAAAATATTTTCTTTATTGACAATACATGAACAATATGTCATATCAAATTATAATAAATTCACAAGTACATGAAACAAGAATATATACCTTTACAAACATAGCTCCAATGATCTTTAGAACAAATAGTAGTAAGAAGGTCCAGGAATTCCACCTTTCAAATCTTGGTACTTCAACAACCTGCTATGGAGGAGAAACATCACTCTCGTGCTTTTCCGCCAACCACGAACTTATAATATGGTCCCTCGCACATCTATTATTCAATAGATGGCCATCCCTTCAACGAAGAGATTGGTAGAGTAACCGTTATTGTTAACCAACTAAGCATAGTGTTGTGTCCTACATAACTAGTTCTTGTGCAATACGACATCCCTCAAGCTAGTATGTAATACGGGATCATAGTGAACTGACAGTGTAATCATCGCACAGCCTAAGTGGATGTTTTGTACATTACACTACTTTGATCAAAGAGTTTCATAAATTATTACTACTAAGGGTCATCTATCACATACACTATTCAAGGTCATTTTGACTTAGGGTTATCTTACACTATGCATAGGTTTATCCTCCAATGGATATTTCGTCATCCCAAATAACCTATCACCATACTAACTACTATAAATGAATCAACATAACAAGTATTTCACCAGTTCCCACCTATACTATAAATCTTCATCCTAGGAGTATCACAAGCTCTTCTGAGTCAACCTAATAACTTGGATGTGGATCTTTACTTGACTCGTGCCTTTATTTCAAACCTAGTATATAGTAACTAATGCAACCGGTACTCTCCTTATATAGAGATCATATAATTGATGTAGAATATAATTATAATGTAACATTTCAGTTCCTATGTACAAACAACAAATACAAACATAAAACATTCCATGTTCAAACCTAGCTAGTATAATTAAATACTTATGTTGTACCTTATATAATATAGTTGAATTCCTCAGTCAAGTACTTTCTCCTATCATGGAGTACTTAAAGAAACTTTATAAAAGTGACTCTAAGGATTCAATTCCCTTTTACGAAAGCAATCGGGCTTAGCAAATAACATTCTCCTATTATGGAGATCATTGCAAACATGTAAAACATAGATAGGATTGCTTCATTTACCTTTTTCTAAAAGACTACATTTATGTACAAACAAAAAATACAATTCCAAGAGTATTTAAATGAATAACTATAGAGATGGATAGTAGAAGAATATCCCATGCATGTAGTTAGCTTTTCCTTAGATGATGATGACTCAACTGACACTCACAACAAATTCTAGCACCTCCAAACAATAGACAATTTCCTCTCAAGATTCCACTTTTCCTCACACAAAATTAAACACTCAGAACTGGTAACTATAGAGGTAATTAATAGCAGACGAGTGTTCTGGTATAACACGGTCTTCCGTACACTCAAAAATGGATAATCAGCCTGGTGATGGTTTATAGCTAATAAAATATATGAAGCTCTAATAATTCAATTATGGAGAATGGAAATTATGATCTCAAACTTAATTCTTAGAGAAATACGTATTTCAAAAAATATGAAAGAATACATATGGTGAATTCTCAATCAAAAGCTGAGTGAGTGCTCTAAAAAATATAAGTGAGTAAATAATGAAGGTTGGATGGCTATTTATAAAGCCTCAGCCCCAATGAATTCCTTCTAAAAAGGCATGTGGTTTTCCACCACAGAAATGTGAAGTATTCAAACCAGTAGGTGTCGCATTTCCTCTCCCTTACTCAGTTTTAATATGGTGAGTCGGCTTCCAGCATTTGACAGCAAAATGGAGACTAATTCATATTGCCATGGTGAAAATGGTGTCAATTGACACCTACAAGTTTGTGGCGCCAATCTATAGGAATGACATATAAGATATTTACAATGAAAAAGTCCTTTGGTGTTTTATGCACACATAGCCTATTATTCAGACTCAATTGACAGACTCTCAGCTGCATTGTATTTTACCAGTGATTTGGTCATTGCCTCTATGTTTTGCATGCATGATATAGGGTGCACAATTTCCTCATATGCCGTTTATTTCATATTTTGTTTGCCAAGACTATCTATATACTTTATTGATTCAAACATTAATTTGTTTCAAAGTTCAAATAATAGCAATAGAAATATTTTGACTTTCATAAGATTGAAGATAAAGTATTTCAATTTTCCATTGTCAAAGATAAATATTTCAATTTATTTGATTCTCGTAGTTTGATGATTTATATTCAATTGAATATGATATAACTTGATTCCCATAGTTAAAAGATTAATATTAAATTAATATGGGAAATAATTCAATTTCCAACTATGAGAGTTTAATATTAAATAAATAAATATATATATATATATAAGCATATTGTGAGCCAGTCAGCATATCCGATATGTATATATACATATATATGTATATGTAAAATTGTCAGGCAATAATAATATAATATTATTAATATCCGCATAATATAGGTTGTGTGCATATATACATATATATGTGTCCATGTATATTCCTCTATGTGCACGTATATGTAGGTATACTGTATTGATGCATTTGTATGAGCATATCTGTCTGCCTACATACGTTTGTATTGATATGTATATACATATGGATATGTGCATATACTATATACATGTATATATGTCCACTTCCTATTCACTTACATTCATTAACACTACCATTATAATGATTGTAATACAACAAGACAGATACAAAAATAAACATCACTCATAAAAGCGTAAAGAAGTAGACAAAACTCCTAATGAAAACATACAATCTTACGGATGAATTACCTATAACCCACACAAACTGACTCAACTTACTCAACCTAAGTGACGTGTATGTATGCTTAGATAGTTTACTTTACCAATTACCCAACCAAGCTCCTCTCCCGAGTGATACTTCCCCTCTGCCTGGTGGAATGGTTCCTATACTTGCATCCACTAACACATGCTTTCAGAAGTCCTATTTTCATAACATAAGCAATATATATAAACATTTCAAATGT
The DNA here is from genome assembly GCA_007258455.2 of Sequoia sempervirens. Lineage (NCBI taxonomy): Eukaryota > Viridiplantae > Streptophyta > Pinopsida > Cupressales > Cupressaceae > Sequoia > Sequoia sempervirens. Next base: position 80,801,772 of record VDFB02252616.1, on the reverse strand, counting down.
TATAATATTCACAATTCAATAACCATCTATTCTCCTTTATGCAATATTTCACCATGACTAACACCAATTGAGATAGCATCAAATGAAAACAAGGTACAAGCATCATTAATTCATCTCCAGAATTCACATTACATTCATATTTACCTTATCTAGTAACGGTAAATAGTAACTTCACAATTTGGGATGTAACATACTTCCCCCCTTGTGAATCATCGTCCCCGATGATCTATAGCCTTTTTAACATACAATTAAAATCGAGTAAAGTTTTACTTACAATTCTTAAAATATGTAAGATTTATAAATGTTCATCATATGTAGCAATCTTTTCCTTCTTAGAATTTGCTTCGAGTGTCCTCACTATCACATAGGGAAATATCGTATGCCTTACACTTACTCTCAAAGAGTTTTTAACACATATACATATCCAAGATATAATAGTAACTATACATAACACCTAACACACAATGATTGAAAATTGTTGGCCCATGAATTTATCCTTAGTATAATCCAAATAGAAGAAGAATGTCGATGTATTGTACACTACATCATGGGTCCCATTCTTTCCCTTTGGTATTTACACTTTTAGACAACTCATAAACCAAGTCTGTTTGTCACTTACACATCCATTATCCTTACCACAAAGTACTTGTTCTTTATTACTTGTCCATATTGAGCACATCATTGCTTTTGGACATCTGTCAAATCTTGATACTACTTCATACTTAAGCTTGTATCGACAAAGTTTCATTGATCACTTCAATCTACTACTCCTTTTTGACATTTTATTGAGTCTATGGTTCACTCAATTTCTAAGCCTATTTCAGCTTAATTGAGTTTCCAACCTTCTTTTCCAAATAATGGTCCAAACTTCAATGTTAGAAGTTTGTAAATCATTTAAGATTTAGTCCACCATCTTTGCTTATTTGACTATAATATTATATTGCACATTCTCTCAACTGAATGTTTCGTAGTATGATCATGGTTTACACAACCCTATCATTATTTGCTAAACTAAAATAACCTCTCAAAATTACTAAGCAACTACTTTCCCACAATATATTATTTAGGACCAAAAAATCCTATAAGTTTCATTTCCAAAAAGCGTTGGTTACTTTAATGAGTTTGTCCACTAGAACATTATGTCAGTTCTACTAACATAAACATATTAATCTGTATTGTGTTCTACCATTTTCCTTCTAGAATTTCAAGAGAGTATACATGTCCTACTGATGATGACATTCAATCTTCATTTCCTGGCATACTAGACATTACCTTGTCACATTGCGTGCAACCTTTTACTCCATATTTTCCAGGTTATAGTGGTTTCTCATTCAAAAATTCTTGTTGTCGTTCTGATGTCCCAACTCTGACATTAATTCCCTTGTTTCATTCCCAATTCTTTCATAATTTTAGGTACACAGGTTCTTTTATATCCAATAATAGTCTATTCTTTGACTAAATGAAAACCTATTTTGATCTCACACTACCTTTTAATTCCCATGTAATAATGGTTATGATTTTTGCGAAGATAAATCCTATTTATCTTAGGATATCCATACCACAAATCTCTTCTGTTCTTGGATTATTTTCAAAGATGTAAACCATCTTTTAACTCAATCTAATTTTCTTGATAAAATTGGTACTAATTTCGAGTATTAATCCTTGTTCAACCATGTTGGTCCCTAGAAGATATCAAATTTAATTGCATACCTAATTTCCAAGCATGAACGTTTGTCATTGGTTCCATTGATTCTCTTAATCATATAGGAGAGTCCCAACTTTGGTACATCCTTTTTGAGCACAAGTAACAGCCTCAGTGTTCTACTAAGTAAAAATTCCCAATATTTCATGAAAATGCTATGTTGTTTAGACATAACAATAGATGCTTCCTTTTGATATAAGAGTTTAATCAAACTAGAGTCTTGCCAATACTATGACTTCCTTTCTAGAGTATAATGTAGCTTCTTTAACTCACTAGGTATCCCACTTATGTTTCCACTCATAGAATTTTATAGTTCAAGTGATATACACAATCACATGAGCAAATCTCAATCTCAATATTCCCTTCCAATTCTTAGGAAAGAGTCCTTAATTGTTGACTAGTCTGATGTTATAGGTTTCTTTACCTGTATATATCTCAATTTGGACCGAATGTACAACTCAACCAAGTAAGTTATTCCAACTACAAGGTATTGAAGAGTAGTCTAGTACATAACCTAACTCAATAGGTTAAAACTTAAACTAGAGTCTCTCTCTTTATTCAAATGAACTTCTTGTACCTAATTCAATTATTACAAACCTAGGGTTTCATTTAAGAATAAGGTAGTGATCAAGTAATTATTCTCATAAATAAATTTTTGATGTGGTTAACAAGTGTCACATCATACCTTCCATTCCATCTCTATGGCTTATGGCTAAACCTTTTCCATCCTTAGGTCTCTTAGCATAGTAAGCTACCGTGTCAAGTCGCTTTACGACATGGATATATATAATATATAGTATTACTACATATGTATAACATAATTATCTAAATTCTCCATATAAAATATATAGGAGTGTTGAGACGCTTTCTCCCAATCACGAGTATCTTAGATATTCCCCTTGCCAATCACGTAGGCAATGATTTTTTCTTGTCCTAATTAAATTATCTGCCTGTCATTTTCCAAGGCATCAATGATAATATCGTTTGATGTTTCCATCAAATAATCATACAGTTTGAGATTATAATAGGTCATAATCTTTGACATTTCCATTTATATTTCTCCAAAAATCCCAGTACATTTTTCCTTGTGTTTATAAAATATATGACTTTATTGTCATTATGACTTATGAAGTAGTCATTAGTTATTTCAAATTGAAAACATACCCATGTTTTTCGTTGGATGGGGTACTTACTCCTAGTCAATCCACTCTCTTCCTTCCCCCCTTAGTGTTTCCACAACTTTTGATCTACTTCAAAGTTGGACTCTTAGTAAACACTTGCTTCTTTGAAAGAATTTTTCATTCCTTTTTATTGAATTTCCATTGCCTTCTCTTTCCTTAATGGTATACTTTAAATAGACTATCCCCAAAGTTAGATTCTTCATTGCTTTCTATCTCATAGATTTGACATTTTGGATCATCTAGTTGGATATCTAATGAATAATCAACAATTTTAGGAGTTTAAGAAGCACACTAATATCCCATTTCTTTCTTATACCCTTTTTGGTGGAGGAATATCCATGTTCACAAGCCTCTTTGTTGATGTATTTTCCATCTTAGAACATTGTTTTCCCTTGTAACTTCTATTGTTTTGACACATAGTACTTATTGTATTCCATTTCCTTTAGGAACCCTTAAACAAATGTCAGTTTTTCTTGAGTTTTACAATCATGTTGGTGAGTTCAACTTATACTCCAACTTATCTATGTTCTAACCTCAACCTCTGGTCAGACTGACCTGACTTTACCACTTTAAGTTTCCTTCCTATATTCACCCTTTTTAAGCGACTTTATTCCAATGCTTGGAATTTTATTCACTTTTTCCTCAATACTAACTTTGTTCTTGAAAGATCCTATCTTTGCACAAGAATTAGGTTTATATCAAGAGTTCTCCAACCCTTGTGGATACTTCCTTTGTTAACTTCCTACTTTGATCTAATTTATGTAGACATTGGATACACATAGATTCATAGTGTTTTCGCCAAATCCAAAAGTTCCTGACTCTTAACAACTATAGTCTGCTACTATGAAAGGGTTATCTCATTCCTTCTGATTGCCTTAGATTCATAATACTATTTTGTTGGATAAAGGTATATATTGGTTATTCTTCCTAACCTTTCTACATAACCTAATTGCATAATCTTTCACAATTTCCAGGTAATGTCATAAGTTGTTGGTTTAGGAGTTCCTAACTCCAGGGACGACTCTTAACTAGTCCCAACTTTAAACAAGTTACTAGGATTCACATTTTCCTTTTAATTTTCCCTCAATTCTTTTCTCTTGTTGTCGTGGCACAAGAACTTTTTAACCATTATCTTCTGATAAGGTTTGTGCATTGTTGTGTAATGAGCTCATAGGTTTTAGTGTAGAACTTGGTAGTTGTGATACCACATGTAACGTGCCAACCCTTCAGTAAAACAAAAATTTCCTAAATTTACATCATATGAGTAAATAAACATGCTAACATGACATTGCAATAAAAAAAATATTTTCTTTATTGATAATACATGAACAAGATGCCATATCAAATTACAATAAAGATTCCATTTCATTATCATAACTTCACAAGTACATGAAACAAGAATACATACCATTACAAACATAGCTCCAATGAGCTTTAGAACAAATAGTAGTAAGAAGGTCCAAGAATTCCACCTTTCAAATCTTGGTACTTCATCAGCCTACTTGGAGGAGAAACATCACTTGGGTGCTTTTTTGCAACCACAAACTTATAATGCAGTCCCTCACACATCTATTAGTCAATAGATGGCCCTCCCTTCGACGAAGAGATTGGTAGAGCAACCAATATTGTTAACCAACTGAGCATAGTGGTGTGTCCTACATAACTAGTTCGTGTGCAATATGGCATCCCTTGAGCTAGAATGTAATACATGATCACGGTGAACTAACAGTGTAATCATCACATAGTCTAAGTGGATGTTTTGTACATTACACTAATTAGATCAAAGAGTTTCATACAATATTACTACTGAGGGTCATCTATCACATACACTATTTAGGGTCAATTTGACTCAGGGCTATCTTACACTACACATAGGTTTATCCTCCAATGGATAGTTTGTCATCCTAGATAGCCTATGAACACACTAACTACTAGAAATGAATCAACATAACAAGTATTTCACAAATTCCCTCCTATACTGGAAATCTTTATCCTAGGAGTATCACAAGATCTTATGAGTTAACCTAATAACTTAGTTGTGGATCTTTACTTGACTCATGCCTTCATTTCAAACCTAATATATAGTAACTAATGCAACTAGTAATCTCCTTATATATAGATCATACAATTTATGTAGAATACAGCTAGAATGTAACATTTCACTTCCTATGCACAAACAACAAATACAAACATAAAACAACCCATGTTCAAACATAGCTAGTATAATTAAATACTTATGTTGTACCTTATGTAATATAGTTGAATTCCTCAATCAAGTACTTTCTCCTACCATGGAGTACTTAAAGACACTTTATAAAAGTGGCTCTAAGGCTTGAATTCCCTTTTACAAAAGCAATCAGGCTTAGCAAATAACATTCTCCTATTATGGAGATCATTACAAACATGTAAAACATAGATAGGATTGCTTCATTTACCTTTTTCCAAAATACTGCATTTATGCACAAACAGAAAATACAATTCCAGGAGTATTTAAATGAATAACTATAGAGATGGATAGTAGAAGAATATCCCATGCCTGTAGTTAGATTTTCCTCAGATGATGATGACTCGACCAACACTCAGAAAATTCTAGTGCTTACAAAAAATAGACAATTTCCTATGAAGACTCCACTTTTCCTCACACATAATTAAACACTCACAACTGGTAACTACAAAGGTAATTAACAACAGACATGTGTTATGGTATAACACATCTTCCCTACACTCAAAAATGGATAATCAGCCTGGTGATGGTTTACAGTTGATAAAATATATGAAGCTCTAATAATTCAATTATGGAGAATGGAAATTATGATCTCAAACTTAATTCTTAGAGAAATACGTATTTATGAAAATATGGAAGAATACGTATGGTGAATTCTCAATCAAAAGTTGAGTGAATGCTCTCAAAAAGATAAGTGAGTAAACAATGAAGGTTGGATGGCTATTTATAAAGTCTCAAACCCCAACAAATTCCTTCTAAAAAGGCATGTGGTTTGCCACCACAAAAATGTGAAGTATTCAACCTAGTAGGTGTTGCATTTCCTCTCCCTTACTCAGTTTCAATATGGTGAGTTGGCTTCTAGCATTTGATAGTAGAGTGGAGACTAATTCATATGCACATGGTGAAAATGGTTTCAATCAACACCTACAGGTTTGTGGCACCAGTCTACAAGAATGGTGGTTAGGATATTTACAATGAAAAAGTCCTTTGGTGTTTTATGCACACATAGCCTATTATTCAGGCTTAATCGATAGACTCTCAACTGTGTTGTATTTTACTAGCGACTTGGTCATTGCCTTTGTGTTTTTTGTGCATGATACAGGTTGCACAATTTCCTCATGCACCATTTATTTCATATTTTGTTTGTCAAGACTATCGATATACTTTATCGATTCAAACATTAATTTGTTTCAAAGTTCAAATGATAGCAATAGAAATATTTCAACTTTCATAAGATTGAAGAGTAAAGTATTTCAAATTTTCATTGTCAAAGATAAATATTTCAATTTATTTGATTCCCGTAGTTTGATGATTTATATTCAATTAAATATGATATAACCCGATTCCCATAGTTAAAAGATTAATATTAAATTAATATGGGAAATAATTTGATTTCTAACTATGAGAGTTTAATATTAAATATATATATTATATTTTTATATATATAATATTAATATATATTTACATATATATATATGTAAAATTGTCCTACAATAATAATATAATATTATTAATGTCCACATAATATAGGTTGTGTGCATATATACATGTATATATGTTTGTATATATTCCTCTATGTGCACGTATATGTAGGTATACCATATCGATGCATCTGTATGAGCATATCCGTCTGCCTACATACGTTTGTATCAATATGTATATACATATGGATACGTGCATATACTATATACATGTACATATGTCCACTTCCTATTCACTTACATTCATTGATGCTACCATTATAATGATCATAATACAACAAGACAGATACACAAATAAACATCACACATAAAGCGTAAAGAAGTAGACGAGACTCCTAATGCAAACATAAAAGCTTACAGATGACTTACCTATAACCCACACAAACTGACTCAGTTTACTCAACCTAAGTGATGTGTGTGTATGCTCAGATAGTTTGCTTTATCGGTTACCTGACCAAGTCCTCTCTCGAGTGATACTTCCCCTCTGCCTAGAGGAATGGTTCCTATCCCTGCATCCACTAACACACGCTTTTAGAAGTCATATGTTCATAACATAAGCAATATACATAAACATTTCAAAAGTTAGAATATTCAAAATTCAATAACCATCTATTCTCCTTTATGCATTATTTCACCATGAATAACACCAACTGAGATAACATCAAATGAAAATAAGGTACAAGCATCATTAATTCATCTCTAGAATTCACATTTACCCCATCTAGTAACGGTAAATAGTAACTTCACAATTTGGGATGTAACAATAAGAGAGGTGATACTTACTTTAGAGGATGTTTACCAGATTTTGAGACTGCCTATCTATAGAGCACAGGTGTCCTATGATCCTAAGTGTGGATTTCGGGCTTTTGAGGTGACCTATAAGAATGACAACATTGCAGATCTCAGGGTCAAGGAGTATGAGATTTGATGGAAGGTCCTTGCTAAGATATCATCGATTCGATGTGATTTTGTGCATAGTTATTGATGAGATTGTGATTCTAGATTGTAGAGGACACAGGTTTCTAATCAGCTAGGGAAATATGTTGGTAGGCATGTTGACTAGGGAGATAGTATATGCATGGGGGCCATGCTTGCTGGTGATGTTATACTTTTAGTTGCATAATGTTTCCTATTGAGGAGCACATTCGATCAGTTGTGGGACAACTTTGAGTATGATATAGGCTTGGAGCACATTGTCGTGTTCTGTCCAACAATGGGGAGGGTGTTAGGAGTTGATATGCTTTATATTTTTTTGTATGACAAAGTAGTCACCTAGACATATGTTGGAGATGTGTGTTACTAGCATCATGCCATAGATTTACTTGTTTCCTTCATATGGAGACCCTTTCAAGATTGTCATTTGTGGGAGGGTGAGGCAAAGCATTTTCCTTGGTGCCAACAGGCTAGATATTTGATTGGGTGGACAGTCCAATCTCGACACATTATTGAGATATATCTTCTAGAGTAGGTTCACAGGTAGTTTGGTGAGCATCAGGGTTTGCCAATGGGTACTGCAGAGTATACACGATCCTCTCAAGAAGTTGGGAAGTGGGGACATATGATCACCATAGTCACAGCTAAGTAGAGTATTGATGCACTTCAACCCATATAGTCAGGTGGAGGACCAAAGATTGTGGATGCAGGCACCATGCCCAAGTATGACACATGTAGAGCCACACATAGGCTAGAGACGTTGAAAGATCCTGACCAACCAAAGCCAGTAGAGTAGAGAGGTAGGGGCCCATGAGGCCAGTTTAGAGGATGAGGATGAGGAGGAGACAGAGGTCAAGGGGATGGAGGCAAAGGTGATTATGGTGGTGATGGCAGAGGAGAGAGAGCAGAAATGTCCGGGCAATGGAGGGTCCGAGGACTAAGAGCAATGAAGTAGCTCTCACCCATTAGAGAGGAGCTTGAATAGGAGGGGCCAAGGGTGGAGGAGGGACCTCATCTCAAGGTAGAGCATAAGGAGGTAGTGATGGGGAGGTAGAGCATGAGATAGGAGAGGAAGAGCGGATGGTTAGAGAGGAGATTGTGAGAAGAGAGGAGCATGGAAAGGGGTTGGAGGATGTCCCTATCAAGGATGGAGAGGGGTCAGTTGATCAATGGATAGTAGATCTATAAGCTTAGCTTGATGTTGCAAATGCTAGGATACATGCATTGGAGGTTGAGGTTGGAACTCTAAGGACAAAGAGAGACCTAGTAGTTATTGGCAGGCAGAGAGCAGATCAACATTGTCTAGATTTTATTTCTACTCTCACTAGTCCCGTGGGTGAGCTAGGTCACCATTTATTCAAGGTAGGGTGGGAGGCAAGGTATTATAGGAATCTATATGAGTGCCAGGTGCCCTCAACTAAGAGAGCACCCTCATACACTTAGACATGCAGCCACAACAAGTCCCATTCACACAGGTCGCAAAGTAGTGGTGGGGTTAGTCAACCGATACCAACTCTATATGATAGACCACCATCAGGCTCAGGGCATAGGCCATCATGGTCACAAGCACCAGAGGATAGACAACCTTCCCCATGACCATCCCCTTCAGGAGACATGGGTAGCTCGGGCAAGAGCATATTTATGATATGTATTTTGACACTTATATTTTTTGGTCGAGCATACAAGCTCCATTTTGGGAGACATCCTGATTTTGTATTGTGACACTTTTTGAAATATATATATATATATGTGTGTGTGTGTGTGTGTGTGCAGGCTAAAAATGAAAACTTATTAAAACCATAACCAAATTTAAAATGTTTCCATCACTGCATCAATAAAGCCTTTCCCAAATTGAAAACATGCTCAAAATGTAATCTAAACTATGCTAAAAACAAAAACAAATGCCTTCAAAGAGAAAATCAACTCTATTGTCATCCTATCTACAATGTCTTGTCCTTGCTCTTAGATTTTTGCAGCAAGAGCACAAGAGGCTATATAGAATGGATTTGAGAACATGAAATCGAGTTTTCAAATAGAAAAATGTGTCTCTCCAAAAAGTGAGGAGGAGGTTTTTATAGATGAATGCATAATGTGAAAATGAGAAATGAGAAATGAGAAATGAGTGGAGTGATTTATGCCATGATTCATGTTTAGAAGCTCAAAATGTGCAATTTTGAGCTAATTCCATGGAAATGATTTATGAGTTAATGTGCAATTTTGAGAATTTCATAGAAGTTGATTTATGAATTTTAATTTATTTAATGAAATATATGAAAAAGTGAAATGATTTATGCAAATGGATGAATTAATGGATTTATAAAATATATGCATATGAATATAATGATGAATGGAAATATTTAATGTACGAGTATAATGATTATGCATGTGTAATGAATGTATTTAAGTGATTATAGATTAAATATTAATGAAATGGATGAATTAGTGATTTATGAAATGGTTAAATGATTTATGACTATGCCGATGATTAATGAAACGATAAATATTTATGAAATGGGATGATGAAATATGCAAATGGATAAATAATGGATAAATGACTAAATGATTATGTAAATGGATTATGGTTATGAATAAATTCTTATGATGCTTATAATATTTCAATGGTTTTATGGAGATATGATTATGTAGATGATAAATTAAAATATGCAATGGACAAAAATGATTAAGAAGACATTTTTATGCGTCTACATTTTGCCCATTTTTGAGACAATGCAACTTGTCGCATTGTTTCAAAGAAAAAAGATTGATTAATTGATACATGCCCCAAGGATATCCTGGTAAGGATGATGATAAGGATGATATGCCCCCTCGAGAGATTGATTGAACAAGTTGTGATAATATTATTCTCTCAATAGATCACTACGAGAAGATTTTATAATTGATATTGCACGAGTGATTCAATGAAGATGCACATTTGATGAAAATGCACAGTTGATGGGCATAATTGAACAATTGATGTAAATGATCAACATAGCTGGGTTGATAAACTGATTGAGCTAATTAAGATTGATGCTAGTGCAAAACAATGATTGATTAATAGATTGAGTGATCAAGGAGCAAATTGATTGATTTGATATTGAGATTAAAAGACAAACATCAGTTATGTAAACCAATTAATCATTCTTTGAAATAAGGAGCATGAAGAAAATGAAATGATGAAGGAAATGGATGATAGAAGAAATGACGGATGAAAAGAGAAATGAAGACATGGAGGTGATGAAGCTTCTTGTGCTTTAAAAAGTGCTTTATCATCATAGAGCTTATTATGTCACAAATTAGTATAAGCGTCTAGATAACATGAACATCTAGACAACCTGAATACTATTTGCATTTTTTATTTAGTAGTGAAGTGTAAGCATCTAGGTATAAGGACCTTAGATGACCTGAATACTTATTGCATGGAAGACACTATCAAAAAAGGAATGTTCTCGTCCACACTAGACTCATATGTCCTCAATGATTTTGGATAACCATGTCTTAAGATGAGTCATCTTGTGAATAAGAAATAATCCATAGACAACAAACAAGTGAACATGCCCCATTCTTGCCTCTCTAGTCCTAAACATCCTTGAAAAGCTAAAAAACATGCCACCAAAGATAAAAATCATAAAATAATGAAAGATCAACAAACAAACATGCATCATGCTTCAATTTAGAACTGATTCTCAATATAGTTTATGTGTTAAATTGGATTTGAAAGATGGATTGATATGCATGTTTCAATGTTTTTTTAATTGTTAATCGTGTCGCGTTATGATTTTGTTGAAGTTCAAAGCTATGTGGTGATCTGAAAGTGTCACCATTTTTTTGGATTTTTTTTAGGACATTTTATGATTTTTTAGGGATTTTTTTCAAGACATTTTATGATTTTTATGGATTTTTTCAGGACATTTTATGATTTTTATGATTTTTTCAGGACATTTTATGATTTTTTTTATAGATTTTTTTAAGGACGTTTTATGATTTTTATGGATTTTTTGAAGTTTTAAAGATGGAGTGAGATGAAATGTGATAGATGACTGATTGAAAGAATATGATCTTCCACAATAGAAGTAATGCAACCATGGATAAATGATAGATCAAAAGGAAAGATTCACTGAAAACATGTCACACAAGCAACACATCTCTTGTCAAAAGATGATAATGGTTGGTTGATTGGATGCCAGGAATGATCAATTTTGTAGACACTAAAAATTGTCCTAATCGATGTCATATATCCGAAACAAATTTACTAACATCATTTCCTCTATCCATCCTCTTTTCGCTTAATTGATTTAATTAGCCTAGCTAATTAATTAATTGCATCATTTTCATCTATTGGCCTAATTAATTTAATTCAATTAATTCATCCCCTTTCGCACTAACACTCCATCTAATTAAATTAAATACATCAAAATATTTAATTTAATTCCCTAAGCCATCTTATTTAATTAAATAACCCTAAATTATTTAATTAAATATCATTTTACCCCTCCCCTATTCATTAAATCATCTAATTTAATAAATATCTCTTTATTCTTCTAATTCCCTAATTGCATAAATTAAACCTTGTTTAATTAGCAATTAAACTAATTTTCTTCTAAGCAAAGGGAATATTCCCATGGAATATTCTTTATCCTCCCTTTTTGCACAATTAAAACTTTGTTTTCATTTATAAATTACCCTTGTCCTTACCAAAAATGAATATACTCTCTCCTTCAATCAACTCACTTGGCTTCTTGAACAAGCTAAACCTTCAACCTCTTGAGCAAGTTACATTTGACATGTGTGAGCAGGTCAAAAGTGTGTTTGTTTGAGGCAAGTGTGAGCCTTTGATTAAATTTCATCATGCATTCTCATCCGTTGACAAGAATCCATGATCCATGCCTCTTATCCCCTTCATCTTGAACCATTGATTAAGATTTTTGATCTCAACCATTCATTCCTCATTTTCTCTCCTATAAATAGATCACTATTTGGAGACAAATGGATCCATCTTTTTTAGAGCAAACTTATGTTGTTGAAACTCATACATCCATCTTTCAATTGCAAACTTATATTGTTGAATTCACTCACATACACACTCATATTTTACTCACTTGTTAGCTTGTTTTAGTTCATTTTCATTGCATAATAGCTTAGAGCATCTATTAATGGCTTCATGCATCCATCTTAGCTTGTATAGGAATTAAGGTTTTCATCTTTTAGCATAATTTTAGCTTAGATTAGCTTAGAAATAGCACAATTAGATCATTTATAGCATAAATCATGGTAAATTAGTGTGCATCATGTTCATTTTTAGCATAATATAGGTTTTCATACATCAATCACAATGGTTTCATCAATTCTCTTCCATAGAATTGACTGAAATTGGCTCACTGATCACAAGATTGGGAAAGGGTCGTCATTCCACATCAACACGACAACAATTCCACAACAAGATAAGTTTTAGATGGATTAGAATAGATGTTTTAAATGCTTTCATAATTTAGTATGCTAGTTTTTGATAAAATGTTTAATTTCAATTTCATTTGATTGTTCTTGTTGAGATTTGAGTATTGATCGCTTTGTTATGCTTCGATTCTTCATGGGTCAAGTGTAATTCAACCACTATTGGTATTTTCACATCACATTTTGGCACTAGAAGGAGGGAAAGCCAATCATCTAACTATTTTTTTAGCTTGAATTCCATGTTCATGTTGTTTTGTAGGTTGCAACAATGCTCAAATCACAAACAACAACGCTATTTCAATAGTGTCCCCATATAGCGACACCCTGTCAATTTGAAGCAACAACATGTATTTGATTTGTCAATGCTAATTTAAATATGACGACACGTATTTAATTTGAAGATATCAAGAAATACAAATGGTGACACTCAAACTCACCAGACTGATGCTTTTAAATTCCAAATCATGACGCCATTGTTAGAAGCGACACCCATCAAAATAGCGACGTGATTGTGCTCACTAGTCTTGTTGCAGAGTGACACCCATTTTTACCAAAGCGACGCCCAAATCTCAAACTACAATGCTATCGTGTTCAGTGACACCGAACCACGGTAAGAAATTTTATGTTTTTTTTTAACATATGACTTAATTTCTTTGGTTTATCTGATCACGGACACATGCTTAACTTTGTTTTAGTTGTTAGACTAACAAGGTTTTGCACATTTTAAGGACATGGAGTGAAAGTGAAAGAAATTCTATGATTATAACAAGCGTTCAACACTTTGGGGCAATTATAACCCATTTTCATGCTTTCTACTTTATGCTTTTGGAAACACACTAGAATTCAATTTGGTTTAAAATGAAAACTCAAAGTTGGATAAAATTGAACCCTCACATCACATCTTTCAATTGGGCTTAAAATTGAACAAGGCAAACTTCATCTTTCAATTGGTCCTTAAAATGAATTCATCATTGCTTTGTAAGGTTAACATTGACAATTATTTGCTATGTTTTGTGATTTTCAACGTTGTTGGTGAATGTGTATGCAATTATCTCATGTCATTTGGTGATCTTGAGAAATAGAAACATTCTCTAACACTTTGCAAAATCACCCACATCTTTCAATTTGGGTTTAAAATTGAACAACCATGCTAGTGTGAGAAAAAGGCATAGCATGTGTTATCTCTTTGTTCATGCAAGCAAAGATGATCGAACCACATATGTACTTCCTCACTATTGTTCACCTTTAGTGGGCCTTCCTTGGAGGGAAAAAGTACTCACGCCTAGGGAGTGACCCAAGCGGTAACGAGCTAGTGCCAGGCTCTTCCAAACCGCTATATAAATTTATGGTTGCAATAAAAATCGTGATCAATGGGAAGCAGTACATGATAGCTCTCCTACAATATCTTTATGATGCATAAAACCCTTGTTCTAATGGTTGGGAGACCTCTCACAAGTAATTTATCATTGTACCCCCTAAACTGGAAGCCCTTATTGGGAGCCTTTGTGTAGAAGCCAAAAATCCTTAATATTTGTTGATGTCAGGAATGGTCATTCTAAAGTCGGCCCACATTTGTAATTTTCAATTGTAGAAACAAAAACAATCCTTTTGATCTCTAGATTTTAAGGATTTTGAGATTTGGTGGTCTCGAGAAGTGTGTGCCATGGAGGGGAGTCAATGTCACCAAATCTCTAACTATTCACATTGTCTAGTGTTTGGAGAAATCCTAGTGGGGATTTAACAAATATAGCCATTTCTATCCTAGGGTTGTAATGATTGTGAGTCATTTTAACACTTTGCTTGGTTTCAAAATGATCCAAAAATAAACATTCACTATCCAAAATTCAAACACTTTGGCTCAAATTCGAACCTCTTGAGTTAGCCTTACTGATTGTCTGAAGGATTTATCCTTAGCGATTTCTAAATATATTCACATTAATCTAAAATACATATTTACCAAAGACAACATAAGGAAATTATGGCTTTAACCTCATGATTTTCATGAAATGGACATTGTGAAAGTTATGATGTTTTTGACATAAACATCTAGTTTGGAAACATAATCAAATACAAGTGTTCGTGATAAAATCAATTCACTTAAGCAAAGATAAATTGACAGATGAACCCCACATGACTATTTGGAGATTGATTGCTCCCATTGAACAACCTGATTTTCCAGGTGCTATAATTCAACCAAACTTTGAACTCATAAACGGTGAACAAATAGATCTCATTGGCAGTTTGAGAATCTTCACTTTTGAAAACAAGGAAACAAATACACAGTGGAGAAACGTAGCAACCATTATGGACAAAGAATAGGAACATGTCAATACTGAGGCTAGAAGGCCCCTATTACCACCACCTGCGTGGCAATAAATATCTTCCTTTCTTCCATAAACTTAAATTGTTTTCACATGATCTCACAAAAAATCAGGATCCCTAAGCCAAAGTCTACAAGTCCTCATTTTAGACTTAGGAATCTCACTCCAAAAGCTCTTAAGAAACACCTTTGAGCAGTTCACAAGAATAGAAACGGATTGGTAGAAAACTTCTATAGATGTGCTCCATGATATAGTCCAAAATTGTATGCATTCTTTTGGAGTCAAAATCCTGGTCTTTTTCATGATACTCAACTCCTCTAAATGATTCATCAAATAGTCAAAATCCATAGGGAAAAATCTCCAGCACTCCATTTCAAACATAGGAATCGTAGAACAAGGTATAGTCAAAAGTGGGCTTTAATATTTTACCGTAATCATTACACTTTGTTGATAAACTTTTATGCCCGAGCTAGGAGAACCCAAATAGGTTTGAACATTCCCATCCGTCCTCTCATTTTTTAGAAATTGAACATTTTGGAGGTCTAGCATCATCCTCACTACCTTGATCTTGTTGAAACAAAGATTCACTTTACTAGATGATCTTACGCAAAGTAAGGATCCCTAAACAAAGGTCGACTGGTTGTCACTTTAAACTTAGACATTGTAGTGCAAAAGCAATCAACAACTGCATTGAGGCACTTTACAAAAACAAAAAATAGTTGTTGATAAAATTTTATGAAATTACACTAATAAAATATCCTGACATGTACACATTATTTATGAGCCAAAACCCTCACCTTTTTAAAGATCAACAACTTTTCTAAATCATTAAGTCTTTAGGATTTGAACATTTTAGAGGTCTAGCATCATTCTCACTACTGTGGGCTTGTCAAAACAAAAGTTTCACTTTAGGTCAACATTGGGTCAAGCAATTTCACTCAGCCTTTCATCAAATTTCATCCTTCACTTCACCTATCTTTTCAAAATTTCAAATACACCATCACTTTGAGACTTGAACATCAAACCAACTGCTACCTTGGCTACCATTTGTATGTGAGAATGTATCCTATTTCCATGCACTTAGTTGAGAGAGTTATCATCTTTGAACTACTTTATCTTGAAGTTCACAAGTATACCTTAAAGATTTATAAGTTCATTAGCATCCTTTATCCCAACATCAAAACATCAAACTCAAGTCAAAAGTGTTGTCCCAAAATGCTTGCAAAGATCACTTCCCGCATCACCCATACTTTTCATCTCACATTATCATCACTACTCCCAAACAGACTAAAGATGCATCTCTCTCACATTATCATCACTAGGTGTCTGAGTCAACTAGAGATTTCAAACATTACAAGACTCAACACAACTCTCCCATAGTTGACATAAAATTTATGGTAAAGACGAGATCACAACACAAGAGAATCATGGAGAAAGATGAAGTTAAATTTACCTCAAGTGATCCAAATCCTTTAGAATTTTATCCTAGAAGTCATGTTACACCATCATAACAACCATCATCTCCTTCAAGACCATATGAAATTGAAGACATCACAAGAAACCCATTTGAGCTCACTAGAGAAAAAAATTTAGAACATCAATCTTTTGAAAGTGTAGCTCCTATCTCCCCAACATTTGTAGCGCAAAATTTAATATAGGATTTCACAACTCCATCACAAGGGCTAAGTCAAACTTACATACCTAGTCTTGCAACTAGCCTTGCTAAATATTTTGGTCATACCTCACCATTTGAAAGTAGTATACTTGTGGGTAGTGATGAGCCTAGTTTTTGGTATAGTTTTGGGTAGAATCTATAGTCTATTTGCTCATAGATGTCATGGAATTTAATGCTTAAGTGTTTGAATTAGCATAATGTTTCTCTCAAACCATTGACATTTGACATTACCCTATCTCTGCAAGCTTTAATGATATTTGGCATAATATGTGGGTCATCTATATTAATTTTCATGTGGTTAATGAATATTTCTTAGAGTGGTTTTGATGTGCAGTTATTATGCATACTAACCTTGATATGCAAATTTAATACGCCAAGTTAAGGAAGACGCCACCAACTGGGCATGCACCATAACGTCTAGCTGAGAAATCACTCCAAGTCAAAGGTAGCCGGCAGTAAAGATTCTTCATGCAACTGAATGTAACCACCTTGTAGTGGACCTTAAGGATAGAGCATGCACGAGTGGTGCTGTTGTGCTGGATCTATGCTTGACTTGCATGTCTAACCAAATTCCCTGCATGCATAACCGTCGTCGTTCCATTTTCCCCTGTTTTCCCTAAATGGAATCTCCCAGTCATGGATTTGACTGCCTTGCTTAGCAATAGTATAAATAATAATTTGATGCTCCTTCTTCAGAAAGGAGGTTGCACGATTTTACATTATATTCTCATTTTCAGTTTTAGCAATATAGATACATTACTCTTTGTATGCATGATTTACAGTGAATAAAATCAAGTTCTAAGTTCGAGCATCTGAGTTCTTTTTAGTTTAGAGGATACTTATCCAAGGGGTCCCACTTGGTGAGTAATTCATCTTCTTAATTTAGCATTAGCTTAGTATTACTTGTTGTTTGATACTTAGTTTGAAATCTGGCATTGATTGTTCCTACAACCACTAGAAGTCCATTATGTGTCTATTCCTACAACCAAAGCGAACATAATAGTCCTTGTTTGTCACATATATTTTCATTTTTGCTCTGCATTTCAGCTTAAGCATAGTTGTTGGTTGATGTTCAACATTTGCTTGATTTCCTTTCAAGCAATTTACTTTCAGTATTGTGTTTCTTAGCTATAGTATGCAATGAATACTTGAGCCCCTAGAGCACATATAGTGTTGACCCATTTCAAGTTCATGTCCTTGGGTTGACAAGTTAAATTCACCTTCATGATGATTGAATGTCTATTCAAGTTAGATTTCCAGTCTCTGAATCATGGTTGTAAAGGCTTAGTTGTGAGATCATTATAGGAGGCCAACAGGTACTCTTGAAACAAATCCTCCACCTCCCACCATCGTTTGGAAACATACTTTTGGTGCTCCTCCCATTCCTAAAGATCCAAAACAGCTACACACTTCACTTGAACTTCATTATTCCACCACCACTTTGACATTTTGGGGACATCCTCCTTCATCCACACCTATGAGTACCACAGGTATGCCTACCATCACACAAATTAGTATAGACCAAGTATCTTAAAATAGCACACAAGGACATGTCAATACTGTATCACAAAATCAACCCTCGACGCAAATAGGGACATCCTTATCCAACCCTCTGGTGCATTCATCCATACCATCTACCATTACCACATCATCCACTATTAATCCACCTTTAAACAATCCCCTGGTTACAAGTTCTATCAATCTCGGGAGTACCTTGATCATGAATCCTTTGTTTACATCCTTTCTACAAGGTAATCCTCAAACCATAGGACAAGGGAATCTTTTCAATCAATGAACTCAAGGTCCTAGTGTGTCATTTCCATTGCAAAATTTAACGACATCATCTTTTCCAACAATTCCCTTTGCTATTCCAAAACAATTAGGACCTCAAACATACATTCCTCCACCTCATTCTACCATATTACAAGGAATGTTAAACCAGGGAAACCCTCCACCATTTTCTAGCAATCTACTACCCACTCAAAATATCAATATCCTTAATCCTTCACAGATGTCTCAACAACCACCTAATCCCACATTGCAAGCACATGCCTTAGCTCTACAACAAGCACAACAAACTTATGAAAAAGTTGTACAACAATAGCAACAACAAGAAGTAGTTTTAGCACAACAACAACAAGAAGCATAACAAGTAGCCTTAGCAGCTCAACAAGCAACCCTAGCACAAGAACAAAATCAAGCTCAACAAGCAACCCAATCACAACAACAACATCAAGCTCAACAAGCATCCCTAACACAATAACATCAAGCTCAACAATCAACCTTAGCACAACAACAACAACAACAACAAGCGGCCATTGCATAGCAATCCCAACAAGTAGCCATAGCAGCGCAACAAGCCACACAATAGCAACAAGCACAACAAGTAGTTTTATTAGCACAACAACAATAGGCCAAACAACAATCCCTAATGGTACAACAACAAGAAGCTCAACAACAAGCCTTACTAGCTCAATAATACGCCCGACAATAGCAACAAGGATCCTATTATCCTCATATGAACATCATCAATCCAAACACATTAGGAACATATTCATCACTTTCACAAAACCTCACACCTTCATACACCCCATATAACTCATCTCTTATCCCAACATATGTTCCTCCACCCAATCCACAAGATGATCTAGCATCACAATTTAAAGCACTCTCACAAGAAATGCAGGACCTTCGCATGGGCAAGAAAAAGAAGTGTCATACACAAAACTTGTGTCCTTACCCATTTGATCAACACATAGAAATGATACCATTCCCTCCTGGTTTTGAAATCCCTAATTTTGACAAGTACATAGGGAGAGGAAGTCTTGTGACCATATCAAATAATTTAATGTTATGTGCATGGAAGTGGCTTACAACAATTCATATCCAATTCGCCTCTTCCCTCGAAGTTTAACAAGTACTGTTATGGATTGGTTTTCTCATTTTCCTCCTGGTATCAAAACTTTTCAAGAAATCACTGATAAATTCATTGATTACTTCTTCAATCTTAACATGGACGTTAGTCTAGAAGAGTTGTATACTCTTAAACAAAATCTAGGAGAAACCTTCGCTAATTTCTTACAACAATGGAGATAAAGAGCTAGTAAAAGCAAGTGGCCTCTTCCTAACGAACAACAAGTAGGAATCATTATATCCAACCTTGATCCAAATCTATCATTCCACTTGAAAATGCAGTGCATCTCAACATATGACGAACTTGTTCTGAGAGCCCTTAACATTGAAAGAGCCCTAATCTCACAAGGAAATACTCTGGCTTACAAAGACAACTATCTTTCAACCAGTTCAAATGAGAAACCTCGTGTATGGGATAAGAACAAAAACGTAACAAACGATGGTGTGGTAGATGCTAAGGTCATACTAAGTGCTCCTAGATCCAATAACATTCAAGTTGCTAACATCCAACCAATGATGCAGCAATGGTGCCACCTCAGAACAATCAAATCAGTAATACCAACATGCAATAGAGGCAAACTGGTAATAGGAACAACTATCCCAAATGCAAGTACACATAGTTATCGGAACCCATTGAGACAATCATGAAGAAACTGATAGAATCAAATCTGATAACACTTCCTAACTTTGAAAACTACCAAGAACCACAAGAAAATCCATCTTGGTATAATGAACGTGATCTCTATGAATTTCATAAAATCAAAGGACATAAAACAACAAACTTCATGAAACTCAAGAATATCATCCAAGATCTCATAGAGAACAATACCATATATGTTGAGGTACCAGTTGGGAACCAGGATCTCAAGATATACAAGACCCCTATGCCTGATCATAACAAAGAAAAAGATAATGGCAAAGCTAAGGATTGCACCAATGTTCAACATACTTATTCCAATGCAGTTGCCTCCTATGATAGTGTTATCACTGTTGTCACCATCAAAGGAGCTAGTATGGAACGTGGAGTCACCACACAACATAACAAAATAACCGTTCAAGGAGTTGTCCCAGCTCCATCTAGGACACAACCTACTTTTCCCACATCTAATCCTAGCAAGTACAATCTTGTAGATTAGCTTAAACAACCCCCCACTTAGATATCAATCTTAGAACTCTTAAGGTTATCTCCCGCACATAGGGAAATACTAGAAAAATCCTTGTTTGAGTCATCCATTCCCCATAACATTGATACCCATCAGTTTCAAGCTATGGTAGGGCATATCGCCAACCATCTTCTCACCTTCTCCAAGCAATATTTATAGTCACAACCATCTCATAACTATGTTTTACACCTTGAGGTTGTCATTCATAAAAACAAGGTCAAAAGAGTCTTGGTAGATGGAGGTGTTGGTCTAAACATTTGTACCTTGCAGTTGATCAAGAATCTAGGCTATTCAAAAGATACTATTGAGAATACAAAGAGTACCACCATCAGAGCATATGATGACCAAGAATGGGTATCACAAGGAATCATTGCACTTCCAATCCCAGTGGGACCTCTTATTGCAAAAACTACATGCCAAGTACTTGATCTTGATCTTCCCTATAACATATTACTCGGTCGACCTTGGATCCATGCTTTGAAATTTGTAGCCTCAACTTATCATCAGTGTGTGAAGTTTCCTTTTGAAGGCAGAGAAATCACTATCCATGGAGATTATGAGCCTTTATACTATTGCAAAATCCTTGAGGCCAAGTTTTATAAGATCCCACAAATACCCAAAAATGATGAAGGACCTACACCATCAAGCTCATCATCCCTAGCCTCTACCTTAGCATCAAAAATACCCATTGTGAAAAACATACCTGACGTCAAAGCAGTGATCCAAGATGATGGTTACATAAGCTACAAACTATTGAAAGACACCTTTGTCTTAGGAGAGTTACCTATTTCTCCTCAATACCATGAGAAACCAACATCTAGCACCAAAGAACCAGAAACATTCAAGATGGCAGCCACTACCTTCACTAAGTGGGGAGACCTAAATAAAGAAGACGTCAATGAGCAAGATATCTCTAAACTCCTCTATCAAGATGATTGACTTGTTCATGTTCTTCCTATGGAAGATTACAACAAAGGCCTACAACTAATGCAGAGTATGGGGTATAACAAGAATGAGATGTCAGGACATAATGATAATGGTTTACTAGAATCCATCATGCTTGAGAAACGACTAAAACATCTTGGCTTAGGTTGTACTACTAGCAAGGTCACACTTATTAGCAAAGGTATTGTTGTTAAACATGTTGAGGCTTCCTCTTGGTCACCAACATTGCGTGATACAACCTTAGATGACTTTCCCCTTGATGTTGTTGACCTATTTGAGAACAACACCCTCTTCATGATATCCAAACATCTTTTGTCTCAAACGACCAACCAATTGAAATACGCCTAGTATACCCACAACTCATTGACATGGACCAACATGACCATTGATTCTAGATTTATTTGAAAATGATGAAGCGATATCTAAATTCATGGGACTCTGAGACAACTTATCATGGGAAAATCATAAAGCAGGATTTGACATAGAGCTCAATATAGGGGCATACTATAGGGAGACGATTGAATCCTTCAATTACAAAATAAATGAAATGAAATTAACATATAGATCCTTGAGTGAAAACCACCTAGTGGCACTCTCTGGTCCCAAAATAGTAAAAACAAAGGATGCATCCGATGGTGAAAACCTCTCTAAGGCGCCCAAGGATGAGGGATTCAATCTCCCCCTTAGTGCAATGCATCTAGAGAAGTCGGGGGTACTAGCAGAAAAGGCTACTCCAGTCAATGTGGGAACAAAAGAAGCACCTAAGATTACTTTTTATGTTGAATCCTTATTAGATGAAGAACAAAAGAACCTAGCAATGTTCCTTAAAGAGTGAAGAGCTAACTTTGCATGGTCATATATAGATATGCCAAGCCTTGATCCAGAAGTGGTTGTACATCACTTAACAGTTTATCTCGATGCCAAACCAGTCAAGCAGAAATTAAGGAAGATGCACCCTCAGATAGCACTCTTGGTTAAACTAGAACTGCAAAATATTCTTGATGTTGGATTCATCCAACCAATAGATTATCCTGAGTGGGTTTCAAACCCAGTACTAGTCTCAAAACCCACTGGGGGTATCAGAATATGCACTAATTTCAGAGATTTGAACAAGGCATGTCTGAAGGATGATTTCCCTCTTCCCAACATCGATCTCATTGTGGATTTAACAGTTGGGCATGAAATGTTGTCACTCATGGATGGCTTTTCAAGCAATAATCAAATCATAATTTCCAAAGAGGATCAACATAAAATTTCCTTTACTTGTTTATGGGGAACTTACTGTTGGAATGTGATGCCATTTGGGTTGAAGAATGTAGGAGCAACCTATCAAAGAGAAATGACCCTCATCTTTCACGACACGATCCACAAAATAGTTGAAGATTATGTGGATGATATTTTGGAAAAATAAAAAAAGAGGAATGAGCACATACAAGTCTTAGGACCTATCTTTGACAGGCTTGAAGAATACAAGGTACGACTGAATCCAAAAAAGTGTGTGTTTGGAGTCACATTAGGGAAACTTCTTGGCTTTATTGTTTCATAAAGAGGGATATAAATTGATCCAGCAAAAGTAAAATCCATCCTAGACATGGAACCGCCACAAAAATTGAAACAAATGAGAGGATTACAAGGAAGGTTGCAGTCCATCAGAAGGTTCATAGCCCAACTATTAGATAAGATTCATCCCTTTTCACAACTTCTCCATAAAGGGATCACTTACAAATGGGATGAAAAATGTGATAAAGCTTTCCAATAGATCAAGGATTATCTACTAACACCTCCAGTGCTCATGCTACCGATACCAAATAAGTCATTGATCTTGTACATCTCAACAACACCAGCAACACTAGGAGCTCTTTTAGTACAACATGATGAAAACAAAAAAGAAAGATCCATATATTACATCAGCAGAACCTTGGTAGGCTATGAGATGAACTATTCACCCATTGAGAAAGCATGCCTAGTAGTAGTTTTCACTTCACAAAAGTTCAGGAATTACATGTTGTCACACCAAATCAAGCTCATTGCAAAGATTGATCCATTAAAATATCTATTATCCAAAGCAACCCTCATGGGATGAATGGATAAATGGGTAATGATCTTGATAGAGTTTGACATAAAGTATGTGGAGCACAAGGCAATCAAAGGATGAGTGATCACAGACTAGCTAGAAGAAGCACCCATCTATGGTGAGAACCCTTTAATATCTGAGTTCCTTGATGAATCAGTGTTCCTTATTAATCTCGCAACTCAGTGGAAGATGTACTTTGATGGATTGTTCACCCAACATGGATTAGGAACAAGCATTCTTTTCATCACCCCCAAGGTGATTGCATCCCAAAGTCTTTCAAGCTATCATTCCCATGTACCAATAATATTGCTGAGTATGAAGCCTTGATCGCAAGTCTCGAGATAACAATTCAATGGTAGATACAAGAGATGAAAGTCTATGGAGACTCATAATTGGTTATCAACCAAGTCAATGATGACTATCAAACTAAAGATGAAAAGCTCACTCCTTACAAGAAGATGGTGGAGAATCTCAAAGATCTTTTTTATAGACATAAATTTTGAAAAAATTCCTCGCATGAACAATAGAGCAGCAAACACCATGGCAACAATCGAATCATTAATAGACATGCCAAAAAATGTTCTCCAATGTGAATTCTTGGTAGAACAACTTCTCATACCAACTTTTGAAATCCCTGAATTTGAATTCGCATGTGTCATTGTTGGTCCTGGATTCCCGTGGTACCATGACATCTTTACTTACCTTAACAGAGGAACCCTTCCATTAGATATCACCTTGAACCTTAAAAAGAGCTTTGTCAAAAAGGCATCCCGATTTGTGATCCTAGGTGATACCCTTTACCGTCGAAGCATTGAAGGGAAATTATTGTTAAAATTAGGTTTTTTACACCTTGCATAATGCTTATAATGTTTTATTTATTATTATGAGTGTGGTGCACCTAGGGGTACCTAGATGGACGTGTATCACTAGGGGCTATACTTTTGGGGCCACTTTATGTTGTATGTAACATTGGGACTTAATTGTAAAATGTAATTATTTAATATTGGGGAAAAATAAAATATAATAAAGTACCCAATATTAAATGTGGGGTCACATGATATTGTAAGTTCATGGTTTTGGGCACATGGTTTAGGTAATACCACTTGGTGGTTTTATGGGAGATAAAAGCAATCACAAGGGTAGTTGTCTAAGGTTGGAGAGTTTGTTGCAGGTTAGCAGGTTGAGCTTGTGCATGTGTGAGGGTTTGAAGCATGGCATGGGATGTGTGGATTCATGCTTGGTCACATGGAATGCATGGATAGCTTGTGCTTCAGAAGTGTTCATGGAGTCTCTGCAGATGTATTGTAATGGGTTTTCATTGTTGAATAATACATGGAGTGTGGATGCTTTTGGAGGCTGGGTTTTTCCCTCTTGAGGGTTTTCCCAAGGTATATCTTGTGTCATCTTTCATGGGTATGTTGTCTATTTTCTTGCATGTTGATATTGAGTATTTATTTGCATGTTTTCAGATTTTGGGTTATGTGGAAATTGTCATTATATGGCTGCAAGTTTCCTTACAATTGTTACGATGTCTTAACCAAGAGGAAGCCTTAACTGCTTTAACAGAAGTACACGATGGCATATGTGGGTCCCATTCTAGCGGTATGACATTAGCTAAGAAATTGTTGAGGACAAGGTACTATTGGCCAACCATGGAAAAATAAGCTCATCAGTATGTGTGGAAATGCATCTAGTGTCAACAACATGGGGATTTGATTCATGCTCTAGCTCAAGAATTGTATCCAATGATCACACCATGGCCTTGTTCACAATGGAGACTTGACCTCATAGGAAAAATCACTCCAACCTCATCTAATGGCCATAAGTTTATCATAACTGACACTAAGTACTTTATTAAGTGGGTTGAAGCCATTCCTATGACCTACATAACGAGGAAGCAGATAACCAAGTTTCCTAAATTACCTAATTTGTTGTTATGGTGTACCAAAAACTCTCATCTTAGATAATGAAACACCATTCAAGAATCAAGATGTAAAAGAGTTGTGCTAAAGATTCAATATCCAACACCGATTCTCTACCCCATACTATCCCCAAGGCAATGTCCAAGCAAAAGCAACGAACAAAACTATCTTGAAAATTCTAAAGAAAACAGTTAATGAAGTCGGTCATGACTTACATCTATAGCTAAATCCCATTCTTTGGCCTTATTGAACTAGTATCCACACACCTATAGGTGCAACCCCTTTCTCCTTGGTCTATGGATCAAAATCCATCTTGCCTATTAAGGTTGAGCTTCCATCATTGTGAGTGTCACTGAAGAATCTGATAACCGAGGAAGAATACAGAGTGTCTTGACTGAATGAGCTTGAATTCTCGGATGAACGTCGTCTTGATGCCCTTAATCACTTGCAAGTATGTCAAAACATACTGAAACATAACTATAACAAGAGAATCAAATGTTGGTCATTCCAGGTAGGTGATCTTGCCTTAAAGTAAAATCAGGAGAACCTTCTAGATCAAGACAACAAAGGAAAGTTTGAGCCTAACTAGTTGAGTCCCTTTGTCATCACAGCAAGCTACGAATCAGGAGCATACCAACTGTCAACCCCTGAAGTGAACCCTTGCAGGACCTAATCAACAACTTACATCTCAAAAAAATTATGCCTAATCATGAAGGGTGTAAATCATAAAATACAAAAAATGATCAAAATCCAAAAAAATGAGAAAAAGGATTGAAAAAAGTAAAGAAAAAATTTATCCTTTAGTGAAAACCACTTCAGTGGCGCTTTGGGCAAGTACCTTGGTGAAAACTTGGCAAACAAGTGCCTTACATAAATAAAGCATCTCCATCTATTCTTTGGATCTTTTGGCCTATCATTCTTTGCATCGCCATGCATCCCTCATTCGTGTCCTTATCATGGCTTGTCACTATTAGGTATCATGAACTCTTTAGCACCACTTGGCATATTCCCAAGGTTAGTATGTCATGCCTTTATCGAAGTAGGCTAACATATCACACTGGGGGCATTTCGTTATACATCACAATCGGGTTCTTGTATATCTTGAGGTCATGGGACATCTTATTAGAAAACACCAAAAACATTCATAAAATCTTATCCATAAAATCCAAAAACATTTAGAAAATTGTAAAGTCAAAAATCCAAAACATCTAGAAAACATTGAAATCCCTAAAAAGGTCGAACATCAAAAAACCAAAAATAATGTCCTCTTGTTGAACTGCATTATCTCTGAGCTTGAACGTAGGCAAGGTCATCATTGATGTGTCCCCGAGACATCCTAGGTTAGTCCTTTAGCAGTCCATCATAATAAACTGTCATCTCTCGTCTATTGAGTCAGTCGAACTACATGGCCTCTATGTGTATAATGTAGGCAAGGCTAATCTATGATCAGCCCCTGAGGCCCCTAGGATAGTTCTTTAGGTTAAGTTCTTGGTCAAAATTTTGAAAATCCCAAAACATCTAAATAAACTCTTGGAAAATCCAAAAACATCAAAACATCTCGAAAATCCAAAAACATCCAAATATTTAGAAAATACAAAAAAATTTGAAAATTGAAAATCCAAAAACAATAGAAAACATTCAAAAGACCTAAAAAGCCTCAAATATTCAAAAAACCCTAAACAACCTTAGAAAAAAAAAACCTAAACATTCGCATAAACTTTCGAAAAGACCAAAAAATAACCTCAAATCATCGACAAAAATACCAAAAAAATTGAAATATTCTAAAAAATCCAAAATCCATCCATCCCATCTCACTTTCACTCATAATAAACTTTCACCCATAATAAAACGATCATCTCCTTCACCCTTTGGTGAAACAAGTAGAAAGCAAGTGTAACAAGTCGTAAAGTGCGAACTCAAAAGTCAAAATCTAAAGTCTAAATCATAGGTAAATGCCTCAATGAAGTTTATATCAACGACTCATCTTAGAATCATCATCCCAACATAAAAAAAACCCTCTAATCAACATGTCCTAGGATGTATCCTTCCTACGATGGACATCAGTATCATATATCTCTTTAGCTAAACTTAAACTAAGAAAGAGCTATAGATAACATTGACTGTTTGTCTTTGATCTTTTCTTATGATTTATCTTAATGACCCATTCCCAGGACCTCTCGATGATGTCTACAAAAAATTATTTAGAGAGAAAGGAATGGGGCATTGATCATTATCTTTCATTTGCTATGTTTGTGGATAATCTTGTAAAATAATCTTTGTGCATGCTTGCTTAGTTGTGTGTAGGAAGGTCATTTGGAGTATGTTGTTGACTATTGTGTATGCTTTGGTCCAATATATTCTAAACTTCTAACTTGCATTCCAATGACGTTTCTGTATGTCAAAGTGTGAACAAGAACTATCCTATCTGCTTATCGAGTCAAAATCCATTACACTAGATACAACACCGTCTTGGTTATCAATACCTTGATGCATCATGTCTATGTGTTATATCAAACAATAAGGAAAAATGGAAAATACCAATCCCAAACTGTGAGCATCTCATCCTACATTTTACATTTTCTCGTCACCATCTCTAATAAAGTCTCAATGGATCAAGGACTTGTTGGATCTTTTGAAGCAATCATCATCAATGATAGTTATTCATTCTTTATTCTTCTATCTTCTCTCCGTACTAACCTGGTATCATGATGGTCAACAAAAACATCATCAATTCATCCACCCTGCATCCACAAACCATCAACATACATGCATCTCATAATCATAGAATAAATCATCAAACATCCATTAGCATATTCAAATTGCATATCACATCATACATTCTGCATTATCATTTGAGTTGTGATGAATAATATAGATTTGTTATTCTAAGCATCTTAAATCATTGCATATCATAAGCATTTGCATCCATACATCCATATGCATACATCATCATCATAAAATATGCATAGAAAATATACAAAAATAAATGCATCCACATCATTTGCATATCATAATCATCCATATCGCGAAAAGATAATGAAAAAGAATATAACATTGCATCCATCCATATCATGATCATCACATATCACATAGGCATAAAATAAAATGCATCCATACATGAAATAAAGTGAACACATCATAGCATGAATCATCTATATCTGTATCATATATATCAAAAAAATGTGTCATGGTACAAAATTTGGATTAGTGTATGAACATAGATCATAAATATAATATCCACGAGGCTATCAAAAAGGAACCCATGAATGTATATTAGTAATAAAGAATGGGGTAAAATCAAAAAGTGTCTATACATCAAAAAAGATAGCCTTGGTGGTTGCTACCCTCTCCAACCTGCCTCTTAGGTTGATCCTCTGCACGGGGATGTGCATCATTGTGCTGTGAAAAATTTAGCTGACAAAGAGTCATTGGAACATCCCAGTGATAATGTTGCCTGTAATATGCAGCCTTTGTGACAACCTCTCTATATAATTGTGCTAACATAGTCTAGCCATGTGTCGCTACCACCATAACCTCAATCTACTGTCGCCTAGCCACCTCCTGATCCCTCTCTCCTGTGACAGCCTATACCCTCTAAAATGCTGAATCTCTCTGTTGTCATCGCGATCACCTACTACCAAACCTGGTCTCGCTCAATAGTAATAGGAAAAACCTATTGGTAGGCCTGGTCCCACTCACTAGTCAATGCCTGCACCAGCTACTGCAACTGTTGAATCTGTGTGTCTCATGCATCTGGCAGTGGTGGTGGTCCTGGCTATGGTTATACTTGTGGTTGCATCTGTGGCTACACCTATGGTTGCACAAGTGGAGGAGCCCCCAAAACCTATCTACCTTGGCCATCTTGGCCTCCCTATCTCCTACCCCTAACACCTCTTCCTCGCGGTCTCCCTCTAGGAAGAGCACCTACCAGATTTGTAAGACACCTTGGTGGGATGAACCATGCATCATATGCCGAAGTGTTCTACGCTACAAGCTAACCCTAATCATATGCCCAAGGTTGGGCAAGTAGTTGAAAAAAGCTCTCAATGACCTCTAGAGCCAAAATAGTCAGTCGCCATGTGGGAACCTCTCTAGCCAATTGCACAAAAAAGGCTCTATATGCATCATCGGGCCTATCTTGTACATCCCCGAACTGTCTGGCCACCCTGTCAGGAAGGTACCACTCAATCATCTTATGCTCTCGACCGTGCATGTAACGGGTCTATCTAGCAAAGTATAACTGTTGAATATCATCAAACCATGGTGGCATATGAAGCCATGGGCGCCGACAGAACACTGCCATATCATCTATAACCCATCTTTAGTATGGGAGCCCAATATGTCCAATATGCCTAAGTGTGATGGCACCTCGATATCTCCAAATGACAGGATCATCCAGCTCCACGTTTGCCATATGTATAATCGGCCGAAGTACAACAATGTGCTCCCATGCCCAAATATGAAGTAGAGTAACCCTTGCATCGAGGGCTCTCCCATTGCAATAAACAAAATCATGTAAATCATGGTATAAGGAGGCTAGCATCATGGGCTCCCATGCAAAAAAGAGTCCTCATGTATAGCATCCGGTGCCATGCCAAGCCCCATCCTGGGCTGAAGAATCTGCAATGTCTATTTGGAGCCACTAAACCTAAAATGATGGTTGTGATGATCAATCTAAAGGTCAACATGTGACCTCTGTATGTCTCCAAATCAATCTGTGATGTGACCAATGCAATCTGGTCCATCTCCATCACCTTGAGACATGCATCAAATCTAGCATCAATTTCATAAATCACACGGTCTCTGTGGATCGGCAAATGCAATATCCACCACATGTCCTCCAAGGTAACTATCGCCTCCCCCATCAAAAGGTGGAAGGATGAGGTCTCACTGTGCCATCTCTTGCACATAGTTGTCATCATCACCAAATGAGTCTTAATAATAGGTGTGTATGCTGTGTACCACATGCCAATCTCTCTTAGGTGCTCCTAGTGCAACTCTGAAAGATCACCTAATCTCTATAGAATCGTCATCCTGTGCTCCCTCGACATCAATGGTGGGAAGCCCTCCTGCACCCATGAAGTAGATGACGTCAGGAAATCAAAATTTGAAGTTATTTGGAATTTTCGGTTCATAAATCACAATATCGTTGCTATATTCAAATTTCAAATAGTGATTCCTGATGCATTTAAAATTTAAAATTAGAAAATGCATCACCAGATAAGTTGGCGTCGTGATTTAGCTTCTAGACTTACCTAACCCTAATTTCTAAATCGGCAAGTGTGTCACCAAATAAGCCCGCGTTACAATTTAAAATTAGAAACACTAATTTTAAATCAAGAAAAGTGTCACCATATACATATGCATCGCTATAAATGATTTGGGCATCATTGATTTAAGTTTGGGCATTGCTATATAGCGATGCCGCCAAAATCTAAATTTAACGCCTAATAAATGCATCAAAATTTCAAATTTCAAAATCAGGTTTTGAATCACATACTGGTGGTCCTACGCGTAGAAGCCGCTGAAACTCTTGACTCATCAGAAATGTGTCTGGGAAGCTCTCGACGCACCATTTCGTCAAAGGGTTAGAGCATGAATTGCAAGAATTCTTTAAGTGTGAATGTACAGATAAATTGAAAATGACCCCTCTTGGCCTATTTAAGCTAGAAAATTAGGGATTTTTTGTCTTAATTTAACCTTAATAATGGGGTTTATTATCAACTTCACCAATTTTGCCAATCTGGACCTAATTTTGCATCATTTTTTTCATTTTTGGCATTAATCTTGCATCCTAGAACCTTTCTAGATCCTTGGGGCAGCTTTTGAACCTTTATTGACAAATCAACCAAAAATTTGAATTTTCTGCGCAATTTCTTGAGGGGGCAGGGAGTCAGTTTTATCCTTCCGTTGGGGCATCTAAAAAATTATATATATATATATATATATTTTTATTTAGGCAACATTTTTTATTTGAAAAATGTTTTTGTTTTAATCGAAGCAACAGGTACCTCTTTTCAAAGAGGGGCAAAATGTAGACACTGAAAAATGTCCTAATCGATGTCATAAATATGAAACAGATTTACTAACATCATTTTCTCTATCCATCCTATTTTTTATTAATTAATTTAATTAGCCTAGCTAATTAATTAATTGCATCATTTTCATCTATTGACCTAATTAATTTAATTGGGTTAATTCATCCCCTTTCACACTAATACTTCATCTAATTAAATTAAATACTTCAAAATATTTAATTTAATTCCCTAAGTCATCTTATTTAATTAAATATCATTTTACCCCTCCCCTATTTATTAAATCATCTCATTTAATAAATATCTCTTTATTCTTCAAATTCCCTAGTTACATAAATTAAACCTTGTTTAATTAGCAATTAAACTATTTTTCTTCCAAGCAAAGGGAATATTCCTTATCCTCCTTTTTTGCACAATTAAAACTTTATTTTAATTTTCAAATTACATTTTTCCTCACCCAAAAGGAATATTCTCTCTCCTCTAATCAACTCACTTGGCTTTTTGAACAAGCTAAACCTTCAACCTATTAAACAAGTTACCTTTGACCTGTGTGAGCAGGTCAAAAGTGTGTTTGTTTGAGGCAAGTGTGAGCCTTTGATTAAATCTCATCATGCATTCTCATCCGTTGATGAGAATCCATGATCCATGCCTCTTATCCCCTTCATCTTAAGTTGTTGATTAAGCTTTTTTATCTCAACCATTCATTCCTCATTTGTTCTCTTATAAATAGATCACTATTTGGAGACAAATGGATCCATCGTTTTTACAGAAAACTTATGCTCTTAAAACTAATACATCCATCTTTCAATTGCAAACCTATGCTATTGAATTCACTCACATACACACTCATTTGTTACTCACTTGTTAGCTTGTTTTAGTTCATTTTCATTGCATAATAGCTTAGAGCATCCATTAATGGCTTCCATGCATCCATCTTAGCTTGTATAGGAATTAATTTTTTCATCTTTTAACATAATTTTAGCTTAGATTAGCTTAGTAATAGCATAATTAGATCATTTATAGCATAAAATCATGGTAAGTTAGCTTGCATCATGTTTATTTTTAGCATAATATAGGTTTTCATACATCAATCACAATGGTTTCATCGATTCTCTTCCATAGAATCAACTGAAACTAGCTCACTGATCACAGGATTGGGAAAGGGTTGTCGTTCCACATCAACACAACACCAATTCCACAACAAGATAAGTTTCAGATGGATTAGAATAGATGTTTTGAAAGCTTTCATAATTTAGTATGTTAGGTTTTGATAAAATGTTTAGTTTCAATTTCATTTGATTGATCTTGTTGAGATTTGAGTATTGGTGGCTTCGTTATGCTTTGATTCTTCATGGATCAAGCGTAATTTGGCCAATATCGGTATTTTCGCATCATAGATTCCATAGGACATGATGATGGTAAGTACTCAGGATCATTGATTCCTCCAAGTGTGATAAGATTGATGATTGTTGATGATTGATTGTCAAAAGATATGAGAATTGGATAATGTTTTATAGCTAGGCTCAAATATGATTTCCATGATAAGATTCAAGGTTGCAAAGGGACATGATGACCAGCGTTAGAGGTAATTTAATCATGGATAAATGACAAGGATGTGAACTATGATGGAATGGTAATGCATAAGGATATGAAAGGAAATCCAAAGCATGCATTTGTAATTTTTCCCCTAATCTCATCAAGAACAAAGGAAGGAAATGGGACATGGATTTTGATAAGCTAGAAAATATGGAATGAAAGAATGCAAGGATAAGGATAATGAATAGGATGATAAAGATCAACTAGATAAGATATGGACACAATGACTGAGTATTTTTCCCCTATTTCTCATCAAGACCATGGAATGGAAGAAATGATGCATTTAGATAGGATGGTTGAATATGGATAAGGTGAAGGATATGGCATGGAAGATATGGATAAAGTGTATAGGATAAGATGTATGATAGAGGATATGGCATGGAAGGTTTGGATAAAGTGTATAGGATAAGATGTATGACATTCAAGAAGATACTTAACCTTGTCAAGATCAAAGGTGGAAATGTAAAGAATGAACATAAAGAGGATATTGACTATGAATGATAGGATGAATGAAACTTGCCCCCAAGTGTAAAGTGCAAGAGGAATATGGAAGATAGGATATGGATAGGATAAATGAAAATGGAAGGTAGTATATGCATGATAGGAAGATGGAGGGAGGACTCAAGCATAAAGTTTCACCGCTAATATCCATCGAATATATTCTCTAATAAACCATGGAAATGAGGATTAGAATCATAAATGTTGATAGAATAATGGTATGATGGAAGAAGCTAAGGACTTATGCAAAGGTTTGGATTAATTGAAGGATAATGGGGGATGGATGTTGAATAATGGATAGTAGGTTGGAATGCTTGTTGATGGTTACACATAAAGGATGGCAAGATCAACATTGGCACACACCTTGAAGGGTGGTGGAGTACTGGAGGAAAAATAGAGTTTGAAGGTGACAGGTTTTTAGATGGATGATTAGAGGAATCTTTTGGATTAGAAAATTTGGATGTCAGTTTAGATTTTATTGCTTCTATGATACTTTTAGGAATCCACATAGCTTTTGACTTTGATTTTTGCTTTGTGGGCCTTTGTGGCCTTTGATATTTTTCTTTTTTCTTTGTGGGCCTTTGTGGCCTTTGAATTTTTTTCTTTTTCTTTTGAATTATATTTTCTTTTATTTTTGCATGTCTCTTTGAGGAGACATGTTGATCCTTTGATATATGTGGATTTTGATATGAAAGCTTTTGACATTTGGCACCCAAATTGCTTCCAAGAGCAATGGGATGGGTGGATGGAGATGAAAGATATGGAGGTATTATGGATGGGTTAATGTAGGTAGAGTTTTGAGAGGGCATCAAGGATGTGTGCCTTTGTTGTTCTTGATGAATAGGATATGGAGGGATGTAGGGCCCCAATATGGATGGAAGGGTTGATGAACTAGGGTTTGGATGATAAGGACCAAGGATAGATGGAAGGTTTGATGGACAAGGATAAGGACCTAAGATAGATGGAAGGTTTGATGGACTAGGATAAGGACCTAGGATAGATGGAAAGTTTGATGGACTAGGATACTTAGGTTTATTTTGATGAAATATAGACTTACAATGGGTACCACTTTCTTGAGCATGAGGTGTATAACCAAGGCCACGATAATATGGATTTTCTTGGATATAAAGGGGTTCTAGGATACCTTATTCATGAATGCCTAATCCTTTTCCTTTGTAGTTCATACTTTGACACATTCATTTGCCAATGGGATATGTATTATATGAAACAAGATGTGAGTCCATTTTGGGGAGGATATGATATGGATGAAAGGATAGGTGTTGGAAGTAAACTGAAGTGGATAAAGGTGGAGGAACCCATTTTATAGGTGTGGGGTTCATGGATAGCTTGGATAGGTGTAATAGGCTCTTGACATGGGGATGATGGGGTACTTTGATCTTGACTATGAAAAGGATCACAATGTATAGGAAATGGAGTAGCTTGCTCTTTATTAGGTATGGAATCATAATGAAGTGGTATGAAAGGAATATCTTGATCACGAGAAGGATGAACATCATCATGGAATGAAAAGGTATCCTTGAATGGAGGTATATATTGATCTTGATGAGGAAGGGAATCTTGAGATTTTGTGGAAATAATATCTTGATCAACAGATGGTAGGACAACATTGGATATGATGGAAGAACTATCATGCTCTTGGGATGCAATGAAATCATGAGATGGCATGGATTCATTAGATGAGGTGGAAGGAGGACTTGGAAGGATAATTTTATCTTGAGATGGAAGGGGATCATCTTGGATGAAGCAAAAAGAGATAAGGGGATCATCATGAGGTTCTTGAGAGATGGGATCTTGGCCAAATATTGGAGAGCATTGGAGATTTTTGGTATCATTGAATTGAGTGGAAAGAATTATTTGATCTTGATGTGTAGAGGAGTCTATGCTAGCACGTTCTGGACTAAGAGATTGACATGACTCATTGGATTTAGATGGTATGATGAGAGAGGATAGTTGGATGAAATCATTAACTTGGGTGGAAGACTCATGAAGTTTATTTTGACTTATGGGGGATGAAGATAGATGCATGACATAGTAGGATTTCTCAATATTATTTGTGTTTGAGGACTTCGATTTGGGTTTCTTGTTTAGCCTTTGCAAAAAGTCATGGGCATTGAACTTGGATGATGTAATTTTGGGTGAGGATAAAGGCTTATGAGATGATTGTATCACTTCATTCAAATGTTAGGATTCTAGTTGTTTTTCAAGCTCTTTCAAATGATGGTCAAGATATTCAATCCTTTGGTTTCATTCATAGGTCGGGGATGAATATGGAGGATTAAGATTATAGGTTGGAGAATAAGTGTATGTGTGTGAAGGATAAGAGGAAGAAATGAATGATGGAGAGGATGGTGCATGGGATCCCTTAAGTACAACTTTTGGTTTTATTGGAGGAATGTCATTAGGAACTCCCTTAAGTGTGATTATTGGTTTAGGTTTAGATGAAGATTTAGTAGAAAATGATGTGGAATATAGGTATGAACTCGTGTTTGACTTTGAGATTTTTTGAAAGGGGATTATAAATGATCTTGGAAAGTTTAGAAAGGATCTGAGGAAAGTTTTGGGATGTTGTGAGGATGTTATAGGATGATTAGTAAAATTTTGGGAAGGTTATGGATGGTTTAGGGATGATTATTATGATGGATGAAGCATGAGACTGAAAGGTTATGATAGGTGATGATGTTTGATTGAGATTGATTTTTGAACACACATGCTAGACACAAGAAAACATATTTTTTTTCATTTTGTTCTTGATTCAAGATGAATACAATCATGCACAATCCTAGGGTTGGAAAGGACAATATTTGTTGGGTTCCCACGGATTTCTCCAGCCTCACCTATTCAAAGTGGATGACCTAGGAACTTGGTAGCACAGGCTCCCCCTTATAGTGCACTCACTTCTCGGGCATACCA
This sequence comes from Sequoia sempervirens, assembly GCA_007258455.2. Lineage (NCBI taxonomy): Eukaryota > Viridiplantae > Streptophyta > Pinopsida > Cupressales > Cupressaceae > Sequoia > Sequoia sempervirens. The sequence continues at coordinate 80,764,730 of VDFB02252616.1, read as the reverse complement.
AGTTCTGAATTGCTCAAAGAGGAATTTTCAATCTCTACAATGAACCGTGAAAGTGTGGGACGACTTCAACGGTCCGACCTCCTGCACCAGCAAATAAAAGGATTTTGGCCACTACACAAAGGTTCTTAGTAAGGGAATCTATTCAAGTGGTTATACATGAGGCCAGATAGCTCCGTTAAGGAGGCTCCCAAAATGTAGAGGCTACGCTCTACAAATTTCTACATGCCTCACATGCACTAGGGGAGACACTAGTCTACATAACACATCCACACTCATGGTACCGAGATTTCCCCAAGCACCCGTTTTATATATCGGCTGGAAGTAGCTTGGCTTTAGCCTATTATTAATTGGGTCGTTCCCTTGGGGTGAGTACTTTTTCCCACCAAGGAAGACCCACTAAGAGGTGAACACAAAAGTTGATGGGTTTAGCTTTCTGATCACAGAGTTTGCACAAGGTGAGAGCATAATACCCACCACCCCTTCAAGCAAAGCAAACAGTGTTCATTAACCTCCTAGTTAAGTCTATGTGAAAAGAAGACAGTTGTTCTTTTTAAGAACCAATTGAAAAATGTGATTTAATAAAATGAATACACCCAGTTTCAAATCAAATTCCTTTGACCATGTCCTACACCAAACTAGTTAGTAGTTTTGATTTCAAATTTTCATCAAACGTATGTTTATATTTTTGAGCCTTTAACATGCGAACCTGTAATAGAAAAACCAATGATTAGCCACATAATCAATAATTAAGCTATGAAAGAAAAAGACACTAATCTAAAATTAGAAACTAATCTAAAATTTAAAACTAATAGAAATTAATCTAAACTAAAGTTAAATTAATCTTAAATAGAACTAATCTAAAAATTAATCTAATCTAAACTAATCTAGATTAAGAACTAGTCTAAAATCTAAATTAAATTAAAATATGAACTAAATTAAAACTAAATATGAAAATCTAAATAAAAATCTAAAATTAAAGACTAAATTAAAAACTAATTTAAAAGCTAAATGAAAATCTAAATTTAAAAAACTAATTTAAAATCTAAATTTAAATTTAAAAACTGAATCTAATTTAAAGCTAAATTTGAAACTCAGTTAGAGTCTAAAATTACAAATTTTAATTTAAAATCTAAATTAATTAACACCCACTATCGTTGCAATCTTTTCACCATAGGTATGTTGTCTTTTGTAATGAAACAATAAAATTTTGTCCTCCCAAAACAACGAAAACAAATTTTTGAAAATTCTAAGAATTGGTTTTAAATAGAAAAGGATGAAACTGCGTTTATTAAAATGATAACAAATTGCCTGCAAAAGATGGTTTTACACATAAAATTCCACCCTCAAACAACAAAAACACCTGTATGAATGATCAATGCTTTGCAAAATGATAGAAGTGCTTCAAGATGCACACAGTTGCAGGATGAATTCACACAAAGAGGGAGCCATTTTCAACACAGGTAAACAATAAAAGGGCATTATCAAATGAAAATGTAATCAAACAAAAGCAATCGACAGGTGTAAAGTCAGATAATCAACAACTATTTTTGATTATTCGTTGCACATGAACTCAATAAAAACCATATTTTATTAGCAAACCAGATGTTAATTGAAAAATTCTATCAAGTGAATCAACTAAGAGGACAAAAGGCTGTTAAGAGAACATCAAGCCACAGTCATGATTTCATCATATCTCTAAAGTTACAATTTGGGTCTTTGAGATTTTTGGACAGTAATGAGAAAACATCAAGATGCAAAAACCCACATTTGTCCCACCGAGCGTGCCAAATGTGCAGGCTAAAAAGGAAAAACTTATTAAAACCATAACCAAATTTAAAATGTTTCCATCACTGCATCAATAAAGCCTTTCCCAAATTGAAAACATGCTCAAAATGCAATCTAAACTATGCTAAAAACAAAAACAAATGCCTTCAAAGAGAAAATCAGCTCTATTGTCATCTTATCTACAATGTCTTGTCCTTGCTCTCTGATTTTTGCAACAAGAGCACAAGAGGCTATATAGAACAGATTTGAGAACATGAAATCGAAAACGTGTCTCTCCAAAAAGTGAGGAGAAGGTTTTTATAGATGAATGCATAATGTGAAAATGATAAATGAGAAACGAGTGGAGTGATTTATGCCATGATTCGTGTTTGGAAGCTCAAAATGTGCAATTTTGAGCTAATTCCATGGAAATGATTTATGAGTTTAATGTGCAATTTTGAGCTAATTTCATGGAAGTTGATTTATGAATTTTAAATTATTTAATGAAATATATGAATGCATTTTAATGATTAATGCAAATGGATAATCATGCAAATGGATGAATTAATGGATTTATAAAAGATATGCATTTGAATATGATGATGAATGGAAATATTTAATGTACGAGTATAATGATTATGCATGTGTAATGAATGCATTTAAGCGATTCTAGATTAATGATTAATGAAATGGATGAATTAATGATTTATGAAATGGTTAAATGATTTATGACTATGTTGATGATTAATGAAACGATAAATATTTATGAAATGGGACAATGAAATATGCAAATGGATAAATAATGGATAAATGACTAAATGATTATGTAAATGGATTATGGTTATGAATAAATGCTTATGAATGCTTATAATATTTTAATGGTTTTATGGAGATATGATTATGCAAATGATCAATTAAAATATGCAATGGATAAAAATGATTAAGAGGACATTTTTATGCGTCTACATTTTGCCCCTCTTTGAGACAATGCAGCCTATCACGTTGTTTCGAAGAAAAAAGATTGATTAACTGATACATGATTCAAGGATATCCTAGTAAGGATGATGATAAGGATGATATGCCCCCTCAAGAGATTGATCAAACAAGTTGTGATAAGATTAATCTCTTGATAGATCATGAGGAGAAGATTTTATAATTGATATTGTGCGAGTGATTAATTGAAGATGCACATTTGATGAAAATGCACAGTTGATGGGCATAATTGAACAATTGATGTAAATGATCAGTATAGCTAGGTTGATAAGCTGATTAAGATTGATGCTAGTGCAAAACAATGATTGATTAATAGTTTGAGTGATCAAGGAGCAGATTGATTGATTTGATATTTAGATTAAAAGACAAACATCAGTTATGTAAACCAATTAATAATTCTTTGAAATAAGGAGCATGAAGAAAATGAATTAATGAAGGAAATGGATGATAGAAGAAATTATGGATGAAAATAGAAATGAAGACATGGAGGTGAACTAATATGTTTGTGATGGATGCTATTATTTTTTTTGTATTTTTCGATGCAACATGGGTGAACTAATATGTATGTGATGATGCCTACATGCCTCTAACATGATTATGTATGCAGGATATTTTTGTGTGTCATAGGACACCATCAATATGTGGATAGAAGAAATGTTAGTGTGGAGGACATGGATGTTAGCATAGAGTTAGTGGAGACAATGACAGATTGATGTTTTGCTTGATAGATGCTAGGCTTTGCATTTAATCATCATTGGGAATTTAAAAATATGGAAAATGGACAATAAACACCATGGTATGACCTAGACCAAGGTGTGCAATGTTATCCACTTGCAAAAACAAACACTTAACAAACAACGAATGTCATGACTCATACTAGGAGCAAAGTTGCCCCAGTCTTTTTGCCAAGACAATCCATAAACAACAATCAAAGAATAAGTGGGTCATGAGACATCATCGCTCTAAATATTTTTTGGGACATCCTCGAGGTGGCTAGTAACATGAAAAAAAAAACAATAAAAAAGATAAGACAAACTAGACTAACAAATTTAATAGCCATATAGATTATTTTCCAGTGATTGTTTGTTGATAGGATTGACAAGATTGATTAAATGGTTGATTGATTGATAATGCATAGTTTTAGGAAAGGGAGCATGTCGTATAAGATGCCAAGTTTGGTTTCAAGAAGGACACCTCCTGTATAAGACAAATGAGACTTAGTCGGGTCTGGTTTCAAGAAATGAGACAAATTGTATAAGACGTCGAGTCTGGTTTCGACAATGCCACTTCTTGTATAAGACCATTGATTGACAAGTTTGATGTTTGATGTTTGACTAATTAATCAATTGACCAATTTGGGTTGAAGACTAGTTGGATAGTTTGTCTTTTGATTCATTATTTTGTTAAGGCATAGATGACTATTTATGTTTGATCAAAGTGTATGGTTTATTATGGATGATGATGGACTCGACAAACCCTAAGGGACTAACCTAGTGCCTTGAGGGCCCATCAAAGATGGCCTTACCTATGTAGAAATGCACAAAGACAATGTAGCTCAACTGATTTTGACCTTGGATTATTTATTATGGACTAAATCATAATTGACTCGACCCGACAAACCCTATAGGACTGACCTAGTGCCTCGGGGGCTCATCGAAGATGGCCTTGCCTATGTTATACATGCAGAGGCAACGTAGTTCAACGAACTATGACTGACATGACTCGACTTATTTTTGGAGATTTTTAAGGTTATTTAGATGTTTTTTTGGATTTTTTAAGTTTTTTGTTTTTTTTGTTTTTTTTTTGTTTTTTTTTTTTTTTTTTTAAGTTTTCTAATTTTTTTGGACTTTTAATATAATGACCTCTAATACCAAGTCTAGGATCCATTGAATACATGAGTTAAGTACTTTCCCCCAATCAAATATAGGACCAACTTATGAGAGATGGAATCAGATAAGCCTTATTGTGGATGGATATAAAAGGTGAAAGACGCGTAATGTCAATTGTTCTAGGCTATGGGAAGGACAACAAAGTGTTATTATGGATGACATGGGAAAGCGTGGAGGTGAAATTACTATGTGCGAGGGTGGAAAACTAGATAGAGTGATGGTAGATGATGGAGCAAAGACTGACTACACATGACGCATGTTTGCCAGGTTTTCACTATGATACTTATCCAAAACGCCACTGAAGTGGTTTTTGGTGTAGGAGCACCTTGTTGCATTCAAGCCTCCATGAGGCCATATTGTATAAATTCATTAAATTAGGTGTTTTAATGTTGTAATAATTTTTAATGAGTCATTTTATATATGTTTGAAGTCATTTGGAGTCATTGATGAAGGTTTGGTGTCATTTAGTTGAAAAATGAAAACATTGTCAAAAGTTGTCAAATGTTGTCATAACAACTCTTCTTGTTAAATGACAACTTTTTAAAAGTTTGTTAAAAGTTTTTAAATGGTATTTTTAGGTTTTTTGGAGCATAACTTGATTGTACAATCATAGAAATGGGCCTCCAAGTCGAATGGGGGGTTGGAATGTAGTTTTGAACAAGAATTTATGAAGGAAGACATGAATTTTTCTGCAATTTCCAATGTTCTACCTTGTTCTTTTAGATGGTACACCTTTTATGAAGTTTAATAGACCTGGAATTGATTTTTATTGATATAGGAATGAAATAGATTTCATTTTCAATTGGTTTGGTGTTTTTTCATTGAGTTTGGAGAAAGTTATGATCATTTTACCATTGGCAGCCCTATGGGATCATTTTCTCTAGAAGTTGCAGGCTGTTACAGAGAATGGTGCGAATTATACAGATCAAATAAAGACCTTAGACCTATTGTAAATGTTATATATGTGAATCTAGTTTCATTTTCACTTTATTTGATCAATTTTCATGGGGTTTTGAGTGATTTATGACGTTTTTGGTGAAGACTACTCAATTCTGGAACTAGGGTTTCTAGCAGATAAGAAAATTTTATATCTTTTTATTCCACCATCAAAAAGTGATAAAAATTGGTGAAAAGTTCTATTTTTACATGTTCTAAAAACACTTTTAATGAAAAATATTCATTTATTCATTTGCATGAGTTATGGTAGATTGTGTGTTTCATTTTGGTGGAGTAGTAAAAGAAACATGGTTTTCTTGATGTTTGAACAAAGCTATGCATAGTTTGTTTATGGTTGGCCTTAAATCATTGTTGTCTAATATTTGGATGGTTGTAATGATTTTTTGGGATGAATCTAATCATGTTGAAATCATTTACCAATTCTGATAAATATTGGAATCCATTTGTGTAAGTTGGGCCCGTGTTGCCTAAGGTTAAAGGATTGAGATTGCCTCAAGAATGAAGCATTTTAGTTGTGTACTTGATTATTGCCAAGAATATAGAAATTTGATGGTGTGAACTCTCTTACTCTGCATTAAATTGGTATCAGATCCCAACAAAATATTTGGGTTAGTGTTGGTTTGTGGTTTTGTGATTGTGAGTTTTCCTTCCCTACCACTCTGCATCATTTTTACTATTGGATGAATTATTTCTCTTTACTATTTTCTTAATTTTTTTATTTTTTTTGGAGTCACACAAGATACATGTTTGCTAGGTTTTCATCAAGGTGACAATTTTTTTTTACTTTTCATTTTTTTTGTATTTTTAGGTTTTGACATGGCTCTCTAAAGCTAGGTGTAGAATTTGCACAAATGCAAGCTATTGATAGGCTTTGAAAATGGTTCCCCTTCAGGATTTGAAAGTTGATAAGCTCCAAATCTGTATATTGCTGTTATGATGTATGAACCCAACCAATTAGGTTAAAATTTACCAGGCATCTCTCTTTCTACTTGATTCTTAGGATTTTCCATTAATACTAAGTCACCAATGTCAAAGTGTTTGACTAAAACCTTCTTATTGTAGCTATGATGAAGATGGTTTTGATAAGCTTGTAGATGGACCAAAGATGTTTGTCTCCGTTCATCTAACAACTTTAACTCATGTAGTTTGGATACATGATATTTTTCATCATCAATAAGCCCTTGCATGGATACCCTCATGGAAGGTAACTCGACCTCAATAGGTAAGATGGTCTCAAAACCAAAGACTAGGGAATATGGTGTGGCTCTTGTGGGGGTGTGGATACTAGTGTAGTAAGCCCATAAGGCAGAGTTGAGTTGGAGATGCTAGTCATGACCAACATCATTGATAGTCTTTTTAAGGATTTTGATGATAGTTTTGTTAGACGCCTTGGCTTAGCCATTACCTTCTGGGTAGTATGGAGTGGTGAAGTGATGTTGAATATGAAATTTCTCACATGATTGGGAGACATCCTGGTTCTTAAAGGATGACCATTTTTAGTGATGATGGACTACGAGACACCATACCAAAAAATGATGAAATTAAGGATGAGTTTAGATATTTGTTTGCCAGTAATGTATGTAATGGGAATAGCTTCAATATATTTGGTGAAATACTCAGTCATTGTGATAATGAACTTATGGCCATTAGATGAGGTGGGATGGATTTTACCTACAAGGTTGAGTCCCCATTAGGAAAAGGGCCATGGTGATGCGATCGACTATAGTTGTTGAGTTGGTGCATGTATAAGGTCTCCATGTATCTGACACTATCAACACTTCTTGACAAAGTGATATGCATTGCGTTCCATCATGGGTCAATAGTATCTAGCGTGCATGATCTTCTTAGCTAGAGTAGGACCACTAGAGTGGGCTCCACATATACCCTCATATACCTCTCATAAGGTTATTTATGCTTCATCAATATCGAGACATCTCAGGAGGGTGTCGTCTAGGCTTCAGTGATAAAGAGTGTTATCGATGATTGCGTATCTAGAGGTCTTATAGATTAAGGTCTTGCATTGATTAGTAGATAGGTTAGGGGGAATAAATTGGTCATGTAGGTAGTCATAAACATCTTTATACCAAGGGGAATTAAGAAAAAAAAGTTCACACACTATCTCACAGTCGAGAATTTCAAAGGAAAGGATCAATAATTGCTCTACCAAGAACTTGTAGTGTGACACATTATTTGGAATATCTAAGAGAGAACCAATTGTAGCCATTTCATCAGTTGGCTTGTTTTGGATTTGGTGGACCTGCCAAAAGATGATGTCATCAAAGTACTGCTTAAAACTATCAACCATCTATTTGTAAGGAGTAAGCTTCTCATCCGTTGTGTTATATTCATTGTTAACTTGTCGGATAACCAATTGTGAGTCATCGTATACCTAAAGGATTTTAATCTTCCATTTGATAGCCATGCGAAGTCCTATGAGTAGATCCTCATAGTCTGCCATGTTAGTACAAGAGAAAACAATTCTAAATGACTTAGGTATGGTATCTCCTTAGGGTGTAATAAACATTATGACTACTCCTAAATAATTACTTGTGTGTGATCTGTCAAAATATAACTTCCATGTGGCTGAAGTTTCTAGTGTGAATATAGACTCATTGGGGAAATTTGATACCAATAGATGGTCTATTGGCGTAGGTGCATTTGTGAGTTGGTCAACTATAACTTGTCCTTTTATTATTTTTTGTTCAATTTATTGAATGTCATATTCACTTTACCCATTTGGCTAACCGACCTGTCAAAGTTGATTTGTTTAGAAGATATTTTAAGGGATGTATTTTGGCTATGAGCTTTGTTTGATGGTTCAACATGTAATGCCTTATTCTTTGAGTGGAAAAAACTATCACAAGGCAAGAACATTCGATGGGACTATAGTTGAGCTCATATCCCACAAGTGTACGACTGACCAGTAAAGTAAATTGATCTTTCTCTTCCATCATTGTCGTTCTGTGTGAGTAATACCCCCAACGTTGGTGTGATTGTTGATATGTAGAGTATGAGATGTCTTCCATCAATAGGAGGCATTAGGACTGGTGGTGTTACTAGATAATCTTTTATCTGCTGAAAGCCTCTTGACATTGATCCATCCACAAAATGTTACTCCTTTTTTTATAAAATGTTGGAATGGTTGACACTTATCTACCAGCTGCACGATGAATCCTCTAATGGATTCTAGTCTTCCTTGTAGTATTCATAATTGACTTATGTTTTTTGGTGGTGGCATGTCTATGATAGCTTTTACTCTGGCAGGGTTGACCTCAATACCTCTTCTAAAAATAATGTACCTTAGGAGTTTTCCTGGTGTTACTCCAAACACACATTTCTTTAGATTTAACAGTACTTTATATTCTTCTAGCCTCTTAAAAATCTTGTCTAACACTCGCAAATGATCACCCCTTATTAATGATTTGGATAATTGGTCGTCCACATAATCTTCCATGAGAGTGTGCATGAGGTAATGAAATATTGTGGTCATGGCGTGTTGATACATAGCCCTAGCATTTTTTAATCCAAATGGCATGGTGTTCCAACAATATGTTCCCAAAGGACATGTGAAAGCTATCTTGTGCTAGTCTTTCAGAGCTATCTTAATTTGATTGTATCCCGAGAAACCATCCATGAGGGATAGCATATCATACCCTGCTATTAAGTCCACTATGATGTCAATATTTGGCAAGGGGAAGTCATCTTTTTGACATGCCTTATTTAAATCTCAAAAATATGTACATATGCAGATTCCTCCTGCTGGCTTTGCTACTGGTACTAGATTGGAAATCCACTCTGCATAATCAATAGGTCGAATGAAGCCAACATCAAGTAACTTCTTTAAATCAACCTTTACCAGTAGAGCAATTTGAGGATGCATTTTCCTTAGTTTTTGTTTGACTGGTTTGACATCAAGAAACAATGGAAAATGATGTAAAACCAACTCGAGATCCAATCCAAGCATTTCAACTAAGACCAAGTGAAGTTGATTTGTCTCTCTATGAAGAAGGCACAAAATTCTAGCTGATCTATTTTTTTCAATGATGTTGCAAAGTGGACAATCTTAGGATTTTCATCTATGCCCGTGTTGACTTCCATAGACTTCTCTACTAGCATGGGTGATTTCTCTTGTTTTATGGGAAGTAAGTCGAACCCTCCATCCTTGGGCACCTTGGAGAGGTTTTCGCCCTTGGATGCATCCTTTCTTTTTACTTTTTCTGGATCTATAGGCACCTTTCAATTTTTACCTAAAGACCTTTCATTTTTTATTTTATCATTTTCACTTTTGCAAATGGAGAGCAGAACAAACTCCCCAAAGTAAGTTGTGTTGTCAAGATCTATCATAAAGACAACTTTATGATCTCCATAGGGTATGCCTTCATGTAATTCCATAAACTCAACTATTGCCTCATCATTTTCAAACATGTCTAAGCTCGGTGGTCCTTACTAGTTCTAGTCTATCAATTGAGGGTATATGTAGAGGCTTTCCATCATCAGTAATGTCAAGGTTCAATGAATGGGTAGATAAAGTAAAAATGGAAGTATTATTAGGATCCCAAAAGGAATCAATCCAAGCTTTACCTTTAGTTGAGGGGTCAGATAGGTCAAGTTCCTAGAATGTCTCGGCTAGGTTGTAATCACTGGATGTGCAAGAGTCCCACTCCCATTCATTGGAGTCGGTCTTGGTATGGTACTCCTTAGATGTCTCAATATCTTTTTAAGCACTCACTTCCTCACTCAAAAGCACCTTAGCACTAGGAGTGCCCACTTTTAATTGTTTGTACCCTATCCCTATAGTCTTTGGTCATTTGGAAAATAGAAAATGTTTTGGCATCCCATTCTTGTGCAAAATAAGTTCGTTGTGTCCATGATAATCATTACATTTCATGACTTCAAAGCCTTTACCATATTGTTCTATTGGAATTTTCTTGAGTTCTATGTCTTCTTCTTTATATAACCATGTGTTGATGTCTTCTTCATTGATAGCTTCTTTGCTTAGTTCTCCTCACTTTGTGAAAGTTGTGGTGGGAGATGCTTGAATAATAACCTTGGGTTCCTTTCTGATTGCTATCAGCTTACCATAGGATTTTGGAGACTTAGGTAATTTTTTGACACAATAGGATGTCTTCATATGATATTCTCCACACCTCTTATCTTGAATCTGGATTGTGGGATCAAAATAGGAATTTTCAAAGTGGATGCTTTGGTTAAAGTGGAGGGATCGACATAATGAGATAACGTGGATGATGAACCTTCCTGATTGATTAGCACTTTCTATTTGGGGGTTCCTCTTAGGTTGCTACAATACTGGAAAGGATTGAGATCACCAGCTATTATGATCTCAGTGCCATTGTGGGGGAATTTTAAGCATTGATGGTATGTGGATGGGACATCGTTCATGACATGGATCCATGGTCAACCAAGGAGGATGTTATATAGGAGATCTAGGTCCAACACTTGGAATGTGGTATCCAATATAGGGGGCCCAACTCTTATAGGTAGTGATATGAAACCCTTAGAAGAGTGTTCCACATCATCATAAGCCTTTGTGATAATGCTCTTTGACGATTCCATGCAAGCTTTAGAGAAACCTAATTTTGTAATCAATTTTAGAGTGCAGATGTTCAATCCTACTCCACCATCTACTAGGACTCATCTGATTTTATGTTTATTGATGTAGACTTCCAAGTGTAAAGGGTCATTATGGTTGGAATTTTGTGAGGATAAGTCTTGATAAAAAAAAAGTGACATGGTGGGTGTTGGCTAAGCATTCAACCATTTATTGGAATTGATTTCCATCAAGGTCGATAGGTATGAAAGTGTCTTGCAAGGCTTTATCTAGGATAGCTTCGTGCTCGAGAGATATGCGAAGTAACTCAAGGATAGATATTTGCACAGACCTTACCTTCCCTAAATGGTCTAAGAGATTATATTGGGATTTTGGCTGTTGTTTAAGAAGAGCAACTTGTATGGTTACCTTGGTCTGTCACATTGTGATTGCACATTTTGGTGGCTTCTTGATGGTGACAGTATTGACATGGTTATCCGAGGCTTTAATATTATTTAAAGAATAGTCATAGGTGACATGGGTGAAGTTAGCTTGGTTGTTCGTCTTTGTACTTGAATTGGAGGCTTTTCCCATCCCATGATCATGGAAAGGATTTTTAAAGATGGTATGGTCACTAGTAGAGGTCACTTGTTGGTTGTCTACCTCTATGACACCATTCTCAATTAGGTCCTAAATTATGTTTTTGAGTCATCTACATGATGAAGTCTTATGTCCTTTGGTCTGATGATAGTCACAAAAGGCGTTATTATCCCATCATGAAGGTTTGAAAGGCCCTGGGTCATAATATTTCACATCTGGAAGTTAGATGACATTAGAATGCAAAAGTTATTTTAAGACGGATTTGATTGGTTCCCCTAAGGGAGTGTATTTACGTCTTGGTGGAAAATTCCTTTGAGGTCTACGTTCTTGGTTATTATGGATGGCATTTGTTGTTTGCTTGGGGACATGTGGTGGGCTATTTGATGCATTAGGTCATTTAAGGGTAGTTATGGGACCAAATTTGTGTATTGCCTTTGCATTTACAACTCCATCATTCGTGACATTCTTATTGTGAGCCTAATACTTGCTTTTTTTGTTTGAGGTAATTTGGGAATTTTGATTTTTGTTGAACGTTTTAATTTCCTTTTGAAATGAGTATCTTCTCAAGTGTGGTACCTTTCTCAACTAGGTCAACAAACATAGTGCAACAATGGACTTGTAATTGGTATTTTAGTTCCATGACCAAGTTTTCAACGAACATGACAACCCTTTGCTTATTGGGTATCTCATAGGGACAACGACTAGCTAGGCTTCTCCATATTTGGAATAATGCTATGAATGTATCACCTTCCTCTTGTTTTGCATGACACAATATGGCTTTGGTAATGTCATTTTCAATGTTGTAAGAAAAATGTGTCACAAATTTATTGACTAGTTCATCCCATGTTCTTATGCTTGTAGGTAAATGGGCAAACCATTTGAGTGTTTATCCTATGAAACTTCTTGGGAATAATCTCATTAGGTATGTGTGTTAAAATGTGATGTCTATGCAATCCATGTGAAAACTCCTTGACATGTTCAATTGGGCTTCCCTTTCCTCTATATTTGGTGAAGTTTCGAGTAGCATAGTTGTGAGGAAAGGGAGCCATGTATATGCTCTTGTCAAAAGTATATGGACATAAATCTTGTGTGGAGTAGGTTTTATTTGTTGATGTTTGTATGTTGTCCACTTGTCTTTGTAGTGAAAACATCTACTTTATCAAGACATCAACTTGAGTCAATAATGTGTCCACTGCATTTGTAATTGCATTATGATATGAGCCTATATTCGAGTTTTGCAATCCAATATTTGGAGTGGATGAAGTGGTGTTGATCCTAAATACGTGTGATTGGTTTTGGTTTGGAATGAACATGAAATATAGAATTTTATTTTGGACATTGGTAGTGAAAGTTGGAATTTGGTTGATGTGTGGGGGATTCATATTGAATTGTGTTTGTAATGGGCTTGATCTTATTTGACCATGTGGATTTTGGTTGCCATATTGTTGAAAAGGACCTTGTGTGTTGCTTTCTAGGGGAATGCTTATAGTAGGACCTTGTGATGTGTTGGTGTTTGAATTTAAATTGGAATTTGGTGTGGTGTTTGTTTATGGCTTAGGCCCACTGATGTAAGCCTTTCGTAGTTTATGAGGATTATTGTTTGACTTATTTTGACCTATTGAAAAAGGATTGGAACATGAAGCCCTCATGGCATTATATGATGAGCCAAACAAATTAAATGTATTTCTAGGGGGTTTTGTTATAGCTTGTGAACCTTGTGTTCCAAATAGTGGTGTTGTATTGGCTGTTGTGGTATTTTGTGTTGTTCCTCTTAACAACATAGTAGCATTTATTTGTGGGATAGTGTGATTAGGAGTAGATGCATTGTGTCCTTGGATTTGTGTAGTCTCATTGATTGGTGTTGGAAAAAGTGTGTTAACATCAAAACCATGAGGAATTTTAACTCCACTTTGCAAAAATTTTGCTTTGAATCATTGTGGGTCTTCTACTACCATTTGATCTACAAACCATGACACACTAGGGTCTTGAGTTGTTGCCTCAATTTCTTATTCAATAAAAGGTATTTGGATGTCCTTTATTGTGAATATTTCAAAAGGATTTGGAAATGAGGAGTGTGTCTTAGGTGTCTCATTGGAAGAAGACCTGAACTTCATGTTGCTAGTAGGATTGAAAAAGGGATCTTCATTGGTGTAGTCCATTTCTTTTCTTTTCCTTTGTAATCTCGTTAGGACCATATAAGACTTGTGAACTAATGAATGGTATGAATTCTAAGGAATGATAATGAAATGATAGGTATGCAACTATGCTATGTTTTGGGGTTTCTCAAGATATAAGAAATTCCAAATGATGATGCACTTATGGCCAAGATTAGGGTACAAAGTGACAATAGACAAAATTGAGATATGCTGATGTCACTATGATAAAAAATCTAAAGGACTAAGACTAAATTATGAAATGAGGAAAATGTGATGTTATGATAAAGGATGTGGTATGACTAAAGTTATGACATGAAGATGAAGACTAAGCAGATTTGTGGACCTAAGAAGAGGTTACTAACCAAGCCAAGATAGTCCAACACAACAAATCTGATTATCAAGACCTCAAAAAGGATAAAGAATAAAGATGATGATGATTGACAAAGTGGACCTCAAACTAGACTCATGAGTTTAAAGGACTAACTTAAATGACAAAGATTGATTGATGAAAAGACAAGGTCAAGGCAATATAAATTTGTGACAATGATTAGATCAAAAACCTGATAAGTCTCCTAGTCTAAAGTACAAAAGTGTATGCAACTAATGATGACCTAGGCTTTGACTTAAGGTGTATGCAACTAAAGAATGCAATAGCAACCTATGTGAATGTTATGAAATGAATGGACTGAGATGAACAAGTTTGTAGTCTAATGAGATGATTACTATCAAGAATTGATCCAAAATAAGACTACACAAGAATTTCCCAAAATATTTTTCAACTAGCAATTACAATTCACAGTCTGTCACATGCGTTTTACTGTCCTATGAATGCAGTTCACAATTTTTAGAAAATGTGATGCTTTGTTTTTGCAATTGAAGTTTACAGTTGTAGATGTGGTGAATAGTGTGTTTGACCCTATTTTGAATGTTTTGGATTGATTTTTTTTCTTGGGTTTTTGTGAAATGTGATTTAAGACACAACAAACAATTTAAAAACAAGTCTTAGTTGTTGAGTGACAAATATTATGAGCGTAATGTGTATGTTCAAAGTTTATTCACCCCAATTTTCACAAGTCTAATCATAATTCAAAAACACTTCACACACATAAAACATTTCCTATCCCTAAGGTCAATGGTTAGTGGCAGCAAATTTCATGCCCACAACTTGGAATCTGCTTTGATGCAAGTGTAGGGACACCTTCAGGGGGTGTATTCACTCTTGTATTTATGAGAGAGGATAGATGGGTGCCTCCAAGACTGGAAGGATGACCCAATCACCATCTCCATAAAAAGCTACAACTAAACAAGTAGCTTATGCTAAGTTGGGGATTTTTGTCTCATCTCAAGGGAGCCATATGGTGAGTAACTTCAAGGTTGTGATGATACACCTTTGCATTGAGAATGACACCAAAAATAATTCAATCAACAAGGGTGGGCCTCTAAATAATTGGTTTATAGTCACTGCTTGGGGACTTGACACCTCGCAAGCATCCATTAAGCCACTTAAGGATTT
This sequence comes from Sequoia sempervirens, assembly GCA_007258455.2. Classification (NCBI taxonomy): domain Eukaryota; kingdom Viridiplantae; phylum Streptophyta; class Pinopsida; order Cupressales; family Cupressaceae; genus Sequoia; species Sequoia sempervirens. Next base: position 80,749,310 of record VDFB02252616.1, on the reverse strand, counting down.
AACCAACCCTACTTGGGTACATTTGAATACCACACATAAATGTGAGTACTTCCCCTTTTGGATTGGCACTATACAGTGAAGGCTAATGTTAGTTTGGACTTGGCTTTGGCCTTATCCTTTTATATAGCAATTGTAGTAACAGAAAAAGTATCCCTTTTTTCCTTAGTTTTGGGATGAATAATTTATATTAAAATGAGCCTAATGTTGCCTTGATTTAGTGTTGTAATGTGTTTTACACCTTCACATTAAGTTTAGGGCCCCTTTTAATGAAATGGACTTAATCGTGCCTTATTTAGGGTGTTGTAAAGTGTATCTTTACACTTTCACATTAATCTAAGGCCTTATTAATTAATTGAGGTTAATTTTAGCTCAATTGGCCCCTTAAATTTAAATCCAAGCCTAATTAATTGCATTTTCTGAGGGATAAAGCTCAACACTCTTAAATAATATTACATAACACTTAATTTTGCAAGGAATGTGTCCTAGGCTAGTGACCTAGGACCCATTTTCCACCTGGTGAACAGATCCTCACTAGGTTCTAAGACCCACTTTTGACATAACATTTCACATCCCTAAAATGTGTCCTAGTTAAGTATGCTAGGGCGAATGGGTCCTCACTTAACTTAGGAAACCCCTTGGGATATGTTTTTGGTAGTATTTTAATGATTTCAAATCCTAGATTTGATGTCGGCTTGTGTTATTTGAATTTTGGGATTTAATCTTTAGTTATGTGTAAATACAAGGCTATTTCACTTAGTTTCACCTAAGAATTTTTATGAGAAGTCAAGAGTACTTTCATAAGAATATTATAAAGCATTCAAGAATGCATTCAAGGGAAGATTATTAAAGTTTATTGCAGCAATCAAGGATCCATTTCGTCATGTCAAAAGCATAGTGCATCATGCATGTTGTTGAGCTAATGTGTTGATGTAGCATTGAAGATCCAATTCAAGCATATTCAAGGCGTTGTTTCTAGTCAAGTGTTGTGATCAAGATCTACATTAATTGAGGCCACTTAGTGCAAGATTGTTGATTTGTACTCCAAGGTTCAATTGAGGATTGGTGAGTTATGGCATTACATTGTTCATTCATCATTCCTTTATGCATTGTTTCATTTCAAGGTTTAATTACCAAAATGGGGTTTGACCAAGACAAACCCTTATTCCCTAACAATCATCATTTTTCTCCTCTTTGATGTGCAATTGCAGGTTTTAGGTTTAAGATCAAGTGGAGAACAAAAGTTGCAAAAAATTTCATCTTTCTTGCAAGATCATAGAAAGTTTTCTACAAAAAATATTTTTGACTTTCGGGAGATAAACACCTGGGATCTGGGAGTGCAAACATTGAAGAAAAAAACTCATAAATTGATTTTCTAGAACCCTGGTAGGGACCCATTCGCCACAGGGCGACTGGGTCCTTAGTGAGGCTCGAAAAAGCACTTTTTCCAATAGATACAAATCAATTTACCATCTTAAATCCTATATTTTTAGTGTTATATAAATTAGGTTTGTTTTTTGATGTTCTTCTATGCATAATTGAATGAAATAACTTGTGAAAATTGAGATCTATCATCTTGTTAATCCATTTTGGTGCACCCTCCCTTTTCCTATGTTTCAGTAGCTCGAGGGAAAAATCACTTTGGGTTGTACCCATTAGAGTGATTACTTCTCCAAAGGCAGGCCCTTCTAAAGGGTTATACAAAAGCAATACAAATACAATTCTTTTGATCTCCAAGATCATATAAAAATTTGAGGAAAGAGCATACACATATATTTTCTCACACTAGAAAATGTTCATTAACCTTTAGAAAACCAAATGTGTGGAATGAAAATGAAAGTGTTAAGAAGTGTTTTTGATTTGCAAGATCATATAAAATACAAGGGAAGAGCATACACACTGTTGGGTCTCAAAAACATAGGTTTGAACCACGAGAGGTTGCCAAGCTCTCACAACGTTTTTGGCTAGCGTACAAGGCCAAATGATGAATTTGAACCTTCTACTCTTTAGGCTTTGCCAGACCTAGGAAGGTATACCTATGTGAATGAAGTAGACTTGGACTGTGTGTTTCTTCAATCTATCCACAATGGCAATTGGAAGTGGAGAGATAAGATCCTAATTGGTATAAATTGTATAAGCAATATTAAGGTAAATATCAATATGTTCAGTTAACAGATGTGGGGTTTTGAAGTGGATTTAATGAAACTAAATAAATAAAATGAGTGAGACCAGTGCCTTGTTGGGTATATGGAGTTAAATGAAAATCTAAGATGGTTGGCTTGTATTAGGCAAAAATTCTAACTGTTTGGCATACCAATATTAGTTTATAACTTGTATAAACATGCAAGAATGTAATTACCAAATTATTCTTAATAATCCAAACAACACCTCCAAATTACTGTGAATGACTAAAAGGATTTAATCTTTCCTTGAAAGAAGCAATTAATCACACCACACAAATACAACAAATATGCATTGAAAAATTGAGTATATAGTTGATATATCAATTTGAATAACAAAGAAAGATCAACCTTGGAGACAATATGATAATATCTTCAATTAATTCAACAAACAATTGATACCAATATAACGCCACCAAATCAAAGATCTTTCATTAACTTCTTCAAAATTTACATATGTGTCTTGGTCCTTTGTAATGTAAACATTGTAGCTATCCCTACTCACCTATCTTCTTCTATCTAATCTAATATATTCCTTTTGGTCTTGGTCTCTTGTATTTATATGAGAGGCAACAAGCTTTAGACCAAAGGTCATGTATTTTGATAACAAAACTTAATTATGAAATATAACTGAAATAACTAAACAAAAAACATGTGCTCCAATCCACTAATCTTCGAGTAAAAAGCTCGTTGTCATCTAAGACCTGTGTAAAGCTTTTTACTTTATGATTAGTCTTCGTTTTTGATGTTGATGATTAGTCCTCAACTGAGGCCAGATACTTTTCCTACCATTTTCTTATTTTCAAATCATTTGGCCATTTGAACTCTTGTGCAGCAATGAAATTCACGAGATGACTCTTCTATCTATTATCGAGCAAATTCCTAACGTCTACCACAAATTTTGTGTATCCATTTGTCTAGTATTATAATTCCATCAAGTAGAGTATGAAATCTATCAAGGCTAATATCCCCATCATTCTGTATGTGTGTCAGGCACTGAGAGACCATATGATCAAATTCACTTTTCCATTCATCCTCACCTTTTAGTTGATTATCATATTTAATGACTGAAGGGTTGAAGATGTGTTTTATAGAATCAAATGCATTCCTTCTATTCTCCACCTTCTTCTTCATTGCAAGACCACGGTGTACCCTTAATTCATACTATATCACTCTACCATGGACTACCTTTCTCCTTCCTATGGTACCGTGGTGCCCTCCCATTGCTTTACTTTGGAAGCCTTTTTACCATAGGCTATATTCTAACCCTATGCGATATGGCGGTACCTCCTCTTACTATTATTCTTAAGTATACCTCTCTATCACGAGTCTTGTTCCAACCCTCCACAGTATAGCAGTTATCTTATCTCTGTTCTTCATCACACTGCTCTACCATGGGCTATGTTCCATCCCTCCACAGTATAGCGGTCTCCTCTTGTTAATACTGATTATTATACCGCTCCACCACAGGCTAAGTTGTAACCCTTCATGGTATAGTGATAAAAGGGTATAGTGTTAGCTTCCTCTACCATGCTATCATGAGCTATTTTGCAAGGGGCTGCGGTAATGAGGTAACAGGTGAGGGCTATGTAAGGTATTCAGTGAGGTAGCGGTATTGCAGTAAAAGGCTATTTTAGCTTTATGGACGGAAATAGAGTGATTTTTATGAAAATGATGGCATGGATTTTTTATTTCCATTGATTAAAGCTTTGTATTTTTTACAAAAATTCTGGTTCTAACAGTAGCTCCAATTGGGGATGAGTGATTTACCAATCACTACAAGAACCCAAAATCTCAGGTTGTAGACCAAGATCTTAGAAAATATGAAAGATGGAAGGTGGAGTGGATGGAGTGGATAAGGACGTGGAGATGGAAAATAATGGAGATGGAAATGAACCTATACTACTGTACATGGAAAGGTTTTTTTTTTTTAATAAGGGAAATCTAGGATTGTCCATGTACTAGCAAGTCCTAGTCCCTTTTTTGATTTCCTAAACTACTATGCATGGAAAAAGATTATTTTAGGAGGCTTGTTAAGAATTTTCCATGCACTAGAAATCCTTAATCCCCTGATACTCCTCAAGAAAATAAATGCTTTAGAAATTTCCCATGTACTAGCAATTCTTAGTCCTCACCAAACATGTTCTGAAAATAATTAGAATCTTCTCATCCCTTTCCAATGAGAACAAAGGTCTCTAACCACAAGGATTCAAATTTCCCATGCCTTCCATTCTCTTGACATCTAGCATTCCACATTAGCACCAAATCACTCACCTCAAATTTTCTATTCTTGGCTTTCTTATCAAAAAAGTACTTCATTTGAGATTGTAAGTTTTAATTCTACTTTTGAGACATTCTCCTTATTTCATCAAGCTCTACAAGTTGCTCCATTCTTTCCTCCATTGGCTCTGGAATGTCTAAATCTTCCTGAAGGATGAAGTTATAGATCGGTAAAAGCTTTTGTAGTGGGATCCTAGCCTGTGTCCCATACACTAGCTCAAATGGAGATTTCCCAATTGCCTTTTTACAATTACACTATTTTCCCATACAACCATTCTTAATTTTGAATCCCAAGCTTTTTTATTTCCATCTAACATTCTTATGATCTTCAAAAGAGTTTTTTTGTTGGATTCTGCCTAACCATTTGCTTATGGGTGGTAGGGGGCATCATAAGAAATAGTGATACCATATGTATTATAGAAGTTTTTGAATTCATCAGATCTAAAGCACATCCCATTGTCTATGATTAATCTTACTAGTGCACCAAATCTGGTTATGATATTCTCCATTTGGAAATTTATTACCACCTTACTTGTTGCATGTTTTGTTGGGATTGCCTCTACCCATTTAGTGAAATAATCAGTAGCTGCTAATATCCACTTATATCCCCCACTTGATTTTTCCTGTATTTCCCCAATAAAATTAATTCCCCATTGGTGAAAAGGGGCTTCTACTTGTAATGGTTTGAGTGGTAAGGCTCCTTGATATTTCACCTTCCCTGAGAATTTTTGGCAAGCTTCACACTTCCTTACATATGAAAAGGAATCATTGAAAAACTTAGGCCAATAATAGCCTACCCTGAGAATCTTATGTGTTGTTGTTTTATCAGAATAATGGCCTCCACACACTCCTTCATGCATCTCTCTCAAAACATGTTTTGCTTGTGATTCATCTAGACATAATAACAACACTCCATCTCTGTTTTTCCAAAATAGATCACCTTCTACGAAAACATATTTAGATGCTTGTAATTTTAGTGTCTCCTCTGATTATCACCCAATCCTTCAAGGCACTTCACGTGTCTGAGATAATATACTATATTTGTATACCATGAAGTATGTTCAATGCTTGCAACTGCACCATCCTCATTTTCTACATTATAGATTTGGTTGGGTTCAATGTTTGTTTCTACCATTAGTTTGGCCAAACCCTGTCCCCTTACTAACTTGGTGATCTAAATCTCCATATTAAATTCTTAGATCTTATTGATCCATTTGAATCTTTTCCCTATCACCTCTGTCTGTACCAAGATATCCTTTACAGCTGCATGTGGCACATATGCAATTACTTTGGCTCCAACTAGATACGGTTTGAAAGCTTTTGTTTCTTTGACCAATGCATAAGCTTGTTTCTCCATTATATCATACTTCAATTTTGCACCCTGCAGTGATTTGCTAAAGAAAGATACAGGTTTCTCATGGCCTTCATCATTCTTCTATAACATAACAACTACTATGGTGTGAAATGAGGCAAAAGATAATATTTGAAAAGGTTTGGTAAAATCAAGAGATTTTAGAATGGGGGATTCTTTGATGGATTTTTTGATAGATATAAAGGCTTCTAGGGCTTCTGTAGTCCAGTCTATCTTTTCTCCCTTTTTCAACATTTTGGATATGGGTTTAACAGTCTCAGCAAATTTTGACACAAATCTCCTAACATAATTAATTTTCCCAAAAAATGATTGAATGGCTTTGACAATTTTGGGAATGGGGATTTTATCTATGCTTGTACTCTTTCAGGGTCTATTCTAATTCCTTCTTTTGACACAATATGCCCTAAAAGTTTACCCTCTATGACAAAAAAGTGACATTTCTTAGGATTCAGACTAGTACCATATTCCAAAGCTCTAATGAATATCTTCTCCAAGTGTTCCACATGATCTGCCCTTTTGGAATAAGCAGTGAGGTCATCTTGATATACTATCATTATAGCATTTATTAAATCTACAAATGCCACATCCATGGCCATTTGGAAAGTTGACCCTGCATTTGTGAGACCGAAGGGCATTCTTATATAGACATATGTTCCCCATGGAGTAGTAAAGGCTATCTTATATTGCTCTAACTCTTTAACTTTGACCTGATTGTAGCTAGAAATTCCATCCATCATTGACAACAACTCACACCCTGTCACTCTATGTAGTATGGCTTCCACATTTGGGAGAGGGTAATTATCTTTAAAAGAGGCAACATTCAAGTTTTTGAAATCTACGCACAATCTAATATCCCCATTTTTCTTTCTTATTGGGACCAAGTTTGAGAGCCATGTTGAATTTATAATGGGCTTGATAATTCCTCCATCTCTGAGTTTTTCCAATTCCTCTTACATTTTGGGCTCCAAGGTTGGGTTGATGGGCCTCTGCTTCGACCTGAATGGTTTTGCATCTGGCTTTAAAAGAATCTCATGTTGGAATAAGTCTTCCCTATAGGCTTTAAGATCCTCATAAGACCAAGCAAAAACATGCTTGTACTTCCTCAACAACACAATCATCATTTTCTTGATAGTTGAACTGATTTTCTTTCCAATATATACCTTTTTGGGTGCTAATTTAGTTCCAAGATTGACTTCTTCAACATCTTCTTTTTTAACTGGTGTCTACTTCATGAGAGCTTGGTCATTCCCATCAAATACTCTTTCTAATGCCACAAGCCCTTTTGGAAGTTTGTTAGTTTTTAGCTACATGACTTCTTTTCCAAATACAATATGTTTTCCATCTACTTCCTCCACAAAAGCATTGAATTCAGTCTCTTGAGCTTCATACTGATCTATACAATGAAGAAAATTTATGAGGTTAGTATCATCATTAAAAACTTGCTAGCTATATCTATTGTTAGGGATGGTAGGTCTTGTTTTAAACTCAACTTGAGATACCCTGACCAAAGTGATATCATCTCTTGTCAAGGCCACATTAGCTAAAAAATCATCCACCAAATTTTTAGACCTGTTTATCCATTCAATGGAGAAAGCATCAAACAACTCAATCGTATCCCACACAAAATTTCTATATTGTTTCAACCTTTTGTTCTTTGCAACATATCTTGACTTGCTTGTGAAATAGTCAATTCAAAATCTCCAGCACAGTTAGTAGTTTGATCTTATGTTTAACAACCATATTTAAACCAATTAGCAGGGCCTCATACTCTATTATATTGTTTGTACATTCAAATGTTAGCAAGAATGAATATTTGAATGTAATACCCTCTGGTGAAATGAACACTATCCCTGCTCCATTTCCTTCTTGGCTACATGCCCCATTGAAATACATCTTCCACAAATCATGTTGATTCTTACAAACATGTTTTTCAATTAGATCAGTATTGGTTAATTCTGGTTGGGATGGTTCTACTCTAAAATTCCCTAGATCTACATCACAAAAATAGTTTAATTGATATTGGGGCACATAGTCAACAATTTCATTCATCCTTGGCTCCCTATATAACTTGAACTCTTCACCGTTCATTGGTATTGTAGCATAGGATAGGTCAAATTGTACATTTCCTCCTACTACTACAGTCCACTGCCTTGACAAAAGCATTCCAAAATGAGGAGGGGTTTCAATCACAATTATATCTATATTATAGGTTGCTTGCAGATAAGCAGCCAATTTTACTTCAACATATTTCATAACTCCCACCACTAGGACAGGTCTGTTATCCATGGCATAACACTTGCCACCATTAGTATCCACCCACATGCCCAATTGTTTCGTGACTCCAACTAGCATAATATTGATGGCAGCGCCTGAGTCCATCATATAATTCCTTACCAGCTTGTTATTTATGAGTAATGTAGTGAAGAAAGGATCAACTTGTGGAGGATTTATCAATGCATCACCTAGAAAAACCTTTGGGACATTTACCTTTTCCTATTTATTACTGATCTTAGTAGTCCCTTTATTCTCAGAGTTTGTATTTTTATCATTCCCATTTGATATTAACTGAATAACACTATGCCTATACTCCTTAATTTTCATCCTTTCAAGTAGTGGGACAAACATTTTCACTTGGGATAAAGCGTGTGTGAAATCAAAAGAAGCAACTTCTATTTTGATCACTTTATTTTGCTCTAATATCTCTCCTTTGCTTTCCTCCTTTTCCTTTTTACTTATTTTCTCAAACTTTTTTTTGTCCTTATGTAGCTCCTTGTTTTCCTCCTTATGAACATGCTTTTGTTCATTCTTATTAGGCTGCTTATTTTCTATTTTCTTCAATACTCCCTATGTTTTATCCTTCACAAATGTTCCTCTTGGAACACCATCATCTTCATTTACTATTTTGTTTGTGAACCAATATTTACTTTTTTCCTATTCCACTATAGCAATAGTTAATTTCTTAATTTGTTCTTCAGTCATTCTCCTTATGTTGCATTGAGGTGGTGCACTAGGAGGGAATATTTCATCATTTTTTTCTTTAGAATAAGAAAATACTTTTTGTTATGTCATATGTATGTTGTATTTCTGGTTGACAACGTCATATTCATAGCCTTCTTCCTCTGAAGATGAATACTTTTGCTCAATGGGATGAAGGGTGTGGGAAGTTAAATAAATTGTATGATCCCTTTCTTCATTTTCTGCTGGCATCTCTTCTTCTTGCACTGATTGAGCAACAATGCAATGATCCGGGGAATATGGTAAGTTACAAACTTGACACCAAGGATTATTGTTCACCATGTATGCCCCTCTCTTCTTTAAAAGATCAAGAGTTTCTTTATTCTTAGGCCTGTCCATCCAGGTTTTCCATCCTTCCAGTTTTTATTATAAGGCATGTCATGCAACCTTGACCTCTCATTTTTGTATGTATTTTCTTGTCTATTTAGAGGATTATTAATATTTTGGGGAACCCTAGGATTATCCCTTTTATTAATCATCCCAACAGCCTTCCTATTATTTTCAATAGTCAATGCTAATTTTTGAGCTTCAACTATATTTTTAGGGTATCTATTCCTAAGCTCATACCCTATTTTTGGATCAAATGATTTTAGGTAAATGTTCAGTACAACAAGGTCTACCAACTTAGATCCAGGAGGTATCTTATTATGCAATTTTGAAAATATTTGATTAAAATCATAGACTGACTCATTTTGATATTTTTGGATACTAACCAATTCATGTAATGCAAACTCCGGTGCACCTTGGTTGCCATACTGCGCAAGGAATTGATCATGAAACTCTCGAATAAAAGCAATTAAAGTTGTTGGAAAACTATTAAACCAATCTCTAGCTTCCTTAGTTAATGACATCATAAATAGCCTCATTTGTACATCCTCATACTGCATATCCAAATCTTGAATGAAGGCATTGAAACTCCTCAAGTGTTCTTCTGTTGTGATTGCACTACTTCCTGTAAATTTTAGGACAAGTCCCCTCCAACTGCTATCCATAGGGTAAGGATATGTTTGGAACCCTACAAGGTCAAATTGTCTGATCATGGTTGTGTAATGTTGTGGAGGTGGGTTTTGAGGCTGCTGATATTGGTATAATGGATTGTTGTATGGCACATGAGGTGGTGGAACATATTGTTGGCCAGGAGGTGGCTGGGCGTTTGGGTGTTGTCATGGATTTCTCAGTGGAGGATTTGATGATTTGTTTTGACTACCAGACAACTTTTGAAATGTCTTTGGCAGATTTGAGGGTCCTACATTATTATTCCCTTATTTGTGAGGTGGTACATATTTAGGAAGGTTGGCTATCTGAGCATCAAATTGAGTTTTTTGTAATTTAAAATCCTAGAGTTCTTTTATCACTTGGAGCCTTTGTTCATATTCTGCTTTTGATCTTTCCATTTCCTGTCTTTCATACTCCAACTGTGCATTTAATTCTTCTTGAGTAATGAACTCATAATTTTCTTCAAGGGCTCCATTACTTGTAGGCTCATTCTAATTCCCTTCAAGCAATGCCATTTTATGATCATACTCATGCTATCTCCTGACTCTTTCAGCCTCAAGTTTTTCCATGAATTCTTCATCCTTCTTAGGGTCTGGTTGGTAGAGAGGATTCCTTTTTTCTTTAGACATGTGAGGTTCTCTAGCTGAGCTATTTTCATTTGTCAAAATATCATAATGGTTATATGTCTCAAAGTGTGGTTTTGATGTTTTATCTTTATTTGTCATGCACATATCATCGGATGCCTTCTTTCCCTTATCATTTTTATTTGTCCATTTGCTATTATCACTGGGACCTCCTTTATATAGGGACCTTCTACCTTGCATCGTTTGAACCTTAGGGCTTGTCCTTTCTGATATGTACTATATTTTACCAATCCCAATGCACTTATTCTTTCAGAGTCACCACTCACTTATACAAAAGTGAGAAATTTATATAATTCTTGTTCCCAGCAGAGTCTTATGTAGGGTATTGACTCTATAATGAAGGCTTAGTCTCTAGTTTGACTCCTCAGTAGAGTTTCCAAACTATTAGGTCTCAAAAATGCAAGTTTGAATCACGAGAGGTTGCCAAGCTCTCACAATATTTTTGGCTAATGTACAAGGCCAAATGATGAATTTGAACCTTCTACTCTTTAGGCTCTGCTAGGCCTAGGTGGGTATACCTATGTGAATGAAGCAGACTTGAACTATGTGTTTATTCAATCTATCCACAATGGAAATTGGAAGTGGAGAGATAAGATCCTAATTGGTATAAATTGTATAAGCAATATCAAGGTAAACATCAATATGTTCAGTTGACAGATGTGGGGTTTTGAAGTGGATTTAATGAAACTAAATAAAATGAGTGAGACTAGTGCCTTGTTGGGTATATGGAGTTAAATGAAAATCTAAGATGAGTGGCTTGTATTTGGCAGAATTTCTAACTGTTTGGCATACTAATATTAGTTTATAACTTGTATAAACATGCAAGAATGTAATTACCAGATTCTTCTTAATAATCCAAATGACACCTCCAAATTACTGTGAATGACTAAAATGATGTAATCTTTGTTTGAAAGAACCAATTAATCACACCACAGAAATACAACAAATGTGCATTGGAAAATTGAGTATATAGTTGATATATCAATTTGAATAACAAAGAAATATCAACCTTGGAGACAATCTGATAATATCTTCAATTAATTCAACAAATAATTGATACCAATATAACGCCACCAAATCAAAGATCTTTCATTAACTTCTTCAAAATTTACACATGCATCTTGGTCCTTTGTAATGTAAACATTGTAGCTATCCCTACTCGCCTATCTTCTTTTATCTAATATAATATATTCCTTTTGGTCTCGGTCTCTCGTATTTATATGAGAGGCAACAAGCTTCAGACCAAAGGTCATGTCTTTTGATAACAAAACTTAATTATGAAATATAACTAAAATAACTAAACAACATGTGCTCCAATCCATTAATCTTTGAGTAAAAATATCGTGGTCATCTAAGACCTGTGCAAAGCTTTTTACTTTATGATTAGTCTTCCTTCGTGATGTTGATGATCAATCCTCATTTGATCCCAAATACTTTTCCTGCCATTTTCTTATTGTCAAATCATTTGGCTATTTGAACTCTTGTGCAACAATGAAATTCGTGAGATGACTCTTCCATCTATTATCCAGCAAATTCTTTACGTCTACCACGAATTTTGTGTATCCATTGTCTAGTATCACAATTCCATCAAGTAGAGTATGAAATCTGTCAAGGCTGATATCCCCATCATTTCGTATGTGTGTCAGGCACTAAGAGACCATCTAATCAAATTCACTTTTCCATTCATCTACACCTTTTAGTTGATTATCATCTTTAATGACTAAAGGGATGAAGATGTGTTTTATAGAATCAAATGCATTCCTTCTATTCTCCACCTTCTTCTTCACTGCGGGACGACAGTGTACCCTTAATTCATACTATACCGCTCTACCGCAGACTACCTTTCTCCTTCTTGTGGTACCGCGATGTCCTCCCATTGCTTTACTTTGCATACTACTTTACCGTAGGCTATATTCTAACCCTCTACAGTATGGTGACGCCTTCTCTTACTACTATTCTTAAGTATACCACTCTACCACAAGTCTTGTTCCAACCCTTCGCAGTATAGCGGTTCTCTTTATCTATGTTCTTCATCACACTGATTTACCGCGGGATATGTTCCATCTCTCTGTGGTATAGCGGTCTCCTCTTGTTAATACTGATTATTATACTACTCCACCACGGGCTAAGTTGTAACCCTTCACAGTATAGCGGTAAAAGGGTATAGTGTTAGCTTCCTCTACCATGCTACCAGGAGCTATTTTGCAAGGGGTTGTGGTAACGAGGTAAGAGGTGAGGGATATGTAAGGTATTCAATGAGGTAGGGGTATTGCAGTAAAAGGTTATTTTAGCTTTATGGACAGAAATAGAGTGATTTTTTAATGAAAATGATGGCATGAATTTTTTATTTCCATTGATAAAAGCTTTGGAATTTTTATGAAAATTCTGGTTCTAACACACACCTCAAAACACAAACAAGATCACAAGACAAAGCAAACAATGATTCTTTCTAATCCCAAATTGAAAATGTGATAAATCAAAGACACTGGGTTCTTTTTAGGTCCTGAATCCAAATGTTCCTACTTAAAAAGCAAAACAAAATAAAGCTCCGCAAGAACATGGATTAGTAGTCTTAATAATAAATTCTTATCCCACTGAATGCCACAAGCTACTAACCAAATATCAGTAACACAAAAACCTCTACTCTACTGATGGAAAAAGCAAAAAAATGAAAAGCTCCTAATTAAAACCCTAATGAATAATAATAGGAAAATACGATTCAGAATGTCACAGATGCAACTCACTACACAGAAGTAAATGCGACAAACCAGAATATGACTATGGCGAGAAAATGTGGTTCATAACCTCATAGATGCGGCACACAACCTGAAAGCTATAAATATACTCAAATCTGAGAAATTTTGGAAAATGTCAAAATATAAATAATGCAATTATTTTGTCGAGATGAGAAAATAAAAACCAAAAAGTTGAGAAATGAGTGAAGACCATGAAAACAAACTAATGAATTGAGTTTTCCTATAGTTAAAAAAACTACGGCTCTTAGTGACATAGATGCGATTTTTTTCCTTCATGAATGTGTCACAATATCTATCAAATGTGTCATGTCATACCACAAATGTGTCACGCTATTTGTCAAATGTGTTCACCAATGTAGAATAGGGTAAAATTAAGGTAAAAGGAATGAATCAATAAAACTCAAACCCTAAAGGCCCTAAACCAAAAATGAAGCACAAATGAACATAGAAACATAAAATAATGAAGCAATATTACCAATATTCTTATTCCATGGTTGATTCACCTCCATTGTCCTTCTCCATCTTACTTTATATGCTTGATTGCCCTCATATTTTGAGTATGGCCCTAGTGTTATACTCAGTAAAATTCCCCAAGATTTCACGCTAAGTGAAGAAACCATGATGTCAAAACATAGAAATTAAAAAAATTCTTCCCATAAAGTAAACTACATGCATAATTGAAATTACACTATTTCCAAACTTCCATTGCATTCCATTATAATTTCACAAATCTTCCAATACATAGATATCATATTAAATGAACTCCAGTATAACATTCATGATTATATCCTTCCATATAAATGGGTACATGACATGTACATAGCTCCTCTGAGCTTCAACTCACAATTTTTATACAAACTAGTCCTGATGTTGTTGCATCGGTGCATACATTTTGAATGTCCTTGCTCGTTGTTCAAACACTCTAATTATCCCTGATACTAGCGCAAAAATCCATGAACCTCGACCACCAACTGATAAGGAGAAGCATCACTCAAGCGCTTTTCTACCAACCACGGACTCATATGCGGTCCCCCACACATCTATCATTCGATAGATGTCCCTACCCTTCGACGAAGAGATTGGTTGGTAAACCTTGTATCAATAGCCTATCTAAGCTTAGTGTTGTTTCCTACATGACTAGAACTTTTAAACCCACAATCTAGGAATGGCATGCATACATTTGGATCACAGTGAATTTGAAAATGCAAATAGTGGCTACTTACACTACTTTGGCCAAAGTGTTCTCATTCAGTACTTCGAATGAAGGTCATTCTATTCACATACACTTCTAAAAAGCTCGATTTGGATCTTGACCGGTCATATACTGTGCTTAGGTAATTTCCTTCACCAGGCAATCCCTAACCCCATAAATAACCAATTTCCCTTTCCAAAAACTCTATGATATCTTATGGATTCTCCCCTCCTTGGTATAAGATTTTTCCTAATCCACAAGTTAACTTTACATAGACAATCCCTTCACTACAAAAGACAATCTAGTTCCAAGTATGACTTATAATCTAGAGTATAGCTATATAAACTTCTTCTATTCTTAGAGTAATTAATCATATCTAACTGACTCCAATCAATAATATATCATACTATAAGTGGTTCTCATCAAGAGAATAGCCACATCAGTGATTTACCTCAATCAAAGCATAATCATAGCAATAGGTGCTTCCCTTTGAGAGTGTAAACCCTTAATAAAAGGGATGATTCTAAAGTAGAATCTTGTCAACATTATTTCTACATAAGAAGAGTGCAAAGCGACTACCCAAGTAGAAATTCTTACTCAATAGGTAATCCCACCTATGTCTTTATACACATAGTAACTCATAAGCTAAACCTTATCATCCTCAAGGTTTCCTATCATAGTTAGATAATAGTGCCAAGTCGCTTCATGAAATTGACATATCTCACACTATACACATAGTCTAATTGTCTATGAATAGATCAACAATAGCTACTTCTCATATAGGAGCAAAAGGGGTAATAAGACACTTTCTTTAAGCTAATCCTATTTCATCATTCTTGGTATATAGTATCTAAGATAGGCAATCCTTCCTATTATGGAGTATTTACAAGCACTTCACAAAATAGTATAACAACTTCTAATTCCTTTTCAAAGCAATATCATTTTCCCCTAAATGCAAGTATTCACAATAGACTAATTAAAAAAATCATGAAACAACCTTTCAAAAGCTAAGACAAATAAAGGAAGATTATCCTCATACCCGTTTTCACTTATCTAATTGATTGACTGCAAATCAGTTCTCCCACAGCAACAACTAGCTTATGCTTGATCATTCATCTATGCCAAAATAGTCCCCCTTCTCTCAGGTTGATAATGTACTTCACTCAGTAAACCATAATCTCACAAAAACTCACAACTCACTCTCTCTCTCTCTCACACACTAATAAAGTAGAATATTGTAGATAAGAATTATAGAGAAAAATATATAAAATTTTGAGCACAATGCATATAGAATGTGTCCCAAACAAGTGAGTTTTCTCTACTATTTATATAGTGGAAAAGAGGCTTATCACTCTATAGATTAGGAATGAGTGTTGACAACAATCACCATGCATAGCTACTCATTCCACTTAGCTAAAATGTGGTGCATAAAGAAGAAAATACTCAGCAAAACCATGCTACAGGTTGACCTATTTTGATGACAACAGTAAGAGACTATTTTAAATCAACACATGGTTGAAATATATAATATGAATTTCCTTCTAAAAGAACATCTACAACAAATAGGTTTCAAAGGTGGCACCAAGGTAAATATCTCACTCTCCAATAGTTAGCAGGTTTCAATATATTTGAATCATTCAATATCAAATATCCAACACATAACTTGCATTCACTAAGTCTTGGCATGAGTCGACTCACACATTAAATAGTTTGACCAAGTCGTCGACTTGTTGCTCATGATTTGTAGCAGCTATTGATATTACTCAATGATATGGTGATAAGTGTTTACTAAGTCAAGGATAATTCCTTGTAAGGCATCAACTAATTCTTTCACCCTTTATCAACTTAATGGATGTGCATTATTTTGCAGAATACTAGTTAATATTGTGTGGAAAGCAAGAGTAGTATGCGGCCTCAGAAATGCAATCATAAATATAATATATTCAACCTTTGATTTAGCTATTAAATCGGCCTCACAGTTTGCTAATGATAATCAACTTCAATGCAATTCATAATATTGAAATATATATTAATAATATATATATAATCACATATACATATATATATGTATGTGCGTATATATATATATATATATGTATATGTATATATGTTAATATATATTTATATATATCTCATGCCCACTATGTATGTATACATTTGATATTCAATTGAACATGTTCAGATTGACATCCACATATACACTTATACATATATGTATATGTAACGTATTCTAATACATATGTTCAAGGTGTATCATATATCAATACATATATACGTTTATATGTGTGTATTACTAAATACATGCATATAAACCTATATATATACCCAATAATCTAATGTATATATTCTTAGCGATGTAGCTACGTACATACACTCACAAGGAAGAATTCACTCAATAATAATAATATATTATATACATACATATATTTATATATATACACACATGCTCCTTTATATAAGCATTAATGCTCATGCGTGTATATGTGTATATGTATATATACATATACATATATCCAATCATCACATATATACCCATATCGTACAAAGCAATAAAGCCATAATCCATTTGATAATCGAATGATTATGACTATGATATGTTCACAATGTTAACACATGTGTATATACACACATGTACATAAGGAAGAACTCACAAGCTCAAACAAATAAAGATCATCCAAGCATGCATTCAATAGTAATCAAGACCCTTACTAACGTAGACACATTATGCTAAGGATGACTTACCAATTCCCAAGTCCCCTTTCTCTCAGGTTGATAATGTACTTCACTCAGTAAGCCAATACTCTAACAACTCACTCTCTCTCTCACTAATAAAGTATAATATTGCAAATAAGAATTGTAGAGAAAAAATGTATAAAATGTTGAGCACAATGCATATAGAATGCGTCCCAAACAAGTGAGTTTGTTCTACTATTTATATAGCAACAAAGAGGCTTATCACCCTACATATTAGGCATGAGTGTTGAAAACAATCACCATTCATAGCTGCTCACTCCACTTAGCTAAAAGGTGGCGCATAAAGAAGAACATACTCAACAAAACCATGCTCCAGGTCGAACTCTTTTGATGACAGTAGTAAGAGACTATTTCAAATCAACACATGATTGAAATATATAATTTGAATTTCCTTCTAAAAGAACATCTACAACAAATAGGTTTCAAAGGTGGCGCCAAGGTAAATATCTCACTCTCCAACAGTTAGCGGGTTTCAATATATTTGACTCAGTCTGGTGCAGGAGCACCTCTACAATTTTGGCTTATCAATGCATTTTTGTGGAGTCTAGGTTAGGTGTGAGTAATTTCATCATTTAATAAGGTTAGTGTGACCAAAATATGATGTAATTTGGGTCATTAGGTGGTTTTAGGAGTTTGGTGTCAAAGTTGTCAATGAATGTTACATTTTTGAAAAGTGGCTAAATGCATTTTTTATGCTAATTAGGATGGTAGTTGGAAGTTAAATGGTCAGAATTTTGAAATTCTATTGGTGGACATTGGAAAGGTGTGCAAATATGTTTAAAAATACTCTCAAACATTTGAGGTAGGTTGGATTGAAGAAGTTTTGGTGATATAATACAAGATTGCTCTGTTTTAAAGCTTTTTACTGTGTTTTCTTGTGTATTTTGAATTTGTACGATCCCGTACAACCTGTAATCAATGTGAGACTCATATAATTTGGTGGATAATCATTCAATATTTTGTTTGAATCTATTTAGGAAGGTTTTCATTAATATTTAGAGGATAAAAATCAAATTTTTTGTAGCTTGTTTGGTTGTTAGGGTTTTCTAGGGTTTGACAAGAAAAATGGAGTTTTAAGGCCTTTCCATTGTAGGGTAACTTTGTAAATTGGTGTAATGGGCCTAGTATGAGTTAGCTTTAGGATTTTTTTAGTAGTGAGTTAAGGTGATGTTGTGGAAGATGAATTTGCACGTGTTTAAGCTTGGAAAATTTGAGTGTCAAGAATGAATTTATTGGTTTTTGTGTAGGATAACAAAGAACGGAAGTGAACTGTCAAAACTAATGATGAAAATGTTAGATTGGTAACTAGTTGGATGTATGTGTGAATTTTTTTAGGTTGGTGGAGAAGAAAATCATATACCTCCTTTGGAAAAGAGGCCTAATTAGGCCTAGAAGCAACGTTGTAGGTCAAATTTTGGTGTGTTGGTCCAAAACAACCCTAAGAAAGGGTTTGATATGTTGTATAATAGCATATTGGGTTCCTGAAAGTGTGTTCATCTAGTGGTAAAAAGATCATCAGAGGGAGATATAGTTGAATAAGTGTGTCCCCTTGGCTACAAGCCAATTGGTGGGTTATCAAAGGGAGTTACCCTAGAAGGTGTTTGTGACCTTGGAAACTAGTTGGAATCTGGTTGTTTGAGCCTTATATCACCCTGACTTGCATCAGGTGGTATCAGATCTTAGGCTCAAGATCTATTGGAGTAAGTATTGTGAGATTCAAGAAAGAAGATTGAAGTTAGAGAATCCAATATGCCCCCTAAAGGTGGATCAGTGGTTGCTAGGGAACTTAGTTCCCTAAGAGAGAGCCAAGAAGCCATGATGGAAAGAATGGAAGCATTGGATTCAAGAGAGAGAAGAGGTAAGGGGATAGCACAAGATAGTGACCTCGAAGAAGAAGAGGAGGAACAAGGAGAGAATCCTCCTACAGGACAACAAGGATAGTTGGATCCTAAAGAGAGAAAGTTTCTTCAAGTGCTCAAGGCTGCCAAAGGTGAGGCTCAAGAGGTAAAGATGGATTTGCCAATGTATGGTGGAAAGATTGATGGAGAGGAGGCTATTAAGTGGATTGATGCTCTTGATAATTACTTTGATTACAAAGAGATGCCAAAAGACAAGAAGGTCAAATTTGCAAAAGAAAAATTAAAGGGACCAGCACTAACTTGGTGGAATTACACCCAAGAAGAGAGGTCAAAGAAAGGAAAGTCCAAGATCAATTCTTGGGACAAAATGGTGGAAAATGTAAAGGGTCAATTCCTTTATGCTGATTATGAAATACAAGTGTTTAAAAGATTGAAAAATCTAAAACAAAAGTTGGATGTGATTGCTTATCTGAAGAATTTCATAAACTTAGTATAAGGTCTGGTCATATAGAAAATGAGAAAGAAAAGGTGGCTAGATACTTGAATGGATTGAGATCATCAATCCAAGATGAACTCAGCCTAACCACTCCTAGGATAGTAGAGGAGTGCTTTCAAATGGCTATAATGGCTGAAGAGAAGATCAAGAGAAGGTTGGAAAAGCAATCTAAGGGTAGAGGAAATATTTTCAAGGGTAGAGGTAACCTTGGAGGAAGAGGTTCTCAAAGAGGACCAAATGAACAAAGCATAATCCAAGAATCTAGTGGAGAAACAAGAGAAAATTTTAGAGGTAGAAGACCAAGAGGTAGGGGAAAATTTAGTGGACAAGGAAGGGGTTCTAATGCCTTCTTAGGAAGGTGTTATAACTATAATCAGTATGGACATCCTGCTTGAAAGTGCCTGGAAAAATAGGGTACAAGTTCTCAAAGTGGATAAAGAAGAACTCAACTTGTTCATGAAGAGGATGAAGAAAGTGTGAACTCATCATCTCTTTGGGCCATAGCAGAAGTAGGAGAGGCTTTGATGATTAGGAGAACACTAATTAAAGTGCCAACCACCAAGGAACCCCCTCAAAGGAAAGCTTTGTTCTAGGTAACATGTAAGTCCCAAGGGAAGGTATGCAAAGTCATCATTGATTTAGGCTCAACAAATAATATTGTATCTTTGGAAATGGTAGAGAAACTCAAGATGAAAAGGTTACCTCATCCTAATCCATACAAGATTTCATGGCTCAACAAGGGGCAACAGGTCCTTGTGAATGATCAGGATTGGGTAGAGTTCTCCATTGGACCTTATCAAGACAAAATTCTTTGTGACATTGTGCCCATGGATGTGTGTCACCTACTTCTTGGTAGGCCTTGGCAATATGACCAGAAAGCTCAACATGATGGTTACAAGAATGAATATAAAATTGTGAAGGATGGTGTGTCAATAACCTTAGAACCCATGCAAGAAGATGATATGATAGTTCATGAAGGTCCTAGTGTGATTATTGTGAAGGATAAGGTGTTCTTGAAGGACTTGGATAAATAAGAGGTTGGTTTTTCCATTGTAGGGAAACTTATTTTTGATGGAGTAGCAGATCAAATTGAAGTTCCTAGTGAAGTGCAGAATTTGCTTGACAAGTATGAGCATATAGGGACAAAGGAGATTCCTAATGCATTACCACCAATTAGAGAGTTCAGTCACCATATCGATTTGATACCGGGTGCAAGCCTGCCTAATAAAGCAACATACAAGATGACCCCTCAACAAAATGAGGAGATAAAAAAGCAAGTTCAAGAGCTACTAGAGATTAGAAAGCCTAAGTCTTTGTTTTGTACTAATAGTATTGGCTCCAAAGAAGGATGGAGATGCCTAAGTCTTTGTGTTGTACCAATAGTATTGAAAAGTATGAGCATATAGGGACAAAGGAGATGCCTAATGCATTACCACCAATTAGAGAGGTTAGTCACCATATTGATTTGATACCGGGTGCAAGCCTGCCTAATAAAGCAGCATACAAGATGACCCCTCAACAAAATGAGGAGATCAAAAAGCAAGTTCAAGAGTTGCTAGAGATCAGAAAACCTAAGTATCTGTGTTGTACCAATAGTATTGGCTCCAAAGAAGGATGGAGATTGGAGATTATGCATTGATTCAAGAGCAATAAACAAATTCACCATAAGGTACAAATTTCCTATCCCTAGAATGGAGGAGTTAATGGATAGCTTAGTTGGTGCTAGATACTTTTCTAAGATACATTTAAAGAGTGGTTACCATCAGATAAGAATTAGGGAAGGTGATGAGTGGAAGACAAATTTTAAAACTAATGAAGGCTTGTATGAATCGCTTGTGATGCCATTTGGATTATCAAACACTCCTAGTACCTTCATGAGACTAATGAATGAGGTGTTGAAGAGCTTCATAGGAAAATTTGTGATAGTTTATCTAGATGATATACTTGTGTACAACAAAACAAAAGAAGATCACTTGGATCATCTTGAAAAATTCTTGAATAAGCTCAATGAAGAGAAGCTTATGATCAACCTCAAAAAATGTGAGTTTATGAAGAGGGAGTTAATCTATTTTGGTTTTGTGATATCAGAGGGGACTCTAAGAATGGATATTGCAAAATTTGAGGTCATAATTAACTGGCCTACACCTACCACAGTGGGAGAAGTCAGAATTTTTCATGGACTAGCCAACTTCTATAAGAAGTTTATCAAGAATTTTAGCCATATAGTTGCACCAATGATTGATACCATCAAAGGGGTGAAAAGGAATAAGTTTTGTTGGACTGCAGATGCTGATAAAAGCTTTGAATATCTGAAATAAAGAGTGGCACAAATGCCAATTTTTACTCTTCCTAATTTTGATAAGGTTTTTACAATGGAGTGTGATGCAAGTGGAGCAATAATAGGTGCAGTTTTGAGTCAGGATGGAAAACCAATGGAATTTTTTAGTGAAAAAATAAATGATTCCAAGAGAAGGTACTCTTCTTATGACCTTGAACTCTATGCTATGGTTCAATCTCTCAAAAAATGGAGAATGTTTCCAAAGGAGTTTGTGGTGTTCACTGACAACTGTGGATTGAGTTATTTGAATAGCCAAGACAAGTTAAGTCATAGGCATATGAAATGGATGGAGTACTTGTAGGTTTATACCTTCTCTATTAAGCACAAAAAAAGGTCAAGCAAACAAAGTTGATGATGCTCTTAGTAGAAGGACAATGTTGGTGCAGGAGGTGCAGCTTCAAAGCATCGGTATTGATTCACTTAAAGGTATGTATGCACATGATAATGACTTCAAGGAAGATTTTTCTGTTTGCAATTAGTTTCAGGGTAGTTTTCATAGTGATTATGTAGATTATGTTTTGCAAAATGGGTTGTTGTTCAAGGGAGCCCAATTGTGTGTACCCAAGTGCTCCATGAGAGCCAATTTGGTGAAGGAGAAACATAGTGGGAGTTTGAGAGGTCACTTTGGAATTGATAAACATTGGAGCAGGTCAAAAAGTTCTACTACTGGCCTAAGATGGATGTTGATGTGAAAAGGTTTGTTGAAGGTTATGGAATTTGTCAAAGGGAAAAGGGAACTAGTTCAAATGTTGTTTTGTATCAACCTTTACCAATCCCTAATTTTCCATGGGAGTCTATTAGTATGGACTTTGTTTTAGGACTGCCTAAAACTCCAAGGGTAAATGATATTATTTTTGTAGTGGTAGATAGATTCAGCAAAATGGCACATTTCATTGCATGTAGAAGCACTAATTATGCAACACATATTGTTGGGTTGTTTTTCAAAGAAGTTGTTAGGATTCATGGACTACCCTTAACCATTGTTTGTGACAAAGATTCTAATTTTATAGGTCATTTTTGGAGGACCTTGTGGAAAAAATTTAGGAAAAAATTTGCAATTCAGCTTAGCATACCATCCACAAATGGATGGCCAAATAGAGGTTGTCAATAGGTCACTTGGTAATCTGTTGAGATGTCTAACTAAAGAGCATGGAGAATCATTGGATGTTATCCTTCCTTAAGTAGAGTATGCTTACAATGACTCAGTAAATAGAAGTATAGGGAAGAGTCCTTTTGAAGTGGTCTATGGGATGAATCATAGATGTATCTATGAGCTTGGAGATCTAAGGGACATGGAAAAGAAGAGTGTAGCAGGTGAAGACTTTGCAATGACAATGAAGGACATCCATGATTAGGTGAAAGAAAACTTGAAGAAGAGTGTGGAAAAATACAAAGAAAAAGCAGATTTGAAAAGGAAGGATGTGCAATACAAATTTGGGGATCTATTCCTTGCTCATCTCAAAAAAAAGAGACTTCGAAAGGGAAAATACACAAAGTTAATGAGGAACAAGATAGGTTCCTGCAGAATAGTGCACAAATTTGACCAAAATGCCTATGATATTGAATTGCCACAGGGAGTTGCCATATCTCCTATTTTTAATGTAGCTGACTTATATCCATTCAAGGGTGTTGTGAATGCAAGTGATGATGTTGCAGGTACTGCTGATGCTGAATATGAATAATGGGTTAAGGACTTACCTCCTATCCAACCAATGAAGCTTGAAAGTATTGTTGATACAAGGGAGGCTAAAAGAACAAGAAGGTATACAATGAGTATTTGGTCAAATGGAAAGGTTTTCCCATTTAAGATGCCCAGTGGATGAATGAAGAAGACATCAAGCAGCATGGTGCCTCTGTCAAAGTTCTCATTTCATCCGGAGGATGAAATTTTTCCCCCTTGGTTGAATGGTGCAGGAGCACCTCTACAATTTTGGCTTGTCAATTCATTTTTTGTGGAGTATAGGTTAGGTGTAAGTCATTTCATGATTTAATAAGGTCAATGTGACCAAAATATGATGTAATTTGGGTCATTAGGTGGTTTTAGGAGTTTGGTGTCAAAGTTGTCAATGAATGTTACATTTTTGAAAAGTGGCTAAATGCATTTTTTATGCTATTAGGATGGTAGTTGGAAGTTAAATGGTCAGACTTTTGAAATTTTGTTGGTGGTCATTAGAAAGGTGTGAAAATATGTTTAAAAATCCTCTCAAACATTCGAGGCAGGTTGGCTTGAAGAAGTTTTGGTGATATAATACAAGATTGCTCTGTTTTAAAGCTTTTTACTGTGTTTTCTTGTGTATTTTGAATATGTATGATCCCGTCCAACTTGTAATCAATATGAGACTCATATAATTTGGTGGAGAATCATTCAAAATTTTGTTTGAATCTATTTAGGAAGGTTTTCATTAATATTTAGGGGAGAAAAATCAATTTTTTTGTAGCTTGTTTGGTTGTTAGGGTTTGACAAGAAAAATGGAGTTTTAAGGCCTTTCCACCGTAGGGTAACTCTGTAAATTGGTGGAATGGGCCTAGTAGGAGTTAGCTTTAGGATTTTTTTGGTAGTGAGGTAGGGCGATGTTGTGGAAGATGAATTTGCACGTGTTTAAGCTTGGAAAATTTGAGTGCCAAGAATGAATTTATTGTTTTTTGTGTAGGACAACAAAGAACGAAAGTGAAATGTCAAAAATAATGATGAAAATGTTAGATTGGTAACTAGTTGGATGTATGTGTGAATTTTTTTAGGTTGGTGGAGAAGAAAATCATAGACCTCCTTTGGAAAAGAGGCCTAATTAGGATAAGAAGCAACGTTGTAGGTTAGATTTTTGTTGTGTTGGTCCAAATAACCCTAAGCAAGGGTTTGGTATGTTGTATAACAACATATTGGGTTCCTAAAAGTGTGTTCATCTAGTGGTGAAAAGATCATCAGAGGGAGATATAGTTGAATAAGTGTGTCCCCTTGGCTACAAGCCAATAGGTGTGTTATCAAAGGGAGTTACCCTAGAATGTGTTTGTGACCTTGGAAACTAGTTGTAATCTAGTTGTTTGAGCCTTATATCACCTTGCCTTGCATCATAGTCAATATCAAATATCCAACACATAACTTGCATTGACTAAGTCTTGGCATGAGTCGACTCACACATTAAACAGTTTGACCATGTCGTCGACTTGTTGCTCATGATCTATAACATCTATTGATATTACTCAATGATATAGTGATAAGAGTTTACTAAGTCAAGGAAAATTCCGCATAAGGTGTCAAATAAGTCTTTCACCCTTTATTGACTTAATGGATGTGCATTATTTTGCAGAATATTAGTTCATATTGTGTGGAAAGCAAGAGTAGTATGCATCCTCAAAAATATAGTCATAAATATAATATATTCAACCTTTGATTTAGCTATTAAGTCGACCTCATGGTTTTCCAATGATAATCCACTTCAATGCAATTCATAATATTTAAATATATATATATATATAATCACATATACATATATGTGTATATCAACGTATATATATATATATACATATACATATACATACATATATATACATATACATATACATGTATTTATACATACATATATATATATATACATATATACATATATATACATACATATATATATATACATATATATATATACACATATATATGTATATATCTCATGCCCACTATGTATGTATACATTGATATTCAATTGAATATGATCAAATTGACATTCACATATACACTTATATAGATATGTATATGTAACGTATTCTAATACATATGTTCAAGGTATATCATATATCAATACATATATACATTTATATGTGTGTATTATTAAATACATGCATAAACACCTATATAAATACCCAATAATCCAATGTATATATTCTTAGCGACGTAGCTACGTACATACACTCACAAGGAAGAATTCACTCAATAATAATAATATATTATGTGCATACATATATTTATATAATATATACACACTCCTTTATATAAGCATTAATGCTCATGTGTGTATATGTATATATATATATACATATATCCAATCACATATATACTCATATCGTACAAAGCAATAAAGCCATAATCCATTTGATAATTGAACGATTACGACTAAGTGATATATTCACAATGTTAACACATGTGCATACACACACATGTACATAAGGAAGAACTCACAAGCTCAAACAGATAAACATCATCCAAGCATGCATTCAATAGTAATCAAGACCCTTACTAATGTAGACATATTACACTAAGAATGACTTACCGATTCCCAACTCAATGACTTGACTCAACCATTCTACTGTGATTTGTATAAGCTTAGATAGGTTGCATTATTGGTTACTTTACCAAGATCCTCTCCTGAGTGATACTTCCCCTTCACCTGGAGGATTGAACCTGTCCCTGCAACCAACTCAGTACACTTGTAATGGTAGTTAGACATTCACAATAAATCCATATGTATCATAACTTAAGCATTTTCATTAAGCAATAAATGTAAACATATTTACTCTTCAAAGCTATATTAAGCATTTATTAATACTTTCTCATAATACCTATTCCAATATTCCATTCTTTTAGAAAATATATCAAACTCATGATTTCATTTACCATCCTATTTACCTATAAAGGTAAAAGTAAAATAGTAATAACAAAATGGGGTGTAACACCTAGTGATAATGATAGCAAAGTATTGAAGATTGTACTTTTCTCCTTGAATTGCATGTACTTGAATTAGCCAAAAATGACAATGATAGGTCTCTTTTATAGAAAACCAAATTTGAATGAAGGGTTGTGATTAAAGGTCAATATGACATGAAAATCAATGGCCTTGAAAGATTCTTTAAGCATATTCTGAGAATCATTGAATATTTCAAAAAATTGCAAGATTCCAACGGTTGAGAAAATTTTCAAGCAAGGGCGACTTTTTTTTGTTGACAGGCTGTCAAATTTAATCAAGTGGTTTGTTGATGTCAGCATGACATCATGCTGATGTCATCGTACGAACCAACCCTCTTGCCCCCCTCCTAGCCCTGATTTTCCTCCAAGGAGTAGTTTTTTTTTCTTTTTGGCATAACTTGGGCATATGATGTCAAAATCAAGCAAACAAGATATCGTCAGAAAGCTAGTTCCATGAACTTTCCAGTGGTATTGGTATCATTATCAAATTATTTTTTTGGTTCTTTTTATTCTTATTCAAAGTCAGATCTTCATTTTGTGCTTCTGAGCTCATAACTTTTTACTTGTATCTCTAATTTTCATGATTCAAGCAATGTTGGAAAGGTATTTTAGAGCTCTTTAGATCTATTCATGCACCTTTTCTAGAATCTACCCCAAGTAAATTTTATTTAGTATTTTGTGTTTTCATACTTTGCCTAATTGCTTGGACATCATGGCACCTGGATAGGATCTATTTCTGTGAGATGAGATATTTTGATCCACTTTATCAGTATTGAGGTTATTAGTCTCTGATTTTTTCATTTGAGTGAGTATCATGGCTTTTTTTGTTCATCCTTCTATGATCAACTTGGGTAAGGATAACTACAAGTCTTGGAAAGATGGCATCTTGACACATCTCAGGTGGCTTGAAATTTTTCCTTATTTGTATGGACTCACACCTACACTAGACACACTAGGGAGTTTATCAACATGGGGCATCAACAAATATCATATTGTAGGGGTTATATGTTCTAGTGTTGATCTTGACACTATGTGTGTTGTATCAGACATTGAATGTCCCCACATACTTTGGAAACAACTTTGGGAGATCCATGGAGACCCTCATATCTCTCCATACCCAAAGGATTCTACTGCATATAGTCTCATCCCTCTTGCAGATCTAGATTGCATACCCTTTTATGACAATACTTTAGAGAAGCTTGATTATATTACAGGTCTTGCATGTTTTGATGGATCAAAGACTTTTCTTCATGTTCCCACTCTATAGATTAAGACTACATCATCATCTTTTGTTGTTCTTGATCAACTTGGTATCACCACATCATTGGTCCCTATTGATTTAGTGCAACATGTTATTCATTTTCCAGACATAGCTACTTGGGATTCGTATCTCATAGATATATCATCCTTATTTTTGGAGTCTTATGTTATAGATTTGGAGGATTACTTTGAGGACATTCATTTCCTTTTTGTTGAAAACCACATAAACATTGTCGTCCCACCATCTTCATCACCTTTGCAGCTTGTTCCAAATCAGTCTTCACATGATCTTGGATTGACATCATCACTTTCTGACATGTGGATATGTGAGCAATTTTTAGAGGAACACATCATTTGGATTTGGATTCCAGAATCACCCATTCCTTTGTATTGGTTTCTCTAATCACTAGTGGATCTATTTCTACCTAAGGGGAGAAATTTTGATTACAAGCAGTGGATCATATTATGTCTTCAAATGTTCATCATTGGTATGGGAGCTTTTTCATTATGGGGGGATACATATCCTCTTTTTTTCTCTCCTATTGGGGGCATAAATTGTACTTGCATGACAGAAGCAGTTCTCGGGGGGTCATATTGAGTCCTCCTATCCTTCTTTCACTAGTACGGTCATTTCTTTTATCTCTTTTTGGAGAGGAGTTTTTTCCCATGTGTTTTTCTCATTTTTCTCTAGTTATGAGATATTTCAATTTCTTGTTCATGGGTATCTCATCAGGCCCTATAGCCAAGACCCATTATGCATTCATTTTAGCTTCCTTTATCAGTTGTGTAGTTTCTCCCTAAGTTGATCTTAAGGGGGGGTGTTGGAGTAAATAAGTCATTATTTGATAATTAATTAATCATCAATTAATTATTAGATGCTTTTTTACTTTAGTTCACTTAAGCTAAGCTTAGGAGTTACTTCTTAATATTTAGTTTGATACTTATTATTACATTGGACTAAATTAGGACAAGTTGTCTCATTGCATGAGATTTGTACACTTGTCTCTATCTTGTCAAATTTGCATGTAGGGTTTGCTTGTGCATTGCTTATATAAGCATGCACATTCATTTGTAATATTCATCTAGGTTATTTGCATCAATAAAATTCTCAGGTTATTGAGCACAATATTTCTTTTGATCTTCTTTATTGTGATAGGTAATTGCTTGCAGGTGTTTCATGGGAGCTGTGGATTGAATCATTCAATTCTATCAAGTCTTCTGTAACTTTCCATGATGATTCGAATGGTAACAAGTGTAGCAAGTTGTAGCTCAAACAATATCAACGAACAACACCAAAAGATCCATAAGAACATAGCCAAGAATCACAGCTCAAAGACTGTAACAACCTCGGTGTCCTACTCAATAAAATTTCCAAAGTTTTCACGTTAAGTGAATGTTCCATAATGTAAATTACATGCACATTTGAAATAACAAACACTATTCCAAATTTCCATTGCACAACTGAAGTTATCTATCTCCTCCCCCCGGTAGGAAACCTTCACCCCTAGTAGGATTATCCAATTGGAGGGCCTACCTATACACCATTAGCATTACCTCCACTCCCATCCTTCACCCCCGACTATGATTCCTCTTCCCTAGGCCTAGAGACAAGAGATAGTTATGGCTACATAGCTAAAGAATCCATATCCCTATTCTAGGGAAATCAATTTGTTTGAACTGGCTAGAACTCCCTTTCTTTCCATAACATAGATTTCATATCGGATAAACTCAAGTTTATCATTCATGAATACATTCTTCTATATAAATGGGTGCATGATACATACATAGCTCTTTTGAGCTTCATTTGGCAATAGATATACAAACTAGTCCTGATGCCACCACAATGGTGCATACATTTTGGATGTCCTTTCTCCTTGGTGCATACACTCTAGTTGTTCCCAATGCTAGTGTAAACATCTATAAACCTTGGTTGCCAATTGATGAGGAGAAGCTTCACTCAAGTGCTTTTTCACCAACCACAGACTCTAATGCAGTACCCTGCACATATATCACATAAGGACAAGACGGACCTACCCTTCAATGAAGAGATTGGTTGGTAAACCTCATCAAAAATGCCTACCTGAGCTTAGTGTTGTGTCCTACAAACCAAAACCTTATCATATAGTCGTTTCCCCTATGAGCATGAAAATCATGAACTAGAATGCATAAAAGCAACATAATGAATTGATAGTGTAAACTTGTACTACTTTTGCCAAAGTATTTTCACCCAGTACTTTGAGTGAAAGTCTTCCTATTCACATACACTTCTATTGCTCAGTTTGGATTATGACCGTTCATATACTATGTTTAGGTAATTTCCTTCCATAGGTAATCCCTAACCTTAGAAATAACCTATTCCCTTTTTTTCCAAAACACAATGGTATCTCCACCAACAAATCCTAAGCATAAGTTAACCCCTTCAGTGGATATTCCCATCCCAGGTATAACATATGAGCTTTCCTAGTCCATTAACTTGCATAAACAAGCTATTCACTTCAAAAGACAACCTAGTTTCAAGTATAACTTTATAAGCTAAATTTTAGCTACATAAGCTTCATCTATTCATAGATTAAATATTCACAAATAATTGAATCCAATTAGTAATATGTCACATTAATAAGTGGTTCTCATCAAGATTATAGCCACATCAATGAAACCTCAATCGAAGAATAATCATATTAATAGATGATTCCATTTGAGAGTGTAAACTCCTTAGTAAAAAGAGTTATTCAAAAGAGTAGAATCTTGTCAACAATATGACTTCATTTCAAGAGTGTAAAGCAACTAATCAAGTAGCAAATCTAAATCAATAGGTAATCCTACCTATGTCTTCAAACCTATAGTATCTCATAAACTCAAGTGATCCACTTAATCACATACGTGAGTCTCAACCTTAGTATTCCCTAATCCTAGGATAAAGACATCAACCAATTACTAGTTTGATCACATAGGTTAATCTAACCCTATATGTTCCAATCAAGACCAAATGAACAACCCAACAAAGTAGGTTATTTCCAACCTATAGGTTCCAATGGGTAGTTAAGTACATTTCCCAACCCAATAGGTAATTCCTAACCTCACGTTTCATCAAATAAACTTCTCAACTCAATAGGTTATTCCAATCCTAGGATTTCATTTGAGAGTGACATATGATCAAGTGACCATTCAAGTAAATATAATTGATGCGATTTGCATAACATCGCATCATATCTTTCATACCTTCACTTTTGTAATTCTAACCCTATCATTCTCAAAGTTCCCTAGCATAATAAGCTACAATGTTAAGTCACTTCATGATGTTGATACATTTCACAATATACATGTAGTTTTACTACCTATGTATAGAAATAACATCATATTATAAATCCCCATATAGGGTATATAGGAATATAAAGACACTTCCTTAAGCTAATCATGTTTCATCATTCCTAGTATATAATACTATTGATAAACATACACTCTTATAATGGAGCATATATAAATTCTTTCATTGAAAAGCATAGAACAACTTCTATTCCTTTCCATAAGCAAATACTATGATTCACTATTGCAAGCATTCTCAAGCAATTCCAATCAAATCAATCAAGACTTCATTTATTCATAAAAGACATAAAAGAAGACTAGATCCTCATACCTGTAATATGCTTAAACCAATTGACTGACTTGATGCACAACCTTCAAAAGACAACTTGCTAGCCTTCACTTTTCCACTCAAAGAGATACTTCACTATGCCCTCTTTCACAAGATAACTTAATGCTCTCACAAAGTAACTCTAATCTCTCACAAAATATAGCTCTCAGAATAGTTGCAGTAGAATAAATTTGTAGAGTAATGCATCCCAAATGAGAGAGCTATCCCATATAGAAAAATGAGATGTTGATGCCAAAAGATAAGGAATGCCAGTCGACAGTTCTAAGCATGCAAGATGACTCACCTCACACAACAAAAAGGTGGTAGAAATCTAAGTGAAAACTCAGCTTGGTATTCTACAAATCACCCCACTTTGCTTGACAATAATTCAAGACATTCAAATATGCACATGCCTAAAAGATGAGTTATCTCAACGAAACAGTCCTTTATTTATAGGCAACACATATACTATGTTGACTTGGTCATAGTCCATTCTATTGACAGAGAAAATATGAATTGACTCCACTATAATAGCATTCAAGTATGTGCTTTGAATAAGCACATT
Organism: Sequoia sempervirens; assembly: GCA_007258455.2. Lineage (NCBI taxonomy): Eukaryota > Viridiplantae > Streptophyta > Pinopsida > Cupressales > Cupressaceae > Sequoia > Sequoia sempervirens. The sequence goes on along the minus strand of VDFB02252616.1, from coordinate 80,717,303 downwards.
ACTTGTTGTTTATTCCCTTTTTCATGCATTTAAATTACTTGCACAACATGTTATTAATATATGTATATGTGTATGTATATGTATATGTGTATGTATATTTATATGTATATGTATATGTATATGTATATGCGTATGTGTATGTGTATGTGTATGTGTATATATATGTATATGTATATGTATATGTATATGTATATGCGTATGTATATGTATATGTATATGTATATGTATATGTATATGTATATGTATATGTATATGTATATGTCTATGTATATATCTATGTGTATGTGTATGTATATGTGTATGTATATGTATAGTATATGCGTATGTATATGTGTATGTGTATGTATATGTGTATGTATATGTATATGTGTATGTGTATGTATATGTATATGTGTATATGTATGTGTATGTGTATGTGTATGTGTATGTATATGTGTATGTGTATGTGTATGTGTATGTGTATGTGTATGTGTATGTGTATGTATGTGTATGTGTATGTGTATGTATGTATATATATATGTATATGTATATATATATATATGCACATATGCACACACACACACACACATATGTATACATATATATATATATATATATATATATATGCATATACATATGAGCGTTGGATGCTATGTATATGTATATATATATATATGTAGCATTGGATGCTATGTATATGTACATGTATACTCATTGATAGATAATTCATTTAAGTAATCCATTTGATACTCAAATAAATAAGACAAAGTTATCATGTTCACTAACAATAACACATGCAAATAGTCAAATAATCCATTCGATATCCAAATGATTATGACCATGTGACTATATTCGTAATAACATATTTATATACAAATATGCATATCTATACATATGTTGACATACTCGTATGGACATCCCATTATATCTGACATACACTTATATCGACATGTGAATATACCTTAAATACTCCTTCCACCATACAATCAATCATATATACAATTACTATCTTATTGATAGTAAATATATGTGTGATGCATATATACATATATACTTACATGTCACATTGTCCATTCGATAACACCATGCTCATAAGCAACCCATTCATAATCGTGCATAGGTATGTCTACCTATGTACTCTCATGTACATGTTCTCCATGCGTATAGTTTATCGTTGGCATGCATATGCATACATATATATACATTCAACATATGTTCACCTCATCAATCAAGCATAGAAACATAAGGAATAACTCATAAGTTCCAAACATATAAACGTCATCCAAGAATACACTCAACAGTAATCAAGACCCTTACCAATGCAAACACATCATACTAAGGATGACTTACCAATTGCCAACACAATAACTTGACTCAACCATTCTACTGTGAGTGTGTGTGTAAGCTCATATAGGTTTCATAAAGGTTACTCTACCAATCACTTCTCTTGAGTGATACTTCCCCTCCCTTCCGAAGGATTGAACCTGTCCCTACAACAAGCTTAGCATATTTGCAATGGTATTTAGACATTCATAATAAATCCACGTGCATCATAAAAGTTTAGCATATTCATATAGAAATGCATGTTCTTCACCAATGTAAACATATTTACACTTTCACATAATACTTATTTTAGTATTCCATTCTCTTAGCAAGCATATCAAAATCATGATTGCATTTACCATCCTATTTACTCGTGAAGGTAAAAGTAAATCAGTCATAACAAGATGGGGAGTGACAAAGACTTCGAGTAATTAACCAAATTCATACACAAGCACATAAATTTCCAAACACAATATTGTAGCTCAAATTCTATCAATATCAAATTTGAATTCTCTTCAACAGTGAAATATTATGCGACTTTTATAAATCAATTTCAAGACAATGTGATAAGAGAGATGCAAGAACAATCTTACACACAACAAATATGCTCCAAAACAAAGGTTGGATGCAAATCCATTTCTTTTATTGATCAATTTTCGATATGCACGTTCAACACAAAGATTCAAGTATGCTTCTCAAAATGGGCAATGTTTTGCTTCAAAATGTCAAAGGTCCTTTACAAAAGAAACTCCCTCATATATATAGAGGAGAGTTGAGAGCTAATAAAGGAAAGCAATAAATAATTTGACTTATTCAACAACAGATTCCGATTTGATTTAAGACTCGTGTTGTTTTTACATGTAATTACATTTTGGAAAAAAGACATGTCAAATGTTGAAAAATAAATCCATAAGCAAAATACTGAAAAATAAACTAAGTATAGGAAAGGAATGTCCATCATTATCCACCATCTTTCATCAAGAAAGCATCATATTTCTCTAGGATCGCTCAAACTTCTTCATTGTCAAGACCTAATGTATGCTTGGAGATAGCAAGAACTTTTGTTATTAAGTTCTTGATGATGTTGCAAGATTTCTCGTGCCTTTCCAAAAACACCTTAAGATTATCTAGGGTGAGTCGAATATCTAGTAATTTACCCATCGAAGCCACTGAGAAGGCTTGATCTTCAAATTCCCTCTAGATCATGGACGTGAACTCCTGGATAACTTCATCAAAAGGAAGGATTTTCTGATTATCATCAATTAATTTGCAATGCAACTCCTCCAATCTGTTGACTATATTTAAATCATTGACTTCACTAATTTTCCAAGCTGCTTGCAAGTATTTTATTAAAACTTTGACGACGTTGACCTTATGTTTCATTGTTGCCTTGACATCAATGAACATCTCCCTATAAGAACAACCCCATTCTCAACTAACACATTGAGCTTGAGTTCTTTCATCTTTGTCCAAGCTCCTAGATGATCTTTCATTTCTTGAAAATCTTCAAAAAATGTATCAATGGCCTTGTTAAATTATGCCTTTGCATTTTTCATGTTCTCCATTCTTTCCACAATTGTCTTCAGAAGATGAGTCCCTTGTTCCATCATTTTGTTAATAAAATCACCCACTGTTCTGCCCCTATAATGAGTTTTCTCACCCTTTTGTATCATAAGATATTCTATATTGGTGGCTAAGGGTTCAACTGAATCCAAAGATTGAGCAATCTTCTAGAGTACCGAGGTCAATTGCTCCACCTTGGCCTTATACTGATTCTTTACCTTCTTTTCTTGATCATACTTCTCAATGAGAGAAGCCAGTGTTGCTTGTGCATCCTCTTTGGATGACTTGTGATTCCTCTTTCCAAGCTCTACCTTGGTGATTGAGTATATAGAGATGTCAATATATATTGTTGCTTTTCCAAGTGGAGGTTGTGCAGCTTCTGCATACTTATTCCTAGCTTTATCTATCAACACCGGAGAAAGTTTCTTTTGCTTCTTCATAGATTTTTCTTTTATCGACACTAATTGATCGAAGTCAAAGTCATATGGAGAGATGAATTGCTTCTTCCTCTTAGGTGTCTGACTCCAAAACCATGGTGGAAGAGGAGAAGAACTCTCTTTAGGCCTTGCAGTCATAAAAGTTATGGTAACAAGTGGTGGGGTGTTGGTCAAAATGACTTCTAGAATCTCTACACTTGTTACATCTTGCACAAATTTAGTAATATACTTATTTAAGTTTGACTGAGAAGTTACATCAAAGGAAGGTGAAGATAAACTTGGAATACTGGAAGGGGAACCAAAAACATCCGCAAATTCATTCCCAGGGCTATCAAAAATAGATCTTGATGTTTGGAATGAATGAATGGAATGAATGGAAATAACACCTATGTAACATAAACATTAGAAACAATGGTGGCCAATGACAATGGTTTATCAACAGAAGTAGTAGGAGTAGGTATGGTAACAATGATGGGAGAAGAAGTAACTAGAGGGTCCTCTAGATTGTTCTCGCAAGGAGATATTTATGCTTCCTCATGTTTTTCTTCTTCTTCTTGCTCTTCCTCCTAAGCTGATAGTTATTTTGTTACAGTAGATGGCCCCTTAGTAGCTTGAATTTTACCCCCCTTAACAACAAACTTAATCTTTGGTTTAGAGGTTTTGTTGGAACTAGGCACATCTCCCTTATTCTTTGTTCTCATCTCAGCTTTCCTACTTGCATGGACCTTGGGTTTTTCATCTTCAAATCCAGTGATGAATTGTTTCAACCTCATTCCTTTCTTATGTAGCCAAACATTTGTATTGACAAGGATAGGTTGAAATATTTACCTAATTGAAATAATTTCCTCTAGGACCAGTAGATTGAAGGTAGAGGACTTCCTGCAATGTTGATTCTCTTATATATTATATCTAGGATGCCTTCATCATCTTCCATACCCTCTAGGACATTCACCAAATCAAGATTCTCAATCTATTTGAGAGTCAATCGACAATAATCCAATTTTCTTATTTACTTCATTCTACAATCTGCCCACACATCTTCAATTATGTGTACATGAGTGTAGGATTTCTTAATTTTATCTTTCATTCCCCTATAATCAAAATCATGCCTCCTTTTGAAAGTCTTAAAGGTGACTAGTTGCATTTTAGATTCTACAACCTTTGCTTTTGGAGAAGTAAGAATTGAATACTTACCTATAGAGAGAGGAAACTTAAAATCTTTCTTATGGGATTTAATCTTCTTACTGTGAACAACCATTAGTTTTTTGTAAAGCTCCATAAGGATGATCTTGTCATTGGGGTATGTTGGGAGCATGTAAGGATAACTCATAAAACAATCAACTCTCAAGTATGTAAATGTTGGAAGTTGTAAATACAAGAAACCATATCTATTAACTATGTGAAACTCTTTTTTTCTCCAATTCCTTGTCAAATGAACATAGAAAATTAGCAAAGAAGGCATCATTGACTCTTCAAAAATGATGAATACTTTTATCTAGGGTCAACTGAGGATAGTAATGATATATTGAAATATGTCTTTTATCACCTTATGATGTTAGACCTGGAAACTCCTCATGGATGTTGCAACATATACCAAATAGGAGGTCATGTAGAAATTAAAGGAAGTGGGTACCTTGACCATTTGTTCATGGATAGCATCACTGATTTATCGTCCCCAATAGATTTGTTGCTTTCTCTTCTTAATAACATGAATATATAAGAACATCCAATCTTGAAAGATAGAGGAGGTAGGAAAACCTTTAACCCTACTGAGAAGGGTAATCAAATCATTGATTTCTTCAATAAAATCACTTTGAGGGAAACTCTTCAGTCATCTTGCAATGCTTTTCCATGGGTTTTTCAACCATCTGGCATTGATTGTCCTTTTACAGTTATTGGGATCATGATCATAATGTGCCTGTGCTTTCTCAAATTTTAGATTAAGATATTTGTCAATGCTTGGACACTGAAAGATCAAATGAAAGAAATCTACATCAAGCTTGATAATCATATACCTATTTGCATCCTCGACACTTCTATCATCTTGGTTATAGTGCACATGGCCACTACAAGTACAAACTCAAGATCATGTGTGGTAACTAGGAAGGAGGACACCAACTAAATATTACTTTCAACTATTTATCTCATCCCTTTGGTCAAAGGTTGCTTCTTGGTCCACTCCAAAAACTAGGACATATCCACATGTCCTATTTCAGTATCCTTAATTTCATCAATTTTTGAAGACACTGAAGTCATAGGAAAAACCCCTTGGTATTTTCACTTCATGGCTTTAGCTTTGCTTGGATAAGGCTCATACATTGATTGAGTTGCTTTGTAACTTAAGTGCGAAGGAATCAGATAGTATGCAAAGGAAACTGTAGAAAGAAGGTAAAAATTCTCAGTGTTAGAATTTTTTTGGGTTACATGCACAAGTGGGAAAATTTTGAGCAACCACATGGGTTTGAAGGGCTTAGGCGCAATGGTGGAAAAAAATTGAGCAAATGTGGGTGAACTGGCCACTTGGAAGTGAAGGTAAATTTTTTTTTAGTGTTAGCATGAAAATTTGGATTATGGTGTAATGACACTAAAATTTGATGCCTCTGCATGTGTTTTTAACTTTGAGTACAATCGCACTAAAATTTGGAGCTCCTACACATTGTTAAGTCAAAAAGTTGCAAGGGTGAAGAAATTCTCCACCCCTACATGGGGTAAACCATTTTAAGTGCAAAGTCAGCAAATTTTTCTGACCTTACATATGAGTAAAAAGTCTAAGTGTATGAGCATGAAAAAACTTCGCCTCTCCACTTAAGGTTTCGATCTTAGTGCATGGTTGGAAAATTTTACCAACTTTGCACTTAAACAAAAATGGGTAGGACTTCATATGAAGTAGTGGAAAAAATTACTGCTTATACATGTGAGAGTAAAGTATTACATGTGACGTTGAAAAAAATCATCGACGTTGCAAGTAATAAATAATAAGGTTGCTTTATCAGTGAAATTCACCGATCTTACATTTAACCAAAAATTGGACTAGTCTAGTGGTCGGACCTTGCATACTCTGGTGGTGAAATTTAGTGCCATTACATGAAAGTTACGACAAACTTGTACGTTTTCTAATGTTAAATGTCGGGTCGGGGTAACACCTCGAGGGTACATATTATGATAAAACTAGTTTGTTTGTGCAATGTAGGGTTTAATACTTGTGGTGCACAAAGGTATAATGTATGTGTTTTTTGCAAACAAAAATTGAAACTCAAACCTCATGACAATGTTTGGTAGTTTGTATCTCAATCAAAAAGATGCTACACGGGATTCAAAATTTGCAAGGTAGCACAAACTTATGGATAATCAAGGAGTTGAGGTATGGGTTTAAACCTAAAAAACAAGCAATCAATAACCAATTTTAATAGGGAAAAATCCTAACACTAGGGTACAGACTAAGGCAAAAATAGAAGAAACAACCATAAAACTACAAGAAAATAAAAGGAAAGAAAAATAGCCATTAACCTATAACAACCCTAAACAAAACATTACATACAAAGAAATAAATAAATAACAAAAAATAAAAAGAAAATAGTGCATACCCGAAAACATTGAAAAATAGTGTAAAACCCAAAAGAAAATGGTGAGAAATCCAATCCACAAACTCACTTGAATGAAAACAATATCTCAATGACCCCACAAAGAATGAGGGAGGGCATAAATGAGATTGAAATAAAGAAAAAATCAATTAAAACTAAATAAAACCCCAAAATAATGCATTAAAAATGCCTATTAATGCAAATTGTGCAAACTTAAGTTGCAATGGCAGTAAATTTTAATGCACATACACTTTTTTTAAAATATGGTGAAAGACATGCAGGGGCACTGAAATTCAATACTCCTACATATTTTATTTTTTCATCAAGTGTGAAGGGGCACTGAATTTTAGCACTCCTACATGTGTAGAAAAATTAGTAACACTTACTAAATTTTGCAAATTTCTTCCCATTGCAAATTTTGAAAAATAGAAAGAGGTTAATGCTCGAAATGAATTTTTGAGGCTTGGGACTACGCACGAGAGCAAGTATGATTTTCCTCATTTTACGTGCTTAGAGGATGGAGGACATAGGATATGAAACAAACAAATTTCATACGGGTTATCCCACAAATTGAGTGCAACTAAATTCAAGGATAACAAAACCAAAAGTAGGGAATCTGACACAGTGGATTCCCACACCTACACAATTACATCTAGGCTTAGTATCAAAAGGCAAGAAGATCATCCCTAAAAATATCATCTACATCATAATCAAGAGCATTGACTACATATGGTATAATATATGTCAGATGTCACATCTAAAATATTTGCAATATCAAAAGCATCCATAATAGGATGCTTAAACAAGGGATTGATAATACACAACACAAGTCTTAATACCTTCTAAAAATAACAAGAAGAAACATGTTGGTGTTGCCTGCAAAAAGAACATCGGTTCATGTCAAGATAGTGAATTGAATCGTGTCCATGATGACCATGATGAGAATATAATTTGGAACAATTTTTGGACAACCGAGGGAATTGTAATTCACTAACACACATGTGAAGACTCGTCTAGGCATGGATTAATAATTCTATTACACACAAAGTGGATGGGTTAAGAATACATAGGAATGTAAGATGCCAAAATATGTTTGAATCTAACACCACATTTTCCTTGATTTATTTTATGAGACTCCAAAACTTGCACAATGAATTTCAATTGAGAAGTACGAGTTATATTTTTTCTCAATTTCTTCTCATGGAAATAAATTATTTAAGTGATCACTTCTTGTATTACTCCACATGCTATGGTTTTTCCCCCTTTCTAACATGCAACTTTACATCTAGGGTAAGCACTTTATTTAAATAATTTACCTACTCATCAATCATTTTACTCCACTGAAGCTAAAATAGATATGAGGGTATGATATTCACTTTGATATCTTTTATCCCCTCACGTTTTTGATATGGTGCATTCTCCTTGAAATTGTCTCCTCACCCAAGATATGTTGAGCTTTATTTAAATAAATTCTACTCATCAATCATTTTATTCCATCAAAGCTAAAATATATAGAAGGGTATGATATTGACTTTGATATCTTTTACCCCTTACAGTTTTGATTTGGTGCATTCTAATTTAAGAATTTGGCTACTCACCCAAGATATGAACTACTCTATTCAAATAAAATCTACTCATGAATCATTTTTCTCCACCAAAGCTAAAATAGATACAAGGGTATGATATTGATTTTGACATCTTTCATCCCCTTAGGTTTTTGATACAATGCATTCTCCTCTAATTCATTGGCTCCTCACCCAATATGTGTTGCTCTATTTGATGACAATGTTGCAACCTTTGTGAAGGGTTTGACATCTTGTTTATTAGAGGGCTTGGTGCAAGATTTGATGACCACCATCCCTAGTGAATACTTTTCTATAGTTGTGTGCCCTTATTTGGGTCATCTTATTTATGATAAACTTATCGTGGGCACCAATGCTTCTATGAATTTTGTAGATAAAGACAAGTCTTTTGGGGTTTGTATGTCTCTAATTTACTTCCTAATGATTAAATTAGACTCAACACCTCTTATAGTTTTGGAACCAATGGTTTTTGAAGAAGAGTGATATTTAGAGTTTGGATTGATGCATCAATTCCAAAGTCTTTGGCCAAGTCTAGTTAAGTTACACACATGGTTCTACAACTCCTAACAACCATTGATTTCTAATGATTTGGTGATTTATCCCTATGCATATGGTTTTTTTGTAGTTATGTGTCATTCAAAGGAAGACTGCCAAGTTTTATGATAATTTTGTTGAATGTTTGGGGCTCAATATTGGTCTATGTGAAGTGGTCCCTAAAGTTTATTACACCTTTTCTTCTTTTTCTTTAGCACTTATATGGGTATGATTGTCATATCTTCGACTCCATTTTTGTTATCATTCTAGATTTTCTAGTATTGAAAATGCCTTGGATAGACTTGTTTCTATTACTGTAAAAATCCCTTATAATTTGTTAGTTGATATAGATTTTCTAGTCTTAAAAACAATATTTGATGATTACTTATGGAAACAATTTTTGGATTAAGAAAATATAGCATTTATTTGTAGACCATGCTTCTCTTATGGTCATAGGGTGGATGCTTTCTCACATAAAAAGGTGCAAAGAGGCACCTTTTTATATGGTAGACTAATGTGAAGCATTGTTATCAATGATATATGTCATCCCTTTTTAATTAGATTCTCCTTGCAATGATTCTCCTGATTAGGATCCCCCTCTCAATTTTTATTTAAGTTATTTGCCTCCTCTTATAATCATGCACTCTTCCTTATTGATCTAGTCAATTTTACCTATTTTTGAATGCAATGCATTCCTTGTTCCCACATATGGAGGCTCACTCTACCTATAATAGTCTCTCCTCCATCTCTTCCCTTGCCTAAAGCTACTCCTAGAGGCTCAACTTGAGTTATAGGAGGATCTTTTAAATCTTGTAGTTTAATAGATGTCACATTCTCCAAACCCATATATCTCCCATTCTCTCTCCCTTTTATTCGAGCCCTAGATTCATCATTTTTTAATGAGAAAGATGGATATGTTGGTTGGACTCCCTTGTCCAAAGGTTGCTTTAGCAAATAAATTTTTATAATATGATCCTCCTATCTCATAGGAAGAGGGGGTTGGTTTAAATTTGTAAGACTTTGCTTCATAGGTGTGATTTTTAATTCTCCTTTTTGTGTCACGGGCTCTTGCCTTTTACATCACTTATTTATTTTCACTTTAATATGTTCAACTAGCTTGAAATTTGTAATGTTTTTTTCTAGTTTGGGTGGGGGCTCCAACAAAAACCCCATAAGCTATAAAAAATAATCCATTCATGCATATACCTCTCTACCTAACCAAGCCACATGAGCAAACTATGAATGACATATTTATTGACAATATCAATCATTTAGGCATAAGCATAGTGAAAAATATTTAATATACACTTATGAAAAAATGTTTAATAATTGTTTATGATAGTGTACCAGAATAATTTGTATTGAATGTAATAGTTGCAGAGAAGTTAAATGACAGTGTACCAAGTGTAAATTTCTTGACTTGTATGTTAACAGAGAATCTACAGGCTTACAACATAGTTTCAAACTTTGTTCAACAATAAAGGCATGGATGATAGAGCAACATGATCCACTCAATATTTTTGTAGACTTTGGAAAACATTTGTAGACACCTTAGAAAAGACTTTATTAATGCAAACATTGCAAATTATAGTACACACAGTCCAAGCACTTTATTTTGGGATAATCTTTTAAACCAATAGTCTTTGGAAGGGATTGACTATAGATTTTGGCATATGTTGGTAGAATTCACTTTGTGGATAAATATTATAAATGGTAGATTGGAATAGACTATACTAGCACTTGTACCTAAAGAAGGTTCAAGGATTACGGTCATAGAAAATTAGGTGTATGCTAATATGTTAGAGAGTATGTGTTTGTGCATGGATGCGCTGCAAATTCTAGTTGCATGTGGTTAGATTAAATAGTTAATAATAATTGCTAAATAATGGAATAAAATAAACTTAGAAAAATCTAGATTTTTCCTTAAAGAAATTAAGTATTATCTGATTATGAAATATTTGCATACAAATTTAAAACATAAAGCAATGTAAATGAAAAAATAAAGTTACCATGAAATTGATAAAAAATACTGCAAATGGAAATAGAATGTTCCCATCAAGTTGTCAAAACAATATTTATCTGACTTTTATGTGATAGGTGAGATTTTGAAGGCTTTTATTTGATATTTGGAGGCTTTTACCATTGAACGACAACTGGTTTATTATTAAATGGTAGTTGAAACTTGTTTTTTGACAACTCAATAGTAGTTTGCAAGCATGAGACTTGTTTCAAGCTCAAATCTCACACTATATGTAGCCTATCAGCTAGTTATCAATTTTGGTATAGTGCTAGTAATTAAAATTTACAAAAAAATGTTATAGGCTTTCAACAAAGTAAACATTTTGAAGAAGAACGAATATTATAGAATTCAATTAGTAGAATTTAACTAGTTATGTTCTTTATATTGAACTCTTGCATCTAAGAGTTAGATTTCACAATTTACTTATTTTTTCCTCTCAAGAAAAACCACTTTATATGCACATATTGTCAACAATGAAACATTTTGTACTTTGATACCACGTGATAAGATAAGATACAAGAATGAAGAGAAACAAAAAAAGATTTAAGATTAATAGACAAAATATTATAATCATTGAAATAATGAGAAAAAGGGGGAAGGGGATAGGAAGACCTAGAAATGAGGAACCTATGCCAAAAAGCACAAAGGGGGTTTGCACCTAATCAAAATCCCACCTTTCTCTATTTCATTAGGAAGAGAGAGAGTGTCAAAAATTATTAGAATTGACCTACAACCCTTAAGGTTAGTCAACACTAAGTTTGGAAATTTTGCTACCCTAAACTTCCTTATGACAAAATAAAATAAAATATGATTGAACAATAGTTTTGGGAGAAGAATAAAAGTGCATTAACAATCCAATTTATGAGATCTATCACTTGAAACACAAAGTATTATGATAATACTATCAGAAACAATAACCAACTAGCAAATCTAAGAAGGTTAAAATATTGTGTACCTATCACCAAAAACATCGTAAAGCGTCCTACTCAGGACTGATTTTCCCAAGGGCGAATGGGTCTTTATACAGGGCTCTAAAAATTCTTTTTGTAGTCCTTTGATGTCAAATCTAAGCTTATGATTCCCCCAGGTTTGACTGCCGAAAGGCCAAAAATAAAACTTGTAGGTGAGTTTTCATATCTTGACAATTTTGATGACGACTTTGTAAAATTACACTTTTGATCCAATTCCAATCCTTGCTCACCTACAAGTCTACAAAAACATGAAGACGAAAAAATGTTTGTTTTTGGTGTATAAGGGTTTTCCTTGGTCAAACCCTAGTTTGGTAATTAAACCTTGATAATGAAATGGAATCATAAATGAAAGGAATGATGAATGAACAAAGCTTGTTGCAACTCACCAAACAATTTAATGGTTGACCTTAGAGGACTGAAGTCTAACACATCACTCCAAGGATTAGATATTGCATGAAATGGATTGATTGGATGCTTGATTTGACACTTGATTTGATGCTTGAAAACTTGAAACCTATATCACAATGTTAGCTCAAAAAATGCATGAACACACATAAATCCTAAAATCATGATAAGATCTTGAATGTTGCAATAATTGACTAATAAATCTACTCTCCAATGCTCTTGACAATAATATTTGTTCTTGTGTAAGTTGTCTTAATGTTGCTTTAAGTGTCAGTACTCCCTTTGTTCTTACAATACATTTGAAAAATGGAAGAATGTTAGGAAAGGTGTCTCAACCTTGTTCCTAATGTTAAGTATAAAAATAATAATTTCAAAAAAAAAAACATGTAAAAACTTAGTTTTTGGACTATAAACTTTATTTTTGGACAAAATAAATATTTTAATTTGTTTAACATCACTTCTAGGGATGCTTGTTGCATATAAATTTCCAAAATCTATAATTAAAAAAAGGGGCCCTAATGACCTCCTAGAGTAAAAGTTATGGCCTTTGGAAGTTGGTCCTCTTGAGTTGTGAGGGGGAGTTATACTTGTTGACCAACTTATGATGCATGTCATGAAAAATCACAATATTTCTTTGAATATCCAAATAATGAATCCAAAATGCAATGCTCAAGTTGGTTGTGGATCATAGCACACTTATGATCTGGTGGAAGGAATATGCTATTTTCAACTTGTAAACTTGTCTTGGGATTTGGGTGTTAGTTTTATAAGTATTTGGGCACCACATTTTTGGGTGGTTTTGGCTTGTGGTTTTATAATTACCATTTAATAGTTTCATGCATTAATTTTCCTATTCATAGGGTGCTTGAGTTAAAGGTACTAATAATTAGTTTGTAGGCATTGTTATGTTGTTATAATTACTCTAGATTTCTATTTGGTGACAATTGTATAAAGATTTTTTCTATAAGTGTATTACAATTGAATTTAGATTACTAAATAATACATTGGTTGCTTTGGAGTGTACAGTTTTCCTCTCAACATGGTTTTTCACATGTACACCTATGTTGTATAATTTTATTTATGTTTTCTCATTATTGTAATTGTAAAGATCTGAAATTTGCACAATACTCTCATTAGCTTAGGAATTGTTTCTACATATTTTGCTTCCTCTCAATGACTAGTCAATTTTTTATTAATACATTGGGATGCATCATTCTATATTTGATAATTAGGCATAAATAATTCCTAGTTTATGTCATATTATCCCATAGATACGATGCATTACTTAGAAGACCATGGATTAAACAACGTAAAGTTGCTTCAATGTTGCATTGGTGTGTTAATTTGGACATGAAGGAAAAATAGTGAACATGTTGAAAGGACTCATTATAAGCCAATTTTGGATTCCATTCACTTTACATTAGACACATATGTGAAAACACCTCTATATGTACCATACGAGAGATGATCTTGTACATTAATTTTATGAATGCACTTAGATGAGAAATAAATAATACAAAAATTATTGGACAAAGAAGCTTATCCTCCAAAATTTAAAAACCCTCATGTTGTACATCCTACAAATACTAAACACAAGGGTATTGACATATGCAAAAAATATTGGACAAAGAAGCTTATCCTCTAAAATTTAAAGAGCCTCAAGTTCTGCATCCGAAGATAATTAAACATAAGGGTATTGACATATGCAAAAAATATTGGACAACCTCAAGTTGTACATCCTACAATAACTAAACACAAGAGTATTGACATATGCATGTCATTTGATAATCACTATGAAGAACCAAATAATTTTGTGCCAAGTAAAGAAGCAAATAATAAAATAGATGCTTCAAAAGCCCTCATTTCATACCAATAATGATTCGTGGATTCTAAAGACAAGTGTTTTATTACAACAATGTGGAAAATTTTCAACACAACCCCCGCCAAAAAATCAACAAAATTTGGTAAAGAACAACATATCTTATTACTATCAATTGATATAATACTTACAAAAAAATACAAATCCTTGAGGTGATGAAACACATGTTATTGAAGAAACAATTAACAAAGGAAAAATATTATAACCAAAGAGGAAGAGTATGATGATTTGTTTTGGTAATGGGATGATCTTTTAGAGTAGGATCCTCTTAGATTTGTCCCATGATTCATAAACATTCCTATAGACTCCATATCTATATATCTATATTTTTAGTTCGCATTTTGCTTATTTCCTTACATTGTTCTTTTTTACTGTGCCTTATTTGTTGTGTTATCATTTTCACCTTTTGTATTGAGATTCATGCTTTGTTTCTTTTCCCCCTATTTGGGGTAATCTTTGGCATGTAATTTTTCGTCCTTAGCAATTTACTTTTCTTTATGTGTCATGCATTTTGATCTCATATTCTACTTCTTTGAATGTCTATTTTGTCTTTTTCTTTTGCTCCTTTTTCATCCTTATCACTGTTGATGTTCTCTTGCTCCTTATTCGCATATACTTCCATGATATTTATTCCTCATTCTACACACTTTTGATGTCTACTATATGCTTCAATGATATATTTGTAATTGTCTCATGCATACATACTTATGAATTCATGTTCATTGGTTCATGCTTATCATTTTTTCATGTGTATGTACAAACATTCTTATGAGCCTTGACATGCATTTAACTTATAAGTCTCATATTATTTCAATAATTTATTAGCTTATGTGTTTTCATAATCATACCCTATTCACTTGTGCTTATAGACCCATCCTTCAATTCGATCATATATTTGATACATTTACATAATTTTTATTTAGCATTTAGGGCCATATTTTCCTTTATGATTTTCCTATAATAAGAGTAACACCTTTGTTGGAACACAATGATCTGCTGAGAGGGGGGTGAATCAATAGATATTAAAACTTTTAATCTTGAAAACTTTTTTGCAGATTTAACCTTAAAACTCAAATGTGTAGATTAAAACATAAACCAATATAGTTGTTGTCACCTAATATTGCGACCCTATTAAGTTGCATAAATTAGCTTACTGGTGAAACATGGGTTCCTTTCGAGGTTGTGGGTTACCTATGATGAAAAGGAACCTCCAAAGAGGGTTGGTTCCCTAATAATTTCACCTAATCTAACTAAACTAATGCTTTGTTGAGGAAAAAAGTAAGAAGGAGATATGAAAATGAACCTACTTTTTCCTAAGGTGATGCACCAAATGATTTTTCTCAAAACTTATAATGTTGTTTTGAACTTAAAATGATCAATAATTTAAACTCAACATTTACACAACTTATTATTTCGTATGTTTTTTCAAAAGTGTTTCATAATAAGGCTTGGTAAGCTAAAAATAGTGTTAGAAGGAGCTAGAAGTGCTATCACAACATAAACTCTATTCCTAACTGATTAACACAATTTATGACCTGCAAAAATGCATACTTTCTACTTAAAGGCAAGGAAAATAGGACAAAAATCAAGGGGAAAACATCACCACAAGATTACTCATCAACTATCTAAAATATTTTCATAATAAAATAGCAATGAGAAGGTAAAAATAGTTCATTTTATTGAGAAAAAAGATGTTACATACAACTGTATAAGCTTGAAAATGGAGTTACAATTTATTGTCCTAGCATGAAAGAACTTGAAAAAAATTACAATAAATTACTGAGAGAGAAAAGAACTAGTGAATTTTTTTCCAAAGGCTTGCCTTTATGATGTTCAACAGTTGCAAGAAGATAGGAACATGTGTTGAGAAAGAAAAGATAAGTCTTCATTTCATCTTGTTGGGTCAATCTTCTTTTGGTCGTCCAAAATAGATACGCCAACTTTTTAGCCCTTTAAACTACTCCAAAAGGTTGTTTGAGTGGTGAAAAATTCATTCCTTTCTCTCCTCTACCACCAAGGCTTCACAAACAACTCTTAAAAGCTTGTATCTACTCTAAAACTGGGTCAAACTACCTCTTTATTCTCTCAACTTTGTTGGACAACTCATTCAACCTCCTAGATGCTCTCCAACTGCTCATTACTCTCCAAATTGTTGCAACTACCTTGACCTTTTCATGAATGCCTAAACTACCCCTTGAAAATCTTAACTTTTTGTCCTTGTCATCCTTTCATGAAGTTCTAGAAGTTTTGGTCGTGTAAGGCAAAAAAAGCCTTCATTTTAGGCCTCAAAACTGCTCTTTGCTGCCTTCTTGTGCCTTCAAACTTCAACCAACTTTAGTCATAACCTTGTAGGCATCTTAGAAAGGCTAAAACTAACTAAAAATGTTGCAAAATTGAACCTTCTAGCTTGACAGTTGCCATATTCACTCTTTGTCTTGCACTTTACACAAGGTCTTACATAGTCATCGAAATCATTACCCCAATACACAGTCAAGTTATACAAAGTTACAAATTTCTATCAAGAAACATAAACTACAACCCATAAACTCATTGTGCATAAAGCTATAGTCATAAACCACTGCACAATGTTTAGTGAACCTACATATATATGCATAAAAGCAAGTGGGAAGTACCCATGAAAATAGTTGCAACTTTTGTTTTATGACTATCACTTTTGAATGTTCATTTTGTGACTACATTTATTTTCCTTATGAAAGTCATTTGCAAAATTTATTTCACTGTCTACCATGTGAACTTCTAAATTTGATCGTTGGCCCTCACTTTTTTCATGCTCGGAAACACTTATCTTGAAAAACATTCCCTTAATATTTACCAAACTAGCAACAAAGAACACCTTCAAAGGACCCCAATAGTCTTTCATGATAAGGCTCACACTTTGAGAAACCATGCCTACAATAGCTATAGATAGAAACATGAGTACATAAGTAAACATAAACAATAGTGTCTGGTCCTCTGATGAATCCCTTTCATCAGGATGACTGTCTTATTTGCACTTAAACATAGTAGAATATCATTGTTTGGTTTCCATTGTTGTCATTTCATTATAGAACTTTGATTTTGGATGATCTCATGTATAGTCCCCCTATTCATGCATACTTAGTCATCATTCCATTTCTCTTAACTGTCATATAGGTGTCTATCACTCAATTATATGTAACTACCATATCAATGATTGTATTTTTTTCACTTTTATGTTTCCTTTAATTCCACAAGGAAATAGACATTTGTAGGCATGCTAAGTAAATTGAAATTTCCCCTCTAGAACTTGGTTATGGTGGCACTATTGGCAAGATAGATCAAGAAAAAACTTCACAAATAGACATCAATGCAGTTATCATCTCAGGAAGCATGCCATACAAAGAAAGAATATAAACAACATCAACACATATTACTCCAAAAGTACAATATATGACACATTTATGAGTGAAACAGAGGGAGTGGCCCCTTCATTGAATGCATACCAACACTAACTTGGAAAATAATTCTAAGGTTGTTGCCCCTAACTAAAGACCATCACCCTATTATTCATTGTCAAATTGCTCATCATGAGGACTGCTCTCTTAGAAGGATTTCTTTAGGCAACATAAACATGTGCTCAAAATCCATCCATCTCTCCATAATTTTGCATCAAAGTTGAAGTCACTAGGTGCAAGCTCACCATTCTTGATAACCACACCATATCACATGTATTCTAAAACATTACCTTTTAAAATACCTTGTTAGATGACTGACACATAGGGAATACTATCTTCCATTAGAAACCCTTGTCTTTTTGTTTGCACAGTCCCTTCACTTATTGTCCTAAATCTTTCTTAAAGAGACATGAACTATGCATCATTGTCATGAGTCTTCATCACTATCATTTTGGATTGTCAGCATGTCTTAACAAAATTTGTGATATATGCATGCACAACAAAATTCTTTGTAGGATCCTTGGTACTGCCACGGTGAATGCTTTAAGATATCCCTATGACTATAAGAACCCTTACAGGTTCAAATTGATTTTTTTTCTCTTTGTTGCACTTAAAATCTTAACTTTGTTTACAACAAGGGTTTATAACATGTAGTTCGAAAGGTTCCAAGCATAAACAACAAGAAATAAACTTGAACATAGATTTTAGGCAAACAATAAAGATGAACATAAACAAGGATGATCATACCCAACAATGATAGCTTGTCTTCTTTGATTGAATTGAAATTTGATTACAAACAGAGACAGTTGGAAAGTACAGTCAGTTAGGTCTGATTTGAGTTTTAGACCTTCAATTACATCCAATTGTGCTAAAGCACAAGACCAAACCCTAGTTTTATGGATGGGAGATGAAGCTAAGTGAAGTAGGATGAGATGCCAAGCTGGAGATGACTAAAAATCAACTGTAATAGCCCACTGGAGATTTTAGATGGCCAAGAACTCCTCGAATATGATAATGAAATCAACTTGAGGACTGTTGTAACAAAAATATGGTTATGCTTGAAGCTGGAAATCGCCAAAATTATCCTTCTTTGTCATGCGAACCTCTTGAAAACCTCCTTCCAACAAGTAAAGATGATAGTGCCACAAAATAATGTCACAATCTAAAACTAAAACTTCACCAAACCAATCTGTTTAAGCTCTATAATGAAATCTACTTGAATTCATCTAAGATGGTGGATTGGGGACATCACCATACCACGATATTCAAGGGAGCATCACCTTGAATGGATTGAAAATTACTTCCAGTTAGGAGACAACTCTCTTCAATCATAATAGCAACACAAAAAACATGTCTCTCTCAACCTCCCAAACCTTCTTAAATAAGGTTCCAAGTCAAAACTTCCCCAAGAAGAGAATCATATTTTATTATTAAAATATTCACTTAACTTTAGGACTAAGGCACATTAAACTGCCCTAAGCCAAGATCATATTTTATTCCATTAAAATATTTGCTGCCTTCATCACTAAGGCATTCTAGTCACCCTTGGGGAAAGGTCAGATTTTCCCTTATTAAAATATTCATGACTTCATGGCTAAGTTTCCCAAACCATCTTAGGAGAGGATTTGATTGCTTTTTTTAAATATTAAAACATTTCAATTTGGAAGCTTCCTTGAGCTGCGCAAGGGAGAGATCAGATTTGATCTCAAAATATTATATTTTGGTCGCTTCTCCCTTAAGTCTTCTAAATTTCCATAGGAAGGGGAATATTCTACAAGTAGATTTGATTTGATGAGGTTGACTCACCTCCTTGTTTGCTTGGTCTTGCAAATAAACCTCTTTGCTTGCTTTGACTAGCAAGTAGACCTCCTTGCTTGCTTTGACCTCCTTGTGTGCTTTGACTTACAAGTGGACCATGAGATAATGATAGAATAAGATGTACATTATACTTTTCTTGGATTAAGTATAATTATCTCTTAGCTCTCTAAACACATCTTACCAAAATTTGATTCTCTTGGCCAAAATGATTCCCTAATCACACCATTTAACCCACAAGAATGTTGGATGGGCTAGAATCAGGTTACCATGATATCACTCTAAGAATGGAGACATTACAGTCCTCCCTTCCCAGGATTGCTTTCCCTCGTGCAATCGCCATACAACCCGCTACTCCACTCTAATTAGTATGCCAATACATCATAACACTTGAAGCAACTCATCACGATCACTGAATATCAATGCATCATTCATGTCAATACTTGGATCCCAAATCAACCTATCCATCTAGCTATAAGAGCATCAATAGATATTTATCATGACACAATCATCACATATCATCCATCTGTATAAGTAGACCATTAAAAAGATGTGAAAAACAACTCCCATATGCACATGGATCAACTCATTAGGCCACCAAATGTCATTGTCGTAACTCAAGCCAAAAAAGAAAATGAAGTCATAAGTATCAGCATACCAATACATGTGAAAGAAATCCATGTCATACTCCATGTTCATCAAATAGATATGCCTCCACACACTCTCAAGAAACTGATTAGTTGATGTAGACCCTAAAAAATTAGAAAGTGCCTTGGAGTTCCAAGTAGGACAACTACTAACCCCAGACGAATCAATGAAGATGAAGTCACCCAACAAATAGAAAGTTGCTATATCATAATAAATTAGTGACATAAACAACGATGAGTTATGGATGCCTTCAACACCCATCAAAGACAACTCTTGAGTGGCTAGTCCACTACAGGTGTCATCAAAATCAACAACTGAAAATTATGAAGTCATCATTAAACCATCCAAAAGAGTAATAATAGTTGTAACACTTGTTCTTTACATATTCGATCAACAAACTCAAGAATATTATCTCTATCAGAAAGCAGGTTCAAATATTTTGATTTAAGTGTTTCAAGAGCCTCTTTGACTACACACCAATCTTCAAGTGAAGATCTTCTTTCCATGCCCATTTGTCTCCTTTTAGCTTGTTCCCTCCAAATGTGATCCTCAACAAACTTATGTATGCAATCCAAGTGAGTCAAGGAATGTACAATTTTATCTTCAATGACTAACAATTGATTCTGTAATTCCAATGTTGAACCATCATTAGAGATTGATTCAAATCTTCCAACAAACTCCCCATCAACATGCTCATTAATTGACTCTTCTGAAAAGACACTTGGTTCTTCAATTTTCATGGTTTATGATTTTTCCTCTTCTCCGTTATTATGTTCAAATGACAGGGAAGCATCAAATTGAAGCATTGAATCATCACCAATGGTTGTTTTAAAATCTTCATTAGCATACTTTTCATCTTGCATCTTTGAGGAATCAATCAACTCTTCACTTGGCATGGGAATTTCCCACTCATAATCTGAATTACCTTCACAAGCATGGTGAAGATACTCCTCATTAGGTGTTATCCTAAAAATTATAGTAGCTTTAACTTGTTCAACCTTTGAAGGTTCACCATTTCCCACATCTTCATTAGGACTCTCTACTTCAATGCTCTCAAGATTTATTGCAAAGTCACCTTCTAGCAATTTATCAATCATCTTCAACTCATCCTCAAAAGCAGTGGCATCTTCAAGGTCTTCATCAAATGAATGACTCGCAAAGTCCAGCACTTCATGCTCACTCACTTCATCAAAGCAAGGCTCAACTTCACTAATTTCTGATGGAGAATTTTCCAAATAAAAAAACTCCTCTATGCATGTCTCTTGATTTGTGATCCTCTCTTCATCATACAAAGGCTCAAACTCATTTTTTCTAGCTATCAAGTCTTCATCTTCATTGTTCTTATCATGACTTGGTCGCAATAAACAGGTGGTAGGAGTTCCTATTTCACAATCTATGTTGTTCCCACATATGCATTTAGATGTCCAAGCTTCCTGGCATGTGAAACAACGTTGCTCTCTTCTCAACTGTCCCACATCTACAATAAGGTTATCCTAAAACTGTTGGAACATTTGTTGTTGCATTGTTCAAGGTCTTTCATTATTTTATCTAGTCTAGGTGCCTTTTCCATCTTTTGTCGAGTAGGAAGGAAGGTAGGTAACAATCTTACATCCTTAATTCTAGCCATGAAACTAACTCGCAATCCAAACTGTAGTGTACCCAATTGATTTCACCCAATAGGCTGCCAGGTATCTAGCTTTGATACCACTGTAAGAACCCTTACAAGTTCAAACTGATTTTTTTCTCATTGTTGCACTTAAATTCTTAACTTTGTTTACAACAAGGGTTTATAACACGTAGTTTGAAATATTCCAAGCATAAACAACAAGAAATAAACTTGAACATAGATTTTAGGTAATAAACAAAGATGAGCATAAACAAGGATGATCATACCTAGCAATGATAGATTGTCTTCTTTAATCGATTTGAAAATTGATTACAAACAGAGAGCGTTGGAAAGTACAGTCAATTAGGTCTAATTTGAGTTTCAGACCTTCAATTACATCCAATTCTGCTAAAGCACAAGACCAAACCCTAGTTGTATGGATGGGAGATGAAGCTAAGTAAAGTAGGATGAGATGCCCAACTGGAGATGACTGAAGAGTGACTGTAGCAGCCCACTGGAGATTGTAGATGCCCAAAACCTCCTCAGATATGATAATGAAATCAACTTGAGGAATGCTATAACAAAAATATGGTTATGCTTGAAGCTGGAAATCACCAAAATTATCCTTCTTTTCCATGCGAACCTCTTGAAAACCTCCTAGCAAGTAAAGATGATAGTGTCACAAGAAAAAGTCATAATTTGCAACTAAAACTTCACCAAAGCAATCTATTTTAGCTCTATGATGAACTATAATTGAATTCATCTCACATGGTGGAATGGGGACATCACCATACAATGGTATTCAAGGGAGCATCACCTTGAATGGACTAAAAATTACTTTCAGTCAAGAGACAACTCTCTTCAATCAGAATAGCATCACAAAAAACATGTCTCTCTCAACCTCCCAAGCCTTCTTAATTAAGATTCCAATCCAAAACCACCCCAAGAAGAGAATCAATTTTTTTATATTAAAATATTCACTTAACTTCAAGACTAAGGCACCTTAAACCGCCCTAAGCCAAGATCATATTTTATTCGATTAAAGTATTCTTTGCCTTCATCACTAAGGCATTCAAGTCGCCTTTGGGGAAAGATCAAATTTTCCCTTATTAAAATATTCATGACTTCACGGCTACATTTCCCAAACCATCCTAGGAGAGGATCTGATTGCTTTTTTTAAATATTAAAACATTTCAATTTGGAAGCTTCCTTGAGCCATCCAAGGGAGAAATCAGATTTGATCTTAAAATATTATAATTTGGTTGCTTCTCCCTTAAGTCTTGTAAACCGCCATAGGAAGAGGAATCTTCTAGAATAATATTTGATTTGATGAGGTTGACTCACCTCCTTGTTTGCTTGGTTTTGAAAATAGACCTCCTTGCTTGCTTTGACTAGCAAGTAGACCTCCTTTCTTGATTTGACCTCCTTGTGTGCTTTGACTTACAAGTGGACCATGAGATAATGATAAAATAAGATCAACATTATGCTTTTCTTAGATTCAGTATAATTCCCTCTTAGCTTTCTAAACACATCTTACCAAAATTTGATTCTCTTGGCCAAAATCATACCCTAATCACGCCATCTAACCCACGGGAATGTTGGATGGGCTAGAATCAGGTTACCATGATATTGCTATGAAAATGGGGACATTACAACCCTCCCTTCCTAAGATTGCTTGCCCTCAAGCAATCGCCATAAAACTTGCTATTCCACTTTGATTGGTATGCCAATACACCGTAACACCTGAAGCAACTTGTCACGATCACTAAATATCAATGCATCATTCATGTCAATACCTGGATCCCAAATCAACTTATCCATCTGGCAATAAAAGTAGCAATAGATATTTATCATGACACAATCATCACATATCATCCCTTTGTATGAGTAGACCATTAAAAAGATGTGAAAAACAACTCCCATATGCACACGGATCAACTCATTAGGCCACCAAATGTCGTTGTCATAACTCAAGCCAGAAAATAAAATGAACTCATAAGTATCAACATACAAATACATGTTAAATAAATCCATGTCATACTAAATGTTCATCAAATATATATACCTCCACAGACTCCCAAGCAACTAATTAGTTGATGTAGACCCTGAAAAATCAGAAAGTGCCTTGGAGTTCCAAGTAGGACAACTTCTAACCCCGAACGAATCAATGAAGATGAAGTCACCAATCAACAAATAGAAAGTTGATATATCATAATAAATCAGTGACATAAACAACGATGAGTTATGGATGCCTTCCACACCCATCAAAGAAAACTATTGAGTGGTTGGTCCACTACAAGTGTCATCAAAATGATCAACTAAAAATTCTAAAGTCAACATTAAACCATCCAAAAGAGTAATAATAGTTGTAACACTTGTTCTTTTCACCTGAACACTTCTGTCATCCACCCACAAAAGGTCAAAGATAACAAAAAGAACAATCACATGGTTGTAATAAACTGAAATTAATCTCTGAAAAACCTAATTTCGGTAATCTAAAAATAGGACAACAACAACAAAATTGAAATGTTTTGAAGACAACAAGAGATTTAGGTAATCTACAATCACAATATATCAAATTTATGACCAAAATTTCTCTCCAATCAAACATTATGTACGCAATTGAAACTTATGATGGTTGATAGGAGTAAGGACAATAGTTTCATGAAAGAAATTTGACTCCAAAATCATCCATAAATTAATCTTACCAACACCACTATCCTCCATAGAACCCTGAGAATAAACTTCAGTATGAAAGTAAGCCATCATTGAACTTAATTCATTGCATATCTGAACCTTATTCCCACCTTCAACAACTAATGAAAACTTCCAGTTGAATAAATTTTTGTGTATGGTAACATTCCATGAGTGCTCATCACCTAGATCCCATATCCTGTTACTATCTTCCTCCATGTTGCTAAATTCATGTTGGTCTTCATCATTCAACACGAGGAGGGGATTATCATGTGTTAACTCAACTTCCATCATAGAAAAAGAATTATCAAATTCATCAATTTTCTCTAACTCTGTATCTCATACTTAGGAGGTTGTCCTAAGTCAAAACCTCCTTCAAGCAAACAAGCTCTTGAGTTTCCAGCTTACTTTCATCTGCTCTAGCAACTCCTACTTGCTCCTTTAATTGATGTACATCAACAAGATTCTTTTCAAATTCGAAGAGATCCATTTGGGTTCTCTCTAAAGAAGTTATTGTTGATTTAAGTTTAGATGGAAGCTTATCAATTTCAGCCTGTCTTCCCTTCAATGATTTACATATTCGATCAACAAACTCAAGGACATGATCTCTATCAGAAAGTAGGTTCAAATAATCTGATTTAAATGTTTCAAGATTCTCTCTAACTACACACCAATCTTCAAGTGAAGATCTTCTTTCCATGCCCATTTGTCTCCTTTCAGCTTGTGCCCTCCAATTGTGATCCTCAACAAACTTATGTATGCAATCCAAGTGAGTTAAGGAATGTAAAATTTTATCTTCAGTGACTAACAACTGATTCTGTAATTTCAATGTTGAACCATCATTATAGGTTGATTCAAATCTTCCAACAAACTCCCCATCAACATGCTCATCAATTCACTCTTCTAAAAATACACTTGGTTCTTCAATTTGCATGGTTTCTAAATTTTCCTCTTCTCTGTTATTATGTTCAAATGATAGGGTGACATCAAATTCAAGCATTGAATAATCACCAATGGCTGTTTTAAAATATTCATCAACATACTTTTCATCTTAGATCTTTGAGGAATCAATCAGCTCTTCACGTGGCATGGGAATTTCCCACTCATAATATGAAGTACCTTCACAAGCATGGTGAAGATACTCTAATTAGGTGTTGTCCTGAAAATTATAGCAACATCAACTTGTTCAACCTTTGAAGTTTCAACATTTCCCACATCTTCATCAGGACTCTCTACTTCAATGCTCTCAAGATTTCTTGCAAAGTCACCTTTTAGCAATCTATCAATCATCTTCAACTCATCCTCAAAAGCAGTGGCATCTTCAAGGTCTTCATCAAATGAAGGACTCGCAAAGTCCAACACTTCATGCTCACTCACTTCATCAAAGCAAGGCTCAAATTCACTAATTTTTTTTGGAGAATTTTCCAAATTAGAAAACTCCTCTATGCAGTTCTATCAATTTGTGACCCTCTCTTCATCATACAGAGGCTCAAACTCATTTTTTCCAGCTATCAGGTCTTCATCTTCTTTGTTCTTACCATGAATTGGCTGCAATAAATAGGTGGTAGGAGTTCCTATTTCACTTTGTTGTTCCCACATATGTGGTTAGATGTCCAAACTTCCTAACATGTGAAACAACGCTACTCTCTTCTCAACTGTCCCATAGTTGCAATCAGGTCATCCTGAAACTGTTGGAACATTTGTTGTTGTGTTTGTTCAAGGTCTTTCATTATTTTCTCCAGTCTAGGTACCTTTTCATTCTTTTTTCAAGCAGCAAGGAAGGTAGGTAACAATCTTTCATCCTTCATTCTAGCCATGAAACTAACTCGCAATCCAAATTGTAGTGTACCCAATTGATTTCACCCAAGAGGCTGGCAAGAATCTAGCTTTGATACCATTGTAAGAACCTTTATAGGTTCAAACTATTTTTTTTCTCTTTTTTGCACTTAAACTCTTAACTTTGTTTACAACAAGGGTTTATAACATGTAGTTTGAAAGGTTCAAAGCATAAACAACAAGAAATAAACTTGAACATAGATTTTAGGCAATCAACAAAGATGAACATAAACAAGGATGATTATACCCAACAATGATAGCTTGTCTTCTTTAATTGATTTTAAAATTGATTACAAACAAAGAGGGCTAGGAAGTATAGTTAGTTAGGTCTGATTTGAGTTTCAAACCTTCAATTACATCCAATTGTACTAAAGCACAAGACCAAACCCTAGTTGTATGGATGGGAGATGAAGCTAAGTGAAGTAGGATGAAATTCCCAACTGGAGATGATTGAAAAGCGACTGTAGCAGCTCACTGGAGATTGTAGATACCCAAAAACTCCTTAGATATGATAATGAAATCAACTTTAGGACTGTTGTAACAAAAATCTAGTTATGCCTGGAGCTAGAAATCACCAAAATTATCCTTCTTTTCCTCGTGAACCTCTTGTAAACCTCCTTCCAACAAGTAAAGATGATAGTGTCACAAAACAAAGTCACAATCTGCAACTAAAACTTCACCAAAGCAATATGTTTAAGCTCTATGATGAACTCTACTTGAATACATCTCACATGGTAGTATGGGGACATCATCATGCCACGGTATTCAAGGGAGCATCACCTTGAATGGACTAAAAATTACTTTCAGTCAAGAGACAACTCTCTTCAATCATAATAGCAACACAAAAAACATGTCTCTCTCAACCTCCCAAGCCTTCTTAAATAAGGTTCCAAGCCAAAATTGCCCCAAGAAGAGAATTAGATTTTTTTTATTAAAATATTCACTTAACTTCAAGACTAAGGCACCTTAAACCTCCCTAAGCCAAGATCATATTTTATTCCATTAAAATATTATTTTCCTTCATCACTAAGGCATTCAAGTCACCCTTGAAGAAAGATCAGATTTTCCTTATTAAAATATTCATGACTTCATGGCTAAGTTTCCCAAACCATCTTAGGAGAGGATCTGATTTCTTTTTTTAAATATTAAAACATTTCAATTTGGAAGTTTCCATGAGCCGCCTAAAGGAGAGATCATATTTGATCTTAAAATATTATATTTTGGTTGCTTCTACCTTAAGTCTTCTAAACCGTCATAGGAAGGGGAATATTCTAGAAGCATATTTGATTTGATCAAGTTGGCTCACCTCCTTGTTTGATTGGTCTTGCAAATAGACCTCCTTGCTTGCTTTAACTAGCAAGTAGACCTCCTTGCTTGCTTTGACCTCCTTGTGCGGTATGACTTACAAGTGGACCATGAGATATGATAAAAGAAGATCAACATTATGCTTTGCTTGGATTAATTAAGGATAATTCCCTCTTAGCTCTCTAAACACATCTTACCAAAATTTGATTCTCTTGGCCTAAATCAATCCCTAATCACCCCATCTAACCCATGAGAATGCTAGATGGGCTAGAATCAGGTTACCATGATATCACTCTGAGAATGGGGACATTATAGTCCTCCCTTCCTAGGATTTCTTTCCCTTAAGAAATCCCCATACAACTCCCTGCTCCACTCTAATTGGTATGCTAATACACCATAACACCTGAAGCAACTCATCACATCACTGAATATCAATGCATCATTCATGTCAATACGGATCCCAAATAAACCTATCCATCCAGCTATAAGAGTAGCAATAGATATTTATCATGACACAATGATCACATATCATCCATCTGTATGAGTAGACCATTAAAAAGATGTGAAAGGCAACTCCCATGTGCACATGGATCAACTCATTAGGCCACCAAATATCATTGTCGTAACTCAAGCCAAAAAATAAAATGAAGTCATAATTATCAACATACCAATACATGTCAAAGAAATCCATGTCATACTCCATGTTCATCAAATAGATATGCCTCCACACACTCTCAAGAAACTGACTAGTTGATGTAGACCCTGAAAAATCAAAAAATGCCTTGGAGTTCCAAGTAGGACAACTACTAACCCCAAACGAATAAATGAAGATGAAGTCACCAATCAACAAATAGAAAGTTGCTATGTCATAATAAATTGGTGACATAAACAACTATGAGTTATTGATGCCTTCAACACCCATCAAAGACAACTCTTGAGTGGTTGGTCTGCTACGGGTGTCATCAAAATCACTAATTGCAAATTCTAAAGTCAACATTAAACCATCCAAAAGAGTAATAATAGCTATAGCACTTGTTCTTTTCAGCTGAACACTTTTGTCATCCACTCACAAAAAGTCAATAATAATAAAAAGGACAATTACATGGTTGTAATAAACTGAAATTAATCTCTGAAAAACCTAATTTAAGTAATATGAAAATAGGACAACAACAAAATTAAAATCTTTTGAAGACAACAAGAAATTTAGGCCATCTACAATTAGAATATATCAAAGTTATGACCAAAATTTCTCTCCAATCAAACATTATGTATGCAATTGAATACTTATGATGGCTGATAGGAGTAAGGATAGTAGCTTCATGACAGAAATTTGACTCCAAAATCATCCATAAAATAATCTTACCAACACCACTATCCTCCACAAAACCCTAAGAATAAACTTCATTATGAAAGTAAGCCATCATTGAACTTAATTCATTGCATATTTGAACCTTATGCCCACCTTCAAAAACTAATGAAAACTTCCAGCTGAAGAAGTTTTTGTGTAAAGTAACATTCCATGTGTGCTCATCACTTAGCTCCCATATCTTGTTACTATCTTCCTCCATGTTGCTAACATCAAGTTGGTCTTCATCATCCAACATGAGGAGGGGATTATCATTTGTTAACTCAACTTCCATCATAGAGAAAGAATCATCAAATTCATCAATTTTCTCTAACTCTTTATCTGCATACTTAGGAGGCTGTCCTAAGTCAAAACCTCCTTGGAGCAAACCAAGCTCTTCAGTTTCCAACTTACTTTCATCTGCTCTAGCGACTCCAATTTGCTCCTTGAATTGATGTGCACCAACAAGCTTATTTTCAACTTATAAGAGAGCCATTTGGGTGCTCTCTAAAGAAGTTATTGTTGATTTAAGCTTAGATGTAAGCTTATCAATTTTAGCCTCTCTTCCCTTCAATGATTTACATATTCGATCAACAAACTCAAGGACATGATCTCTATCAGAAAGTAGGTTCAAATAATATGATTTTAGTGTTTCAAGAGCCTCTCTGACTACATACCAATCTTTAAGAGAAGATCTTCTTTCCATTCCCATTTGTCTCTTTTTAGCTTGTGCCCTCTAAATGTGATCCTCAAAAAACTTATGTATGTAATTCAAGTGAGTTAAGGAATGTACAATTTTATCTTTAGTGACTAACAACTGATTTTGTAATTCCAATGTTGAACCATCATTAGAGGTTGATTCAAATATTCCAACAAACTCCCCATCAACATGCTCATCAATTCACTCTTCTGAAAAGACACTTGGTTCTTCAATTTGCATGGTTTCTAATTTTTCCTCTTCTTTGTTATTATGTTCAAATGATAGGGAAACATCAAATTGAAGCATTGAATCATCACCAATGGTTGTTTTTAAATCTTCATCAACATAGTTTTCATCTTGGATCTTTGAGGAATCAACCAGCTCTTCACTTGACATGGGAATTTCCCACTCATAATCTAAAGTACCTTCACAAGCATGGTGAAGATATGCCTCATTAGGTGTTGTCTTGAAAATTACACCAACATCAACTTGTTCAACCTTTGAAGTTTCACCGTTTCCCACATCTTCATCAAGACTCTCTACTTCAATGCTCTCAAGATTTCTTGCAAAGTCACCTTCTAGCAATCTATTAATCATCTTCAATTCATCCTCAAAAGAAGTGGCATCTTCAAGGGCTTCATCAAACGAAGGACTCGCAAATTCCAACACTTCACGCTCACTCACTTCATCAAAGCAAGGCTCAACTTCACTAATTTTTGCTTTAGAATTTTCCAAATCAAAAAACCCCTCTATGTATGTCTCTTGATTTGTGACCCTCTCTTCATCATAAAAAGGCTCAGACTCATTTTTTCCAGCTATCATGTCCTCATATTCTTTGTTCCTATCATGACTTGGTTGCAATAAATAGGTTCCTATTTCACATTCTATGTTGTTCCCACATATGTGGTTAGATGTCCAAGCTTCCTGGCATGTGAAGCAATGCTTCTCTCTTCTCAACTGTCCCACAGTTGCAATCAGGTTATCCTGAAACTATTGGAACATTTATTGTTGTGTTTGTTCAAGGTCTTTCATTATTTTCTCTGGTCTAGGTGCCTTTTCCTTCTTTGTTTGAGCAAGAAGGAATGTAGGTAACAATCTTCCATCCTTAATTCTAGCCATGAAACTAACTCGCAATCCAAACTGTAGTGTACCCAACTGATTTCACCCAACAGGCTGGCAAGAATCTGGCTCTGATACCACTATAAGAACCCTTATAGGGTCAAACTGATTTTTTTTCTTTGTTGCACTTAAACTCTTAACTTTGTTTACAACAAGGGTTTATAACATGTAGTTTGAAATGTTCCAAGCATAGACAACAAGAAATATACTTGAACATAGATTTCAGGCAATCAACAAAGATGAACATAAACAAGGATGATCATACCCAGCAATGATAGCTTGTCTGCTTTAATTGATTTAAAGATTGATTACAAACAAAGAGGGCTGGAAAGTACAGTCAGTTAGGTCTAATTTGAGTTTTAGACCTTCAATTACATCCAATTGTGCTAAAGCACAAGACCAAACCCTAGTTGTATGGATAGGAGATGAAGCTAAGTGAAGTAGGATGAGATGCCCAGCTAGAGATGACTGAAGAGCGACTATAGCATCCCACTAGAGATTGTAGATGCCCAAAAACTCCTTAGATATGATAATGAAATCAACTTGAGAACTGCTATAACAAAAATCTAGTTATTCCTAAAGTTGGAAATTGCCAAAATTATCCTTCTTTGCCTCATGAACCTCTTGAAAACCTCCTTTCAGCAAGTAAAGATGATAGTGTCACAAAAGAAAGTCACAATTTGCAACTGAAACTTCACCAAAGCAATCTATTTTAGCTCTATGATGAACTCTACTTGAATTCATCTCACATGGTAGAATGACGACATCACCATACCATAGTATTCAAGGGAGCATCACCTTGAATGGATTGAAAATTACTTTTATTCAAGAGACAACTCTCTTCAATCAGAATAGCAGCACAAAAAGCATGTCTCTCTCAACCTCCCAAGCCTTCTTAAATAAGGTTCTGAGCCAAAACCGCCCCAAGAAGAGAATCAATTTTTTTTATTAAAATATTCACTTAACTTCAGGAGTAAGGCACCTTAAACCACCCTAAGCCAAGACCATATTTTATTCCATTAAAATATTCATTGCCTTCATCACCAAGGCATTCAAGTCACCCTTGGGGAAAGATCATATTTTCCCTTATTAAAATATTCATGACTTCATGGCTAAGTTTCCCAAACCATCCTAGGAGAGGATCTGATTGCTTTTTTAAAATATTAAAACATTTCAATTTGGAAGCTTCCTTGAGCCACCCAAGGGAGAGATCATATTTGATCTTAAAATATTATATTTTGGTTGCTTCTCCCTTAAGTCTTCTAAACCGCCATAGGAAGGGAAATCTTCTAGATGCAAATCTGATAAAGATGAGGTCGACTCACCTCCTTGTTTGCTTTGTCCTCCTTGTTTGCTTGGTCTTGCAAATAGGCCTCCTTGCTTGCTTTGACTAGCAAGTAGACCTCCTTGCTTGCTTTCACCTCCTTGTGTGCTTTGACTTACAAGTGGACCATGAGACAATGATAGAATAAGATCAACATTATGCTTTGCTTGGATTAAGGATAATTTCATCTTAGCTATCTAAACACATCTTACCAAAATTTGATTCTCTTGGCCAAAATCATTCCCTAATCACACCATCTAACCCACATGAATGCTAGATGGGCTAGAATCAGGTTACCATGATATCACTCCGAGAATGGGGACATTACAATGACTGCCACTAAGCCTTCATAATTTTCTTGCTAGCTTCCACTGTGAACTCTTGACAGTGTTTTCAGTTAGATCTGCTATCACTTATTGTTCCGTATGCTCATGGACTTCATTCTTGACAAGGGTATCATTTGCATTCTTTGTAGTATTGTATGTGGTGACCTATAATTGCATAAGGTCTCTAAAATGCATTTGGTAGACTGTCCAATGTCTATCCTCCATAGGACTGTGATCTTAATCAAAGACTGTCCTATGTTATTTTTCATCTCACCTATAGTTTGATACCTCATTCACCAAGGGATTGACTATCCTCATTCTTTCACTGGCACTTCTTTTAAGACTGTTATCTCAATAAAATCCTAGGTAGAGCTCCACTTCTATTTGGTTCCTTGCAGAAATAACATAGTTTTAGCTTAGCAGTATGCATTTGGCCATAGTGATCTAGACTTTAACTGCCTTTTACTTTGTTGAAAACTGCCTTTAGTTGTATCAAATTTCTATCTACTAAGCAACAAAACATTGTAGAAGGGGACATAGTACACAAATTTTCTATATGAAGGATAAATCATAGCAATTAGACTACAACCTATTCGGGATCCATACAATAAACCTTCATGATTTTCTTCTTCAATTTCTTGTCGAGTATATCCCAAATAAGAAAGCAAATATGAGATTAATTCTCCCACAACAATTTAAAATCATCTTTCACCTCTAAGGGTGTGAAGTACCTTTCACTCAACTATCTTCTATATCCTTCTTCTGAGTTTTCCTTTACCACATAAATTATCCTTGGGTCACTCCTATCTGACTGTGCTCTAGATACAACAATATTACTGACAGTCAAGATTTTCCTTATTATGCTAACTTTTCTTCAACCAAATCTAAA
Organism: Sequoia sempervirens; assembly: GCA_007258455.2. Taxonomy (NCBI): domain Eukaryota; kingdom Viridiplantae; phylum Streptophyta; class Pinopsida; order Cupressales; family Cupressaceae; genus Sequoia; species Sequoia sempervirens. Next base: position 80,683,987 of record VDFB02252616.1, on the reverse strand, counting down.
AGCCTCTATGGTGAAAACATTTTCATTCTTGAAAAGAGATGGGTAACGTGTCACCTTTGTCAGTGACATGCAAAGAAAATATAAAATTTGGCATTATGTAGCTGAAATTACATTCATTACATGTGAAGGATAACCTCTGATTATAGAGGGTAGCATCAAAAAGTTTAGTGTTGGTGATCGATGATTCACTTACATATGTTCTTCAAAGAAATCCTTTAAATGGTTTCTCAACCCAAAGAAACATATGCTGCATCAATTATTGAATCCTTTTGTTTCATCAAAGATCATTATAAAATAACCCAATCATTGTAAGCTCATACCACTTGTCGAGTATCATGCTTCCCTTGCAAAAAAATAGTTGCATTTTTATTAAAATACCTTGATATTGCACTTTCTATGTAATATTGAATAGAGAATTCAAGTTGGTATTTTTTTGAGACTCCTTGCAATCTTCTTTGAAAGATGACAATATTGTAGCTTTCTCTATGACCTTATGAGTGTTATTTATAGCTAGACTATGCATCAATAATACTTAATTAATATGCTTATACACTCAAGTTTTCCTCTCAAATGTCTATCATAAGGAAGCCAACCTTTATTGCTTGAGAATGATCCTAACTCAAGTGATCTAACCAGACCATTTCTTCAATACTCCATGATAGTCCTCTCAGCTATTCTACTTTCATAAACTTATCTTTATATTTGTGCTTTTGTTGTTGTGGGCATTACTATCACACTACTTGTGGTGTAGAAACTTGTCCATCTTATAAACCCTATTGTCATAACAGAGTCAGAGACCTATAAGAACTGCCCTTACCTCTGATATTTGATTTAATAAAAAAAATCTTCAATGCATGAAACCTTCTAAGAAGACTTTACACAAGCTAGAAGAGAATACTTGATATTGTGAGGTGAAACCGCACAAGGATACGTGTGTGAGACTTAATAAATTCATGTAACCTCCTTTCCTCAAACTACAATGTGCCAATACATTTGTTTAGTGTATTTATGTTCCTTGGAAACCTTCAACACCCATCTCTACACTTGGTCTTTGCAACATGCCCATTCTTCTTGGAGATACTACAATGTGAATGAATAATAAATGGCTACATAATGACCTCCAACACCACTGCAACATGGGTGAAACTAGAGTAGCAAGGTCCTTCCACGCCAAAATGAAAACACCTTCAATGCCAATGAACAAAAAACCCTAGGTATTTGCTGCTACGTGGGTGTAGTTTGACTCCCTTCAAAACTGTAGCATTTACTCCTCTTTCCCTCTAACCTTTACTTGGAGTGAAAAATCCCCTCTTCATTTTGGTAAAATAACATTAAACTTTCTCTTTTTCCTTTTTCCTTCACTAAGAAAACCAAAGGCTTGGAATCAAAAAATAAATAAGAATTTAACTTATAAAATCCCCCCTATAGCCTTTTTTAGTGAATATGTTTACCAAGGAATGACAAAAATATTAACAATAGCAATCACATGCACATGAAATAACAACAGATAACACTAGATGTATGTGGAAAACTTGAGAGGGGAAAAACCATGATGAGAAATTCTACTAGGATCTACTGTCCTAATCTAGCCTCACAAGAAATGAAGTTCAATTAGAATTTTAAGGGATCCAACCCTAAGGAAGCTCCAACTCCCTATTTAGAAGCTACAACTTCAAGGATGCTCCAACACCTTGATTTAGGAGCTACAACTCCAAGGAGACTACAATCCCCTAACCTAAGCTACAACTCAATACAATAAGACTACAAATTCAGTACATAAATTTTTTCTCTCTTTGTTCACTCTCACACCACTATAAACAACTTCAAAATGTACATTCCAGATTTTGACAAACTGATATAGTAACACACTGCACTCATAGGTTGTAATCTTTCATTACATACATAGAACAACTAGTTCATATCTCTAAACTGTCAATATATAACAGTTTTTTCTGTCTTCCTCAAGAAGTAACTCGAACTATACTATAACCCTAATTAAAATTCAAAAATGAACCATTTCATTTTTGGCAGGGTGTTTCTAGGGTTTTCTACTCCGTTTCACCATTTCCCTGTGCAGTGAATTCCAAATTGAATTGTGCATTCTTCTTTGCCTTAGAACCATCATCTTCATGCAATAGCTAACCAAAACCCTTGTTGTATGTCTACTTGATAATTTGTGCTAGAGACTTCATTCAATTATTCTCTTTCTTGGATCAATCTATCCCTTGTTTGTTGATACAAGAATCTGTGCCATTCATTTTTCCATGGATCAAATGTGTTCACAGTTGTGTTTATTTACATAAGAAATTGTGCTAGCATCTGTGTCTTCCCGTGTTGAGTGTTCATGCCCTAGCTATGTCATTTTACATTTGTTAGATGACCAAAGTTTTACATTGAATAGCCATCGTCAGGGATATTGTTTGACCAAAGTGTTGATTTGCAACAAGGATGCAAAATCAACAAGATAAATGATCGCCACATGTCACCTTTCTTATTCACTCTTTGAATGCACGTCTTCATCCTTTGTCTCAACTCATCTGTAAATAGGCTACACCTTGCAATCAAGTTGCACCTACTGGCATTTTAGAGGGACGAAGAACCTGTTTGTTCCAAAACCCGGTTGTCACTCAAACAACTATATTCACCTCTTTCAGAAATGTCGAGGAGACCAAAAACACTATCCTTTTGAAATGCAATTTTCTCTCTGATTTGCAATTTTTGCTTGATAGCCACATCATTCTTACCTTACCAAGTCCCACCATTGGCATTACATTCTCCCATCACCATATCGTGGAGACTAGCTTCATAGTCCTGATGACATCACTTTATCTGCTTGATAAAGGTTATCATCGCGACATCGTAGGGATTGCCTTAAGAGTCATACCGATGATAATATGTCACTCCAATGAAAACAACAACACCAAATATGTCACTCCATTATGGGGTCCACATGTTGTCATCACATCTCCACATCATCGCCATGTCATAGCTTCGTAATCCACAACAAGGATGTGGATTACCATTTTCCCAAACTTGTCACACCAAAATGTCAACAAGCCATCATATCGCTATACTTCACATTGATTTCAAGAAGGTTTCTGTGACACATAGAGTCTTAGCGATAGCCATAGGATTATCCTTCATCTCATCTCAACCATCAAATCCACTTAATACAATGATGCACATAATCAAGCCAACATAGATCAATATCCACCAATCCCCGCTTACCCATGGATTTTGACCGGGCTCCATTGAACTCTCAGCGGGTTGGCGAGGAGGCTGCCATGCAACTTCTTTCAATATCACCGAATGATGTTGTCCACCAATGCTCGGTCCCATCGATTTCATAGCCATCACCATATCAAAGAGAGTGGAAATATTGTCACTCCAAACTACAGTGATTTTTTTAGTGGCTTAATATTCACCAATTGGCTAATAGTTTGAGTACTAATGTGACTTGAATCATTAGATTTTTACAAAATTTTATTTGAGTCTTATATAAATTGCCAAAGAATTTATTTTATAATAATTTTTAAATCAAAAATTTGCCACAATGTTCAATACATGATTAGATCAAATTCATCAAAATTTTATAAGTTGTAGTAGAAATCTATATTAATTCACCAATAGTGTATCATAATTATTAGTTGTTTTAGGGTCATATTTCCAATTGATTTATAGTATAATCTAATGGCCCTCATTGTATTATGTGAGGTAAAATCTATTCATGATCTATAATTGTTATGGGGCTCAAAATAAATTTTGGATTGTTGATCTTCTAATATCAATGATCCAAAATCACTTTTAGGCCCCATGAGCATTGCAAACCATAGATACATTTGAGCTCATGAATACAATGAGGGTTGTTAGCTTATATTTTAAATCAATTAAGGAAAGTAAATATTATAGTCTACCCTTGAACCCATCGATAATTTCCACCCTAGAGCCTCTAATTTTCAATTATTTTTTAGATTGGAAGTATTCACCATCATAATTAATGAATTTTCCTATTATTTTCTAGGATTCACTAATATTTTCTACAAAAAAAATTGATGTAATACAAATCACCAATAAAATTAATAATTTTTCAAAAAACAGAAATATTTGCCAATAGAAATTAATTTTTTTCTAAAAAAAATGAAAGATTCACACGGATTTTATATCCTTTTTTGAGGGGGGTTTCTTAAAGTTATCACTATCGAACTACTTAAGTCATTTCGATGAGTTTGTATTTCTCTTTATCGCTCCATCGAATAGAGTCCTTCTAGACTCCTATCGAGATACCAGTGTCTCATCGATGAGATGGCCATTAGGTTGTCGAAGGGACTCCAAGACAAGCCACATCGAAGGACTCTTGTGATGCCGATGTAACTTAACTCTCTTTCTGTGTTGCTGTGTCAAAGAAATACAAAAGCAACTTGCTTCGACATGTCATGGTCTCGCCAATGAATAGGCTAAATGCTTGTAATGCCACACAACAAACACTTACCTGAGCAAATTTCTGCAACATTGTATTTCATCTCAAATTCACCTTTGAATTCATGCTAAATATTCCATTTGCATTTGCATGATTGAAACTACTCATATTACACTTATGATTGACATCAATGACCACATTTCACCAACAATAATCTCCTTTCAGAGTCAGGCTCGAACCAACTCTGTCCAAACAATCTTTGATTCCTTTTGACACCAATGACAACATTCTTCCAACAATCTCCCCCTTTGGAATTGATGGAAAAACCTTAATGCTCATCTAGGTATCACCTGGACCAAGTTCCAAATCAGTATCTAGCATTTGCACAATCTCTCCAACACTCCAACTTTGAGCATTTTCTCTATTGTCTCCCCCTTTGGCATCAATGTCAAAGGGCACACTCCCCCTTAGGATATAATCCCCCTTTGAAAAAAAATGCAAAGAGAAAGAGGGGATTCTCAACTCTGCATTCCTCAAGTCATTAGAAAAATGTAAAGGAAGAGTTATGAGACTTGATCACACTCTCCTTGTTTAGGGTTAAAGAGATAATCAATGAAGCTCCCCTTGGATGTATGCAGGATCACTAATGTTTAGTGATGTGTTGTGGGCGAAAGTACTCCTAGTTTCTGCCTCAGATATTCAAACTGCTCTATGGGAAGAGGCTTTGTAAATATATCAGCCACTTGTTCTTTTATAGGAACATACTCCATACTGACTTCCCTATCTGCAACCTCCTCTTTGATGAAGTGATACTTGATTGATATATGCTTGGTTCTAGAGTGCATCACTAGATTCTTTGATATGTTTATGGCACTTGAATTATCACAATGAATAGAAATAGGCTCTTTGTATTCCACTTTGATGTCTCTTAATACCTGCTTCATCCATAAGACTTGAGTACAACATGTAGCTACTGCTACATATTTTGCTTCTGTTGTAGAAAGAGTGACAAAATCTTGCTTCTTACCCATCCATGAAACCAAATTGTTTCTTAGGAAGAAAGCACCACCACTAGTAATCTTTATGTCATCCAAACTTCCTGCCCAATCAACATCTGTATATTTTGTTAAGGTGAAATCCTTGCCTTTGGGGTACCATAAGCCATAATCAACAATACTCTTGATATATTTGAAGATTATTTTTACAGCGTTGACATGAGATTCCTTTGGCGCAACCTGAAACCTTACAACCATGCAAACTACTTGCATTATATCAGGCTTAGATGCGGTTAGAAATAGTAGACTTCCAATCATTGATCTATATTGATTCTGATTTGCATCAAGTGATTCATCTGATTTGCTTAACTTACGACCAATAATCATGGGAGTATTGACCGGTCTACTATCCTCCATGCCAAACTTCTTAAACATTTCTTTTGCATACTTGGTTTGTTATATGAATATACCTTTGTTAGCTTGTTCAATTTGAAAACCAAGAAAAATATGATTTCTCCTAGCATAGACATTTCAAACTTGTCTTGCATGTGTGTAGCAAATATTCTGCACATTACATCATTGCTACCTAGTGCAGGAGCACTTGTTTGATTTCTTGCCTCCATGAGGCCATTTGTAAATAGTTTCTCTATTTTGTGTATTGGGTCTTATAATAAGGTTTTCCAAAACCATTTTAGAGGTGTTTGAGTCTTAAGAAGACATATTTTAAGTCATTTGTCAAATAATGTTTAAAGTTGTTCCATATTGTAAAAAATGTCAAAAGTGCAAGATTAGGTAGATGAAGTGTCATCAAGGTGTTTTGTCAACAAACTAATCAAAAGGTGGTTGAAAATAGTTTGTTTTGGTTGGAAATTTATAAATACACCCTCCAAAACTCGAATTGGGGGTTGGAGACATTGTTTTTGAAGTTTGATGAATGGAAACCTCAAATTTTGTGTGCATTTTCTGATTTTTACATTGTTTCCAGGCTGAAGTTGTGCATTGTATGGCCTGGTATGGACTCATATAATGGAGTATTATATATGGATGGAAATATATTTTTTTCTTGTTTCCAATTGTTTTTTTTCATTTATTTTTATTGAATTTTGTGGGATATATGACTATTTTGGTGAGACTGCCCTATTCTAACAATATTGTGCAGAATTTGTAGTTTGAAAAATGTGATGGTACGAATTGTAAAGTATATATTTTGGATTTTAAACCAATATGATTTTGTTTCTATGTGAATATAATTTCATTTTCTTCAAGTCTCATCAAATTTTATTAAGATTTGAATGAGTTATGACCATTTTTGTGAGGGCAGGTCTGAACCCTACCTAGGGTTTGCAGTTTTGGGAAAAATGCAATATCTTTCTTTTCCACCGTTGGATCTTCATAAAAAATGGAGGAAAAGTCTATGACTATGTTTTCTTTAATCTCATTAGAGAGATTGGATTCATTATTTTTTTTGTGGAAGTTAATAATGACTATTCATTGCATTAAATTGTGGGTTGCCATGACTATGTTTCCAATGTGATATATAATGCCTAATAGCATGTGTTATACAAAGATTGCTTTGAATTATTTTTGAAAGTTTGTGATATGTGTTGTTTAATACTCCTATATTTGCATCACTACCACAATATGATATCATCCTCATATACTACAACAATGATCATATGCTCACCTTCATATTTAAAATATAGGTTACTATCAGTGCAACCTTTCTTGAATTCTTGTTGTAGGTATTGATCCAACCTTGCATACCATGCCATTGGGGATTGATTTAGACCATACAATTCTTTTTTCAATCTACAAACATAACCATTATCCTCTGATAGTTGAAAACCTTATGGTTGCTCAATATATACTTCCTCTTCAAGTTTTCGATTCAAGAAAGTAGATTTAACGTCCATCTGATATACTTTGAATCCCTTGTAGATGAAAAATGCAAGAAACATTCTTATTGCTTCTAATCTTGCAACAAGGGAAAAATTTTCTTCAAAATCAATCCCTTCTACCTATGCATATCCTTTGCACACTAACATTGCTTTGTTTCTAACCACAACTCTATTTTCATTTTGAATACCCATTTGGTGCCAATTACATTCATGTTTGATGGTCTAGGAACTAATTCCCAAGTTTTTTCTTCTCGATCTGATTGAGTTCCTCTTCCATTGCTTTTATCCAACTCTCATCCTTACTAGCTTTAGTAAAGCTCTTTGGTTCAATTTGAGATAAGAGAGAAAAGTTCGCTTGTTCCTTGTCCTTTGCAAGTCTTCTTCTGCTCTGAACACCTTCATTTATATCACCAATTATTTGATCTACAGGACATGATCCTTTTGCACATATTTTGCAGGAGCTCGATCAACCACTTCTTCATTCTCTTCTTCTTGTTCTTCCTCTTCAATTGCTGCACCTACATCATCATCTTTTGATTCAATCTCAAGGTTATTTTTGTTAGACTTAGCTTGATTTTCATTTTCATCAACCTTGATGTTTATGCTTTCCACCATCTTGTGCAGTCTCTTATTGTAACACTTGTAAGTTGTGCTCTGATTAGAATATCCTAAGAATATCCCTTCATCACATCTTGAATCAAAGCTTCCTAAATCTTCATCTTCTCAAGCTTAATATAGTATTTGCTACCAAACACCTTGAAATGTTTGACGTATGTAGGCCTTCCAAACCATAGTTCATATGGAGTTTTACCACTGTTCATTATTAAAAGAGCCCTGTTATGAATATACATTGCTATATGTATTGCTTCCTTCCAAAAAGTATCTGCCACATTTGCCTCATTTAACATTGCTCTAGCCATCTCTTTTGCAATTTTTTTTCTTTGTTCCACCACTCCATTCTATTGTGGAGTTCTTGGAGCAGAATATTGTCGCTTGATTCCATGATCTTCATAATATTCTTTGAATTCACTTGATGTGAATTATCCACCTATGTTTGATCTTAGACATTTAATTCTTCTTCCAATCTCATTATCTACAAGCTTTCTGAAAGCCTTAAACTTTTCAAACGCTTTAGCCTTCTCCTTTAGAAATGTCACCCAAGCCATTTTGGTATAATCATCAATTGGCAACATGAAGTATTTCTCACCAAGCAGTCCTTTTGTCCTTGTAGGACCACACAAATTAGTATGAATTATTTCCAAGAGTTTTGTAGTTGAATAATATTTTGTGGGAAACTTAAACTTTGTTTGCTTCTCTTGCTGGCATCCTTTGCTTTGGACTGTATCTGCAGGCTTAGCTATCTTAGGCATATTCTTCACCAGACCTTTTAAACTTATCTTTACCAAATTGTCAAAGTTTACATGTCCCAGCCTTCTATTCCATAACCAACTCTCATTTGTTTGGATGATTAAACACATTTGACCTTTTACATCATTGAGATTATATAGATTATTGTCAGTCCTCACTCCTTAAGCAATTATTTTTCCATTCTTACTTATTTTGCAGCCAACAGAATTAAATACAACTTTTTACCCATTATCAACATCTGGCTGACACTAAGAAGATTATGTTTCAGGCCTTCAACATAGAGCACATCTTTAGTCTTATTTTTCCCATCTATGCTCATAATTCCTTTACCGTGGATCTTGACAACAATATTATTACCTAAACTTATTGAACCTCCTTTTCTCATTTTGAGCTCAATAAATTTACTTTTATCTCCAATCATATGCTTGGAGCAACCACTATCAATTACCCACAAATCTTGTTCTTTTGCATGCAGTGTTGTTTGGGCAATCATAGATTGAGTGGAATTCTGCTCTTTCTCCTTCCATATATTCTTAGTTTTCTTTTCCACTTTCTCTTCCTTATTCTCAGCGACCTCAACTTTCTTTTTAACTTTATAGGAGGTATTTTTCTCCTTCTTAGACTGAGCACTTGGTCTTACAATTTTTTCTCTACAATCTCTAGCTACATGACGAAAATTGTTGCAATTGAAACAAACTATATTCATGTCCACCAGAGGAGCAAATTAATTTTTACTTACAAAATTTGTATTCCTCCTTGGAATGACTTTACATTCTCTAGCCCTGTGACCAAAACTGTTACAAGTATAGCAATACCCATTGAAATATGATGAGTACTTGGTCAAGGTGTTTCTTTCAGTTAGATGAGGAGATCTTCTTTGTCTGGGCCTCCTTGGATAGTGTGCTCTAGTAAATCCATCATTATATGTCCTTTTAGTATTTTGCTTTTTCTTTTGTTGATTAGGGACTGTCCTATTATCTTTCTTGTTTTCAATCAATTTCTTTTCTTTATCAAATTTCTCTTCATCTTTAGAGACTTCTCCTTTGTCTAGTTTTTGACCACTACCAAGTACTATTTTTTCTTCTACTCTAAATCTTTCATAGAGTTTTGCAGAGGCAACAACAAATGAGCTCTTTCATTTTTCAAGTCCTAAGCCCGATTTCTCCTTATTAGCTAGCTTTTGCGTACTTAACAATTCATCCAAAATGTCTAAACCCCCTTTAAGTTTCATACCCTTACAAATCCGCTCATTAGATTTTTCCAATTCTTTTCTTAGGGAAACCACTTTTGCTTCCAATTTCATGTATCTATCTATTTCTGATTCTAGCTTGGATTTCATTACTTCTTCAACTTTTTTGGCCTCCTCCACCTGCAGTTTCAGATTTACAATCAGCTGATTTGATTCTTCAAGTTCTTGAGTTAATTTGTTAGTCTCCTTTTGAGCATTCTTTTTCAATTTCTTGTTTTCCCTCTTAAGATCATTATATTTATCTCTTAACTCATCAAGATCTCCAAGAGCACTAATCAATTCTCCCTCAAGATTAACAACTGCTTCCTCTTCTTCTTCATGTGGGTCCTTAACTTGTGATTCCTTCTAATCCTTATCTTTGGCCATGAAGAGAATTTTTTTTCCAACTTCTCTTGTTACAAGAGCACCACCTTGATCATAATTTGAACTATCACTAGCATCAAATACATCACTTTCTTCATGAATGTACATGCTCTTATTTTTCTTTCCAAAATTCTTTCTTTTAAGATAAAAAGATTTCTTCTTTTTGCTATCTCCTTGCTTGGAGTTATCCACTTTATCATATGGACACTTAGAAGCAAAGTGACCTATTCTACCACAATTAAAACACTTAAAGGGAAACTTACCTTTATATTTTCTGGATCCTCTCCTTAGTCTCCTTATGAAGTTTGCTTCTTCCTCATTAGTTTCTTCATGATCTAATGCAATGACAACAACCTTGTCTTTCTTATTAGCTAAACATCCTTTTCTTTCTTAGCAACCTTAAATGCAACTTCTATCCTAGAAGGCTTGACATATGGTATTCTCATCTCATATGTTGTAAATATGCCATGTAACTCATCTAGAGTGAGTTTATCAACTTCTCTTCCTTCTTCAATAGCAAAAATCTTGGAATCATATTTAGTTTTCATAGACCTCAAAAATTTCAACACAACATCTTCTTTTACTTCCACATCATATCCTCTAATAGCATTCACTATATCATCAACCCTCTGAATAGAGTCTGCAATTTTCTCCTCTTCGGTCATCTTCAGACCATCAAATTTTGCTCTTAGCACTTGCAGCTTTGCCAACTTCACCTTGGTGCCACCTTCATAGATCATTTTTTTTTCCCTAGACATCATAAGCTATTTCACAATGCATAACCTTGCTATGCACATATCAAACAAATTGTTCAAAATGGTGAACCAAGCTTTCTCATTTTTCTCATAGCCCTTCTTTCCCGTAGCATTAGTAGGAGGAGTAACAGGGATAGTATATTTTCTCTTAACTAACATCCAAACATCATGTCCAATAGAGCCTAAGTATCATTTCATCAAGGAGCTCCACTTAGCATAATTTGTTCCATCAAACCTAGGTGGCTTGCATGAACCTTCCTGACTTGCCATTGTGTTCACTTATCCAAGACCCACCTGAGTTGATTAAGCTTCTCCTAGGGAACCTATGGCTCTAATACCAATTGTTGGAACACAATGATCTACTAAGAGGGGGGTGAATCAATAGATATTAAAACATTTAGTCTTGAAAACCTTTTTGCAGATTTAACCTTAAAACTCAAATGTGTAGATTAAAACATAAATCAATATAGCAATCACATGCACATGAAATAACAACACATAACACCAAATGTACATGGAAAATCCAATATGGGAAAAACCATGGTGAGAAATGTTGCTAGGATCTACTGTCCTAATCAAGCCTCACAAGCAATGAAGTTCAATTACAATTTAAAGGGCTCCAACCCTAAGGAAGCTCCAACTCCTTGTTTAGAAGCTACACCTTCAAGGATGCTACAACACCCTGATTTAGGAGCTACAACTCCAAGGAGACTACAATCCCCTAAACTAAGCTACAACTCAATACAGTAAGACTACAAATTCAGTACATAAATTTTTTCTCTCTTTGTTCACTCTTACACCACTATAAACAACTTCAAAATGTACATTCCAAATTTTGACAAACTGATATAGTAACACACTGCACTCATATGGTGTAATCTTTCATTACATACATAGAAAAACTAGTTCATATCTTTGAACTGTCAATGTATAATTTTTTTTGTCTTCCTCAAGAAACAACTTGAACTATATTGTAACCCTAATTGAAATTCAAAATTGAACCATTTCATTTTTGGTGGGCTGTTTCTAGGGTTTTCTACTCTGTTTCACCATTTTCCTATGTAGTGAATTCCAAATCGAACTATGCATTCTTATTTGCCTTAGAATCATCATCTTCATCCAATAGCTAACCAAAAACCTTACTGGGTGTCTACTTGATAATCCATGCTAGAGATTTTATTCAATTATTCTCTTTCTTGGATCAATCTCATCCCTTGTTTGTCAATACAAGAATTTGTGCCAACAAGGATGAAAAATCAACACGATAAACGATCACCATGTGTCACCTTTCTTATTCTCTCTTCGAATGCACATCTTCATCCTTTGTCTCAACTCATTTGTCAATAGGATACACCTTGCAGCCAGGTCGCACCTATCGGTGTTTTAGAGGGACGGAGAACCTGTTTGCTTCGAAACCTAGTTGTCACTTCGATAGCTATATTCACCTCTTTCGAAAAAGTCAAGGAGACCAAAAACACTATCCTTCTGAAATGTAACTTTCTCTTCGATCTACAATTTCCACTTGACAACCACTTCATTCTTACCTTATCGGGTCCTGCCATCAGTATTACATTCTCCCATCACCATATCGTACATACTAGCTTCATAGTCTTAGCGACATCACTTTGTCCGCCTAATGAAGGTTATCATCGTGAAATCATAGGGACTGCCTTAAGAGTCCTACCGATGATAATATGTCACTTTGATGAAAACAACACCGAATACATCACTCCATTGTGGGGTCCACATGCTATTGTCACATGTCCACGTCATCGCCACATCACAACTCTATAATCCACAACAAGGATATGGATTATCGTTTTCCCAAACTTGTCACGCCAAAATGTCAACAAGCCATCATATTGCTATACTTCACACTGATTTCAAGAAGGTTTCCATGAAACATAGATTCTTAGGGATAGTCATAGGATTATCCTTCATCTCATCTCAACCATCAAATCCACTTAATACAATGATGCCCACAATCGAGCCAACATGGATCAATATCCACCAATCCTCACTTACCCATAGATCTTGAATGGGCTCCACCGAACTCTTAATGGGTTGGCGGGGAGGCCGCCATGTAACTTCTTCTGACGTCACCAAATGGCGTTGTACACCAATGCTTGGTCCCACCGATTTCATAGCCATCACCATATCGAAGAGAGTGGAAATACTATCACTTCGAACTACTTAAGTCACTTTTATGCTTTTGTATTTCTCCTTATTGCTCCATCGAAAAGAGTCCTTCCAAACTCCTACCAAGATACCAGTGTCTCATTGAAGAGACGATCATCGGGTTGTCGAAGGGACTCCAAGACAAGTCCCACTGAAGGACTCTTGTCACATCGATGTAACTTAACTCTCTTTCTACATCACCGTGTCAAAGAAATATAGAAGCAACTCACTCCAACATGTCATGGTCTCGCTGATGAATAGGCTAAATGCTTGTAATGCCACTCAACAAACACTTTCTTGAGCAAATTTTTGCAACATTGTATTTCATCTCATATTCACCTTTGAATTCATGTTGAATATTTCATTTGCATTTGCATGATTGACACTGCTCATATTACACTTATGATTGACATCAATGACCACATTTCACCAACAATCTCCTTTTGGATTCAAGCCCACACCAACCTTTTTCCAAACAATCTCTAATTCCTTTTGACATCAATGACAAAATTCTTCCAACAATCAACATTCTTCCAACAACCTTATCTTGATAATCATCACCAACCTAGATGTGCTTACATGCTAATTTACATGCTTACATACTTTATGTGGCTACACAATTATCATTTGATATCCATAATATAATTGTCATGTGATAACAATCAGTATATACTTTTGCATGGTTTATGATGATATATTTATTTTACATGCTTATATGATTCAATAATTTTACTACTTTACCATGTATCATTTTCTTTCTCCAATTCTTTACATACTATGTATGTAACTAAGGGGGGAGAATTGACATATATTGTCACTGAAGCTCCCATGATTAAGATTTGAAGTGGTGATATATCTTACACATAGGCTCACCACCATACCGACGCACACCTTGATTGCATCACATATCTATAATTGATTAGAGTTTTATCCATTGTTGAGTAAACCATATTTTTCACATTGAGTGGAATCACATCACATGATCATATTGAGTGTGACATATTGCATTGTCACATCCAACAAAGTATTTTTGCATCACTTTTTATAAAGTGGAATCTCCAACCCTCCTCTCTACTTATCATTTTTATAGATAGGTGAATCTACTTATTAATACTGAGAGGCATTCTACACTAGTAGCAAGGGGTGAAATATAATAGTGTGAGTGTGTTAACAAAACCTCTTACTTTTTACCTTGAATTTGACAACCATTTACATTTCAAAATATTAATATTCTTTTTTGCTCAATAAATCACTGCTAAGTGGCAGCACCCAAAACACTTTTGACTAGAGCTCTGACCCAGTGAGGCCACATTTGGGGGACCTCATCCCTTCCATTCTAAACTGCCACCATATCCACTGTCGTTAGCCTGTCGCAACCATATCCACTGTCGTCGGCCCGTCACAACCATATCCACCGTCGTTAGCCCGTCGCAACCATATCCACTGTCGTCGGCTCGTCGCAACCATATCCACTGCTGCTACCACCATATCCACTGCGGCCACTTCCTTTGTTGACCTCGCTACCGCTCTCTCCCTGTGGCATTCCCACTATCCACCGTGGGATTTGAACCTTAGACAACCCAACTACTACCGTTGCAACTTAACCGTTGCACTGCGGGGCCAACCCTTCAAAATATTAATATTTAATATAATATAATATTTTTTAAAGTTATAAGGTATTTGTAACAAATAAAATAATTTCAAATTAAAATAAAATACTTTTAAGTAAATAAAATAGCTTCAAATTGATATCTCTTGACATTTTTTAGACAGATGTATTTAAGATATCTATACTAGTTATTTGCATTTTCACTTGTGCAATAGAAGCTACTTATTGCATATCTTTTATTTGTTTTGCATGTTCCTATTTAGTGATCATGTGCCAAGGAGAGCAACACAAGAAGAATCAAAGAATGTTCTATTATTTTACATGGATCAATTATCTTTTTGAAATGTCTAAACATTTACTTTTCATGTTGGTTAAGAATGATCATATACTTAAAATGCACACACATGTTAGATTCATATGCACCTCTGAAGTGGGTGCAACATGTAATGGTGAAATTTTTATACCCATGTTCTCTCCCATTTAGGTTTGTGTCCATTTTTATGGAATTCTTTCATACAATTACATATCGACAAGTGACACACCATTGTGCTAAGTTTGATATATGGTTGATCCCTAACCATCCCCATTTCATCTCATTTACACACACTTCTAGGCATTTATCATTTACTAGCCATTTATTGCACCCATATTTAGACCCACTTCCATACATTTGATACTTGCCTCAAATTGATCATTTTTCCTACCTAGTTTATTTTAGTAGGGCACATGAATTACTTGGTTCAATCTCAAGGAACATAGAATTGAACCCTTTCTTCAAACATTCATGATTTAAAATCCAAGTTTAATCTTGTCGCTTTTCACTAGTTGCTATGAGTTAACATAGACTTTTGTGAATTTTTGTTCTCTCTTAGTCTTCAAAGATATTCAATGTGCCATTAAATCATCATAAAATCATAGTGATTCTCAAGGTCAAACCTTTATAACACATTTTGTTTTTCTAAGGGACAAGAATTTTAATTTACATCAAAATTATACAGATCATTTAAATGTCTACATATGCCATCTACAATCATTTGTGTAAAACCATAAGTTAGTTAATATGAAGTTTTGACCTAAGAGAACTCATTTCTTGTAATTCAACAATCTCCCCAAAGGTGTTTGTAAACATTACCATCCTTACAAGTAGACTAGAGATCATACAATCAATAGGAACCAAGTTATTTAAATGGAAATCTTGTCAATTCATTCTTGTCCAGCTAGGTTCATTCTCACACATTAGTTTGAAATTGTTGCTCTTGAGGTTAAATTTGAGGGACTTAGAGTTGAACCTTAATGGATTCTAAACATGCAAGAGTTCGAGATTTCTTATAAATCAAGATAATTAATTTTTGTACTTGTAACCAATCATTCAACATGACATTAACAATATTTTTTCATCATTCTTGAAAGTTAAGATATTTATTACATAATTATCAATCCAACTTTTAATTAAATCTAAAATAACTATATAATTATTATTAACATCTAATTAACATAAATATATGTAAAACACATTTTATTCTTCCCAATTATATCTAGAACTACAAACCTAAATAGATATATAGAAGATAAACATTTAAGTGAATCGATCCTCCTATTTATTTTTTAAATATTTATTACGCCGAAGGCATGTCGTATTTGAACTTGTGAAGGTAACTTTGCCCGTCAATGTTCACAAACCTTGAGAGACCCTGCAAGGGGGTGAAATCAATCTCAGTCGTGCACCATTTTTCGTCATTTTTTTTTGACTGTTTTTTTTTGCTGCTCTTTACCATTTTCCCCGCCACTATTGGTTTCTGCTTTGGTTTTGACGATGAACGCCCGACGTTGATAGGTTCAGGTGGGCAAAATGACTAGCCGACATGTCGTCAAAAGTTCAAAAAACACCAAGAGAGAAAAGGGTAAAATTGTTACCTGTAGTTCAAGGAGGCAACGATAAAAATGAATGTAAGAGAATGATGTAATCAAAAGGGGCGATGAATGATTCAAAGGGAGGATGAATGGTATGATGGTGACGATGTCTGGAAGTTGCTTAACCCTACTTATCACTACTTCTGATCACCTAACTCGTGGGAATAGAATTTATATACAACGAACCATTCAAGTACATGGTTTTGGTATTCTTAGCTCACACTTGGGCACCTGCTCTAGGTTTCTTTACTCTTGTTGAACAATCATCACATTTACTCTTGTTGTACAGCCCGAGTTGGCCTAATGGTGAATAACTTGTACTCTTGAAAGAGAGGTCACAAGTTCAAATCCTGCAGGGGGTAAGGTATGTACACCTCGTATTGTGGAGCACGAGTTAGGTGCCTCCCTCATATCGGGAGTACGAGGAGTCCCATATACTGCAAGCCGTCTGTAAACCCAAAAACAGAGCGCCTGGTATCGTGGACTATAAAAATATTATTATTATTAATATTATTATTGCCAAGAACTTTACAAATGTAATCATTTATATTTCCAAGAAAGACAAAAAAAATAAAATTAAGTAAATAAAAATGAAATATGGAACTGGTGTGGTCCAGCCATACTTCCAAAAAAAATCACAAATTTTAGTGATACAAATATACATTTTTAGTAAATTATTTAGCAAATCCAAAAGAGAGTGTAACGAGCCTGCCAAGCCATAAAAACAAAGCCCTGTGAATCCACCACACTGAACATGTTGCTGTAATTTTCCAAAACAATAAACAATTTGTTTGAATGTATACAAAATATTAAAAATACAAATTACAAATACCACAGTTTCTTCCAAACACAAAATATTTACAAAAAATTTCAAGGATATAGCCTTCTTTGCATCGCTTTCTTTCATATTCCACAGCGATAACTCTTTTACCTGATCTGCTAAATAAAATGCAACAGTTCTGATCAAAGGTGGGGGAATCTTATTTAGGTATGCCTCTGGACCAAGCATGGCAGCCTTCTTCACAAAGCCGACCATCTCATTTTGAGTAAATACTACAAATGCAACCATTACTCCCTACATTAGCAATACTGTTACATGAAATTCATTATGTAAATGGAAATGCTGATGGAAAGATGATTTAAGTATCTTATACATATAAGAGAATCATATGGATTATAGACATGAGAATACCCAACACAATATTTTCCAGCTTGAGGCAAAGATTTTTGCAACCTTCTAAACGAAAATAATGGTTTCCAGTTCATCAGTCAGGCGACAATGTTTCCACACTTTTACAGTTGTTTCACTTGGTGTTAGGGACAGTGAACGTGGAGCTTAGTGCAAGTTAAACGTGGCAGTCATGCAGCTTAAATCAAATTTATACTTGACATTTAAGAGAACTATGCCATAGAAAAAAAATTAGAATCAATGCATTATGATTCTATTTTGAGTATAAATTATAAATAATTATAATATATAATATTACTAATAATAATTTTAATATATTATTTTTTTAATGTGTTATTTATGATTTAAATTATGTTTTTATTAATATATATTATTTCTAACTATAAATGATATAATTATAAAAGTTATATCTTTTTAAATTATGCAAAAAAAAAGGGGCGCCGGTCCTAGCTCAGTTGGTTAAGGTGTTCCCTGTAGCAGGGCGCCCACCATGGGTTTGACTCTCCGGCGCTCCCGTGGTACCGGTTGGGGGCCGCACCCGAAAAAAAAAAAAAAAATATTATGCAAATTTTTTTTTTCCTAACTCAAAGGATATATTATATTTTTTAATCATTATATATTTAAGAATTGATTTTTTTGATTCAATAGGTCAAATTCACACTCAACAAGATTAGAATAACACCATTTATGGATTATTAAGTCTTGGTGAACTTGTTAGATTCACATCATTACCTTTACACAATTATTTGAATACTAAGATGATTAAGATAATAAGATCTCTATTATTAATCAAAAACATATTACTGACCAAAAAAAAAGAAGATCTCTATTATTAATTTCTAAAAGCTAGAATTAAATATTCTTCAAGTTTGTTGTGCACATACTTTAGTAAATGGAAAGATATGCACATGCACATTATTTTTTCTAACTAGAAGCAATCTGTAAAAAAATATTATTTGCAAATAACCATTATCAAAACAATGTCTATTTTAAATATCTTTGTTTCTATATCATATTATAATATATAAATAACCATAAATATTGAATTAGACTTTTTTTAGTTGTTCTCCAATTTTGAAATTGATGCTTACTCTTGAATACTTTGCCTATAAAAATTATGCAATTTTTATCCTTACTCTACAAATTTGAACTTTAATGTGGACTATTTTGGATGTTTGGGTAAATGATTAAATGACATCGTGAGAGATAAATCATCATATTCATTTTTAAAGTAATATTATATTTAAATATTATTATATATTATATTCTACAATGCAATTTATTAGATATATTAAATAATATATTTTTGTAGTACAAACTAAATTAACAAATAAAGAATCTATTAGCTTTATTGATCGAGAGAGAGGGGATACACATGACATAAAGAGAGGAACAAAGAAATGAAGAGAGAAAAGGGGGAGCGAGAAATAATATAGAGAGAGATAGAGAGAGACAGAAGGGAAGACAAATATAGAGAGAGAGGAAAAGAGAGATTGAGTCTCTACTTCTCCTTTCTCCTCTCTCTATTTCTCTGCCCTCTCTCCCCCTCTCTCCCTATTGCTTGGGTAAATGGTTAAATGACATTATGAGAGATAAATCATCATATTCATTTTTAAAGTAATATTATATTAAAATATTATTATATATTATATTCTACAATGCAATTTATTAGATATATTAAATAATATATATTTTTTAGTACAAACTAAATTAACAAATAAAGAATCTATTAGCTTTATTGATTGAGAGAGAGGGGATACACATGACATAAAGAGATGAATAAAGAAATGAAGAGAGAAAAGGGGGAGCGAGAAATAATATAGAAAGAGATAGAGGAAGACAAAAGGGAAGACGAATATAGAGAGAAATAGGGGAGAGAGAGGAAAAGAGAGATTGAGTCTCTACTTCTTCTCTCTCCTCTCTCTATTTCTCTCAAACATAATCGGTAATGGAGCTTGATTATATTCCTCATTAAAAAGTTTTGTGTTTTAGTTGTGTTTGTCCTTCTAAGTGGGCTCATAGTTGGTTTCTTTACTCTTGTTGAAAATATTCTACTTGACTTTTATTTCTTGATCGATAAGATTTTTTTGTTTTGATTTTTTTAGATTAAAGTCTCTAACATGTTTTTACAGTGTTTTGATGAGTATTTGGTAAGTTTTTACTAAAAAATAAAATGAAATAAATAATAATATTAAATTCATTTTTTAGATGATCTATCATTTGATCTCATTTACTACACAAATGTGTGCAAAACATAAACCAAGTTTTTCCTAATTGACCTTCCATAAATAATAAATATTTATATAACAATATAATAGTTAATACATTATTCTATAATAAAAAATAAAATAAAATAAATAATAATCTTAAATTCATTTTCTAAATGATCTATCATTTGATCTCATTTACTACACAAATGTGTGTAAAACATAAACCAAGTTTGAAATATCTTAAATATTGATCTAAATTTAACTTTTAAATTTATTTTTAATTATTTATGTTTTTTAATGAAATTACAAATAATAATTAAAATTTATTTGTTTTATTAAATTTGATATCAATTTTGATAGAATAGTTAATATTTAAATAATAAATATAATATAATAATAAATACATAAAATAATGACATAAATAATAAATATTCATATCATAATATAGTAGTTAATATATTATTAAATATAATATAATAATAAATACATAAAATAATGACATAAATAATAAATATTTATATAATAATATAATAATTAATATATTATTCTATAATAATAATAATAAAATAATAATAATATTAAAATCTTTTTTAAATGATCTATCAATTGATCTTATTTACTACACAAATGTGTATAAAAAAATAAACCATTTTTTTCCTAATTGACCTTTCACACCTCTTCCCTATACCCATTGCACAAGATGCCATAACTAATTATTATTATTATTATATAATCATGAATGCAACTCTTAATTAAAATTAAATTAATTGTACAATTGTTAAACATTTATTTAATCAAAATATTATATAAAATGGATTTTATTCCTCACAATTACCTATATCTAGAAAAGCAAACCCTAATTAAACATGTAGAGGAAATACTTTGTGTCTCGCAAATATGAATCGTGGAAGTGCGTGCTTTAGTATGTTAACTGGCAAATACTTCTAATCATATGCAGCTCTTCCGATTGCTCGGTTGCCTGTAGACAATCTTGTAGATAACAGCAATGGGAAAGAAAAAGAATAATGAAGGGAAAAATAAAACAAAGAAGAAGAAGAACAAGACTCAAGCCTTAGCACCCGATGCGGTGGCCATGAAGAAGAGAAAAAATGCTACAGAGGCAAACATGTTTGAAACTTTGTGGGCGCGCAAGAAATTTAATATTTTAGGAAAAAAACAAAAAGGTCAGGGGCATCGCGTTGGCCTCTCTCGCTCATTAGCCATAGAAAGGGTACGCAAATTCTGTCATCTTATTATCATTTGCTTTTTAGCAGTAAATTCCCCAGCTCAGTATATCTCCGCTTACACACCACAACTCAGAAGCATCTCTTTTATCAAATTCGCTAGTTTTTGTAAAATCCGGAGGGGAAAATGAAATGGTTGTATGATTTATTTGTTATTCTCCATATTTAAAATGGAGGGAAAGAAAATGCCTCCAAGCTGGGGCATAATGGATGCCACAATGAGATTATATGCCAAGAAGCAGCAAATTTCCTTCACATGAAAGTTTTTTTATCTGCAACTAAAGAAAAAATTCAAAGTATAAGCGGTGATTATAGTCCATGCAACTGGAATGATGTTCAATGATTTGTTCCTATCTACTACACACAAATAACACGTCAAAACCGACAATAGCCTCAATGTTTGTTGGAGTCCCTTCAGAAGCGAGGGAATTTATAAACGTTATGAGGTTGGTGTAAATGGCTTTCATCAAGCCTCACTAGCTTATGGGCCTCACCATTGTTCCAGAATTGATGGTTCCTAGGTTAGGTTTTCCCTGGGATGTGGCCCACTTTCCACACCTCCTATTGCATTACCATGGGTTCCTTTTGTCATTTTTGCTCATGGTTTCAATAATGGCTTGTGTAAAAACAAGGGAAAGTGGGGCAGCCTTTCTAAAAATTGCTACAAGCATTGTGTCTTCTGATGGGGTCAATTGGGCATTTATTATGGATGTGGATTCCTCAAACAACGAGGGTGGCGGTAATGATGATTCAAGGCTACAAGGGTATATAATATATACTGCTACAGATATAGATATGCAGGGATAATTTTTATATTCATATGATAGGATAATTTATAGGTTACTATCTATTAAAAATGTAATGGCATACAATCATAGACTGTTGAATTTTGTAAATGAACTTTGCTTTTAAGATTTTTGTTCATACCCCTCACGCATTTTGGTTACAAGCCCTCCATTCATGGAATAACCTCTTATAAATTTTCCAAGGGTATGGCCCCAAGGCCAATTTCCTCTAGCAAAGAAAAAAACAAACAAACAAAGAACTAATACTTTGTGTTAATTTTGAAAGGATGTGATGAGCTGCTTGTAGAAATGCATCTCTTTCCTATTCTTAATAATTTTTTGTCATTCTAAACATGTGTACAACTGTTGGAAGCGGTTAACTTTTCAGGATACATCTTCTGTCTCTTGCCCATTCCAGATAAAGCAGAATTGTGTACTAAAACAATATAGATAAGATATATGTTAAGCCACAGGTAAAATCAAAGTTTTGCCTCGTTAAATTGAACACCATTGCCTTGGCCAGCATTACTGGATGACCCAACATCAAAAAGATCATTTAATATATATACATCTCCTATATACGTTACTGCAAAAGATACATCTACTTCGAACAAGAATTGTTCATCTTAACCATAACAAGGAACATCAGGTGACAAGAAATACATAATAGCAAGTCTAATATATTACTGCAAAAGATACGTCTACATCAAGCCATAAAGGCTGTGGTCAACAGAGCTGATAGACAGGGGTAAAAGATAAGTTATTGGTGGCACTAGGGTTTTGAGGATGAATGAACTAGGATTATAAGGAATACATACTTAGTGATTTGAGAAAAGGCACTGGAGTCTTGATGGTGCATAATTAGTGTTTTAACTTTTTTGAGTAGTGGCACTCAGATGGTGTTACACAAGTACCTTGAAACTGCATAATCATATAAATTGCAAATTAATTATGATCTAAGAACACAAAACCCAGAATAAAAGTTTGATTACTGGAAAGGAGCTGATGAACAAAGTCACTCCACATAATGTAACAGAAATAAAATTATACATAAAAGAACTTCGAGAAAAATATGGGTTTCCATACAATGTGATGCTATGGACTTTGATGCCTTGAATGACAAACATAAGCAAATGCAAGTATATGAATTGATGCCTTTAATCAACATAAGCACTTGCACGGGTATGGATTGAAGGAATCACGATTTGGGGTGTGAACATAAAAATAGACAGTGTCGATTACTCCTCAAAGCAACTTAAGACTAGTGGTACACAAATATAATGCAATCTACTTTGGTTATCAGCTCCTTACTTTTTCAGGTGCTGAGAGAAGTTAGAACAAATACCAAGGTCTGTAGCAAAATTCCTACATCTACCTTGGTTTCATCTTGTTACAACCTCCTAAAAATTGAATTCAATGTCTCCCGTATGACATGCATCCGCTCTGTAAGTAGAAGCTCCTTTATCTGTTCCATTAGAGCATACTCTTTCTCCATTATGGTTTCTATCTCCTCAAAATGCTCAATCTTGAAGTATAATTTTTTCAACTGTTATTTAATCCAGGAAAAGAAAGCCAGGTTACAATCCATTCTTTCTAAAATGCTCATCTTAAGCTCCAGAGTCAATTGAGAAAAGTCAACTACCTGATTTTCAATAATAATTGACATCGGATGTTCAATATCTCTTTCTTCTTGATCTGCTAGAAGTTTTGCACGTGCTCCTGCTGCTCCCAAAGCTGTTGCAATAGCAGCTCGCATTTGCAAGTGTGTAGCAGGCAAGCCTTTTGGGCTAAAATGCAAATCTCCTGTTGAATCTTCACCAATTTCTGCAGAAGTAGTGGCATTTAAGCTACCTGGAGAGTCCACGATTGTGATAAAAAACTAAAATTAGTATTATAATTTTGGAAGCTCATTATGCAGTACAATCTCTATACCATCAGAATAATTGTCATGTGATAACATGTATTGGGAAAGGATTTTAGCTCAGAGAGATATTAATCAGGTAATAAATATTCATCATAAAATGGCAAGACTGTAAGACCTTTCACAAAATTTAAAACTAAAAACTAATAAAAAAAGCATTAAAAAACTGCTCTACCTTCTGGTTCTTTGTTGCACCACTCCAGCTGAAATGACTTCCTTGAGCTGGTATTAAGAATGTTGAGAAAGCAAGAAACAAATATGAGTACTAACAAGTTGCAGGATGCTATTTAATTACAAATCATAATCTGTATCTAATGATGAACAATGCTAATGTCATACTACAAAGTTACAAACAGCTTTTAAACAAAACTTAGAAAAATATTCGACCTCTCTACTGCAAGCCCATTCAATGAAGGCTCATATCTCTGCTTCAATGATTTAGTATCCAAAGGATGTATGATCTGGCTTGCAGAAGGATCCTCTTCACACAGAGCTGCAATAGCAGCTTCTGCTGCAGCTGCTGCAACACGAGAGCGGACCATGGTGGACAAATAGGACACCTAACAGTAAGAAAAACTCTTAAAAGCCTATTTAGTCACCCTAAGAGAAGTACCAAGCAACAGTGATGCATGAACCGTTTAAAAATTCAAGCAAACAATTAAGCTTTTAATCTCACCTGTCCCATTATCAGGTTGCCCACATCTGCAAGAGGAGAAAGACGGCTACGTTTGAGAGGAGGACCTGAAACATCATCCTCAGTAGTGTGTTTCCCTTCTTCACAATTGTTTTCCTGGTAATTTTGGGCAGTGCTGTCTTTGAGACTAAAGGCTTGATCAGATGCTTTTTTTTCATTTCTTAAATTACTTGATCTGCTATTATCATTGCTTTCAATTCCAACATTCACCATAAACTGTTCTCCAAAGGGAAGTTGTATGAGTTTCATGATGCAGTCGATCTCATTCTTGGTATGTACATATTGAGCTACACACTTCCAATCATCGCTGTAAAGCAAAGTACCTTCCAGGAGAAGCAAAGTCTCTTGATCTGTCCAACCATCAGCACCTACTTCAATAGATTCTTGATGGAGATTATTTAGTTTAAAATCAGCAGCATACAAGCCAAGCCCATAGTTCCCATCCTCAAAACATTTTGTGCAAAGAACAAAACCTGCCTGCCAAAGAAGATTTGCATTACAAAAATAAACTCATAATGTATTCACTTACAAATCCAGATAAAAAGCAAAACAAAAATAAATTGAAATACCATAAAATCTTATCGTTTGGAGTCTTCGACAAACAGTTGGAAAGACCACAATCTGTCTATTTGATTTCCGATAATTCTAATTCGTGGCAATTAGCTTTGCTATATTATTTCTATATTTTGCATAGTTAATAATCCTGTTGAACACTTATTTAAGTGTGCAATGGCAGAGAGCAATCATAAAGAACAGCACAACATAACAGGATAGCCTGTGCAAGCCTTTCTTCCTTTTAGTAATATAAATCCATACAATTAGTATGGAGACAAAAGAACTGATTACACTTGCAGGTCACATCAACAAACTATATATTCTGCCTTAATGCAAACTCCATGCTAACAGAAACAGACCCATCTGGCAATATGTGGTGCATAATTTGGCATGAGATTCAAGCCACTCACCAGTCATTCTAATCTTGTGGCCTGTGCCAAAAGAGATGAGAAGCTGGATGAAAGTGTCTAGACAGAACTTAGAATAATGGTAACCTCTCTGACTTGGAAGTTTAGCAGAAGTGAATAGGCATATTCCCCATATACGATGCACTGCATAGACCATGTTTCAATAGCATTCTCAGACAAAAAAATAAAACAGACTCAAACCAAGATTTCATCAATTGCTTTATGTTTGCATTACCCCTGTTTTACAGCACACATTCAACTTCTTAAAAAACATGTCATGTCACCTAAATCAAATCCTAATCACCTATTTGATTAGCTATTCACGTGTCCTCATCATCTATCTACCTACATTAGTTGCTAGTTCCATATTATCTTTGCAGGCTTCTTCCTTAAATGAACTAATCATCTCACTGACATAGCTCTTCCCAAGCTTTGTGATTATATTCCATGGTTGTAGGAGACTTGTTCTCCCACTGGTCCTCTTCAGGATATGCTAAGCCCTCTAAGCCGTGCAAAACAAACCAATCTATTTTTCTGCTCAACATCACAGACTATTTTAACAAATTTGTTGATATTCTAAACTGCCTGATCAACATTCCACACACAATCTGGTTGTCACAATAGGAAATTCCAAGGAGCTTCCATCTTTTAGAATAGCCTCTGCAGTAGACCTACTCCTATCTTGACACTACCAAAAATTAATCAAATAAAGGGGAAAGAAGCTAAAAATAAACAAAACCGGAAGATGGTGCACCAAGACAGCCAATCTAGAGCCCTTCCAATAGAATAATATAACACAAAACATTCAATTATTTGACTCTGGAGTTAAGATAGGCTGTGCTAATTCATATGCAATAGGTAAGAGATTAACCTTGTTAACATATTAACCATTGGCACATAATTTCAAATTACGAGCAAAATAAGAAACCACAGAATCATTAACTACGAGCTTCAACAGATACACAGTATAGGACCTTCAAGGCCAGACAATATCAAATAACAAAAAATCAATGCTAAGGCTAAGAACTTTTATTGAAACTCAAAATGAGTTAGAAAATTCTAGGGACTGAGGATTCTCTCAATAAGCCAACCACCTCTATACATATCATCCTAAGACTAAAGCAGCAACGCGTTCCCAAAGGTTAGTAGTAAGTATAGTAAGCATGCCAATGAAGAGCTAAAGGACGAAATAAGTAACATACCGGAACATGGGAATCCCTGGTGCTTCGTCTTGCATCAGTTGCAGAGAAAACAATGTAAACCAGAACAAAGGTGCCCACAATCTCGGCCTCCAAACTGTCACCCTTGGTGTAGCCATGAGCCACCAAATTGGCGCCGCTTCTGAGCATTTCGTAGTTGTGGTGGCCCTTGAACCCCTTCACCACTCTTGCTCCACAGATAGCAGCCAAGCACTGGCATATCATGTAGAACACAGCTTGTGGCAGCGACAACTTCCTCGCCAGGAACAAACCAAAATGCAAAGAGATTTCAGAATCACCAGTTACAACTGTCATGACCTGGTCTCAGATTTGTGGTGGGGCAGAACAGTGAATATGAAAACGAACATGAACATGAGTAGTGGTGGTTTGCAGACGAGGGGCATGGTTGGGCGGAACAACAGAACACCAAGTGCAGGGTCTCCTTCTGAAGAAGAGGACAATGACAATGAGGATGATGAAGGGCAAGGTCTCAGTATGTACAGAAAAATTACGTTTGTTACGTTCTCTTGGCTCTTCATTTTCCATCCTCTTCAACTTCCATCCATTATAGACTGCTCCAATTCCATTTCTAATGTTTGATTGCCAACCATACACGTCAAAATAAATGCAGTAGTTTCAAATGTACAGGCTGATGACTGTCAATTTTTCTTTAAACGTGTTAATGTTTACAGACAAACATTCTTCCCTCTACAACTGAATACGCCTCGCATCGTAATTACACTATAACAGTTTAAATTTATTTGAATGCTATGTAGGGAGAGGGATTTGAACTGGGTCAGGCTCTTATGAGTGTTCTCCAATTACCATTACACTGCATGGTTTAAATTTATTTGAATGCTGAATGGTGAGAGGGATTTGAAATGGGGTCAGACCTGTGGGAGTGTCCTCCATTACAATTACACTGCAATGGTTTAAATTTATTTGGATGCTATGCAGGGAGAGGGATTTGAACTGGGACCAGGCTCTTATGAGTGTGCTCCAACAACCATTACACTGCATGGTTTAAATTTATTTGAATGTGAAATGGTGATAGGGATTTGAACTGGGGTTAGATCTGTGTGGTTGTCCTCCATTACCATTACACTGCAATGGTTTAAATTTATTCAGATGCTTCAACAATAGTAGAACAACTATTTTGTGAGCAGCAACAAAATATGAGCACCTATAAACACTACTGAGAATGTATACCAAATTACCAATACAGGGTCATACATGATAGATAAATGCTTTTCTAAATATTTTCTAATGGTTCAATTTATGCAAGGCACTAAAAGCTTCATTTGCTTTATTTTTTAATAAATAATTCAACTGACATATTTTGTTTTGAAGTATACTTAATTTCAATTAGATCCGTATTTGGAGTTCCCAGCAACAAATGCTAAGAATGAAAATGGGGAATGCTATATCATTCTCATGCAGTCTTTTGTTTTACCAAATATTTAGTGTGTTCTATAATTTGAAAATTTATAGTGCGCCAATGTTTTTGATTTTATGCAGAGGAAGAAGACTCTCTTACAAGAATACAAGCTAAGTGGGAAAGCTAATATGTTCTTGGATAGACGATTTGGGGAAAATGATGACAGTCTTGGAGATGAAGATAAGGCTATTATTAGATTCCAACATGAGCGACAGGTAATGGTCTACCTGCATTTTAGTGGCATATCGATAAATATCCATGCTTGCAGGAAGTCTGATAGGGATTCATTTCATTTGGTAGGATGGTAATGGAACATTTTTATGTGTTCATTCCCAATTAAGGTAGATGTAAATTTTTTTATGCTAGAAAATGCATGTATTGTTCTCAAGAACTGCATATATTTAACAGGAAATTATATCAAACTTTCTTTGGTTTTGATTGTGACATTTTAAAAGAGCACAAGACTATTCAGGTCGGAGTAGGTTAGAATTGTTATTTTTTGTTGTTTGTCTTTTGAATTATTTTAAGTATGTCATTTCTCTTTTCAAGTGTGTTTAGTTGGGAACATGGCACCTATGGTGTATGGTGTTCTCTCTTTGATTCACACCGACTTAAGTCCAATTTTATTTATTAGATTTTTTTGGTTGTTTTCTCCTAGGTAAGGATGGTTAAGCAAAGCAAATTTGCTTTATCAGATGGAGACGATGATATTCTAACTCATCATGGTGCTGCACTCTCAACTCTTGATGACTTTGAAGACGAAATTGCTGAAGATGACGAAGACGGTGCAAGAGAATGTATGTCCTCACCTTGCTTTGCATTTGCATGAATTGTACATTTTTATGTTGGACTGCATGTCATTCTATTTAGCTAGAAAGGTGATGGAAGGCTGGTTTTCCAATCTATTGAACCTTCAGAGCTATATATTTTGTTTCTTACATTTTGAAAGAGCATTAGGAAAACTGCTCACCATATTTATAGCTTGAGAAGGCAGTGTGTTAATCACTAACTAGTATGGAAGATCTATCTAAGGATCAAAGCACAATTGAGAATGCGGTGAACAAAGTTGCTTCAACCTTGTAAAGCTGTAAAAGTGATTAGTGCTGGAAGGAAGTTTTGTGTATCATATGAAACATGTGTTTGGTGTTAGTAGTCAATATCTCAGTTATTTTTGTGACCTTGACTAAACTAAATGAAGATTTGTATATTTTGGTCTAGTTGTTATTGGCAATGTTAACAGTGACTTTGGTAAAATGCATTGTATTTCTTTCCAGGTAATGAAATTTCAAGATGTTTGCGTAGTAAGTGCAAGTTAGCCATATGTGGCCTTTTTTGCATTGTGTCATTTTAATGGCATACATGATTAATATTAATGACTAAGTAATAATAAGTAATACATATTGCTTTTCAGCTGGAAGAAATGGTCTAGATTCCCTAAGTTTAATGTCATCTTCACTGTTGAGAAGCTTGACTCTTGGCTATGTGACCTTGAGGCATATTTAAACACTAACCTTGAGATAGCTGATGCAATTTCTGAGGTTTATATGTAGGAAATTGCTCTAGATTGGTTAAAATATTTAGAATGGTAATGATGAACTTTAACATTCTTTAGACGAAATTGGTCTATAGGACCTTTGAAATGCATCGTTCATTATACAATTTAACATGTATTTTGACTCTGCTATACACTATAGTACAACATTTTATTGAGTCACTCATGTTGTTGTTTCCATCCCTTAGTGGAAGCATCATCCTTGCGATTCGTCCTGATATTGCAATCCTTTACACCATCCTATGTGTAAAAAATGCTCTTCAAAGAAAAAAGAGACATAAGATGGTAGGCATTCATATACATATGGATGCAATAGAAATGAGACTAGAAATTTTTCACACTATTCTTTTTGTAGTTGAACATGGTGGGAAAGAAGGTACCCAAGTCATTTTAGTTCTTGTAAGCTGCAAGTTCTTGATTATTATTTGCATGATAAAATTGTGAATTTGCTTCTCACATTATTAAGGTCAAGGTAAGTTAAAAGGGAATGGTGTTCGTTCTCAATTTTGTTAGTGTCACAAATTTTACATATTTGCTCATTCCAAGTAGTTCATGTGGTAGTCCATTGATCAGTTTCAACTGTAGGTCACAAGCATTACTCCTTATTTTAACAATATTCATTTTATTTTTCAAGCTCACAATGCCGGAAAAATAATTGGGATTAATCAAACTAGGATTAATAAAGTCTTTGTAATACCTTAACTTGCTCTTATTAGTAATTTCTTTGATGTTCCATATTTTTCTTTAAACTTCACAAGGACGTAATATTGATTTGATATAAGCTAAGCTTCAATGTTTTCAATCTGCTAGTTTTTCAATCTATGGTGGGTACTAATAATATTTAGAAGCAATAATGAGGAGTATATTGGTACTTAGCAGCTTGTATTTATGCTCTAGTTATTTAATCATGGCTTTAGAATCCACTGAAGGACAACCTGCTTTGATCAAAAGAGTACAGTATAAGGTATTACATTTATTTTGAAGTTGAAGGTTATAAATGCTTTTGAATTTGGTCAATTTCGTTTGAAGTCTCTTGAGAGATGCTATAATATGGTAACCATATAGAATAATTGGAATGCATAAGTGCTAAAAAGATATTTTTTCTTAGCTCAGTCCAATAGTTCATTGTTCCTACAAGCTTTTTCAAGACCATAAACCAACAATGTTTCTCTTATTTATGTTGTGGTTTCAATTTAAATAGCCGTTGAATTTGTTGCCAAGGTGTTTGTATCATTGAAATGATACTTGCCAGGACTTGCTAGGACTTGGCGAGTCGTGAGTTGAGTCACTCTGGCCGAGTCTTGGGGGTTCGGACTTGAACTCGGTCGAGTCCTGTTGAGTCCTAGCTGCACTCACCGAGTTTGGTGGACTCGCTAGACTTGCCAAGTCCAGGCGAGTCTCGTCAACAGGACTCGGCAACAGGCAGGGTTTGAAAAGTGCAAAAAATTACATGAAATTTAAAGTTAAAACTTTTTTTTTTTTACTTATTGTGAATGCAAAATGATGTATGCCATGAAGGTTTGTATGGTTTTGGAGGTTTTGATTTGGGCTTGGTGGCAAGGGCTCCGCCCCTCAACCCCCGCAAGGGGCGTTACCCCTTGACCCCACTGGGGGCCATGCCCCCAGACCCCTGCAAGGGGACTAGGGGAGCTGCCCCTTGATTCCGTTGGGGGCGTTGCTCCCAGACCCTCGCAAAGGGGCGTTGCCCCTAGACCCCCACAAGGGGCGATGCCCTGCCCCCAGACCCCCGCAATGGGCATTGCCCCTTAACCCCACTGGGGGCGTTGTCCCCAAACCCTCGCAAGGGGCGCTACCCCTTGACCCCGCTGGGGGCGCTCCCCCTAAACCCCCACGAGGGGCGCTGCCCCTCGACCCCACTAGAGGCACTGCGCCTAGACCCCCACAAAGGGCACTGACCCTCAACCCCATTAGGGAAGTTGCCCTGATACTTGAGATTATGGCTGCTGCATCATCCAAGACCTATCTTAGACACATTCATAGGAAGGATGCAGGCTCCTTTGAGCCATAGACTTCTAGTTATTGTTTTGAATCTTTTGATATTTCATACTTGTTTGGAACATTGGATGTTATGGATTTCATATTCGATGATTTTTGTATACATTTGAGTCTTTGACTATATATCTAAGTGTGCTATTTCCTTGAGCAGCTCATCTACAATTTGTGTTTATACTTATATGATCGATGTATACTTGTGTTAGTGATGAGGACCTTGATTG
>VDFB02252616.1:80342753-80651713 GCA_007258455.2 Sequoia sempervirens | reverse complement strand
AGTTTATTTTGTTTAATTTGTTATCGTCTATTAGTGTCTATTAGTGTAACATATGATATGGTTGCATATTTGGTTACACGGTTGAACCCGTAAGTGCTATTTTAAAGGACATGGTTCATTGATATTTTTCCTATATATTAGCAAACTCTACTAGAGAAATATAATGAGAAAATATTATTAATGATTTTCTTTGATAGACTCAAGATGAACCATAAGAAGCACAAACTTTTGTGTATGCGAGATTATGGCATTGTTTGGCAGATACTAGGGCTATTTGGGTCTTCAGTGAAGACTTTTGAAGATAGAAGTATCAATCATTGACATGAATGGCCCATCTTTGTGATTTCTCTTGATACACACAATCTCTCTTGTGCATATGGCCTCCCAAGTAGTATGCCACTGACTTATAGCAGCATGATGTCACAAGTGACTATGTTCCATATTGGTTTGAATATATACTTTAAAGTGCATTGCCATTTATATATCCTTACTTTGTTGTAACCATCCCAAAGAGTATGGTCTTACGTGTGCTTTAGTGGATGGGACTTTATCTTGTGCAATGATTTTCTTCTAGATGCTTTAGTGGAAGAGATGCTTGTGTTCCTTTAAAGTATCTTTTGTCACTACACTTGTGCTTAGACATGTCTCCTAATTAATATCCTTGAGTTGATGTGATTTGTGCAATTAGAGATTATTGTGCACAACATTCAACATCATTGTGGGATCTTGTGTGATGGCGATGACACCTTTTATCCCCTTGTTTTTTCTTCCCATTGTCCTTGCTTGATGTAGATGATGTGGCTTTTGAGTTTTGCACAAATGACTTGGAGTTCTATTGCTGCTTTTACATGCATGTCGGGAAAATATTTAATCTCAAACAATAGGTAGTTGGTAGGTCAATGGCTCAATATGAGTTGTTATAACTTCTACTTCTTATGTAACTATAATGTATTCTATATATTCACATGAAGAAGTGCAATAGAACTTGTATTCTATATATTCACATTAAATATTTTCCCAATGTGCATGTAATGTCCCTTTTTTTCCTCCCCTAAATCCACCCTATTTTAATAAACACTAGTATATATATTATATAATATTAAAATATAAATAAATAAAATAAAATAAAATTACTTTATTGTGGTTGGCCAAATTTGAAGGAGAAAAATAACATAAATCTAAATAAATTTCTGTAATGCCCCCTTTTTAGCGGTATGCTTTTTAGTGGCCGATAGCCCATTTTCGGAGTCCCGTGGGCTACTCGGAGGCATTTTTAGGGTTTCCTAAATTCTTGGAGGTTTCTTGTCAGCTTTTCAGCGGCTTGTTGCGGGAGTTTTCTAGAAGGGTTTCTGGGTCCTTTTGGGTTTTCTGAGAGCTTTGGTGGGCAGTCACTACTATTTTTAGTAGTGTCTACATTTATACTTACTATTTTTAGTAAGTTATGATGACTACTCTAAATGTGCTCATATGGAGTTTGGAGTCATTTACTATTTTTAGCAGTATGCTATTTTTGGTAGTATTGTTGGTAGCTTTTCAGTAGGGTTTCCAGTTTTAGCAGTGTTGTTAGTTTCAGTGCTGAGTCCAGTCACTTTTGGCAGTTTTGGCTTCCATCGTTCTTGGAGTTGGAAAAAGCAAATATAACTTAAGTCATTTTATAATTTTATGTTGCTTTTGGCCCCCACGCCTAGGATGATCAACTCAAGTTGTATTTAAAAGGGGAATGTTATGTTGGACACCAAGTTGAGGAACTTTAGCATTTAAATCAGAATAAAAACTGAATTCATGGCAAGAAATTTGTGGACCATTGTTGGTGGTAGGGAGAAACAACCCTCGGGTAGAAACATTGAACTGGTTCTTGTAAATTCTTTTAAGAATTAATCTTAAGAGGCATTGTCAATTCTCATAAGAAGTATCAGAGATGACTTTCATCTACATATTACTAATCTAGATTCACTTTGTGAAGCATGGAAGTTATTAGAATCAATGTGTAAGGGTCAAGTCTTTCTAAAATCATTAAACTAATCGTAGGACTTTTTACAACTCCCATGAAAGGAGACAAAAAACTGATATCTTGCCAAAATAAGAAACATTAAGTCACAACCAGATGGTTGCAAACATAAAAGATAAACTCTTATATTTCATAGTCCAAATGAATAGTCATGAATGGTTTGGAAATTTCATTTTTATGTTAAATTCTAAATATCAAAATGAAGATAATCTCTCTAATCTATCAATACTATCTGCACTTCATATTTAGGAAGAGCAAGCAATGCCGTATTTCAACTTTAAGGAAAATGTGTTAGAAGTCTTCCTAACTCAACATAAAAACAGTTGTTTCAAAGAAATAAAGAGGGCAATCAAAATTACTCTAACTCATCTGATCACTCTAAAAACTATTCCAAAATAGTTAAAAACAGACCTACAGTGAAATATAATATACGTGGCAAACTATGACAGATTTAAATTGCTATTCAAAAAGATTCTCCATGAACAAAAACCCTAATCAAAACAAAAGGTGAAATTCAAATCAAAATAAAAACCAAAACAAAAACATTGCTCTCTATATGACTCTCATTGCATCAACAGATAACAAATGAATCCTAGAAAGCGTGCCTCAAGACATATGACTTATGTGTATGATATTTTCTTTGATATTAAAACATGTAATGAGAATATATATAGGAGATAACTCTGTAATAGAAGCATTAGGGTAAGTGAAATTTAAGATCTTGATTTAATCTATTGGAGATGCATTGTTTGCCCCTAATTAAGGAAAAATCTCTTCTCTTGTTCCCAACTTATTAAACAAAATTTCAAAATAATTCTTCTTAAAGATAGTTGGCATATTGAAGATCAAAACAAATTTATGGTCGCACAAGAAATTCAGAAAAATGGACTCTTTATCTTTAATGATATTTCAAAAGAAAACTAACTATCCATGTCATTAAAAGATGAACACAATTATGACATGAAAAACTAGGACACTTAAATATCAAAAGCCTTAGTGAAATGTCTCACCATAATCTTCTAACTTGTTTACCTAAAATTGAAAATAAATTAGGAACCTATAAAGGGTACCTCCAAGGTAAACAACCTACTTTACCTTTCAACAAAAACCACAACCGAATATTTTTGAAACTCCTAGAGTTGACTCATAGTGACCTAATGGGGCCTTTTTAGGTTTTGTCTCTTAGTGGATCTCTCTATTTCCTTACATTTATTGGTGATTATACTAGAATGATTTGGAGCTATGGCCTTAAAAATTAATATGGTGTTCTTTCTAGATTTAAAGAATTTAAAGCCCTCTTCCAAAATCAATCTAATTATAAACTAAAAACTCTTGGAACTGAAAATGGAATTGAGTTCATAAATAAAGAGTTTGACAATTTTTGTGCCTTATGTGGGATATAGAGAGAATTAATGTCTCCTTATTCTCCTCAACAAAATTGTGTAGTTGAAAGGAAAAATTGAACTATCATAGAAATGGTAAGGTCTATGGTTTCCAATGGTAACACAATGTCTTGTGTTAGG
Source organism: Sequoia sempervirens (assembly GCA_007258455.2). Taxonomy (NCBI): domain Eukaryota; kingdom Viridiplantae; phylum Streptophyta; class Pinopsida; order Cupressales; family Cupressaceae; genus Sequoia; species Sequoia sempervirens. Next base: position 80,648,182 of record VDFB02252616.1, on the reverse strand, counting down.
ATGATACCACAATTGAGGATCCTATTAAACCACTACGAAGTCAATGGTGACTTCTATGTTGTCAACACTGGAGGCACAAATGTCATTTTGGGTATGCAATGGCTTCGTTCCTTAGGGGAAATCACCTTGAACGTAAAATCCATGGAGCTGAAATTTCAAGATGGTGATAGGAAGGTGGTATTGAAGGAATGACTAACGGGGGATCCAACATTGTTACGTGCAAGATGATGCAAGGAATAAGGTCCAAGCAAGGAGGTGGAAACAGTTTCCAAACTCACGATAATCCCCTATTTGACATGGAAGCAGAGCTCACATTTCCTAATCCTTTATTTGAGATGCATGAAGGCAAGGTGATAGAAGAACCATTACCTCTAGTTGATTTGCTTCCTATGATGATGTCTGATGGATTGGATCCTTGTGATAAGGAGGTTAGCCTTGTGTGGAGGTTTCAAATGCTCACAAATTTGCTTTGGTTATGGCTCACAAGTCAATGAATTGTTGGTAGCCCCATCATGGTGGAGTCACTTTGGGAGATATTTTTCATGCCCAGGATTGTAGGCACGGACAAATTGCTGCTGTTACCTTTCTTTGCAGTCATCTTATGAGTCCATTGAAGTTTGCACTAATGGATTGGAGAGAGATTTTGAGAAAAGATTGGCACTCTAGTGAGTTGGTGACACTTGAGAGGACTTTTTCAGCCAAGGACATGACTAGAGTTGTCATTTTGGCTAAGGTTTTTCAGTTTTACAGCCGCTGTTCTTCTTCTTGGGTGCTGATTTTTCAAAAATCAGACCTCAAGTTGACCATTTCAGACTTGGAAAGCTGCAAGTATGGACGTTTTCTGTCCATTCAGCCCCTTAGCAGGATTGACTTGTGGCTTTAGATGAAGGGGATGTTGAGTTTGAGAAATCAGAATCTGTGTTGGAGGAGTGTACAAGCACCAATCAGTTGTTATCCTAATCCATTCACTTGTACTTATGTTTGGGACAGCAGATTATTTTTCAGTTATGACCATGATGATGGAGTGCAAGAAGCTGTGAATGAGGAAGTTAGCATTAATTTTCTCAAATTTACCTATAGGGTGCCATAGGGTTTTGATTGTGGGGAGAAATTCTCTAAGGAGTTGATTAAGATCTTGTTGAGATTGATCGCTCTTTTTATAGGGGAGCTTCAAGAGATTACATTTGCAAGTACTTAGTAGAACATTGTTCTAAGTTGGGTGAGCTACAGATTCCTTAAGACTTATTTGGGATCCTAGAGTCATATTGAGTTTTATTTAGAATCAATCAGTGTATGACTTGTGATTGCTTGGGGACAAGCAATCTTGGGGAGAGAGGATTGTAATGTCCCTTTTTCAGTCCTATGCTTTCTAGTGACTGTAGGCCTATTTTCGGAGTCTTGTAGGCTGGTGAGCACACAAATATACTAAGAGGGGGGCGTGAATCAATATATTACAACTTTTACCCTCTCAACTTTTATCAACTCTTAAATTCTAACCCAATGACAACTATGCAAGAATATAACAATATGAACAAGTTGACACCAAGATTTTACGTGGAAACCCTTATGGGAGAAAACCGCAGTACAAAATTATGCACTTTATAATAAAATGGATTTACAATGGTAGTAGGCACCAACCTCTTAATCAGTTATGTAGGCCCCAACCTTCAAGGAGCACCAACTCCCTAACTTGATTTAGTAGGCACCAACCCACAAGGAGCACCAACTCCTTGCAAGGCACCGACCTTGACTTTCTTGACTGAAAATTTCAAATGTAGAATGAGATCTTTCAATAGATCTGCTTCATGCTTCAATCTATCCCTTCTTTGTGATGTATGCTCTTCTTTTAGGTTCACACAAGAGATACTTCTGCACTTCTACACTTTCAACTCTTGCAAATCTATTTTGAATATTGATTATATATGTTGCTTATGAATTGCAACCCTTGATGAAAGAACACATTACTTAAAATCTGCCTCTTCATGTCTTAATCACATCTCTTTAGATTTAATCTTTGAAAAATATGATTTAGTTTGCCTTATCTAAACTTGGGAGCACCACTTCAAGAATCGCACCTCTCCATAAATTATTCTTTTATAAATCTGGAGTTTTCATTTTAATAGATCATATCCTTTTAAATTCCTTTGTTTATGTAGAATGTTTTACTAGACCAAGTTTGCATGAATCGCACTATTCCAAAAGACATCTATCTTCCTTTCAAGAAAATTGTAACTCTTCAGAAATTAATCCCCACTTCTTCATATATCAACGTATCGCTTCAAATGTTTTGTTTGACATTAAACATATCCTTCCAAGGCTGAGTCGCACCATTCCATTCACTCACCGTGCTTCTTCAAAAAATGTATTACTTATATTCGCAGCCCTTTTTGAGTTTAATCGCACCATTTGGAATAATCGTGTCTTTTTATTTTTTATTAACCACATCATAGATAAGACTTTTGTCTTATTAACTGCTTCCTTCTATTAATATAAATTGCAGTTCTTTTTTGTCTTATCTGAGTTTTGTCCTTATTTGAACTTCGTCCTATATGTTATTTGTCTTTTTCTCTTGGCTTTTTGTTTTATATGCTTGAGAAATATAATCGCTGCTTTCTATTATGTTAATAAACAAACATTGCTGCCTTCAGTATATTGATTGCTGTTCATTTATATGCCTTTGAGTGCTCTTTAGCAACATTAACATTTCTTCCATTGTATCCAAATGACTGTCTTGTTACTTGTCATTGGTGACTTGATGGCCTTCAATGGTTAACACTTGATTTATGTATTGAATCATCCATATTTTAATGATCAATGATATCACACTAGACAATGTATCCCTTCTTGACATCAACGACACAATTCTAACAGTCTCTTATCTACCTTTGACATCAATGACAATATTTCCAACATAGGCTATTTAGAGGCATTTTAGGGGGTAATTGTAGTGGCTTGCTAGAGTGTTTTCTTGGTTTTTGGAGATCCTTGGTGGGCAGTAACTACTAGTTTTTAGCAATGTCTATTTTTAGCACTTACTATTTTTAGTAAGTCACAACTGCATCTCAGATTGGGCTAATTTTGAGTTTGGACACACTATTTTTAGTAAGTGTTATTTCTGGCAGTGGTGCGAGTAGCAGTTCTGTATTGGGTTTCTAGTTTTTGGCAAGGGTGACATTTTTAGTTGTTGAGTTTTGTCAATTTTGGTAGTTCAATGCTTCCACCATATTTGGAGTTCGAAAAGGCAAAATATAAAATATAACGTATGTTATAAAGTTACTTTTGGACCCCCACACCTATTATTGGTAACTTAAGTTGTTTTAAAAAGGGGGCCATGAAGTTGGACGCCCAAGTTGGGAGCTTTATTGAAAATTAAAATAAAATATTATTCCTCTAGGGTTGGCATCCCATTTAGAGGGAAAAACTTTTTGAAAATTGGAACCCTATTTTCTATTTAAACCCCCTCAGAGCTCTCATTTGGGTTATGTTGAGAATTTGATAATGACATACTGCTGGCATGATGTTGGAATTTTTCAAGGCCTTGAGGATGAAAACCCTCAATGGTTGATTCTAGTTTTAGAGTTGAAAGATACTCCCTAGTTAGACTGGTGTAGCTTCATTTCAGGAGCTTCCATTGGGCTTACTAGTGATGTTTTTAGTTTTGAAGTTTGGTTGATGGATTGCTTTGATAGTTTTCTAGTATTGTTTGCATATGGTTGAGTTTTTTTAGTGCAGATTGGGGCTTTGGAGTGAAATTTCAGACTTGGTGTTCTTGCTGGTCCTTGTCTCTCTAGCCCGAGCCATACCACCTATTTGCTCACACCGTTTGGAGGGTTGGAGAACTTTTTGTGGGTGTGGGATCAATGGCTTTCTAGGCCTTGGGCGCCCCCTTGCACAAATTTGCAGATTTTTATGAGGAGAACCTGATTTTTTTTCTAGCTGGTCACCCCCCTAGCTAGGCTGTGTAGTTTGGCATGGTGGTGTTTTTGATGTTGTTGCTGCTGTCCTTTCACTTCGGGGTTGCAAACTTGTCTACATATTGGCGCCTAGCATAGCATTTGGCTTTGCAAGTGTTTGGGAGAGTCTCTATGGCGTTTTGGTGAAGTTATGTTCATTGAATAGTTGCTGATTGGTGTTTCCAGCCTGTTGTCCACCCTGTGTCAGACCTGAAACTTTACATCAGACCTGTGACAACGATGTTCTAGATCCTCTACAGTGCTTTGGGGGGGACTTCTATCAAGGTATTATTGTTATATTTTGTGGGGGAGTTCTTATATTCACATTGTGACATCTTTTAGGGGATTTGTGCTTCAAGTTCTTATAATTTTCGTAGTATAACAACATCATATGATATTCTGAAGCATTTTTATATTGAGCTCATTGTAACACCTTTGGTAGTACCATTGGTGATTTGCTTTTGTACTTATTTGCTACTCAGCCCATTGAATAGGCGATGCTCTCGCTGAATAAGCGATTGAGCTTGCTTACTTTCATGTCATTTCTTATCCCATTGAATAAGTGGCACTCTCATTAAATAAGTGATTGAGCATTCTTTACTTTTTTGTTATACCCATTGAATAAGCAGAGGATCTCTCTTGATTGGTCAGCTTGCAGCCAAGTTCTTTTGCTTTGTTGTAATTCCCATTGAATAAGCGGATGGTTTCATTTCATGCACTTGGTTTTACATACTTACCCTTCTGAAGAAGTGGTTTACTTTAGAAGCGCATAATTGTAACCTTACCACCGTATGCTCTCACCTTGCCCACATCTGGATTTGGGTGATCAGAAAGTGGAAGGGTGTTACTTCAGTTGGTTATCTTTGATTGTTGGTTAACGCATTGTAATCTTACCATTGTATGCTCTCAACTTGCCCACATTGGGATTTGGGTGATCAGAAAGTGGAAGGAAGCTTACTACAATTGCTTATCATTATTATATTTGCTAACATTGTCCAAGTTGCAAATTTAAAAAAAAAAGTAAGGGTGGGTTGGATGCGACTATTTATTTTGTTTTCGATTTTTCATTGTGTAAAAATGGAGCAATATCAATGAGTTGTAGTATATGCTGTACCTTCATATGATTAAGGATACAAATTAGATGTAATGTGATTTATTTGCACCGAAATGTGAATTTTATGGCTTGGGTAGGGGGGACTCCCCTACATTGACTGTTGCTTGTTTTTGCACTCAAGTTAAATGTATGAGAGCTGGTGCTGATTTCCCATGATTTTGCAACCACAATTTCCTAAAGAACCACATGAATGGAAAATATTAGGGTTTGAATCTCTTTCCCTTCGGATATTTCTTGATGCATGTTGAATCCCAAACTAAGATAGATTTCTGCCAATGTACTTAAATCCCTTTAATTTAAGCATACTGAATCTTGTAAATGTATGATGTGACCTAGTATTGATGCTTATTCCAATAACTGGAACTTCTATTTATGTCCTATTCATAGGCCAAAATATTGTATATACTTCTATTTGAGTGTGCAGAAGATTTTTCTTTGCATTTCAATGATTTCACTTTGTACCATAAAATTATATAGAAGAGAAGTGAGATTTGGTCATAACTATTTTCAAAAAAAATTGTGTGCTTGTCAAGGTTATGATTATCTGACTTTTATACAATTTTTTCTTGGAGTTCCTGGGACAGGGGGAGGGATTTGTGGACAGCAATTTTCTATCAGATTTCGAGGACAGCGGGAGGACTATTTTTTTTTTCCAGATTTTAGAGACAGCAGGAGGATGGCAATTTTTTCTTTCCAGATTATAAGGACAGCAGGGGGATGGCTATTAAAATTATTTTACAAAATTTAAACATTGAAAAATTAATACAAAAAAGAGTAAAGAAGTTGCAATTTATCATTTATGTATACAATATGAGTAAAAGAAGCTGACATTTATACAAAGCTGTGCTGCTGTACAACATTTTGCATTAGAGACAATGAATCTTAATAGATCTTCACCCTTATCTTTAGCATCTTGAGTGAAAATTGTACCATTGACCAAGATTACACTGTTAGACTTGTAGGATCATCTCCTGTGCTGTCTAATGTTTCAATGCTGTTAATGTTATAGCAGCCGTAGTTCCTTCCAAATACCTCTTTGGAAGACATAAATTAAATAATAGCCATTGGCTATTTAATTTATATTTATTGTTTTGTATTATCTTCATTTTACATTGGGGCCGACATGAGAAGATACGAATTCATCTTGATCATTTATTAGAAGACATTTAATATTGTTGTGGCCGACTTCCATTTATGAAGAGACGTGACCTCGTGGGGGCCGACATCATTTATGAGTTGTAACTGTTTTGTATCTTGGCCGACCTCATAACTTGAAGAGGTGCGACCTCTCTCACCTATATATATACAAGGTCACCATCCTCCATTGAATGATTTATGAAAGTTCAATTCATTCTCTCAATAAAGTGCGAGCTTCATCAAGAGCAGATTGCGAATTCCTGTAAGTGCAGATTTAGGCATCAAGGGAGGAAAGATTATTATCTGTCATTGCATCTAGTGCAGATGCTAAATATTGGCCTTGTGATTGGCCTCATTGTAAAGCGAATTGTTGCCATTATTTATAAAGAGAAGAGAGATCTTTGTTGCTGGGTTTTTCTCCCTCAAGTGGAGGGTTTTCCCAGGGTATCTGCTGTGTTATTGTGTCTAATTTGAATTTATTTCTGTGCATGCAAATCTGATCATTAGTTTTCAACATGGTATCAGAGCGGGTTGATGCAAGATCTGATCAGATATGGCAGAAATCTATGTCAAAACAAACGAAGGATGTTTGTTTGATGCTAAGAATGGCTTGTGTTAGAATAGTGATGGGAATCATCGGCTTTATCTATTATCAGTTGTAGCCCGAAGATTGCTACCAGAAGTTGGCTTGCATATCGCAGTGGAAGGATTCAAAGTCTCTATTTTAGATGCTAATCTCTGACACTTCTCTACATTATGGCACCCGACATCACCTTGGAACCGCTTCACAGTATATCGAAGAAGTCTGCTACATTGTCGGGCATAAATGTTCTACGCCTCCTTGGGATTAAAGTGGATACGGGAGAAAGAGAAGTCGTTGATAACCGGAATCATGAGAAGTCGCTGATAACCGGAGCCAGAAACATGCGATATCTTTTTTGCGTGCAAGTCTCGATGTGATCGGTGTAACCCTCTAAGTGGGACGAGCTTATCTATGCTGGTTGAGCCGTAACTAAAGTTCTAAACCAGATTATTGAGTAGATTTTCATGGGGTTCGTCCCAAACATTCAACTCCAGCCAGTACATAAATAAGGTCAGAAGTTTATATACTCTGTATTTTTTTTATTTTTATTTTTTGTTATAGCAGAATATATGGCCTTGTAGTATGTCTGAGTCACTCATCACGCAGTATGTCTGAATCTCTCATTTAACGGGAAGGACGTTGCGTTTAGAAACTATTTGGGCATTTATGTATTCTCTTACATTTGTAATCCAGAATGACAACTATAACAGTTTCAGTTGATTAGGCTTACATCTATTAATGGAAGTATTGAATGTGTCAATGCCTGGAAAGGTTGAAGATAATTGTCCGTTTGCAAGACTCTGTTCTGAATGTATAATAATGATTGGATATAATGAGCTATCCACATTCAATTCGAATGTCTTGCATTTCTGAATAAGACATTTGGAGACTTGTGTTCCTGTATTTAGTAAATTTATGAAGGCTGAAAAATTATCCCAATTGACTACATGCATAGCATTGAGATTGAACCCAAAAGTTCACCTATCTGGGAGTGGAGTATTTACACTTCAGTTGTGTAGAAATTGCTTAATGGTGGAAAAGGCTATGAGAAGTATTTTTTAGAGTACATCTAAGATTTGGGAAGCTTTGGTGCCTTGGACTTAATCTGTGTTTGGAGATGATCTGTGGGTCACTTCAAACTTCGTGACTTGGCTTCTATGATAGGTGTTAATTCAAGGATGGCATCACTGAAGGTGGCAAAGATGTGTCACAGCCACAGCTCCAGCTCTTTGGTGTACCTTCAGAATATCTAAAGAGATAAGTATTCTTTGCTTTCAGTTATATTATTCATTTGGATCTTGTGTGATTAGTATAGAGAGATTGTAATTTCTCTTGAATTGTGCTCTCTAGCATAAAGATCCTTTGAAGATTTCAAATTATTTATTGTGAGTTGTTTCATGCTAATCATGTAGATCTCTGAGTATGACTTTGAGATGAAAAAGAGAATTGCATTTTCGTTGTGATAGGTTAATCACATCAATATCTTTCTAATGTATTGAACCGAAGATGAAAGAAAGAGTTATATCAAAATTATATAAAGATAAGTTTCTTTATCCCTTTAGTTTGATCTTTTGATATATTTCTCTTTCAGGTTGATTTATTTATTCATGTTCTAACATTGTACATAAATTCTTATGTATTCATATTATAACCTGTGATTGTAAACTTTGTATGATTCCAGTCTTGTTATTTCTTTGGGTAATTATAAACTGTTAGTAATCTCTCTCTAAAATGCTTGCAGTTCAATGTTCTAGGAGCAAGAAGGTGATGAGAGATTGCTTAGTGATGAAAAGCTTGAGGCATCTTGTGAGGAAGTCATGTCGACCAAAGAAATGATCAAGCAGCCATGGGACTGAGCTGGTGGCCAGAGGGAGTTCACTTCCAGAAGTCTTCTTTGCAATCTCTGAAGCAGGGATCAAGAGGGAGTTTTGTAACTCACTGAGAAGAAGTGAAGATTGTTGTATTGAAAGGCTAGGTGCTAAACCCTTAGAGGATCCCTTCAGTTGCTGAGATCATAATTGCTCAAGATTGTCTTTGGATTTGTCATTGGTAGCTCAAGAACCTATTTGTAGTCAATGAGATCCGAGATGGAGGTTTAGGAGGACTATCAACCTCTTCACACTCAAAGCAGTAATCGAAAACATTATCTGTCAAAGTGTTGCGTGCAATCTGGACCTAAGAGGTCGTAGTTGCCGATGGCACCAAGATTTAGAGGGAGCCGCAGACCAAGAAGATGGTAATCTACTCTAGCTGTTCAGATTTGGATCCTACGCTAGGCCAAAACAATCAACATTGATCCTTGATGTATCTAGTTAACATTGGGACTCATATTTGCTATGTGCAAAGTGAGAGCACTTAGCCGCTTTATGTGATCCAGACAAATACATATCTTGTTGCAAAATGCAAACATATCCCGAGAGCTACTTATGGGTACGCTAGATAATTTGAAGTATACTTCAGATGCTTAATTGAAGTTACTATTTCACCGATTCGACAGCAAGTCGGGTCATGATCGAAGAGCACTCTCGGGTTGTTGTTTCCACTTGTCTCGCTATGATTTCTGCAGCAGGAAGGGCCTTCTAGCATTGAGGTACTAGGTCGAGTACATTGCAGCTTGCATGGCAACTCGGGAAGCAGTGTGGCTTCGTAAGCTCCTGGCAGGATTGTTTGGACAATCAATGGAGTCTACTATTATTCATTGTGAGTTGTGTGAAGCCTTCTGTCAATCCTGGTTTCATGACAGCTCCAAGCATGTTGAGATCAAGTACCACTATATCAGAGATATGGTACTGCAGAAGGCTGTACAGTTGAGGTACATCAACACTGATGAGCAGATGGCAGATATTCTCACCAAGCCTCTCGCCAGGATAAAGCTGTGTACTTTCGAGATAAGCTTGGTATGATGGAGAATCCAGCCTCAACTGAGAAAGAGTCTCAGCATCAATGACCCTGTTTAATGAGTTCTTCTCGTGAGAGAAGTTCGAGGTGAAATCCCTTATTAATGCATTTTCTTCTGAGATGGAGGAATTTAAGGTGAAAGCCCTTGTTTCACCCTCGAAATGAAGTCATGGTGGATGTCATGTGTGCAATCCATGACATGTTGTACTTGTGTTTCACCCTCGAGAGTCATGGTGAAAGTCACTTGAGGTGACAACATCACGCAAGTGATGAACACTTGTACTTACTATTGCACTTTTCTTCCTGTGATGGAAGAATTTGAGGTGAAAGCCCTTGTTTCCACCCTCTGAGCTGAGTCATGGTGGATGTCATGTGTGTGACTCCATGACAACATCACGAGAGAGAGTCCGTGATGATCTTCTTGTACTTGTGTTTCACCCTCTGGGAGAGCCATGGTGAAAGTCACATTGAGGTGACAACATCACGCAAGTGATGAACACTAGTACTTACCATTTGATGGTTGATATCGAGACAATATCAAATATCACGATGAGGTGATATTTCTCTCTTTATATCTGATTGCAGGAAATGGTGGCAGATGAACCTCATATGGAGATGATTTGTATTATGCAGCTGGAAGTTCTCTCCCTAGCTGAGAGGGAGTGCTAATGTTATAGCAGCTTCGGTAGTTCCTTCCAGCTCACCTCTTTCGTGGAAGACATAAATTAAATAATAGCCGTTGGCTATTTAATTTATATTTATTGTTTTGTATTATCTTCATTTTACATTGGGGCCGACATGAGAAGGTACGAATTCATCTTGATCATTTATTAGAAGACATTTAATATTGTTGTGGCCGACTTCCATTTATGAAGAGACGTGACCTCTTGGGGCCGACATCATTTATGAGTTGTAACTATTTTGTATCTTGGCCGACCTCTTAACTTGAAGAGGTGCGACCTCTCTCACCTATATATATACAAGGTCGCCATCCTCCATTGAATGATTTATGAAAGTTCAATTCATTCTCTCAATAAAGTGCGAGCTTCATCAAGAGCAGATTGCGAATTCCTGTAAGTGCAGATTTAGGCATCAAGGGAGGACAGATTATTATCTGTCATTGCATCTAGTGCAGGTGCTAAATATTGGCCTTGTGATTGGCCTCATTGTAAAGCGAATTGTTGCCATTATTTATAAAGAGAAGAGAGATCTTTGTTGCTGGGTTTTTCTCCCTCAAGTGGAGGGTTTTCCCAGGGTATCTGCTGTGTTATTGTGTCTGATTTGAATTTATTTCTGTGCATGCAAATCTGATCATTAGTTTTCAACAAATGCCAGTGATAGTGCAAACAAGTTGAGCAAAATCTGGGATTGTTTCTGCAGTTGCAGTTTAAAAAAATGAGAAAACCTGTTGCCGTTCATCTTCTTAAAAAGGAATACCAGGCTCCAGCATTATTCATCAAACGAATAAAAGCAGATACACCAATGCCAGTCAAGTTTTGACCAATCAAGAGCCTTAGCATGTTCCAAGTAAGTGATTCAGTATACAGTAGAACTTGATGAAGAGATCCAAAACAAGTTGTAGTGCCAGTGTACATGTGTCAGAAATCTGAGCATCTTCACTAAGATCACTATATTTACTTTCTAAACCACTTGATTATAAACATAGTAGCACTACTAAATCGGGATTGACTTAGAAAATCAAAAGCGTAAATGGACTTCGATTTCTTGGGATTTAATCATTAAAAACTTTGGAAACTAAAAAACACTGAAATAGTCATGACAACATGGACAAAAACATTGCTTTTCTGTTTGGTGCAGTCCAAAACAATTTTTAGTTTTTGCTTTTTAAAACTAGACCAGGGTTTGGAGGTGGCAACCCTTAGAGAAATCAAGTAGTACACCTTGTGGGCATTGGGGGTAGTGCCCACTAGGCTCAAATTAAGGTCTCCTTGGCCACAGGGACGTTCGTGGCACATTCCATTTTTCATAATTTTGGTATTTTTAACCATAATTTAACTACTTGCCAAGTACTAGTATTTTTTCCAAAAATGATATTTTCTAACTTCAACACAAAATGAATTTTCCGGAAGTTTTACCTTTGGATTTGTGCAAGTACTTGGCGAGACTGAGTAAAAATTGCAGCATTCAGTTTAGACACAAAAAGTACATGGAAAAACTAGCATTTTGGACATTGAAAATAAATGGCTTTTTGCCCTTTTAAGACCTACATGCCCAGGGAGAAGATCAAACCAACATTTGAGCATTCTTGAGCAAATTGAAGTGAGTTTATAGCAGACAAGATTGCTGATTTTGAGAGGCAAGCTATGGAAGTTGTATATGCAGTTGAAGTAGGAGAGATTGGATTCGATGACATCAATGCAGATGATGTCAAACATGAGGCAGAGGAGTCATTGCCATCTAGTAGCAGGGTGGAACCATAGGTCCAGTCTTCTAGGCTGAGTGAGGAGTCATAGCTGTATGTGAGGACTAGATCCTCTCCCCAATTTTTCACTAGAATGGGAAAGACGAAATTGTAGATTCTTATGATTTGCAATGTGCATGGATAAGCAATTTGTGATGATGATTTTCAATTAGAATCATCATAAATTCATATCAATTATCAGCTGGCTATTGTATTTGCATAATGATGCGATTTTGTATTCAAATCTGATAGAAAACACTTTCCCAACATTTTATAATATCATTTGACACATTTTGCATTAAGCTTATGTTTTTAAAGAAATTTAAGTATTTTTTAAGTTGCTAAGTTTTTGGTTTGATGACTCAGTATGCAAACCATAGTTGAAAAACTCGCCAATTGCGAAAACTCGGCAAGCCCGGAAAATATGGTATGGAAAAAACTCGGCAACTTAAAAAATTGCTTAAACTTCATTAAAAATGCATTGTTTTGCAAAATTCAATGATTAGATGCATCCAATGAGTCAATAAAATGAGTACATAGAAGAAACAAGCTAAGTCTAGTTATATTTGATTGATTTGAAAGAAAATTAGATACAAAATCGCATCCTTGTGTGGAATGCTCAATAGTCAATACGCTGATATTGATAGTCTAAAACAAAATGAAAATAGCAAATTGTTTTTGTAAAATTGAAGGTAAATAGTGTAGAGTACCTAGAAAATCAAATGAATTCAATGGGAGTTTGAGGGCAATGCCCCCAATGGGGTCGAGGGGCAGCACCCCTAGCGGGGTCAAGGGGAAATGCCCATCACGAGGTCCCGGGGCAGCACCTTGGGCGTGCTCCCTGCCCAAATTAAGACCTCCAAAACCACACAAACCTTCATGGTGTACATCATTTTGCATTAACAATAAAACCCAAATTAAGACCATCAAAGCCACACAAACCTTCATGAAACACATCATTTTAGTGTTTTTTCTGAAGCAAAGCATGCAAAAGAACGAAAAGAATAACTCAAAATGCCTTTTTAGCTGATTGCCTGGGCGTTTTCCAGATTGCGTTGGTTTTTTGCAGAAACTCGCCAAAAGTACGGCGAATTTTTCCAAAAAGTAAGGTGAGTTTTTCTGGCGTACAATTGCACCAAAAACTTGCGAGTTTTTCTTCACTCGCCAAGTTTTTGGCGAGTGTTGCAACTATGATGCAAACTATGATTTTAACGAAGCTCCAAGCTTTTTTTTAACAGTCCGCAAGGGACATCATACCATTCCTAGGATTGTAGAGGGATGTCCAGATGTCCCCTAGTGATGCTGGAGATAACAGGAAATTTCATGATGTTGTCCTAGAGGGGAACGTCCTTGAAGACACCCTCATTTATGTAGGGGCATCCTGGAGACAACCTCTTGTGGGGGGCTTGGATGCAGAGGATAGTAAGGGGACATTTAGTCCCCATCTTGTCATGCCTAGGACGTTCCTGTTTTGGGAAACTAATCAACAACTTTGGTGATGCTTTCCCAAGTTACACTTCTTGTATGTTGTGATAAGTCAAAGTTGTAATATTTTCATAAATTTTAAAAATTGGTAATTTACTATTTTGTAAAAGTGGGATTAGTAATATCCATACGTATAGTCTGCACAATTGATAATTTGATATTATGAAGTATTCAAGTATGACCTCCTTTTGTAATGCGCATATTAGTTTCAAGATCCTTTATGAATTATTTTTTTTGTATATGGATCACGATATATGAAGCGTTTGTATGTTATTGAAGTGATTAAAGATCAGAATTACAATATTGTAGAAATGGATGGACGAATCTATACATAGATACTGAATAGATGATGCTGATGAATTTTGAAATGCTGCATTATAATTGCAAATATTAGACAAAAATAATATTATGCTTCTCTATTTCATGTCGCATTCAATACGCATTACATATATATATATATATAGGACTTGTATTTCCTATACTATAGGAAATGTCCTACAAGAACTCATAGATAATTATGTGACTAACAAACTCCTAAATATATGAGTTGTTAAAACAACTCATAATATTTAACAACTCATAATACAAACAAACATTTACTACCACTATTATAATAACCTATAAACAAACTCTAACAAATTTTTTAATTTTTAATACTACGTGAGTTATTACTTTAACTCACTTTACCTCACACACTCTATCCCATGTGAACACTAATTCCCAACATTCCCCCCCTTAGTGTGAACATGGTACGAACTCACACCCTTCATTTGCAGTACGCTCATCCTTGTGGCATGTCCAACTGACTCATGGCCTCGATCCAAAGAAAGGCCCTCTCCTCCCATGGTTTTAAACAGGCTTACCACAAACCTTGACGTGAACAGGAACCTGCACCATCTGTCCACCTTGTGTGGTTTTTTGGATCCTCCCACAAACCCTTTCAAGATCCATGACCTGCATTACTTCGGTGCTTTTGTTCGCCACTATGCATGTACATCAGGGAAGTATATAGGAATCAACATATATAAAAAAAATCTGAAGAAGAAAACTCATACGGAAAAGTTTTCACATTACATTCCATAAGAACAAAATGTTCTTAATTGTAGTCACTGTTACCAACCGCTGCCACTCGATCTCGAACAACATAGACAACCGCCACTGCCACTGGAAGATGCCCTTGACTTTAGTCTTTTTGGCACGAAATGGGAATGGAACATTGGTTATTATTCCCCCCCATAATGTGAAATTTCCACTTATTCTCATAACTAGGAACACTGAAAAGTGAATCATATCAAGGCGCATGTTACTGTCTGGATCTTGCTGCACATGACCACCATTGCCAATGAATGTATTCACTGACTGATCATCTTCTAACGAAGTATGGCAGTCAGAGGATCACCACAGTCAGAGGACCTCTGCAGTCATTTGCTTTTTAATACAATCATTTTTTAGCATTCACACACCAAACTGAAAAGCTGAAAAAAAAAACACACTACATATTTTACATTTGTCACCATAGCTGATAAGCGACCCCATTGTTGGTGACTGACGAGAGGACGCTGATTGTCCTCCTTATTCCGTTGCCTCCTGCCTCCAAGTAGATTTGCTACTTAATTAGCAAATTTGGCTTTGACCTGCAATTTTATAATGCCCCCCTTAAGATGGACATTGCATACAAGCGATAATGCATCCATTTACTATTTAAGTCATTTTTTTTTGGACACTTTTTTTTTTAATATGCATATTTAAAATGACACAACAATTAATATCTTCACAACAAACCCTCTACAACTTTACTTTGAAAAACTAACTAAATAAAATGACTGGATGATCTCAATTTTATATTCACGGTATTCTCCACCTTTGTATTCAACTTAACAACAAACTCCAATCCTAACAACCTTTGTATTCAATGCAGCAACAAAGTCCAATCCTGATTTGCACAGAAGATATATTAAATGCAAAAAATTTCAAATGCCTTCCTCACATGCCTAAACCAGCAAATACACCTTTAATGCATTCTTTAATTCCTCTAATGCAGCATATCATGTTCGAAACGACTTTTGGAGCAATAGGTGAAGAGAACATCGTCACACTTTAAAACCTCACACCAATGCTTTGCAGATTCAGACGTCAAACTTTTGCTTTAAACTGCTTGTGAACTATTGTAAATTTCTTTAAAACGTTTCTGGGTTTTATGCTGCTATTCTTCTATTTTCTGAAACATTTTGAATTTTGAAATTTCATTGAGAAACGAAAAAGATATTGAATTTTTACTGAGCTGTTATCAAAACAACATACCAGGAGATAATTAAAATGTCTCTTTCATATTATGCACGCCTTTGCTCCATGTTTTACACCCAGAAAGCTTCATGAAATAGAGGATCTTCAAGCACCATTCAATTCTAGCGAAAGTCTTCTTCCAAATTTACCATCACCTAACTACAAACATTCTTGATATCACAATCTCAATGCACAGGCACATGAATCAACAATGCTCTGATACCATGATGAATTTTGAAATGCTACATTAGAATTGCAAATATTACACACAAAAATAATATTATGCTTCTCTATTTCATGTCGCATTCAATACACATTACATACATATATATAGGACTTGTATTTCCTATATTATAGGAAACGTCCCACAACAACTCAGAGATAATTACGTGACTAACAAACTCCTAAATATATGAGTTGTTAAAACAACTCATAATACAAACAAACAATTACTACCACTGTTATAATAACCTATAAACTTTAACTCACTTTACCTCACACACTCTATCCCATGTGAACACTAATTCCCAACAGATGCAATAATTCTTCTCTCCGAAGCATTCTGGTATGCCCTTTTGTAGAGTATGTGGTAGTTTTGATATCCTTTACAATTTTTTTCTATATATGGATCATGATACAAGAATTTAGAAGGTATTCCAATGTTTTGTAAACTGTTCCTGACGTGATTAAAGATCAGAATCATTTCTATGTAGTTGATTTGTGTTGTCACTGTTGTACTAATTTCTGGGTATCATAGTGCATTGCATACTATTGATTATTGCTTGAGTGCTCAAAATTCTGTTTTGTTATTATCCTTTAAAGTCAGATACAAATATGTAGTTACTAACTCATATTCTTTGTTTCAGAATCAAGATCTGCCTCCTCATTTCGATCATACAAAGAGGTAATTGATGTTGTGCCTACTGATTTTAAATTTTGAGAGGACTACGAAAAGTGCAATTGAATAAATCTAGTTGTGTGGTTTTCCAGGGATGTCTCGGCACTGGAGCATCTACATGTCCTTGTAGTGCTGATTCTGCATCATCTTATTCAGACATCGGGGATTGTGAACAAAATGCAGTCATACATTTTCCTCCTGCACATAAAGGATTTTCTGGCCGTTACTCATTTATGTCAAAGCCAGTCCATCCAATGCCTTTTCCAGATAAGGTTATGGAAACTGATGGTCAAGTAGTCAATAGCAATAGATATACATCTACTGAGTGGAGGAATTCATTTCGGTGGCCTGATAATTCTGTTCACGAACCAAAACCTTTTGGAGATGACTTTGGCTCAATGCAATCCTTTCCTGAGCTTAATTCATCTTCTCAAAGAGAGAGAAATGGGTTGACTAGTGCAAATAGTCCTGATTTTGGATGGGAAATTGAAAACTCTAAGTATAAAAATCTGCATTGTGGTTCTGGCTCATTAACTTCAGAAGTTCTGAGATGTGGGTTATGTGAAAGATGGTTATCACAGAAATCACCATGGAGCTCACATAGGATGATAAGATGTGGAGATTTCCCACCTTCAGGGGTTCTCTCTTGTGGCCATGTTTACCATGCAGATTGCCTAGATCAGACTATTCCCGAGTCACAAAAGCATGATCCACCATGCCCATCATGTGCTGGAGCAATTAATACTACTCTGGTATCTAATATTGAACAATCAGCTTCTGTTAGCGGACTACAGGCAATGCCTACGTCTGTGGGCAGATGTCCAAGGTTCAGAATTGCCAGTGATGATAATGGTCTTCCCTCCTCTGGAAAGCAGAGCCATGTTCGTTCAGATTACATGGCTGACATACCAGGAACAAAATGGCATATGCAGATGCCTAGTTGTAATAAGAAGTCATTTTTAAGCAAGACTCTTTCAAGAAAACATTTTTTTAAGGGAAAATCGATCAAAGAAATCCCAGCAGAGGATTTTGGTTCAAAGAATGCTGGTTCTTCTATGAATGTTCGTCGTGATATAAAATCAGCAGATAACTGTGTTGCTGGCTGCTCAAGGGGCTAATTATGCCATTTATAAATCATGGTGCTACTACATTTCATTAGGCACAGCATGTGCTGTAGATAAATTTGGATGACTGAAGGAAAGTTTAGCATGACTGAGCCCTGAATGTCATGAAATGGGAAGCCGGTGTATAATACTCATCCAACTCCTATGTTAGACGTATTATGTGCTTGCAGGTAACCACTCTTCTCTATATGAAAGTCATAGTTTTCTGTTCAAATTAATCTCTACACTCTGAACCCGTCATGTTGAGTACACCTATGGTTGTTAGCTCTCTCTTGTTATGGTAAACATAAGATTTTCCAAGGCAATTGTTATTCGTTACACTCTAGCTCAATGTACTCTAGCATGCTTAAGAGTATATACAGGTTTGCTTTTCATGGAATGATTGCTCTAAAACACCATGGTCTCTGTTTCATGTTTATACATGGATTCATCCCCATGGCTTTCTATTCATGTAGACGGGTAAAGCACTTAACTATTTTGTTACTTGTAATCAGAATTTCTCCTTTCTTTATTTATATGGAACCTTATTCATTGCGCTGAAGCATGCTAGAGAGCATATGCAGGTCTGCTTTCCATGGATAAATTGCTGTAAAACACTATAATTTTTGTTTCACATTCATACATGGCCTCATCCTTCTATATATATACATATATCAGATTATTGGAGCTATTCCTGTAGACAGGTAAGGCTCTTCTGAACTGTTTTGTGTATGTGTAATCACCATTCTTCCTTTCTTTATAAATGATGACCACTGTGCATGGTATGGACTCATGGAAGTAATAGTTGGCAGAGTGAGCATTCATTAGATATATCAAATTATTGGAGCTATACTTGTAGACACGTAAGGCTCTTCTGAACTGTTCTATGTATGTATAATCACTGTTCTTCCTTTTTTTATAAATGAAGCCTTTTAGTGACCACTCTGCATGGCATGGATTCGCAGAAGTAATAGTTGGCAGAGTGAGCATTTATTATATATATCAGATTATTGTAAGATTATATAAATGAAGAATTTTATCGACCACTGTGCATAGCATGGATTCATGGAAGCAATAGTTGGTAGAGTGAGCATTTATTTAATACATCAAATTATTGGAGCTATTCTTATAGACGGGTAAGGCTCTTTGGAACTGTTCTGTGTATGTGTAATCACTATTCTTCTTTTATTTATAAATGGGACTTTTCAATGGCTAGTGTGTATCGTATGGATTCATGGAAGTAATAGTTCACAGAGTGAGCATTTATCTAGGATTTTCTTCATAAACCCTTCATAAGGTTAATAGAAATATTGTGCCATGGTCTTATTTGTTGTTTTTTCTGTTGTGGAGGATTGCAAATGGACAAGCTATTGTTTACATGGATATGCATGTACAAGCTAAAAGTGATGAGAACGTATATAGATTTGAGACATATATGTGAAATCGGTTGGGCATGTCTGAAGCACAGGAAAATTTGGATGTGTTTCTAGTGCTGATTAATGAGACATAATGCTACTTGTTTTTACCATTGATGGTTTTTACATTTTTATTTGAAAAATGAACAGAAGCACCAGCATAAAGCAATGCGCCTCTTTTAATTGGCTAGAAGTTAAAATTTTGCACATAAGGACTACATGTAGTAAAATTTACCAATTCGGAAGCATGACTTTAGGATGCAAATTCCTGGGTTTCTGTGTTAGCCTCCACTGTGTTACTAACAGTGCTTAGAGGTGTCTCTGTGTTTTACAGGTATGTTTACTTTTCCCAAAAATTGTGCAATATCCCTCTGGTTGAAGATTTTGACTTGGTTAAGGTTTTTATTCCACTATGATATCTAACAACTCTTTAAATTATGTACAACGAAATCAGTAATTCTGTTTATATTGAATAATATAATATCATTCAACAGTATGTCACTTCGGAGATCTTAACCAAACTGTGAAATTAGAAACGTGGCAACTCTATCATGCAAGCGATGTGTGTCTATTGATTATTGTCAATGATCTCTAGGTGTGTATATATATTTGTAGGAAATAAGACATCTGTACACACAAATGTTTAGGATAAATCAATGCAATAAAGCAATAATAAATAAATTACACTAGATGAGCAGTGATTTAAAATCACACACTTGATAAGTGTTGCAGAAGTGATCTTCCTGCATGTGGCCTTCATCTTTGACTCGTATATTCAACATTGATGTTAGCAAACCTTTAGTGCTTGCAATCAAAGATTAGCCTCAAGTGTTTGGATCTGCAATGAAAACTAGTGGTTTATGTAGCACCTTTTCGAGCTTATTTTGTAGGTGGTTTCTCTTTGGTCAAGCCCATGGATTTGATTTGAGTGTTTTGATAAAAGTTGGAAGACAACGTAATGAATGCAACTGTTTTAATGATAAAGAGTAATTTGGAAATTGTGACTTACTAAACTCTATTAGGGTTAGGAGATTCCTCATACTTAACATTCTTTTAGATTAGTAATCCAATCAATCAACTCTTTATGATTCAAATTATCATAATAATTAAGAAAATCAACTCAATTTTTTTTCACCAAAAATAGCCTTCAACATTGTTTCATCTTTGCCGTCTTCATCTAGTATGATATTTTCAATTGGTCCATTATTTTCTTTACCATCATATTCATTAGGCCTCGGGTTAAGAATTCCTCTTATTTTGTCTTCTTCTACTTCATCCAATCAGATCTAAACATTCCTAATCATATATAGCATTTATTGAAATTTTTGCACAACATGGAGTACACGTCATACTCTATCCATCATTTTAGGAGGCATCTTCAGCTTTGAACTAAATGCCTTATGGTTTGATGATCTACTTACAAACAAATCAAGTTATGTACAACACTTATCATTGGAAGATCTAGCCTACAACCAACGATCAACCTCTTTCACAAGTTTGTAGGATGGACCTTGATACTAATTTAATAAATAGAAGTACATGCAAGCAACCTTTTGAAATTGTATGAGGACAAAAGTTCAAATAATGTTTTAGAGTAGAGAGATTTTCTTGCAAATCACAAGAAGAGTGCTATAGTTGAAGATTATGTAAGGTATATGAAAATTTTACATTGAGAAATAATAATTTAGTTGGAGAAAATGAACCATATGTATAAAGATCGTAGTTCAAAATAGGAGACAAAAAGAGTATGTAATAGGAGATGAAGTGATGTTTATAAGATAGATTTCCAAAAGGGACATAATAAGCTCAAAGTGAAGAAATTTGGTTCTTGTAAAATTATTAAGAAATTAAATTCAAGAAATGTATTTGAAGTTGAATTGTTATAAGATCTTTGGTATATTTGTAAGAGTTGGTATAAAATGCTTCGTACATGTAAGATTTGGCTAAAATATGTAGCTACTCAAGCTCTAGGAGCTTCAATAAAAACACGAGAGATCAAATATAAGAATAATATTATTCTATCAAAAGATGCAAATATACAATGAAGATCAATTAGAATGGATTGGAATAGACTAAGAATGCGAAGGGAACCCTTTGGTTATATAGATTTAAGGTGAGACATAGGATTAAATAAGATTATGAAATGCGTCTTATCTTATGGCTTGAGACATAAAGTGATAAGTATCCTATAAGTACTTTAAGTAAACTTAAGTAACTAATATGAATAGAACTAAGGTGATGAATTGATTAGGTCACACTTTGTTCACACCAACAATATCATTAGTATTTTAAATTATAGATTTATATGATTATCGTGAAAGATGATCAAATCACATGATGGAGATAGATTGGGGTAAACAAGTGCCTAAATAGGAAACAATAGAAATTACAAAATCATTTGATACTAGAATAGGAAGGAACACAAGAAACAAAAATTATGAAGAATATTTGGTGAAGTGGAAGACAAGTTGGTTATGGATTCTACATGGATGTGTAGAGCTAAGGTTGATCGACTTGGTTATCTTTTACTCAAATCCTTGAACAAAAGTGAGACTTACTTTTCAATTACTAGGAGTTTCTAATGTAAGAGCAATTTTTCTTCTATTTTTTATTTGTTTTATATGTTCTTCTCTTGTTTCTAGATGTTTTGGGTTTCTACATCAAGTTTGTGGCACCACAACTTGCTATGCCTTGTTAGATCAAAGCTTTGCATTTATAACAATAAACATAGTTGACATAAAGTGAGCTATGTGGCATCTAATTTTGAAGATCTTGAATTGCGGTTGGGAACATAAGTCCAATAAAACATCCTACATGTTCCATCCAATTTTCATGCAGTTTTAATCTTTGCATTCATGTTTTTAATCTCAAGGAGCTTAATTATACCAATATTGGATTGCTCATCATATAATGGTTACTTGTTTGAATGATGCACTAGGTATTTGAAACTTGTGCTAATTCTTAATGTTACCTACATCATTATGGGCCCTAAGAGGGGTCATGAATGAAATCACATTAAATTTAGAGACTTCAAACTTGAGGTACATTGTAGATGATAATTTTGGATATTATTAGTGAATCTACATGCTACACAAGGTGATGCACCAAGCTCTAAGGTCAATGGTTGAGCAAATCATTTAATTTTGGGGTCATCGATCCTTCTCACGTGCATCTTTTATGGTGTACTACATTTCTAGCCAATGCACATCAATTCTACATCTTTTGTATATACAAAAGCTTAATAGGATATGAGGGATTTTTTTTTAAAAGAAGCAATCCTTGATAAGTAGGAAGATTTAATTGATATTGAGATCTTTAAGATCTATTTTGTAATCAAATGACTAATGCCTAGCATATATCAAACTCATGAAGTTCTAATTTGAATCAATAAAATTTGAATACTTGGTTATTTTGTTGCGTATTCAATTTGAGTGTTTGATTTTGTTGCAAGGTTTGTTAGTCCTTAATTGAACCATTCAACCTTGACAACATCATAAAGTGATGCAATAACCTAGTGCAAAACTAGGGTTTCAAAATCTATTGACAAGAGATTGATGCAATTGAAAAAATTGATGCAAAATGTTGTGATGGTTGAGGTAAGAACTATTTTGAGAGTGATTTTGAGTGAGGGATTAGATATAATGCTTGATGGATAATAATCTAGGGATAATTTGATTTTATTCACAACCTAGGCACACAATTTAAATATTTTGGCAGGGGAGTCGACACATAATGGCTAGTTGAAACTAAGTCGATCTAAGCCTTGGGTAAATTTGAAATTTGAACAGAAGGGTTAAATATATGTGACAAATTGACTTGGCTCATTCTGACACCTACAAATTTGACTCGAGAATAAAATTGGTAGTCTAAAAACTAAAAAGTGTTTGAGTAGGGGTTAAGTTTTATTTTATAGAGTAGAGAGATTTTCTTGCAAATCACAAGAAGAGTGTTATAGTTGAAGATTATGTAGGATATACGAAAATTTTACATTGGGAAATAATAATCTAGTCAGAGAAAATGAACCATATGTATAAAGACCATAGTTCAAAATAGGAGACAAAAGGAGTATGTAATAGGAGATGAAGTGATGTTTATAAGATAGATTTCCATAAGGGACATATAATAAACTCAAAGTGAAGGAATTTGGTTCTTGTAAAATTATTAAGAAATTAAATTCAAGAAATGCACATGAAGTTGAATTGTCATAAGATCCTTGGTATATTTGTAAGAGTTGGTATAAAAAGCTCCTTACCATGCAAGATTGGGCTAAAGATGTATCTACTCAAGCTCTACGAGCTTTAATAAAAACACAAGAGAAATCAAATATAAGAATAATATTATTCTATCAAAAGATGCAAATATACAATGAAGATCAATTAGAATGGATTGGGATAGATTGAGAATACAAAGGGAACCCTTTGGTTATATGGATTTAAGGTGAGACATAGGATTACATAAGATTATGAAATGTGTCTTGTCTTATGACTTGAGACATAAAGTGATAAGTATCCTATATGCACCTTAAGTAAACTTAAATAACTAATATGAATAAGGCCCTGGCGTTCTGTAGAGATAGTGGCCACCCAAATTTAGGTGATGAATCAATTAGGTCACACTTTGTTCATACCAACAATATCATTAGTATTTTAAATTATAGATTTATATGATTATCATGAAAGATAATCAAATCACATGATGGAGATAGATTTGGATAAACAAGTGCCTAAATAGGAAACAAAAGAAATTACAAAAACATTTGATACTAGAATAAGAAGAAACACAAGAAACAAAAAATATGAAGAATATTTGGTGAAGTGTAAGACAAGTTGGTTATGGATTCTACATGGATGTGTAGAGCTAAGGTTGATCAACTTGGTTATCTTTTACTCAAATCCTTGAACAAAAGTGAGACTTGCTTTTCAATTACTAGGAGTTTCTAATGTAAGAGCATTTGAGTGTAAGAGCAATTTTTCATCTATTTTTATTTTTATTTTAATGTTTGTTTTATATGTTCTTCTCTTGTTTCTAGATGTTTTGGGTTTCTACATCAAGTTTGTGGCACCACAACTTACTACGTTTATGTTTGTTAGATCAAAGCTTTACGTTTGTAACAATAGACATAGTTGACATTAAGTGAGCTATGCGACAAATAATTTTGAAGATCTTGAATTATGGTTGGGAACATAAGTCCAATAAAACATCCTACATGTTCCATTCAATTTTCATGTAGTTTTAATCATTGCATTCATGTCTTTAATCTGAAGGAGCTTAATTATACCAATATTGGATTGCTCGTTATATAATGGTAACTTGTTTGAATGATGTACTAGGTATTTGAAAATTGCATTGATTCTTAATGTTACCTACATCATTATGGATCCTAAGAGGGGTCATGAATGAAATCACATTAAATTTAGAGACTTCAAACTTGAGGCACATTGTAGATGATAGTTTTTCATATTATTAGTGAATCTACATGCCACACAAGGTGATGCACCAAGTTCTAAGGTCAATGGATGAGAAAATCATTTAATTTTGGGGTCATTGATCCTTATCACATCCATCTATTATGGAGTACTACATTTCTAGCCAATGCACATCAATTCTACATCTTTTGTATATACAAAAGCTTAATATGATATGAGGGATTTTTTTTGAAAAGGAAGCAATCCTTCATAAGTAGGACGATTTAATTGATATTGAGATCTTTAAGATCTATTTTGTAATCAAATGACTAATGCCTAGCATATATCAAATTCATGAAGTTGTTCTAATTTGAATCAATAAAATTTGAATACTTGGTTATTTTGTTGTGTATTCAATTTGAGTGTTTGATTTTGTTGCAAGGTTTGTTAGTCCTTAATTGAACCCTTCAATCTTGACAACATTGTAAAGTGATGCAATGACCTAGTGCAAAACTAGGGTTTCAAAACCTATTGAAAAGAAATTGATGCAATTGAAAAAGTTGATGTAAAATGTTGTGATGGTTGAGGTAAGAGCTATTTTGAGTCACAATGTTAGTACTAAGTGATTTTGAGTGAGGGATTAGATATAATGCTTGATGGATAATAATCTAGGGATGATTTCATTTTATTCACAACCTAAACACACAATTTAATTTTTTTGGCAAGGGAGTCAACACATAATGGCTAGTTGAAACTAAGTCGATCTAAGCCTTGGGTAAATTTGAAATTGAACATAAGGGTTAAATATATGTGACAAATTGACGTGGCTCATTTTCACACCTATAAATTTGATTCGAGAATACAATTGATAGTTTAAGAACTAAAAAGTGTTTGAGTAGGGGTTAAGTACTATTTTTTAGAGTTAACTAGAAATCAGGGTAAGTAGGAGTTCCAAAGAGGTCAAAATCATTTGCTAGGACTGTGTACTTGAGCATCCACACAAAACGGTGTAAAATGAAAGATAAAGTATATAATATTTCCCATAAATGATTTAGTTATGAGCCATATATACCCATTATAAGTATACATAGATTGATTGTGCCTATCTTTTGGGTTGAAACCTAAGAGTAGAAGATTTGAATAATATATTAAAAAAGGAAGGAGATTCCTTTGGTTCTCAAAAGGAAAATCATATGCCAAATTATCTTTAGCCTGGTTCAAACCTGAAAAGACGCCTAAAACTCCAAGTACTTTTTATATTAATAGAAAATCAATTCCATGAAAATATTGTAACTGGCCTTCAAACTAGCTTTATAAAAAATATTAGAGCAAAGAATGATTATGGAAAACATCGAGGGGAGAGAATTGAATCCTTGCATGAGCCAACTTTACACATTATCGTGAAAATTTCAGCATTGCTTCATGATATAAATCAACTTTGGTGAATTAGTGGACTTATCGATTGTTCTTACTATTTTTTTTGGGTTGTTTGTAACTACTCCAACATTTGGGGGCAATTGTACGTACTTGCTAATTTTTGAAGAGTTAGAAATGAATTATGTGTCTTGCATGCACCTAGTGGGGGATCCAAATAGTGGAATCAATACATAAGTAATTACTTATACTAACAATCACTTGAATTAAGGGTGAATACTAACAATAACTCGAATTAAGGGTGATGGCTACTTTATGCAAACTAATTCCCTCCACTCACTACAAATGGATAATGACAACATCTTTCAAATACAACCCTTTTTATAGGAATGAAGGGTATTCACTACACATTGGTTGTAGCCTATAGGAAACTCTGCCACTAGGTATTTTGAGTTATGACATATAAAATTATGTTGTCATATTGTAAATCAAATATTTTGTTTTTCAATGGATATTTATTCAAATTTGTATATATTTTTGCTTTTATTATTTTTAGTTTGTTATGTTTGTTTTTATTTGAAGTGAGTTTATCAAGTTGTAGATTAGAGGTAGAGAAGTGTTTGCATCAATTTACTATTAGAGAAAATTATAATGAATGTGAAAAATTGGTATATGCTTGGCATTGAGGAGAGGCCTGCATGTAATATGTAAGAAGATCTGTAATGTTTCAGGTTTTGTGTAGGTAATATATTCGA
The DNA here is from genome assembly GCA_007258455.2 of Sequoia sempervirens. Taxonomy (NCBI): domain Eukaryota; kingdom Viridiplantae; phylum Streptophyta; class Pinopsida; order Cupressales; family Cupressaceae; genus Sequoia; species Sequoia sempervirens. The sequence continues at coordinate 80,621,357 of VDFB02252616.1, read as the reverse complement.
ACCAATAAAGGTAAAGTAGAATGACATGGGCAAGGAAATGATAGCGCCTTGTTAGGTTGAGTGCAAGTATGGATGAAGGCCAACATACAAAGATATGGTGTGGCACATCATGATAAGATGTCATAGCTAAAGGAATGTCAAAGAGTGGAATGTGAGCATAAGAAAGAGGTTGGTGCAGTTTGTTGGCATGACCCAACAAGCTTGGATGAATTTGACTCTTGTGTGGAATAACAAAGGGTTGTTGCAGTGATTTGATATGAGGTGCAACCAAATTGAGAAACCTATGTGGAAAAAAGAAGGGAAGGGTTACCCCTATTTAAATAGTTGGAGTTTACAAATAATATGGAAGATGCTAGCATAGTGTGGAGGAAAGAAGAGGTTATTTAGGAAAAAATTGAGGTTGCACATACCAAATAATGGGGCAACATTAGTGATATGGTGTAAGAAGACTATTATCATGCATGAAATAAATCAAGTTCTAGTAGATGAATTGTGAGGAGAATTTTAATAGTTTAGAGTTGCAACTATGTATTTGGTTTTTGGTTGTGCATGCAATTATGTATTTAGTTTTTTCTTGTGCATGAAAATATGAAGTTATATCATGATGCAGAAAAGAGGATAACCAAGTTGGAAGAAAGAATGAGGAAAAGACAAAGACAAACAAATTGAAGACCAACAAAAGGAACAACAAAAAATAGAGTATGAGTTAGAGGAACTATGGTGGATGTTGGAGGATTATGAAGCATGCCATTATAAGAAGGCAAAGAAAAAAATCTATAAAGGCATTAAAGAGTTGTGGGAAGGTGAAAAATAATGGCAAGGATAAATGCTCGCATTTTGAGAAAGAGTTATATTCAAAGAGGAAAACCATAGAGTCAAGGATTATCCAAGCGATAGAACTGTTAGAACAAGGATATATTAAATCTCTTGAAGAGTTGGAAAAATTATTAGTGGGTAGAAGAGCCTTAGATGTGATATTCCAGGAGTTTTATAAAGTAGAGATAGAAGGATGGGATGATGATAAAGAGGATGAGCGGGGTGATGCTAATTTTGAGTTGTGTTACCTTGACTAAGGGGAAGGTATTCAATATTACAATACAAGAGGAGAAGAGTTGGAAGACTATAATGGAGGAATGTTGCCTATCATACAAGGTGGACCAAGATGTTCTAACACTGGAAGTAATCCACGTCAGAGAAGAAGTTGCAACTTTGATGGAGATATTTGAGAGCCCCATTTTTTTTGAATTCCTATTGGTTTTAGAGAACACAAATAGCTATAAGTAGCTAGGGAAATGTCTAAAGAATCTCATTATTGATGAAAAGGGAGTAGAAGATCACCACTTTCTTGGAGAAGGAATGAGAGTGACTGAGGGAAGAAATAAAAGCATAAACAGTTGTTGTGTAGAAAATGAGGAAAATAGGAATAAAATGTCTTGTGAATGACACCATGCAAAGCTAAGAGATGAAGGCCTCATCACAAAAGATGAATTGGAAAGCATGCCTAAATGGCATAATAAAAAGGATGAGAAAACTTATGAGTTTTTATTTTTAATGGTTTATGTGTAGGTGCAACAAAAGGTGGAATAAGAGATGCAAAGATCCATGATGATTTTTAGTGGTGGAGGACCACTAAGCCTTCAAGGAGCTAGGAAAAGAGAAAGAAAGCCAATTGGTATAGGGGGGGATCTTTGATCCAACAAGAGGTTGGAAGAAAAATAAGATAAAATGTGATGATTTACAAAGCTATCTAATTTGGTGGAAGGGAAGACCGTGGTTTGGTTCTACCATCTAACCCAATCTCTCACCTAAATGCTCAATGTAATAGCATCCTACAATAGAGCAATCTTGCATCACAAAAAAAGTAGTAGAAGTTGAGTTCTTAAGTTTTTTAGTGTGTTAAATTTCTTGAAGTTTTTTTTTGTTATTTGTATCTACTCCAATATTTGGGGATAGTTGTAAATACGTGTTATTTTTTAAGAGTTAAAATTGAATTAGGAGTCTTTCATGTGCCTAGTAGGGGATCCAAGATTGTGGAAGTAGTAAATAGATAATTACTTATACTAGTGGTTACCTGAATTAAGGAGGATGGTTATGTTATGCAAACTATTTCCCTCCATTCTCTACAGATGATTGGCAACAACATCTTTCAAATATGATCCTTTTTCTAGGAATGAGGGGCTTTTAGTGCATTAATTGCAACCTATAGGGAACTATGCCACTAGGTATTTTTAGTTTGATATATAAAATTATGTTGTCACATTATAAATCAAATATTTTATAATTGTTTTATTTTTCAACGAATATTTATTGAAAGTTGTATATTTTTTGCCTTAATTTTTTCCAATATATTGCCTTTGTTTTTATCCAAAACAAGTTTAACAAGTTCTATATTAGAGACAAAGAAGTGTTTGCATCACTTTAGTAGCAATTTGAGTGCTTAAAGATATTATTTAGGGTTTGGGTCATTATTGATGAATGTGGAATGACTTGTTATGTAGATGATGGTCATTAAGTGGTGATTTTGAACAATCAACCAAAACCTATCAAGGAGGGGCCCAATCGTTGTGTGCTACACACTTAAACAAAAATATGAGAACCTATTTTTCATACATGTGGCTAGGCATTCCACATTACCCCTCCACACATTAAGATGTAAATATTGCACCTCCCTTACACACTAGGTTGAAATTCAAATAAAAATAGTTTGTAAAAAGTCAAAAAAGGTATGAAATAAAAATTATTAGGGTTAGATGATATTCAATTATGAAGGCTTGAATTTTAGATTTATATCCAAACCCTAATAATTTCTCACCCCCACTCTCATTTTCATTCTTTGGCCATTTTTTTTCACTTTCCTACCACTATTAATCTTCTAGAGAACACCATACTTAATAGATCTTGGGTGGAGTCCATGAATAATCATTTCCACTTGTAGGGTGGAGGGTGACAAGGGGAGGTAGAGGGTGGTGATTTTAATGGCGTCTTCACCAACAATTAATACCCACTTTGCAAGAACAAAGATCAACACACTTTGCTTGCATCTTGTCTTCCCATGTTAGTTTTTTCTATATATAAATATTTAAACATCTACAATGGATGAAGGTTTTTGGTGTATGTAACATTTTCATTTTCATGGTTGTATATGTTCATTATTTTTGAATGTTCTTATATTTCTTATAAGTTCATTTGTAAGAAAGAATCACAAAATAATGTATGCCTTGATTTGGGTGTGTTTTTGTTCATGAGCTTATTGTGATTTTTTTTTTGTTTATGTATGTAAACTTGCAATTTTTATTAGAGTATCATGTGCTTTGTAATTTCAAAATTTTTTGCTTCACTTGAGATTTTGGTTATGGTCCTTGTAGGTGGGGGCCCCTACAAGCTCCCCCATCCAAAGTAGTTGCTTTTGTGTCATCTAAGGTCGATGCAAATGGGCCATGGTGTCATCTTCTGTGAAGATTCTTGGTCAGAACACAAAGAAGGCCCTGGTGCCCCCCCTATTTTCTCTTGATTTCTTCTTCTCAGAAGAGGACCCTACTTCCTATGTTGATAAATTAGTGGGTGCTAGATTTCCATCCACGGAGAAACGTACGATTTTGGCTTCATGTGCAATGGAAAGGTTGGAGGTTGTTGTCCCTGGTGATCTAATGCATGAAGCGATTGTTGCACTAGGTAAAAGTACAAAGCTATGTCACACTTTTATAAAGGAAATAGCCAACACTGATCCAAATTTTAAAATTGAATTATTGAAGAGTGGCATATATGTTTTGAATTTTAAAATGATGTAAATTAATAAAATGTGTATTTTTTTTAAAAAAAGAAAAGATTATTTTAAAATAGTCTTTTTATAAATTGATACTATAATTTAGCTACTGATAAAACATTGAAAAGTGAAGTTACACGAGACGTCAATCTTTATAGAGAAAATTTATTTTTTTCCCTTCAAATTTTTTGTGTATTTATAACTTGAAACTTTAGTGCATGGATATATTTTTTTCCAATTTTGATAAATATATATTGTTTAAATAAATATTAAAATGTGTGTATTAAAACACAATTATTTTCATTCGACATCAACTTTCATATTAAATATTTATTTAAAATAGAAAAAATTATACCATCCTGATATAGATTCTTTTATCTAGTGCATCATATTTTTTCAATTTTCTTAATAAGCTTTAGTATTTTTTCTTGACATGGTAATCAACTTAATATTTTGTACTGCTAACGTACTTTTACTAAAATATATATAAATAATAATTAAACTATTAATATATATATATATATATATATTTGAAAACTACACTTATGGATCTACAAAAGGGTATTTTTATATTTAAAAAAATGTTATTTACATGAGTAGGAGTTGTTAAACTATATATATATATATATATATAAAATGGGTATTTTTATATAAAAAAATATTTACATGAGTAGGATTTGTATATATATATATATATATATATTTGAAAACACACTTATGAATCTACAAAAGGGTATTTTTATATTTTAAAAAAATGTTATTTACATGAGTAGGATTTGTTGAAACATCAAGTTTTTCAGATAATTTTATTCTTTTGGTAAATTGGCCTCAAAGTGGTGCTACATATGTATTTAGCCAACAATTTTAGTTGGGAAATTTGTGGAAATATCTAAGCTAGAATGAATCTTAATAGATCATATGTTTGACCAAAATTGATTTTTAGTTAGAAATACTTAAATTCACTTGTGTTGATAAGTTGGTCAAAAGTGTGATAACTTTGTACTTTTACTTGACTTCAACTCTCCTTTGTTGGTAAGTTTCTTGCCTTTCATCCCAACATTGATCAAGTTAGGAAGTGGGTGAAAGTAGTCTGGAAACTCAAGGGTAGTGTTAGTATAAGTGTTATGGCCAATGTCTTGTTTCTTTTTAGCTTTATGGTTTATGAAGATTTGATAAAGATGCTTATCAACAGTCCTTGAGATTTTGATAAAAACCTTAAGAATTCTCTCCTTAAGAAAATGGAAGCCAAGGTTTGACCCATCGATCGATCTCAGTTTGATGGCTCCTACTTGGATACGCCTTTTGAGACTCCCTTTGAAATTTTGGAATTTCAAAATCTTCCAAGGAATCTCTAAATCCTTTGGACATCTACTTCTTGTTGATAAATTTTCTCAACATAAGTCTAGATTGGTATTTACAAGAATTTGTGTTAATGTGGTTGTCAACACAATTCCTCCCTCTAGTATTACTTTAAAATCAAGATTTGATCTATGGAACCAAACCATTGAATACGAAAATACAAAAATATTTTGTTAGACTTGCAAAAAATTTGAACATTTAAGTGTAGCTTGTAATAGACAACCTTTAGAAAAAATTAAAATGACAATTGGCCAACAATAACATAAGGAAGATCTGAATTCACAATATTTAGAGGTTGAGTTTTCTAATAAGGATGGGTTTGTGGAGCAAAATTATCTGATGGGGAAGAAAAGGGAGGAAATCTTAGAAAGGGAATATGATAAATATAATATCAATAATGATCTGGAAATAATAAAATACAAGACAAAAGAAACATATGTTAAGGATGGTAAGGAAGAGGTTACTCGGAAAGGTATGGAAGGATTGAACAAAGAGAATGAAAGAGCTCATTTGAAGGAGCCTAGTTCAGTAGTGCAACTGATTATTCTTACTCCACAAAACATGAGTTGGCTAAGGAGGGATATAATGGCTCTCCCCTCACAATATGTAATGGGGGTCTAGAAGATGGAGAAATTAATACAGATGGAAAGGAAGTTCAATAAGATAAATTGTTTATGGCCCCTAACAAGGAGTCTAATACGGAGGATGGAGTTTTTAATAGCTTGCCTGGAGGTCAAAGTCAAGATTTGCAAGAATTCCTCTCATTGTTGGGAATTGGTGCTAGTAATGCCCAACCTCCACCTAAGAAGTTATTCAAAGGTACTTTGGATGAGGAGTGGACTCAATTCAATGAAAAATTTAAAAATAAGGTAGACCTTCCCAAGAGGAAACTTGAGCATGAGATACTACAAGGGATGTTGCTTCTGGGAAACATAAATCTCTAGATAGCCTTTCGGGGCAAAAAAATAAAAGAAATGAGAGGATTCAAAGGCCCTTTCCTCCTAATGTCAATATTAGAGTGGTATTGACTCTTCCTTTATTTAGTTATGAAGATTATTTTATGGAATATTAGAGGGTTGAATATCCCTTTTAAGCAACATATTATAAAGAGTTGTTTAGTTGATCTTAAAACTGATATTCTTCTCATCCAAGAAACCAAGATGCAATAGTCTAATTTTGACCAGATTGTTAAAAATGTTTGGCCTTCTGTTGATTATTGTGTTAGTAATGTGGAAGGGGCTTTTGGTGGGATAGCTACTTTGTGGAATTCGGCTAGATTTAAAGTTATCAAAGGTTATCACTACAAAAACAATTTGATGACCAATGTGGAAGATTTGTATACCTCTATGAAATGGAACTTGATTAATATGTATACTCCAAATTCTAAGGTTTCAAGGGTTCAGTGTTGGGATTCCTTATCCTCTCTCATCTCTGGTAGACAAATGGAATGCTAGATATTTGGTGGAGATTATAACACTCCATTGTTTCCCTCTAAAAAATTGGGAGGTTTGGATGATCTCTTTGATAGTATGGTGGACTTGGTGGATTTTCTTTCTTCTATGGATCTAATAGATATCGAATTACAAGGATCTATGTTTACTTGGTCTAATAGGAGACAAGGTAGTAATCATATTCTAGTTAAACTTGATAGGCTTTTGATATCCAAAAATTGGAACATTCTCCCTAAACTATCATTCTCTGCTCTTCCTAGAACGAGCTCAAATCATAACACTATTCTTCTAAATTGGGATGAGGATGTGACTAAGGGTCCCTATCCTTTCAGAAATTAAATTATGTGGAATTTTCACCTAGAATTCAAAGATTTGTTTGAAAGTTGGTGGAAAATTCCTTGTTATGGTACTCCTATGTATTGTTTGGCTCAAAAACTTAAAAGGGTAAAAGAAAAGGTTAAAGGTTGGAATAAGATTTTCTTTGGCAATATATTCCACACTAAGAAGACCACTATTAGAAACCTTAAGGAGATCCAAGGGAGAATGGAAGAATGAAATAATGATTTGGATACATGCACTAAAGAATTTCAATTATGTAGCGAATGGTCCAAGTTGTCAAAGGTGGAGGAAATATTCTAGAAATAGATATCTAGGATCCAATGGTTAACTAAGGGAGATAAGAATACTAAATTCTTCCATTGATCCTCAATGAAACATAGAATTAGAAACATAATAAGATCTCTCATTAGAAAAATATGGTAGTATATTATTAGAGGAGAATGACATTGTTGTTGCTATTGTTTCCTTCTTTAAAGAAACTATAGTTGACTCTTATCCTAATTTCTACGGTTTGGAAGAGCTCATAGATGTTATTCCCAATATTTTAATCAACCAAGATCTCATGGACTTGGGAAAAACTATCAAGTTGTAAGTCAAAAGTGCAATGTGCTCTTTTGGTGTGTATAAGGCTTCTAGACCTTATGGATTTTTTCCTACTTTTTTTAAGACTTCTAGGATGTTATTTCCATAGACCTAAATGCTGCTAGGGATTTTTATAGATCAAGTAGACTACTAAATCAATTAAACTCTACCTTTTTAGTACTTATTCATAAGAAATAATATGCTTCCTCGCTGCAAGTTATAGACCTATAAGTTTATATAATAGTTTTTACAAGATCTTCTTTAAGTTAATAAATTTGCTTAAAGGTGTCCTTTATAAATTAATTTTGCATAATCAATAAGGATTTGTAAAAGGAAGACAAATTTTGGATATTGTCTTACCCCCTCATGAATATATCCACTCGATGGAGTTTAGTAAAAATCTGGGCATGGTCTTAAAATTGGATATCTCTAAGACATGACAAAGTTTCTTGACCTTTTCTTTTGGCTATTCTTCAGAAGTTTGGGTTCAAAGGTAGATTTTTGAAGTTGATTAAGGCTTGTGTTACTACACCAAAGTGTTATGTGATGGTTGATGGAGTCCTTGGGGGATACTTCTCTTGTGGAAAAGGGCTCAAACAAGGTGATCCTCTCTCTACATACCAGTTTATTATCATGGTGGAATTTCTTGGAAGGAACCTTTAGAAGAGGCTCGACTTAAGAGTAATTAAAGGGGTTAAAGTTGCCTCTTCTTTGCCTCTAGCTTCTCACCAACAATTTTTGGATGACACTATACTTTTTGGGGAAGCTTTGATGGTTGAGGAAAGACATTGGAAGTCTATTCTTGAGGATTATGCCAAGGCTTCAGAGCAACAAATCAATTATAATAATTTAAGAACACTTTACTTCTTTAATTCAAATTAGCTAACTAAAGATAGAGTTAGAGGATTATAGGTTTTCAAATTGTTGTTCTTTTGGTAACCTATCTTGGTCTTCCTCTTATCTTTAAGAAACCTCCAAATAACTATTAGAATAATATCATAGAAAAGGTTCAAAAGAAGTTCACTGGTTGGAAAGGAAAACCCCTAAGTTTGGAAGGGAAACTACAACTCCTTAAGACTTCACTCCAAAACATCTCATTTTACCACCTTTCATTATTCAAGATACTTGCTTTCATTGCGGATAAAATTGAACAAATTCAAAGAAAGTTCGTTTGGAATAAAACTAAATAACATTTGAGAATTGTCCTTGTAAGATGGGAAAAAGTTTGTGTACCTAAAAAATTTGAGGGCCTGGGTATTAGAAGGCTCAAAATGTTTAACAAGTCCCTTCTTATCAAAATTGGATGGAATTTCTTAGAAGGAACTAAAATTTGGGGGGATATTTTGAAAGCTAAATATCTTTTTAATGAAGAACATGGGACTTTCCTTTCTTCCTTTGTTTTTCCTTATGGTTCGACCATTTAGAATAACTTGTTAAAAATTAGAAATATCATCAAGCAAGGAATTGGAAGGAGAGTTGGTAATCGAAAGAAAACAAGTTTTTGGGAAGATGTTTGGAACAATTGCCCTTCTTTATCCTCCATTCAACTCAACCAAATTAAGGATATGCTTACTAGAAATAATGGTAGATACCTTCACAGTTATATTGAGTGGGAAGGAGACAAGCCAAGATGGAAATATTTCAAGGAACAACTAACTAGATGCAAGATTTTTAGGGGTGGAAGACAACAAGAGGTGGTTGTTGGTTTTCAAAGTTTAAGGCAACAAATAGGGGAATGCTTATTCTATTCTCGAAACAAAGATGAATGGATATGGAAAAGAATTCCTTATGGGATTTGTTCAGGTAATTCTGCTTACACTCTAATGGAACATCTTATAACTTTTATTCACTTCGACTAGAATTAGATGTGGAACTCTAAACTCATCCTTAAGGTACATTATTTTTGGTGGGTTTTGTTCATAGTAATTTATTCTTACTATTGATAATCTTATCAGAAGAGGATTTCAATTTATTAATAGACATATTCATTGTTATGAGGATGTGGAGAATATTGAGCACATGCTCTTTCATTGTCCTTTCTCTAGAGAGGTTTGGACTCATGTGCTCCTTCTCTCAATTGATTAGGTTTTCCAAAACTCTATTTAAAAAAATTGGTTCATTGAAATAGTTGTCCTTTTCCTCACCCAATTATAGCTAATTTGTGGAGACAAATACCCACTTTTGTCTCATGGCGTTTATGGAAAGAAAGGAACAATAAAAAAATTTAGGGATCAGAAGAGAAACAACAAAGGGAATTATGGATTCTCTAAGATAATGCCTTCCTATTGTAAGCCCAGAATCAAAGAAAAGTGGGGATTAATAAAGACCTAACCAGGATAAAGTGGATTAAAATCTTGTATAGAAAGAAAATGAAATAGTTACCTCTCGAAGAGGGGTGGATAAAACTAAACTTTGAGGGGTGCTCAAAAGGGAATCTAGGAATGATTGTTGTTGGAAGAGTCATCAAAGATTAAAAAAAAAACCTAATTGAAGGATTTGCAAAAAAATTAGGAACCTGCACTTGAAGCCACTACAACTTGGTGGAGAATAAAGAGGGTCAATGAGTCGGGATTAAACAAAGTAATAATTGAAGGTGATTTCAAATTGATTATAAACATTCTCAAAGAAGAATACAATGATCCTATATGATAAGATACATGATGGATGAATGAAAAAAATTGATAAGGGGATTCCTTCACTTCACTATTATCCATAACTATAGGGAATGAAACAGGGTTGTGGATGCAGCCTCTAATGAAGGAATATTGTGCCCTCAATGGGTTTACTAGAATTATGATCAGCACCCACAAAAAATTAAAGAGATAATATCAAATGAAATATTAGGAGTCAAAACTTGTCATAACACTTGCAATGATGAAGGTGGATAGAAGCATTATTTTTAGGAAAGAGATGGGGACCGAGAATCATAGGATGTGTACCAGTTCAAAAAGTGGAAGTTTTGATTATAATGACAAGGATGTCATTATTATCATTATAAATAATGACTTGAGAGGGGCCTCTAACTCTTTTAATAAAGCCTAATGATTATTTGGAAAAATATGATTTATTCTACATGTGTGAATTTATTTCTCTACATGAATGTCATCTCAAATCTTATTCACTATCTTTCATGAAGGATGAAAAAAATACTTTTAATATTATTAGTAGTACTAGTGGGTACTACAATCATGCCAAGTGGAATTATTATCATGCATATTTTATTACCCGTTCAATTCAAAGATGGATATTTGATATTTCTAATTCAAGTCGCCAAGTAGCCCAAGTTGGTAAATATAATATTCTTAGTTTCAAGCCCTATTTTCTCAAAGAAGTGTGCTTGGTTTATCAAAGAATAAGATTGTGTTTGGGAAGGTTGGCTATAGAATTATGGGAGGTCCAAGGAAATGTTCAGAGTCATTGTCTTGTCTTCCGCTACAACAAAATATAGAACTTTAGCAAATCTTTGAAAATGTTGGTTTAACCCCTTTCTTCCATGTAATGAAAAGCTACAACAATGCTCTCACTTCCAATTTCTACAAGTTGTGGAAGAATGATGAGGTCGTTATTGGTAGACTTCACTTCTCGGTAACCCCTCAGCTTATTGTGGATGTGATGGGGTTGAAGTGCAATGGTAATTACCAAAGATTTCTTGAAAATCTCTTTGAAGGAGAGAAAATTGAACGCTTTCAAAATGGATTCAACAAGGAGAATTTTCCTGCTCCCTATGGCCTAGTAATTTTGCATGTGATGAGGTACTTTACTTCAGAGGTTATATTTAAGACAATACATGGGTATCATTTCCCAATTTTAAATCACATTCGTCATAAGGAGAGGATCATTTTTTTCCTTTTTCCAGATTTCCTCCCTCCATCACTATATTGGAAAGGGTGATTCTCCCCCTTGTGTTAAGGCCTCAGTTTAACTATCTACAAGTTTTTTCTTTCCTCTACCCCACAACCTAGCCCTACCTCTATTGCTAAGTCAGTTGAGAATAAACATTTTGAAAACAAACCCCATTTGTCTCCAAAAACCCTTCTCTTGGGAGTAAAATCTTAAAAACTAAAAAGAGTACCTTGAAAATTGTTGATGCTTTGTTACTTTCCCTAGAATAAGATCTACTAAAAGTCACCCCAAAGAAAAGAAATCCTTTTTCTACCCTCCATGTCTCCAAAAAGAAGAAATTGGATTCCAATATGGGTTAAGGGACAAAGGGTGAAACTATTGAAATTGTCAATGATTTTGACCCAAGCCATAAGATAGATAAGCATGGAGGGTGTTCAGAACTATTCATTCTGGAGGTCAAGGTCTACTCTTTTGGCTAAAGTTGGTTCCCAAAATAAAGGTAAAGAACATGTTTCTGAGGAGGATGAGGTGGGTTCTTCAAATAACAAGTTTTGTCCTCACATAGAGGAAAGCATGGAGAATAATGTGCATGATGAAGAGGAGTGGGTGGATAGTGATTATGAGGAAGAAGGTGATAATAACAACGAAGAGAGGGTTAATTCTAGAGATAAAAATGTGGAAGAAGAGTACGAGATGGAGACTGGCTAGGATGAAGAAAATCTAAACAAAGAGGATGACAGGTTGGGAATTGGGAAAGAGAAAGAGATTGTCATGGAATCTACTGAAGAGCTTAAAGTGTAGATTAATGACCTTTGTGCTTGCTTCTCTATTATTGAATCAAAGATTGATCCTAATAACATTATGGAGAAGTTTATGGTGATGGAAAATGCTATTGGAAATATTATATCCATCATAGATGGTATGATGTATAAATCGATTATGGGAACTGTCTTCGGTCATTCCAAGATTAACAAAAAAGGAAGAAACAAGGCAAGAATTAGGAAATCACCGTTTCGGCTAAAGGTAGAAACAACAAGCCAAGGAATGAGTGGATGGACTCTCTCAACACTTTGAAGGAAATTGGGACCTCACAAATGGTCCTAAGGGTTGATGGATGTTTTGGCTACTTGTTGTTTCTTCTTTTGTTTTGTTTTCTAAAATATTTTGACTATGTTCCTATTTTTTGTCTTTCTTGCATACATCTTTTGGCAATATTTTAAGTGCTTTATGTTTGGCCTACGTGCCTCCCTAGGATTTAGGTTTTATTCGTGGCCTTTGTGCTAGTTTTTGTTTTTGGTTTTGTTGTTTTATTTTTGTGGCTCTTAGGATTAGGGACCTCAGCCTTCTTTTTAATAAAAACACTTACATTTGTGTGGTCACATTTTCCATTATTTGTAGGAATCCTTATGTTATTCATGAACCTATTTACAAGAAAGAAGTGTGAAATAGTTTATGCCTTGTCTTGGGTGTGAGTTTTTTACGAGTCGATTGAGATTTTTTAATATTTATGCAACTTTTGGATTTGTTACATTGTATTATAGGAATTCAAGGTATGTGGTTTTTTAATTTATGCCTTATTTTGGGTGGGATTTTTTAGGAAAAAGGCATTAGCCTATATATTATATTATATAAAATAATAGATTTACAAAATTGCCAACATAACAAAACTGGCATATAACAGTTACAAAAATGCCAAGAAGCGAGCACTGGCAAGATCATGTAGTATACCATGCTTCATTACATAAATTTGAAAGTTTTTATAAGCTACAATTATTAAACTATATTGGCATAAGGATATACATCTTTAGCTACCTTATTCTTCCATATTGAAGATAGCCACATAGTTTTCATCTTGCTACCCCTGGGAATTTTATTCCACTTACACAAACTAAGGAAAGAGTGGTAGAGGTGTTGCAATTACATTTGGATTCCTGTGATGAGAGAGAAGGAATGAAATTACAAAGTATTTATCCTTGATTTTGGTTGACATCTCTATGAAGAATTTTGTCACATTTCCTATCAAACACATTCTTGATAACATCATAAACTATGATAAATGCCCTTCCGTGTTTAAGATAGAATCTAGGAAATAGGCCTCCTATGAAGCCCTAACCCTTGAATATATCATATTCTTGCATGCTTTTCAGTAGTGCATTACCCTCCAAAAACTGACCTTTGACCACCTCATTTGCTAAGTATTCCAGGGATTCAAAAGATTGTAATAGGTCTAGGGTGTTTGAAATTAAAAATCAACAAAACCTAGGATGGAAATATTATCCAACTAGCTTGCGGGATAATAATATCCTCCCCAATAATGTGTTGGATGCATTAAGCAACAAAGGGGCAATGAACATTGAAAACTTGCAGAAGTTGGTCATACAAAATAGGGTCTGAGAATGGTCGCTCCCAATTGTGGATCCTAAAAGGGGCCTTGTAGTTCCTTGACCGATACTCCATGATATGACTGCACATACCTCCGCCAACACACCTAAAAAATTATGCATTATTCTAGAAAGCTCCAAAATTGCTAGATGCATGTTGGATGAAATGAAATGCACTAACACCTTATATTAATATTACCATTCTTTCCAATGAATCATAAACAAAGGAGTGTGAAAAAATGAGATCTTGAGTCTTTTCAATACATGTCGATGGGATTTGGCATGAGTAGACAAGATTTAAATTGCTACATGTAATGATCGCTATTTATGATTATTAGACAAGATGCAACTTAGGAAGTTAATGATTTTTATATGCGTAAGAGTACCTACATCATTGAAAACTGTTAGTTTTAAATTTAATATAATATATGATTTTATTGACTTAGTCCATCAAAAGGAATTATGACCCCTTTCACATGTATTTGTGAAGTTATTTCATAACTTTGTTAGGGCATTCACTAGTTATTATAGTTGCAACACTTTGGAATGCAACTAGTGAATTATGATCATATGATATTATCTCTTCTAACTGTTCACATCCATTATTTTCCAACCAATCTACCAATTTATTACCCTCCCTATAATATTGATTTAACCGATATGAAGCCAATTCATCCAAGAGTCCCCACACTTGTTGCAAGATATATTTGATGCACCAATTCTGAGCTCACCTATTTTTAGAAGCACTAACAATTATTAGCGAATCTCCCTCAACTTGAATGGGTGATAACTTGAGGCTTCAGAATAAAAGTAGACCATGGAACAGTGCTTGTACTTCTGCCAATTGTTAATTCCTGTTGGAAGATTAATTGATGATTAACCTTATACAGTTGTGGTTGTACAATATTTGTAGGTTTCCTTTTGTATTTCAAAAATAGTGCAAATATTTTACAATAGTTGTGTTCTTTTGTGTATGAGGGTTTGAATATGTTGTAATATTTAAGTACTTGTAGTTGTAAATGTGCATATTTGAAAGTAATATTATTTCAAACATTTTGGGGTGAATGTGCAATATCTATATGTAAAATTTTGTTGTATATATGCTTAAGCTATTGTGATTTTACATTAGTTGATTACTATATTGGACTCTATCAAAAACTTGGTTATAAGTTTTTCATTTATGGATAGGCCTGAGAGATGATCTGTCTAAATGCACTTTTTCATATATTACTTTGTATAAATACAAATATTGTATGCATGCAACTATATATCTACAAACTTTGCATACATGTGAATGTATATATGTAAATCTTACATTTTAGCGTACACATATTGATGTAGGAGCATCCAACAATGTAGGTCAATCTTGCATCACACAAAAAAAAATCCTTATTTTCTTTGGTTGTTTTGAGTCCCATGATGGAACTTAAGGGGTGTAAGATAGTCAAAAGTTAGAAAAGGTGAAAAAATAGTCACTATTTTTAGTAAGTTAGCCTAAACGAGCTCACATGGACCTAAAAATTTACCCCAAGGAGCATAACTGAAAAACATTTATGTTCGTGAAAGAATCGTCTCAATACCTTGCATGGTTTGGGAGATATTAAAGTTTCTATCCCGAGAAATTTCTCCAATGCAACTTCAAATTCAAATATGAAAACCTTAGAGGCCCCGAAACAACTCGAAAAGTGGGTGAAGTGATCTCTGATGGGTTTGACATTGTAGATCTCTTCAAGAGATTTCCATTGATATGTTATAATAGCTAATCAAACACTCATATCAAAAGTTATGGGCCCAACGAAGTTGCCCCACTAAAAAGTGAATTTCATCAAAATATCTTCCTAGGCAAGAAAACAAATGACATGACTTTTGGTGCCAAAACAAAGGGGAAAGTTAAACTTTCTAGAACATTCTAGGGTGGCTATTGGGTAAAACAAAAAGGGACAAGTGGGGGTTGTGGAAGGTGACTCCATTTTAGTGTAGGTTGTGGCTCTGAATAATATATTTTGTTTTCAGAGTTGATTTTGTTGTAGTGAATCAAGCCCATGAGGTTGTAGCATTGTAAGTTTTGAATCTATAATTTCATTTTCTAAAAATAATTGAAAGTAATCTCACATCTTTTGTGTTGGTATCTATTGTTGTGATTTGTGTGGGTTTCGAGTGGTGTGTCCCTCATCAAGTGGTATCAAAGCAGGTTTTCCTGAGTGTGTAAACAAATCACCGAATGTTTGAGCCAAGAAGAGGAGATGAAAGTGAAGATGAAGCTGAAAATGAGGAACAGTTCAAAGAAGAACAATATGCATTAGATCCATAACAAGTTAGATTATTTAATGCCTTTCTAAGATTGGGAAAAGGTCAAAGATCGATGTTTGTACATTTTCTAGAAATCTTAACCCAGAAGAGCTGATTGATTGGATCAACGATATGGAGGAGTACTTTGAGTATGAGGAGGTGGAAGATCTTGAGAGGGTCAAATTTGCAAAGACCAATCTAAAGGGTCATGCAAATATTTGGTGGAAAGAGGTACAACTAGAAAGAAATCGAAGAGGAAAAGATAAAATAAAAATATGGGATCATCTGGTGGAAAAATTAAAAAGATAGTTCATTGCTATGGATTATGAGCTAAGAAAATGCGTTAAGAAGTATACAGAAGAATTCTACCGTGTCTTGATAGGACATGCCATTTTGAGGCCAATAAGGAAAACGTTGCTCGTTACATAAATGGGTTGAAGCCGAGTATTCAAGAAGAGTTGGGTCTGGTAAGAATGTCTACCATTGAAGATGCATATCAGTTTGCTTTGAAGGTAGAATAAAAGTTGAATAGAAGATTTAAAAGTAAGAAAAGAGGTGGGGTCGTGGTGGAAATACTAGTGGATGGTCATATGGAGGTCAAAATGAAGATCAAAAGAAGGGTGAAGGATCCAGTAGCAGCCAAAACCAAAAAGGAGATAACACCTACTATCCTCATGATCAGAATAATGGAGACCAAAGAGGAAGAGGAAGATATGGATGAGGACCAGGAAGAGGAGGCTTTCGTGGAACTTGTTTCCAATGTAGAGAAGGACATAGAGCCTATGAGTGTCCTCAACATCAAGGAAGGACAAATAGAAGACCTGAGGGTAATGCACAAGTTGCACATGTAGATGAAGATGTTGAGTCTTCACATTCTAAGGATGCAGAAAAAGGAGAGGTTCTTGTTACTAGAAGAACCTTATTGAATGAGGAGAAAGAACCAAATCAAAGGAAAAATTTGTTTCACACTAGATGTAAGTGTGAAGGTAAAGTTTTCAATGTTATTATTGATGGAGGTAGTACTGATAACCTTGTTTCAGAAGAGATGGTTAGTAAGTTGCGGTTGGAGAGAAGAAGGCATCCAAATCTATATCGGATTGCTTGGTTGCAAAAGGATCATAAAGCTTTGATAAATGATCAATGTCTATTAAAGTTTAAGATTGGAAATTACCATGATGAAGTATTGTGTGATATTAGGCCTATGGATGTTTTTCATATGTTGTTAGGTAGACTATGGCAGTTTGATCGGCGAGTAGTACACGATGGACATGCCAACACCTATTCTTTGACAAAGGATGGAGTTCGTAATAAGTTGAAGCCCTTGAAAGAGGCAAAGGAAAAAGTATGCAGTAATGCAAGAATTTGTTTGGTTGGTGGAAGAAAGTTCCTAGAAGGTATGAGGCATGAGCATATGTGTTTTGCATTGATCCCTATAGTTGATAAAGAAGATACTAATGAGGTACTTGTAGAGGTTTCAGATATATTGAATGAGTTTCAAGATATTGTTTTTGATAACATACCTGAAGGCTTTCCTCCAGTAAGAAGATTAGTCATCAGATGGACCTAATTCCTAGAGCCATTTTGCTGAATAAGGTAGCTCATCATATGACTCCAACAAAGAGTGAAGATTTGAACAAACAAGTGCAAGAGTTGTTGCGAAAGGGATTGATTAGAGAGAGTTTGAGTCCATGTGTAGTACCTGCAATACAAGCACCAGAGAAGGATGGGGAATGGCAGATGTGTACAAATTCTAAAGCCATCAACAAGATCACCATCAAGTATAGATTTCCCTTGCCGAGAATGGATAGTATTATGTATTGTATGATTGGATCTGAGTACTTCACGAAGATAGATTTGAAGAGTGCATATCACCAGATTCAGATTAGAGAAGGAGATTAATGGAAGACAACCTTCAAAACCAAGGAGGGCTTGTACGAGTGGTTAGTCATGCCTTTTGGGCTAACCAATGCACTGAGCACATTTATGCATCTTATGAACGAGGTATTGAAAGAATTTTTAGGAAAATTTGTTATTATTTATTTGGATGATACTTTGATTTTCAATAAGACATTGGAGGAGCACTTGATGCATTTCTGAAGAGTTTTTTAGAAGCTAAAGGAGAAGTCGTTGATTAATTAGAATAAATGTAGTTTTGTGAAGAGGGATTTGGTGTATTTGGGATTTTTTGTCTTGATAGAGGGTCTTAAAATGGATCCAGAGAAGGTAAGAGCTATCATTGAATGGCCTACCCCGAGGAGTGTTACAAAGGTAAGATCATTTCATGGTCTAGCAAGTTTTTACAAAAAGTTTATTAAGAATTTTGGTAGTATTTGTGCACCTCTAAAGCAATGAGAGGGGATAGAAAGGATTTTAAATGGGTTGTAGGAGCAACAAAGAGTTTTGATATGTTGAAGAAGAAAGTCATAGAGCAACCTATTTTGGCACTTCCAGATTTCAATAAGGTCTTTCAGGTAGATTGTGATGCTAGTGGCACTGCCATAGGAGTTGTTTTGAGTCAAGAAGGTAAACCTATTGCCTATTTTAGTGAGAAGTTGAATGATACTAAGAAGAAATATTATGTCTATGATCATGAGTTTTATTCTATAGTTTAGGCTTTGAATAAATGGAGACACTATTTGTTTCCAAAATAATTTGTTGTATATACTGATCACTAGGCTTTGTAGTATCTCAGTAGTCAAGGAAAGTTAAATCAAAGGCACTTAAAATGGGTTGAGTTTTTGCAAAGCTATACTTTTATTTTGAAGCACAGGAGTGGAAGGTCAAACAGGGTTGTAGATACCTTAAGTAGAAGGAAAAATTTATTGATAGAGATGAATATAGAGGTTGTTGGGTTCAATGAACTCAAAATTTTGTATCCTGGAGATCCAGAATTTGCAAAAGCTTGGAAGGATTGTTTGGAACCTATTACTTTGGATAGGACAAGATGTTGGATTTCTTAATCCAAGATGGGATGTTGTTTAGATGGAGTCAATTGTGCATTCCAAGGAGTTTTATGAGAGAGAATCTAATCAAGGAGAAGCATAGTGGAAGATTGGTTGGACACTTCGATCGAGATAAGACCATTGCTCTTGTTAGTGAGAATTATTACTAGCCATAGTTACAACAAGATGTGAAGAAGTTTGTGCAGAGTTGTAGATTATGTTAGATGGAGAAAGGAACAAGTCAGAATACTGGATTATATCAGCCATTACCTGTACCTAAGAGGCCATGGGAGGATATTAGCATGGATTTTGTTCTTGGATTTCCAAGAACACAAAGAGGGTGTGACTCTATATTTGTGGTGGTGGATAGATTTTCAAAGATGGCACATTTCATTCCATTTCATAAGACTAGTGATGTTGTTCATATTGCAGAGTTATTTTTGAGAGAGGTAGTGAAACTACATGGTCTACTGAAGAGTATAATTTCAAACAAAGATACAAAATTTATTGGTTATTTTTGGAGAAAATTATAGAAGAAGTTGAAGATAGATTTGAAGTTTAGTTCTACACACCATCCACAAACTGATGGACAAATAGAGGCGGTGAATAGGAGTTTTGGTAACCTACTAAGATGCTTAGTAGGAGATAAGCCCAAGGGATGGGATTTTATTATACCACAGACATAATTTGCTTACAACAATTTTGTCAACAAGAGCACTAGTAAATCACCATTCCATATTGTGTATGGGAGTAGTCCAAGAACTGCTTCTTAACTGAGAAATATGGATAAGGGGGAGAAGAGTAGTGGTGAGGCTAAGGATTTTGCTAAGCACCTAAAGAATTTGCATGAAGAGGTGAAGAAACATATCAATAAGATGAACTCACACTATAAGGTTAAGGTAGATCAAAAAAGGAGGTATAAGGATTTCTAGGTAGGAGATGAATTCATGGTTCATTTGTGAAAGGAGAGGTTTCCAGTTGGTACATATAACAAGTTAAAGATGAAGAAGTTTGGACCATGCAAGATCCTGAAGAAGTATGATTCAGGAAATGCATATGAGGTAGAGTTTCTTGATGGAATTCATAATTCACCTGTGTTTAACATCTCAGATTTAACAAAATATCATGAAGGAGGAATTGATGAAGAAATAATCAAAGCATAGTGGAATATTCCAACACCTACTTTAGAAAAGGAGATAAAAGAAATTTTAGATAGTCATGTGGGTAGAAGCACAAAAAATAGGCAGTATGTAGAGTACTTGGTGAAGTGGAGAGGGAGGCCTATTGAAGATTCATCATGGTTTTTAGAGGCTGAGGTTAACCATCTTGGTTTCCCTCTAACTCCTCAGAAGTGACAGGGTCACTTTTCAAATTACCCTAGGTGTCTAATGCAGGAGCATCCAACAGTGTATGGAAATTTTGTGTCACCCAAAAAAAAGTTTTTCCTTATTTTCTTTGGTTGTTTTGATTCCCATGATGGTACTTAAGGGGTGTAAGGCAGTCAAAAGTCAAAAAAGGCGAAAAACGGTCACTTACTATTTTTAGTAAGTTGGCCTAAATGAGCTCGTATGGACTTGAAAATTTACCCCAAGGAGTAGAACTGAAAAACATTTTTGATCATGAAAGAATCATCTCAATACCCTACATGGTTTGGGAGATATTAAATTTTTTGTCCTGAGAAATTTCTCTAATGTAGCTTCAAATTCAAATATGAAAACCTTAGAAGCCCTGAAATAGCTCGAAAAGTGAGTGAACCGATCTCTGATAGGTTCGACGTTGTAGATCTCTTCAAGAGCTTTCCAACGATATGTTATAATAGCCAGTCGGACACTCGGATCAAAAGTTATGGCCTCGCAAAGTTGCCCCACTAAAAAGTGAATTTCATCAAAATATCTTCCTAGGCAAGAAAACAAACAGCGAGACTTTTGGCACCAAAACAAAGGGGAAGTTACACTTTCTAGAACATTCTAGGGCAGTTATTGGGTAAAATAAAAAGGGATAAGTGGGGGTTGTAGAAGATGGCTCCATTAGTGCAGATTGTGGCTCTGAATAATATATTTTGTTTTCAGAGTTGATTTTGTTGTATTGAATCAAGCCCATGAGGTTGTAGCATTGTAAGTTTTGAATTTGTAATTTCATTTTCTGAAAATAATTGAAAGTGAGTTATTTTTTGTCTCACATCTTTTGTGTCGGTATCTATTATTGTGATTTGTGTGGGTTTCGGGCAGTGTGGTCCTCATCACATATATGTAAATATTAACACGTAAACTTAACTATTCATTTACCATTTTGTATACATGCAAATATTTTTTTCCAAAATATTGCATACATGTGATTGGATACCTACACATATTGCATTCATCTATCATTTGCAACTATGTTTATTGCACATGTTTGTTCTTTTGCTAATATCACGTACTAAAGGCCACATATTTGCAGGTTTGGATACATCCATACATATATAGTATGGGTTTTGGGAATGATAACAACTGACTTCTTTTTTATTTAATAAAGAATAACCCTAATTTTTGTGTATAGATTTGGATCTATATAGTTGCATGTAACCATGGTTTATTTGAATTCTATACAACGCATCATATTGTAGAGACAAAAAACAATTAGTGCAACTTCTACTCTATGTAGTGTGCCTAGTCATCATCCCCTAGCATGTTAAGTGTATTACCCTCATTGTTGCCAAATTTTACTTGACTTGAATTAGCCTATTTGCTTATGATTTTATTGAAATAGCTATGCTTGGACTTAACCACGATTATGGAGATGTCCCCACATTTTCAATAATGTTCCTAACATTTGGTGTCCATACAACTAAAACCCAATCATTATCTCCCCAATAGAAAAGGCCAATGACCATTGTTTTTCCATTTTTGACCATTTCTTTTTTATCGAAAGAAATGTTAGTTGTGAAGATAATCATATCTAAATTAATCAAACTCTCTCAAGAATAATAATCTCTGATTTCAACACCCACTGTTATTTTAAAAAAGATAACTTTTGGCTTTGAATGTCATGACATTCTAGGAATCCTTGAAACTTATTGTCTTCATTTTTTTCCAAATATTCTTATGGCTTTGCAAATTATCTAATAACTTATATTTTGGTTATTCTTTATAGTCTTATTTTTTCTTTATATTATTATTTGTAGGCTATTTGGTTATTCGTTCCATTAACTCTTGTAGGTTCTTCTTGTATTTATTAGTAGTATTCTTAAAAATTTGTATTATTGCTCCTTTCCCATTCTAGGAGAGGTATGACCATTTTCTTCTACTATTTGTGTGAAATATTCTCTTTGTAAATATCATTGCTTCATTAATAACATTTTTGATAAATTCTATATTGTTACTTCTTCCCTTAAACAATATCAATCTTCTCTTTCCTCTCTATATTATTTTACTTTCTCTTTTCTATAATCTTGAAACCTATTACTTCTTCTCGTCACAATACCAATGAATTTTATTTTTATTTTCCCTCTGATCTAGAAAAGCACTTCACACAGTAGGAATCCTCCAACTTTCTTTTATTGTAATTTATTATTTATATTGACATTTGATTACCTTCCTAACATAGAGTACACTAGGATAATTGCATAAAAAAAAACTCTTTGACTATTTGTGAAAGTGAAAAGACTTAAAAGGGGTTTGACCATTTTAGTAGGCTCCTATATAATTTTCCCTTTCCCCCTTGTTCCAAGTATAGGTTGTTGAAAATTATTCACATTTGAGGATATATTCTTTGGTTTTGTTTTATTTACCCTCTTTTTTTTAAGTCAATATTTTAATCATTTATTCATTGCGCATCTATGTTTTTTTGTGTTGTAAAGGAATTTATTTTTCATACATTTTTTATCTATACCTATAGAGGATGCAAGTGCAACTAGATGGTGGTTGTCACATTTTTAGTAGTGTCCTAATTTTAATTTTCTAAAAGAAGAGTGATTGTCTATGTACATGTTAGAACACACTGATATATTGAGGGGGGAAGGGTGAATTAGTAAATACCTCAATTAATCCAATTCAACTTTATCCACCAAAACTTCCTACTGCTTTAAAAATATAGAGTATCAAATACATTTCAAAATCACAAGCACACAACCATAACACTGGATTTACATGGAAAATCCTACAAGGGAAAAACCATGGTGAGCAAGCTACTTGGAGCTACTATCCAAATCCAGCCTCACAAAAAAAACAATATTTACAATAGGTTTTATGGGCTACAACCCAAAGGAAGATACAACTCCTTGAGAAATAGTTTTATGGCTTCAACCAAAGGAATTCTACGACTCCATACAGATTACAACACTTATTGAAGGAGGCTACAACTTCAATACAACATACTTGACAAAAAACCATTGATTGATCACCACTACAACACTCTTCACACTAACATATATCTTCAACACCTCTATTCAACAACCTTTGTTTCCTTTGACTCATTGCCTTCAACACACTTCCTCACTCACACATTACACACACACACCACTACTTTCCAACAATCTTGATCTTCCATTTTTATCCTCCGCAAGCTTCAAAAAATTTCTCCTTCTCAACCAAGATGAAACATGTAAACATGAAATGTACAACAACCATAATAAGTTAGCTTCAAAACATCCCTGATAAGAGGGAAACAAATGTGGTCCAAACCAAGAGATAATCTGGACTTATTTTACCTTAGCACACATCTCCATGCTAGTGCACACTTCAAAGATTTGGTGCAAAACCTCAAAATTCCAAGTCATCTTAGCAAACACTTAACCTTCCATGCATTAACTCCAAACCATAAACGATGGAGAGATCAATTAACACCACACAAATTACTTTACAAGCATATTATGATATTCAAAAACATTCTCATACACTCCTTTTACAACTTCACACTACATTATGTTGGCGCAAGCAAGTAGACACTGAACCCAACATCTCTTGCACACCCAAAGAAGACAATCTTGTGATAGAACATTGAAAACCATACTTGTAGTACACCTCAACACCTGAAACTTGAAATGAGAGAACATACATATAATTTGAACTTATCCATAAAAAACACTATGATATTCAAAAACATTATAATTTGAAATGTTTTTGAATATTATGATATTCAAAAACATTCTCATACACTCCTTTTACAACTTCACACTACATTATGCTGGCGCAAGAAAGCATACACTAAACCCAACATCTCTTGCACACCTAGAGAAGACAGTCTTGTGATAGAACATTGAAAACCATACTTGCAGTACACCTCAACACCTGAAACTTGAAATGAGAGAACATATAGATAATTTAAACTTATCCATCAAACCACAAAAGCATATATTCAAATGTGGAGAAATACAGAGCATTCCTCAAATCCTTCCTAACTACAACAACACATACTTTACTCTGCTAGCTTTGGAAACCTCTGTGGTAACTTTTATGTTCTAAAATTAGGAACATACATATTTCACACTTGTATTTGTCTAACTTCCAAACCGCAAGGCCATACCTTCAAATGTAGAGGAATGTAGAGCATTCTCCTGAGCTTCTTCATTATAACTTTCAAAGCCATTGACTGCATGAAAACCTTTTATACTTTCTTTCATGTCTTATGCAATACTTTACATCAAGGGACATTGAATACAACATTCACAACAACAATTACAACTTTCTTAATGAAGAAACCATAACTTATTCATAACAATATTCACTTATTCATGAGCAATAGGAGATGTAATTGAACTATGTACAACATTCTCATGGCATTCATCATTATGTCTGACACTTCACAACTCCTCTAATCATCACACTGATTGCATCACATGCAACCTTCCATGACCTTTAACACTCTTGACATCAATGACAACACTTGCAACAAACTCCACCTTTGTCATTGATGGAAACACTAACCTGATATACAATTTCTCCCTCTTTGATATCAAGGGAAAATGGATAGTGGTCTTCCTAAGTGCCTGCAACAACATACATTCTTCCCCTGTTTGCATAGACCTTAGCATCCTTCTCAGATTCTTTCTACCTCCTCCCCTTGGGAGATAGCCCTCATCAATTTGGGGATAAAAATATGTATTGAATTGCTCACCTGGATAGATGCACCATCTATGCATCTAGTTAGAAGGAGGGGAAACAACCCCTAACTTCTTTATGAGATATTCAAATGTGTCTTTTGAAAGTGCCTTTATAAATATGTCTACCATCTGATCCTTTGTAGATACATATTCCAATTTTACCTCCTAATTTACAACCTTCTCTCTTAAAAGGTGATATTTGATAGATATGTGCTTGGTTCTAGAATGCATTATTGGATTCTTTGAAATATTGTTGGATATTGTATTGTCACACAAAATAGGAATGGACTTATCATACATTACCTTGATATCCTTCGATATTTTCTTCATCCACAATACTTGAGTGCAACGAGATGTTGCAACGATATACTTTGCTTCTGCTATTGATAAGGACACTGAATCCATGAGACCAATCTATCTCCCAAAAAGAAATCTCCACCTCTTGTGCTTCTTCTATCATCAATATTTCCAACCCAATCAGGGTCAATATATGCATTCAAGGAAAAATCATCTCCTTTTTGATATCACAATCCATAATCCAGAGTGCTCTTCAAATATCTAAAAATCCTCTTGATTTCCTTCACATGAGTTTCTCTTGGATCAACTTCAAATATTGCAACCAAGCAGACAACATGCATAATGTCGGGCCTAGAAATTGTTAAGTATAGTAGGCCCCCAATCATAGACCTATACAAAGTTTGATCAACTTGAGGTGACCCATCATCTTTGCTTGAATGACAACCTATTACCATAGCAGTGCTCATTGGTTTGCAATCTTCCATACCAAACTTTTGTAGCATCTCCTTGACATACTTTGCTTGAGAGATAAAAATGCCATCATCTAATTATGCAATTTGGAGTCCAAGAAAGAATGATAACTCACCTATCATATACATTTCAAATTCATTTTGCATTTCTTCAACAATATTTTTACACAATTCATCATTTCCACCAAAGATTGTATCAACATATACAACAACTATTAGAATTCTTTCATCCTCAATTTTGATGTAAAGATTATTATCTGTGGTACCTTTTTTGAGGAGTAAGTACTTGCCCAACCTTGCATACCAAGCCCTAGGGGCTTATTTGATAGCATACAAAGCCTTCTTAAGTTTGCATACCATGTTTGGATCTTTCGATAGCTGGAATCCATTAGGTTGTTCTATGTAAACTTCTTCTTCTAAGTCACCATTCAAGAAGGCAAAATTAACATCCATATGATCTACTTTAAAGTATTTGTGAATTGCAAATGCAAGAAACATTCTGATTGCCTCCATTCTTTCCACCAGAGAAAATTTTTCCTCGAAGTCAATCCCTTCCAACTATGAATAGCCTTTGCACACCAACCTTGCTTTATTTCTCATCACTTCTCCATCTTCATTCAATTTTTTTCTGAACACCCATCTTGTTCCTATCACATTCTTTTCTGCAAGTCTTGGCACCAATTCCCAAGTCCAATTTTTGTCTAGTTAATTTAGTTCTTCTTCCATTACTTGAATCCATCCTTCATCCTTGCTAGAATCATCAAAAGTATTAGGTTCTATTCTTAACAGTAAAGAGAAATTTACCTATTAATTTTTTCTTGTAAATTTCCTTCTAGTCTGCACTCCCACATTCTTATCTCCAATTATTTGATCTTTTGAGTGATTCTTTTGAACATACTTGGAAGGAGTATTGGTGGTTTTCTCTTGAGCTTCTTCTTTTTCTTCAATTTCTTTTTCTTCTTTTGAGCAGGCAAATTCATCTAATCAAAAATATTTTTTCTCATATGTGCTTTGTTGTGACTCTTCATCAACCCTAACATCTGCACTCAATTACCTTCTTCACTCTTTTATTATAGCACCTATTGGACTTACTCCTAGTTGAGTATCCAAGAAAGATTCCTTCATTAGATCTTGAGTCAAATTTTCCTAAACCTTCTTCATCTCTTTTGATATAACATCTACTTCCAATTTTTTTGAAGTACTTGACAGTTGTTGGTCTTTTGTACCATAGCTCATAAGGAGTCTTGGTGTTGTCCAATCTTAGTTGACCTCTAGTAATAATATAGACAATAGTATGAACTACTTTCCAATATACATCAGGCAACTTGGCTTCTTTCAACATTGTCCTAGCCATCTCCTGAACAGTTCTATTCTTCCTTTCCACTACTTCATTTTTCTAAGGAGTTCTAGAAGCACTCTTTATTCCATGTTCTTCACAAAATTCCTCAAATTCGTTTGTGTGAATTAACCACCTCTATCAGACCTTAAACACTTGATTCTAGCATTCATTTCATTTTCAATCGTTGACTTGAAAATCTTAAACCTATTGAAAGCTTTTGATTTTTCTTTTAATAATGTAACCCATGTCATCCTAGAGAAATCATATCAATGAGGAACATAAAATACCTTTCACCTTTGAGACTCTTTGTACTAGTAGGTCTGCACAAATCAATATGAATTATTTCCAATGGTCTTGTAGAAGAGTACTCCTTGGTCTTGAATCTTATCCTTGTTTGCTTCCCAATCCGACATTCTTTACACATAATGCTTGCAGGATTGATAAATTTTAGAATGTTTTTTACTGCTTGCATAGAGTTGATCTTAACAAGGTTATCAAAGTTAAATCTATCCCATCCTTTTGTGTCACAACCAAAATTCATTTTTCTGTCCTAGAAGACAACTTCTTCGATTAATACCCTTTAGGTTGTACAAGTTGTTTTCTGTCCTAGATCCTTCTACCACCAATTTAACAGAGTTTTCTCTTCTAGTTTCACACCCTTGATCATGGAATATGAGATTGTATCCTTTGTTGCACATCTGACTTACATTGAGAAGATTGTGCTTGAGAACTTCTACATATAGAACACCTTATGCCTTGGATTTTCCATCGATACTTATGGTGCCCTTTCCATAAATATTTGCAGATGAATTGTCTCCAAATTTGATTGATCCATCATTCCACTTAACTAGATTGATGAATTTGCTTTTGTCACCTATCATGTGACTTGAACATCCATTGTCTATTACCTAGAGATTTATTTTCCCTTGAGCATGAAATGTTGTTTGGATAACCATTGATTTTTCAACCTCATTGTTTGTGTCATTTTCCTTGACTTTCTCAATAACATCTACCTTTTGAATTTCTAATTTTTCTAATCCACTTCTACAATATTTTGCTATATGTTCAAAATTGTTGAAGATTTGGCATCACATTGAAATCCACAAGTGAAGCAAGAGAATTTCTACTTGCAAAATTTCTTCTATTCATTTTAGATTTGCAATCCATAGCCTCATGACCATATCTATTGTAGAGGAAAAAATAACCAAAAAATGCATGATTGAACCTCTTTTTGGTGAAACTTCTTGCTTGGAAAGGTCTTCCTTGAGGTATAATGAGATCTTCTTCTTTTGGATTTCTCGACTTTACTTTCTTCAATTCATTTTTGAGTAAAATGATTTATTTCTCAAGTTTTGTGAATTCATTTGTCTTAGCTTCAATTTGGGATTTTTGTTCTTTGTTCTCTATCCTTGCACATCCCAAATCTTCAAGAGCAGAAATAAGTTCACCTTGAATATCAACTTCACCTTCTTCTTCATCCATAGTCTTGTTTGAAACATCATATATCACTATGGTTGTGAATAGGGATTCTCCTCCATCATCATCTAATGACTAGTGATCTACTTCTTTTAAGGAGTTGTTGTTATGTGAATTTTTCCCCAAGAGAAGAGAAAGTTATAAAATAACCCTTTAGAATTAAAAGGGAGATAGAAATACAAAGGATATTATGATCCTTTTGGTTAAAAAAAAAGAGATCAATAAAGAATATGTATAAAAACTCTTTAAAAGGGGGAAGAATAATTATTTTAAGGCTTATGTAAAGAATTTATGTGAGACTTGGAAATTCATGGAGATCACTTAAGGAATGGAGAACATTCAAGGAAGAAGAACATTCAAAGAAGAATAAAGTGGTTGGTGAGCTATGGACATTAGGAGAAGGGGGCACACTGAGTGTGTGTGTCCAACCTGGGGTACATAAGTGCACTTAGGACTATCCTAGCTAGGGCTTGGGTATTACATGGATGTTGAGCATTGTTCCATTGGAACGAACACTCGAGTAGAGCAATGAAGTACACTTATTCCTCCTCAATTAATCTATAGAAAGAGCCAGTACCACTAACATCTTCCTAGGGTGAGAGTGGCTTTCCAAGTGTTATTATTCAAATAAGTATTAAAACCGTTGACCCTAAAATATATTGAGAATATTAATTATATGCTTTGGTGTTAATGTATATGAATCATGTATGAATGTGTATTCAATTTATCATGTTAACTGTTTATTTTGGAGTTTCTTACTAAATTATCACATATTGTCTTTTGCATTGGCTATTCACATCCATTTTAATAATATTGTAGCTTTATTCACTCTAATATTTAATCCACTAAATTTTCTGCTAACACTTAAATAACTTTGGAGAAAAAGTGACATTGCAATAGTCTTATTTGGAAAGAAGATTCCTCTTGAAATTTTGGTGCAAGGGCACCCTTGGTTTTAGGTGCACCCTTGGGTTCATGTAATGCATTTTTTTGGTTTTTGTCATGTTGGTGTTGGTTTAAGGTTAATAAGGTATTTTTAGGCCATTATAATTCATTTGGGGTCAAGTTTGGGTCTTTAGTTGCAAGGTAGTGCACAAGTGTAAATGTTGTCAAAATTGCAAAAAAGTTGTCAAGTAACTTTTGCAAAAAAAAGTCAAAATGATGTTTTGTTAACCCACTAACCAAAATATGGTTAGAAATAGTTGAATTTTTTTATACAACCTTAAATATGCTTTGTATCCTCAAAGAGAGAGGTTGGATGAAGTTTTTGAAGCAGAAGTTTCCTTCTTGCACGTTGAATTTGTTTTTTTCTTGCATTTTTGTACATTTTGTCATGTTGTACGAATTGTTGATTCACTATACCATTTGAAGACTAGTTGTATAATGTGAGGGCCTCTCTTATCTTTAATATGTTTTTGATTTGATTAAGTTTCATTGAGTTTGGAGGGAGATATCAACGTTTTAGTGAAACTTGCTAGAAACCCTACCTAGGGTTCCAGGGAACACAAAAAATGCATTTTCTCAAGTTTCCTCCATGAAAAAACAAAGAAACTTTGTAAGTAATTTTGTCTTGATGTATTCTACCTTCTTGCAAGGTTTGGAGTCTAGGTTTTCACATGTGAGAGAGAACCAAAGGACAAAATGTTGCATTTTGGCCTTGTTTGCAGTCAAAAGCACTCATTGTGATTGATTGGCCAAAAATTTGGCACCGGGTCATTGGATTGTGTCTAATGAATGTTGTGAAAAGTGAAATGTTGATTTTTACACCATTTAGATTCATTGGATTGCACTTCTCATCATTGGTTGATGTTTGTACATTGTTGTAGATGACAATTGACTGCACCCTTGTGAATGTTGTCACCACTAAACTTGTGTCCAGTCCTTGAGAAGATGTCAAACCTATTGAAAGGTTCGTTACATCATTACCTCATCATCATATGCTATTCCACACTATTGCAATGTCCTCCATCATTGAAAGGTCAGAATGTCAAATGGCCAAAAGTTTCAAAGTGTAGAAACTATCTCTACCATTGTTGGTCATGAAACCATTAGAAGGCTTAGGAAGTCTATTTTGTGTTGTTGAACCTACCCCTGATCTACATCATTTTGGTATCATATCCAAACCAAAAGAATAATTGGATTGAATATAAGGTGAAATCCCTCCAAGGGTGAATATAGATAGGATAGTTAGAGAGGTGAGAGACTCTCTTGCACCAAAATTGAGGGCCATAAGGGAAAGCCTTGATGCAAGACTCACAACTGTTGAGATCAACCAAAGGAGAGGAGCGATCACAGGGGATTTGAGTGATCGAGAAGATGAAGAAGAAGAAGTGGGTGAAGAGAAACCAC
Source organism: Sequoia sempervirens (assembly GCA_007258455.2). Taxonomy (NCBI): domain Eukaryota; kingdom Viridiplantae; phylum Streptophyta; class Pinopsida; order Cupressales; family Cupressaceae; genus Sequoia; species Sequoia sempervirens. The sequence continues at coordinate 80,590,398 of VDFB02252616.1, read as the reverse complement.
AAGGATAAGATGATGAGGAAAGATATGTTGAAGAAAAGAGGTTGGAGAGGTTGCTAAAGGTAGTAAAGCATGATGGTTCCAAGATCAAAATGGAACTCCATGTTTATGTAGGAAGTATGAATGGAGAAGAACTCCTAGATTGGATTGGAGAACTTGACAAGTAGTTTGAGTATGAAGAGATACCTGAGGGGCAGCAAGCGAAATTAGAAAGGACATAACTAAAAGGGTGTGTATCCCTATGGTGGGACTATGTACAAGAAGAGAGGAAGAAAAAGGGAAAGGCAAATATTTCATCTTGGGATAGAATGGTTGCAAAATTGAAGGGTAAGTTCTTACCTAGTGATTATGCCATTCAATTGTATAGGAGGTTGCAAAATTTGAAGTAGAAGGACATGGATGTGAAGACATATACCGAAGATTTCTATAAACTAAGCATCAGATCAGGTCACATGGAAGAAGATGTGGACAAAGTTGCAAGCTACTTGAATGGGTTAAAGCATATCCTTCAAGATGAGTTAAGTCTCACAAGCCCAATGATAGTGGAAGAATGTTTCCAGTTGTCCATAAAGGTTGAAGATAAGTTGAAGAGGAGGCAAGAAAAGCAAAGCAGGGGTAGAGGAAGGAGTTTCAAAGGAAGAGGTACATTTGCTAGTAGAGGGAAGTCCCAAAGATCACAAGGTGAAACAAGCAACAGTCAAGAACAAGCAATAGATTCAAGAGGAAGATTTAGGGGAATAAGACCCAATTTTAGAGGAAGATTTGACAATAGAGGAGGCTCAAATGGATTCAATGGGAAGTGCTATAAATGCAATAAATTTGCAGGAAATCAAGCATGGAAATGAATTGAGGAGTAGCCATCTACCTGTTTTAGAGGTGAGAGGAGAAGTCAGATTGCACAAGGTGGAGATGAGGCTGAAAGTGTCAATTCACTATCACAAAATGTAGAACTAGAAGTTGGAGAGTCCTTATTTGTGAGAAGGACCTTGATCAAAGTACCTATGGAGAAGGAACCGCCACAAAGAAAGTCACTCTTCAGGACTACATGCAAGTGCGAAGGTAAATGTTGTAGAGTTGTTATTGATTATGGTAGTACTAACAATTTGGTTTATGTTGAAATGGTAGAAAAGATAAAGTTGAAAAGGATTCATCATGTCACTCCATACATAGTCTCTTGGCTAAAGAAAGGGTAGCAAGTAGTAGTTAATGAGAAATTTTGGGTAGAATTCCATATGGGGGGTTATAAGGATAAGATCTTGTGTGACATAATTCCAATGGATGTTTTTCACATGCTACTTGGTAGGCCTTGGCGGTATGATAGAAAGGCAATCCATGATGGTAGGAAAAACACATATGCCATAGAAAAAGATAGGGTTTCTTACACCCTCACACCATTGAAAGATGAAAGCCAAGAATCACAAGTAGGGTCTAGTGTGATGTTGGTAGATGAGAAGGAGTTCCCAAAGACCATGGAAGAGGAAAATATTAATTTTTCCATCATAGTCAAGCCTAGATCTATCATGAGAGCAGAAAAGAAAGAGGATTTTCCTTTGGAGATAAAAACCTTGCTAAACAAATATGTTGCTATAGTAGTGGATGAGATCCCCAACACCTTACCACCCATGAGGGACATTAGTCACCACATTGATTTTATACCAGGGACTTGTTTGCCCAACAACGTTGCATATAAGATGACACCACAACAAAATGAGGAGATTAAGAGGCAAGTGCAGGAATTACTTGACAAGGGGCTGATTAGAGAGATTTTAAGCCCTTGTGCGGTTCCCACAGTCCTAGCACCAAAGAAGGGAAGTGAGTGGAGGATGTGCACTGATTCTAGGGCCATCAATAAGATCATGATAAGGTATAGATTCCCCATTCCACAGATTGAAGACTTGATGGATTGTTTAGGTGGAGCATGCTACTTTTCTAAAATTGATCTCAAGAGTGGGTATCATCAAATTCAAATCAGACTAGATGATGAATGGAAGACAACATTTAAGACAAATGAAGGGTTGTATGAATGGCTTGTGATGGAATTTGGTCTATCAAATGCACCCAATACCTTCATGAAGTTGATGAATGAAGTGCTCAAACCTTTTATTGGTAAGTTTTTTGTGGTTTATGTTAGGAATTGCATGTAAAAGATATCAATTAAATGTAGATAAAGATTAAGTAGAGGAATGAAAAATACACAGAAATAATAACAACGATAGATAATTTTTAACGTGGTTCACCCAAACTCAGGCTACATCCACCAATAGAGAGTCCAATATTATTATCCAAGAGATCAAACCAATTACAACTACTAATCCTTGCAACTCAATACTACTGCAAATACTACAATATAATATCAACGAAAACCCTAACCCTTAGATGTTTTATTAAGACTTATGTTGGTTGCGAAAATAGGGATTTTTATGTCAGCCAATAGAAAAATAACTCCCGACGCCTTTATAAAATAATAAAACCCTACAAGGGGTGTCACCCCTTGACCTCATTAGGGGTGTTGCCCCCAAACCCTCGTTAAATAATTTGGGGGGAAACCGCGCCAATAAAAGCGGGGAAAATTTAACCTCCGACTCTGATTAGGCTCCATTAACAAAAAAATACTTTGATGATATTATTTTTTTCAATAAAACTAAGGAAGAGCATTTGTACCATTTGGATTTGGTTTTGAGAAGATTGCATGAAGAGAAACTAATGATCAATTTGAAGAAATGTGAGTTTATGAAAACAAAGTTGGTGTATCTTGGTTTTGTGGTTACAAATGGCACCTTGAAGATGGATCCAAGCAAGTTTGAAGCTATTCTAAATTGGCCTCCACCCAAATTAGTTGCTAAGGTAAGGAGTTTCCATGGTTTGGCCAGTTTTTATAGAAAATTTATTAAAGGTTTTAGTCATGTTTGTGCTCTAATGATTGATACTATAAGGGGAGATAAGAGAAATAAGTTTGTTTGGTCTAGTGAGGCTGAAAGGATTTTTGAATATTTGAAAAAGAGGGTAGTTGAGCAACCTACATTGGTTTTTCCTAATTTTGATAAGGTCTTTACAATTGAATGTGATGCTAGCAGCCATGCCATAGGTGTTGTGTTAAGTCAAGAAAACATTCCTATTGCCTTCTTTAGTGACAAATTGAATGAATCCAAAAAGTACTCTTCTTATGACCTTGAGATGTATGTAATGGTAAAAGCATTAAATAAATGGAGACATTATCTACTTCCTAAAGAGTTCATAGTGTATAGTGATAATCATGCCCTGCAAGTTTTGAATAGTCAAGAAAAACTCAGTCATAGACATGTTAAATGGGTAGAGTATTTGAAAGGATTTACTTTCACCACTAAACATAACAAGGGGAAATCTAATAAAGTGGTTGATGCTTTGAGTAGAAGGGCTTTAATGGTGTAGGAAATTTAGTTGCAAAGTGTGGGAGTTGATTCCTTGAAAGGTATGTACCTTGAAGATGCATATTTTAAAGAGATTTATGCAAGTTGTAGGCAGCCTTGTAGCAACAATAATGATAAGTGGCTTGATTTTATGATTCAAGATTATTTTTTGTTCAAGGGAGCACAAATTTGTGTCCCTAAGTGTTTAATGAGAGATAAATTGATAAATGAAAGCATAGTGGTAGTTTCGCAGGTCATTTTGGTCTTGATAAGACCTTAGAGTAGTTGAGAAGGCACTATTTTTGGCCTAAAATGCAAACTAATGTAAGGAAAAGTTGAAAAATGCACTATTTGTCAAAGGGCCAAAGGATGTAGCACTAATGCAAGGTTATACCAGCGTCTTTCTATTCCCAATAGGCCTTGGGAATCAATTAGTATGGATTTTGTAATGGGGTTGCCAAGAACACAAAGGGGCTTTGATTAAGTGTATGTTGTGGTTGACAGGTTCTCTAAGATGGATCATTTCATACCTTGCAAAAGCACTATTGATGCATCATACATAGCAAGTCTATTCTACAAGGAAGTGGTAAGAATTCATGGTTTTCCTCTTAGTATTGTTTTAGACTAAGAGTAAATTTATTGGTCACTTTCAGAGAAATTTTTGGAGGAAACTAGGCACTAATCTCAGTTTTAGTTCTTCTTATCACCCACAAACTGATGGGAAGATTGAAGTAGTTAATAGAAGTATGGGAAACCTCTTAAGGTTCCTCTCCAAAGAGCATTCAATTCAATGGGATCTTGTTTTGCCTCGAGTTGATTTTGCTTATAATGATTCCATGAACAGAAGCATTGGAGTCCTTTTGAAGTTGTCTATGGTTTGCAGCCTAGGGGGTGTTTGAATTGCAGAACATCAGTGGTATGGAAAGGCCAAATTCTGAGGGTGATAAATTTGCAATGGCAATGCAGTAGATCCACCAACAGGTCAAGGAACACCTTCAAAATAGTGTTGATAAGTATAAGCAAAGGGTAGATGCAAAAAGGAGAGAAGTGGATTTCAAGGTAGGTGATTTGGTTTTGGTTCATCTCAAAAATAAAATATTTCCAAAGGGGCAGTACTCTAAGTGCACATGAAGAATATAGGACCCTGCAAGATTGTTCACAAATTTGCAAATAATGCATATGAGATTGAACTACCTCAAGGAGTTGGTATATCTCCTATCTTCAATGTTGTTGAATTAAATCCATATAAGGTGGAACTCATTGATGATCCAAGAGTAGGTTCAGATGTTGAGTGGGTCAAGGACCTTCCACCAAGTAGACCTCTAGAGTTGGAGTGTATCATAGACACCAAAGCACTCAAGAAGATAAGGAACAAAGCCTATTTTCAGTATTTAGTCAAATGGAAGGGTATGCCTAATGAATATGCTACTTGTATGTTTGAAGATAATATTATTAGGCATGGGTATACTATTGTAGGTCTTAACTCAAGTGGGACTTGAGTTCTTTTCTCCTCTGGGGAGTATGGTGCAGGACACCCTTGGTTTCAAGTGCACCCTTAGGTTCATGTAATGCATTTTTTTTTGGTTTTTGTCATGTTGGTGTTGGTTTTAGGTTAATAAGGTATTTTTAGGCCATTATAAGTCATTTGGGTCTTTAGTTGAAAGGTAGTGCACAAGTGTAAATGTTGTCAAAATTGCAAAAAAGTTGTCAAGCAACTTTTGCAAAAAAAGTCAAAATGATGTTTTGTTAACCCACTAACCAAAATATGGTTAGAAATAGTTGCAAACTTTTTGTACAACCTTAAATATGTTTTTTATCCTCAAAGAGAGGGGTTGGATGAAGTTTTTGAAGGAGAAGTTTCCTTCTTGCACGTTGAATCTATGTTTTTCTTGCATTTATGTACATTCTATCATACTGTACAGACTATTGATTCATTGTACGATTTGAAGACTAGTTGTATAATGTGAGGGCCTCTCTTATCTTTAATATGTTTTTGATTTGATCAAGTTTCATTGAGTTTGGAGGGAGATATCAACGTTTTAGTGAAACTTGCTAGATACCCTACCTAGGGTTCTAGGGAACACAAAAAATGCATTTTCTCAAATTTCCTCCATGAAAAAACAAAGAAAATTTGTAAGTAATTATGACTTGATGTATTATATCTCCTTGTAAGGTTTGGAGTCTAGGTTTGTACGTGTGAGAGAGAACTAAAGGATAAAATGTTGTATTTTGGCCTTGTTTGCAGTAAAAAACCCTCATTGTGATTGATTGGCCAAAAATTTGGCATCGGGCCATTGGATTGTGTTTGATGAATGTTGTGACAAATAAAAGGTTTATTTTTACACCACTGAGACTCATTGGATTGAAATTCCCATCATTGGTTGATGTTTGTACATTGTTACAGATGACAATTGATTGCTCTTGTGAATGTTGTCACCATTGAACTTGTGTCTAGTCCTTGAGAAGATGTCAAACCTTCTTGAAAGGTATGTTACATCATTGCCTCATCATCATATGCTATTCCACGCTACTACAATGTCCTCCATTATTGAAAGTTTAGAATGTCAAATGGCCAAAAGTGTCAAAGTGTAGAAACTGTCTCTGTCATTGTTGCTCATGAAACCATTAGAAGACTCGGGAGGACTAATTTGTGTTGTTGAACCTACCCCTACTCTGCATCAAATTTCTCCTTTTGAAACACTTGTTTCTATTTTTATTTTCTCAAAAAAGACATTTAGAAGCACAATTACCAATTCTTCCACATTTAAAACATTTGAAAGGTAATTTACCTTTATACTTGCCTGATCCTTTCTTCAACTTTCTCACAAAGTTTGCTTCTTCCTTCTTGGATTCACTATGTGAACCGGATGTTCTTTCTTCATAGTTTTGAAATAAGCTTCTCTTTTGTGTGTACATTGAGCTTCATTTCTCATCTCATAGATGTTAAGAGATCCAAACAACTCTTCCAAGTAAAGTTTTGTTAGATCTTTGGCTTCTTCAATGGAAAACACCTTTGAATCAAATCGATTAGGGATCTAGTTTCAAAAATTTCTTCACAACCATTGAATTAGTTATTTCTTCACCTAATCCAATAATTCCATTGACTGCTTCATCCACCTAGAGCAAATAGCTAGCAATTTTTTCTTCTTCTTTCATCAGATTCTCAAACAATGTTTTGTAAGATTGCAATTTTTCTTGCTTTACACATTCACTTCCTTCATATATATTTTTAGCTTATCACATATCTCCCTGGTTGTCTTGCATTGCACCACCTTAACAAATTCTAAATTTTTTAACCCACTTAGGATAACATACTTTGCTTTAGCATTATTTTCATGGGCCTTCTTTGCATTAGAATTTGTAATAGGATGAGCAATTTGTTGCAAAGATGGTTATTGTTGCACTAAAAGAATGACCTATTAATGCTTGATACAACCACCAGAGTTAATGAATCCACAAGAGGTAGTTAAGCCATGTCACGAACTCGAGCATTGTGCTACATAAGACAAGGATACCAAGGGTGAACACCTTACAACAATCCTCCCCAACACAAGTGAGGGGTTCAAACCCATGACCTAGGCTCTGATACCAATTGTTGCAAATACGGTTGTCATTGCACCAAAAGATCGACCTATTAATGCCTGATACAACTGCCAAAGTTAATAAATCCACAAGAGGTGATTAATCCATTTCACAAACCTAAGCATTGTATTGCACAACACAAGGATACCAAGGGCACACACCTTGCAACACAAGTTTAGTATAATCATCCTTTATAGCTCTCCAAACATCATACCCTAGCAAAGTGAGATAGGATTCCATCCTCACACTCCATAAGGCATAGTTGCTTCCATCAAATATAAGCGCTTTAGAAGAGGACTCTTTCTGTCCATGTGTTCTAATCCAAGATCTACCTTTAGTTGTTAGGTTGCACCAAGGAACTCATCTCTGGTAGCAATTGTTATAACATAGTGATATACTGAGAAGGGGGGTGAATCAATAAATACCTCAATCCAATTAAACTTTATACACCAAAACTTCCTACCACTTTAAACAAATATAGTATCAAATGCAATTAAAAAACACAAGAAAAAAACCATAACACCATATTTGCATGGAAATCCCTACAAGAGAAAAACCACAATGAGCAAGATGCTTTGAGCTAATGTCCAAATATAGCCTCATAAATAAAATAAGATTTACAATAGGTTTTATGGACTACAACCCAAAGGAAGCTACAACTCCTTGAAACACAGTTTTGTTGTTTCAACCAAAGGAAGTCTACACCTCCCTATAAATTACAACACTTACATAAGGAGGCTACAACCTCAATACAACATACTTGACAAAAATTGTTGACTAATCACCATTGCTACACTCTTCACATTGACATATATCATCAACACCTCTGTTCAACAACCTCTACTACCTTTGTATCACTCACACATATACTCATACATACATATTTGCACATTTCACACACACACACACACACACACCACTACTTTGCAACAATCTTGATCTTCCATTTATATCCTTCACAAACTTCAAAAAGTTTCTCCTTGTCAGCCAAGATGAAACATGTAAACATCAAACATACAACGACCATAATAATTCAACTTTAAAACATTTGTGGTAAGAGGGAATCAAATGCGGTCCAAACTAGGAGATAATCTAGACCTAATTTACCTTAGCACACATCTCCGTGTTGGTACACACTTTAAATATTTGGTGCAAACACCTCAACATTCCAAGTCGACCCAGTAAACACTTAACCTTTCATGCTTTAACTCTAGACCAAAGACAACATCAAAGAGATAAATTAACACCTCATGAATCACTTTACAAGAATTATATGATATTCAAAAATATTCTCATACACTCCATTTACAACTTCATGCTACATTATGTTGGCACAAACAAGTAGACACTGAACTCGACATCTCTTGCACATCTAGATGTGGCATAGAAAAAAGGATCTCTTGCTTAACATGGGAATAATTCATGATAAATTGGACTTAATGAGGCCTTGATTGAGGTGTTGTGAGGCATTTTATACATCCACACTAGGTCTTGGACCCGTGCAAATTGAATAACATGCTTTTAATGATGTCTTGTAAAGGTGTTGTAAAAGTGTTGTAAAGGACTTTCACGCTTTTCTAGAAATAATGAACCTATTTCTCCCTAATTCAACATTATAAAATGTGTTTAATAACATTATCACATCAATTTAGAAGACTTGTGAATTAAACTTAATGTTAAACTAATGTTGTAATGTGTCTTGCACATTCACATTGGTTCTTGTGCCTTCCTAGGCTAAGCAGACCTCATTTTAGTGTTGTAAAGTGTAGTTAATCACAATTTCACATTGAATTGTGTGTCCCAAGCCCTAATTGACCTTTACATCATCACTAATAGGTCCCTGTTAACCCATATTGTGCATTTTGAGGCATTATCTAATGAAATACCCGATAAATTTGTAATTTAAACCTTATTTCCTTATCTCCTGGCTTCCTAGCTGTCAAAATGGCCCTTGTGGGACCCATTCGCCATCCATGGTGAATCAGTCCCATCCAGGTGGGACCCATTCTCCATGGGTGGTGAATGAGTCCCATTTGGCCCATTTTTTACCTTTGAGGGGGAAAAATTGAAATCTAAGTTTATTATTTTCACATGTCGGCCTTAGGGATCCAATTTTTGGGCTAATAAGGTGGATTGCCTATAAAATCACCTCTCTAAACCCTAAATCACATTCATTATTCATTATCTATCCATCATTCTTCCATCTCAAGTCAAGCAACTTAGGGTTTCATCATTTCAAGTCACCAAGATATCAATTTTCAAACCTTCAAGGGAAGATCCTTCATGTTTGCTACAGAATTTCAAGATCAAACATCATGGAAAGGTAATCAACTCCATTATTACATGTTTCATTACATTCTTTTCTTCATTTAGTTTAATTACCTAAAAGGGGTTTGACCAAGGCAAACCCCCTTGCCCTAACATCCAACATTTCTTCTTCTCTTCTTGTGTGTTTGTAGATTTAGGTCTCTTGGAAGCTTGGAAACCATTGAAGATCAAGTTGCAAGGTTGCTCAAGTCTTCTCTTCATTTAACAAGTCAAAATATTAAAAAAACTCATTTTCAAACCTAAAAATCAGAGTTTAGAAAGCAAACACCTATAGAGAATCAAAGTGCAGACTGAAAACTCCAAATTCCACCTTTGAATATTCAGAAATTCAAAAGTGGAGTCATTCACCATGGGTGGAAAATGAGTCCCAATTCTAGGTCAATTTTGAGTTTTTTGCATTTTTAGATACTCTTTTGTCATAAATAGGTTCTGACATAGTTTTGCAGAACTGGGATTGATTTGCCTTGAATGGAAAATGAGTCCCACCAGGCTTGAAAATTAGGATTATCAGCATTCCAGAAGCCATTTCCAATCTTCATCCATATTCCAGGTGCACACTTTCAGTTTCATCAAGTTCTATTGCAATTTGCATTCATTTCTATGTGTTTTTGCATTACACAACGTGTTTTCAAACAATTTTGTTTTCTTTGGTTTCCATTCAATAACTCATTAATCTAATTATTTTCTTGCATTCAAACATTGAATCTAGGTATATTACATCCATATCCCATCCATATTGCATTGACTTTGAATGTATACATGTGCGTTTTGGCCCTTCTTTCTCCTTTTAGGTGAAAAACCCTAGAAGCGTTAGAAAGGATTGGGATGCCAAAATCTATGTTACACCAAAGAACACAGTCTTGTGATATAACATCAAAAACCATACTTGTGATACACCTCAACACCTAAAATTTGAAATGAGAGAACATACAAATAATTGAACTTTTTTTGTTGTAAAAGTGTAATGCACCCATATTATTAGGGGTAAATGCTTTTGACCAGAGCTATGAACTAGGTACAAGAAACTACCAAACCCATGAGCACAATGGTACAGTGAAGGAACAAGTCCAGCGAGCACTTTATCCCAACGAGGGTTTGAACCCTGGTGGTTGTCACTACAACCAAGCAACTTGACCATTGAACCACACCCATATCGACATACAAATAATTGAACTTATCCGTCAAATCACAAGAGCATATATTCAAATGCAGAGCATTCATTGGATCCTTCCTGACTGCAACAACATAGAGTTCAATCAACTAGCTTTGGAAACCTCTGTGGTAACTTCTATATTTTGAAATTAGGAACATACATATTTCACACCTGTATTTGTCTAACTTCCAAACTGCAAGGCCATATCTTCAAATATGGAGGAATGTAGAGCTTTCTCCCGAGCTTCTTCAGTACAACTTCTGGATCCATTGACTACATGAAAACCTTTCATACTTTCTTTCATATCTTATGCAATGCTTTACATCAAGGGATAATGAATACAATATTCACAACAATAATTACAAATTTCTTAATGAAGAAACCACAACTTCATAACATCATTCACCTATTCACGAGCAACAGGGGATGTAGTACAACTGTGTACAACATGCTCATGATATTCATCATAATGTCCAACACTTCACAACTCTTTTGATCATCACAGTGATAGCATCACATGCAACCTTCCACATTGTTGACATCAACGACAACACTTGCAATACTGCATGCTCTTGTTGATTATATATCTAGCATATAAATTATCAAACTTTGAACCAAAAATGTATAACCCGATCTACCATTTTCTTTAAATATCTCCTTATTTAGAAAATTAATTCTTCTACTCATATCAATTTAGAATATTAAATTAGTTATGTTTTAGTAAATCAAAGTGTAGTATTATTACCTAGGAAATGAACATAGTGTTAAGTGAAATAAGTTTAAATAATATAAACCATATTGTCTATTATTTTATGCTTATTTAGTAGGTTGATTAGATATCCAAGTTCATTCCTTAACAATCCTTATTAGTTAGCTTCATTTTTTTTATTTCAATTTGGTGAACTTAACCTTGCTACATCCCTTTCCCATTTCTTTTTTATGCACCATTACTAGGTCTACTTCTCTTAAATACCTCTTAGGTTTCCTTGTTCTCCAAACTATGCCTCTTTTACCCCTTCATGATTTTTCCATTTATGACAATGTCTTATTTGATTATCTTGTTCCTTGTCCTTTTTTTTCTTCCTTTTTTGATGATGCTTTAATGTTACATCTATATTTTCTTCCTTCTACATATGGTAATGTATTGCTTGACTCGAAGGAGAATATTTCAACTTCTTCCCTCTATCATATCCTTTTATCTCAATAACAATTCCTACATGTTGTCATGTTCTTGTTTTCTTCAATGACAACATTTTAGTTAAAAGTGTTTTTTTCTCTTTTCCTTATTCTTAAAATATTGTCCATGTTCCTTCTTTATGTTTTATACAGGTTCAATTATTTTCATGCTCTCCTCTCTTTCACTCATTCTAGTATATGTATTCCTTGTGGATATGTTTCTCCCCTTTCTCTTTCTCTTTGTTTAGAAATGAAAAAAAATATTGCATATTCTTCTCTCATTTCTTCAAGTATATAAAATCATATTCTCAATTTGATTTTGTACTCCTCATTTTGAAGAACCCCTGATTTCTCCATTTCTATGTAATGTGTTTGATTCTTCTCTTGATACTACTTTGATTTATTCTTGTCACACTTTTCTAGACATCCTTATAACTTTTTTTTGATAATGTGTGACTGATTTATTTTATCATAGTAATCTTTCTAAGCTTTCTTGCATGTCTTTCCTCTATATCTCTCATTCTTGATTCGTGGATCAATGAAGAACACATGTTATTATTGGGCCTAATCAACAAATTATTGATGTTAATAAATGTGTTACTTATACTATGTTTCCTAACTTCATTCTTTCCTCTAGTTCTAGTTTTCCTTGGATCTTTATGCACAAGGCTTCTTCTTCATTCCCACCTCCTAAAAATCATATAATTTATTTTTGAGGTCTTCTTGATCTTCTTAATTATTCTTCTATATTTTCTCTCATTTCATCTTCTTTCTTTTTAGTTTTTATATAAGAAATAACTCTCATCACCAAATTTCATGCAATAGGTCACACTTATAACACTAGATGAAACCAATAGAAAAAAAATGTTTTGTTTCTCATCTAGTTCCGTACTACGTTCTTTCAATTTCTCCTTGTGTTATTTCTAAAAACATTGAGTATGATCTTACAAAACAACTTCAATCTACATAAGTTAAGATATCCCTCTAAGATTTGATTCGAGTTTCTCCTTCCTATTGAGAGTTGCTTTAGTATCCCTACGTAAGATCCATGTTTAATATTTACCAAACCTATTGAATTCACTTCTATGATTGAGTGTATTTGGACTAACATGATGGGGATTATTTTCTCCCTTTCAAACTTCTTATGCTATCTAGAAAAAAACCCACCTCTTCTAATCGTGGTATGTGTTAACTCTGTTGAAATTAAATAGATTAGTTGATAATTTTCAAGACTTAATATTTGTAGTATTGAATTTTTGGAACATATTTATATTGACCCTTATAACCTTACACATTTTTATGTTTCTATCAAATGCTTTGCTAATGTGGGTATGGATCCTATGGATATTATCACTTATCCCATCTCACTCAGACCCATTAATATTTAAATACTATTCTATTATATGATTGCAATTCCTTATAACCCCGTTCTTCATAGGCCATGGGTTCATGTGATGGGTATCATTTTTCTACTCTTCAAGCCTCTAGTTTATTTGCCATGGTAAACCTTTTATGATTAAGGTTATGATTATCCCTTACATTATTTTCAAGCCATAGAAACCCATATTCATTCACATCACCATATATCTCTTCCCAAAATATAGTTTCTTATTAAATTCCAAGTACTATTATTGCTTATCCTACGATAACACCTTCTTTGTCTATGAAAATTTCTATATTGATAGTGACACCTTCTTTGGTTACTAAAATTGCATCTTCTAATATTCTAACACCTTCTAGTGTGTGTCTTGGTGATGAATGGGTTCCTCATATTTCACTCCTATTAGTCAATATAATGTTAACCCTATACTTTGACATCCTTTTGTTACATGTTGATCCACATAATTTTGGTTGACTACCAACTTCTTCTTATGTTAACTCATCTATCACTTTTAATACATGTTGTTATATAGTGGAATTTACTCATTGCAGTAACTTCACCAATTTTTTTGAGCTAAAACATTATTATGGTCTTGGTTTGAAAATAGTTTCTAAATATGGATATAATGGTAATTTAAAGGAAACAAAGGTGTATATTACACTTCTTGCATTTATCTATGGGAGGAGGTACATAAAAAAAAAAATTTAACTATATAACTAAAAGGAAATAAACACAAAAATAATGTACTCTAACACAATTATGTATGTGGGGAAAACCCTTTCAAGAGATAACCCAAACTCTAGATAAAATCAATGTATTATTCTATAATTAATGGTTACAATATGTTTTTAGAGTCTAATCCTTTATAGATGTATCACTAATAAGATATTTTGGGTAATTCTGACCATAGCATAATAATATCTACAAAAGTCAAATAAAACCTCAATCTCAAGCACCCAAAAAATAGGAGAAAAAATGCATGAAACCATCAAATCGTAATTAAGAAAGTAGGAGTTAAAACCACACAAAATGTGGAACCCAAATCCCTATTTAAAATACAATGCTAAAATTCCAATATGAGTCAATAAGTTAAATAACATATTCCTTCCACTTGTCATAAGATTTTCATAATCCACTCACCAACTTGGATGCTCCATCATCTCCAATAAAAGATGAGTTATAATGTTTCATAACACGTGTCATAAGTTGGTCAACAAGTATAACTTCATCTTACAACTCTCTTATGCATCATAGATTCTCTTACATTTATGATGTGGAAGGCTTAACTTTTAGGGGCCATAAATTTTGATTTAGGAACCTAATTGAACCCCTTTTAGAAAATGAAGATCTAAGATAGATCCATGCCACTATAACTATATTTCTCTAGTTAAGGCCTATTTCAACATCTTTTGGGAGCCAAAATTAACCTATATACTTGAGACTATTCTTTATCTTATGTACTTAATGAGCTTACACCTTACAAATGCTTCCCCAATTATCAATCTAGCACACTAAATACACAACTAGATGAATAAACAAAATGATTTATTAACCCTTCACCATCATGGGATATTAAGCCAATTTGTGTCGCCAACCTTCTTATTAATTTTATGATATGAAAATTACCTTTCTATTAAACACCATAAGTTCCAACCATATATTATAATCAATGAAATCATACCATGTGAAATCCTCATCAAGTGGTATCAATCCAAGGTCTAATAAATAATATACCAATAAGGTCTAAGTTGGACTCAATAATAAACCAACCCAATGCTTAACTTTCACACTTTCTATATCCCTTAAACAAACTCCCTAACTAGTTTCCTAATTAGCCATGACATTGCCTCCTCTCTTGATATGTGAAAAGGAAACTACTTCAAAAAACGGTCAACTCATTGATATTAGAGATGAGAAAATATAGTATCTAAGATTTACACCACCTTCCTTTCATCAATTCAACTATTTGTATTAAGCCTCCTTATACATTTAGCCTATTCCATTCATTACTTAAATCTTCTTCCATACCTATTAGAAGTGTTTTCCCTTCAACTAAGTTATTGGAATCCCAACCAAAATTTAATACTGTTGCAAGAAAGGATTGTACATAAGAATCCTAAAAAATACATCCTCAACCACTTTGGTTAAGTTCACTTTAATCCATCCATTATCTATTAGGTTTCATTTGAGGTTCTATGGGGTGATTTATAGAAAATTAATCCTCAATCAAAACCCTACTCAATCAATATCTTCTATAACAAGGTTTAATTGCTTGAAATCTCCATAGTCACCTATTTTCTTAACGAATGTAATCACATTATTCTAAATAACTTCCAAAATTATCTCATTTCCCTTGAATATTCTTTTATTTATTTAGATAAAAATGTTACAAATGAAAAATGTTAAGAGATTCTAAATCAATTTAAGGATTGTGTTTTTAATATCTAACTTCCACCTTTTCATAAAGTCTACAACTTTGGTCAATGACTCCCATGAGATGTCCACTTTTCCAATTACCACTTCCAAATATTTTTAACATAAGAGAAAGTAATAAAATGTTTTTATTTGTCTCTTCTTTTCCTCTAAGGGCACCAACAAAATAAATGTGTGATCTATTCCAAGTTAAAAAGGTTATCTTGTGAGTCAAATAATTATCAAATACTTTTGGACCACTTTTTTTTATTAGTATTTACCTTGGCAATAATATCTTAACCAAAACTACTTAACTATTTAGTATTATATGTACTTATTTATTTATCATATGATCATTTTTTTTTATCCAAGGATTTTTGTTTTGTTTTGTAATATTAAATTGATAAAACAATTGGCATTAGTGGTCAAGTATTATTTGAGCTACACTTCAATGATGATCTACTATTTCTTTCTAACTTCAATATTGATGAATGAATACAATGTAAATTCAAACACATCATAAACATTCTTCAACAAAAAAAAGAATTCTTACTCAATAAAACAAAACAACTTCTATTATTATAATATTCTAAAAGTGTAATAACAAATAATCAATCCATAAAGACTCCACATTAAGGAATCACTTGGTCATCAATAACTAATAATTTAGTCATTATTAAAATTCTCATTTATAATAGAAAATAGTTAATTTATAAATTTGTTATGTTGAAGAATCACTCAGTCGTCAATAACTACCTAATTCTTCTAAAAATACAACATTACAAGGTACAAAAAATTATATTATATAATTCATGACAAGTACTTGGATACAAAAAACCCTACTAGAATCTCGATGGTGATCAATCCCCTCATATATTCTCATTTATGGAACTTTGTGCTCTCTTGAAGAGACATCATCATCCACCACTTAACTTGGGAAAAACTAGATGGTAGGGGTGCCAACTTTTGGATTGTTCTTGGAATTGTTACCCTTCTTTAGAAAGAAGGGAATCCATGAGCATAGACAAAAGAACTTTAACAACACCTCAAGGATCAAAATTTAGAGACTATTTTTTGTATTAAATTCTCTAATAGAATGAAGTCCTAGAATTAGAAAGAGGTGTCATGATAAGAATCCTAAACAATAAAAATAAAATTTTAAATGGTGAAATTTCACCAAGGTCTTCATTGAGGAGGAAGCTAACATAATCATATGGTGTATTGTTACTTCTTGCAATTATTCAATCAAGCCAAGCTATAAAGTTATGGACTCCTTACCACCTATTAAGGATTGACCCTCACAACTTTGTTGGGATAAACAGTCTCCCAAATGCTAGTGCCTTTGCCTAAACTAATATCCACAAGACTTTTGGTTTTGTGACCCTTTCAAATTTATCCTTTATGGGGAAGCTAAAGAAATTTCCAACCATCTACTTGCTTCTTGTCCTTTCACTATTAAGTGTTCGCAATGGCTTTGCATAAATTTGGTGTGGGTTAGGGATATTACTAATGAATTGTTGGAAGTCTTTTAATCTTGGCCAAATATACAAATACAATCAAACTTTGCTTGCTTTTGGGTGATTTGTCCCTCATTGCTCATCTAGTCATTAACCATTTTTTAATCAAGGTTGAAGAAAGCATTTAAGATGTTATTCTCTAAAGGATTGTGTGATAGAAAGGGGGGCACAAAAAAGGCACCAGAGCTTCACCTCCTAGGATAATGATATTCTTAAGAGGTGGAAAGACCTTAAGGACCATTTATGGATCTTCGCAAGATAATCTAGTGCATAATCCCCATCAAGGTATCAAATGGCTCCCTCACCTAGTGCATGCATTCAAACTTAATTTTGATGGAGCAACTGAAGGGAACTAGAGGTTTCATGAGCATTATGTATAGTCAATATTCAAATGATAAATTGGTGGTGGATTCTTCTAAGAGATTAGTTACTAGTATGAACAATTGATCTAAAACACAAGCTCTCCTCCTTGGTTTGGAACAATGCAAGTATTTCAACATCACCAAGGTTCATATTGAAGGCAATTTGATGATTATTGTTAATATGATCAAGAAATGTTTTCATCCTAACTAGAAGATCTCTAATATTCCTAACAATATTTGGTCATTCAATTGGAAATACTATCTCACTTCATATTCTGACCTCGGGCCATCCATTGATTAAAAAATCATTGTCGAAGTTGGTGACAACTCAATCACATCAACTCATCTCAAATGATTTAGGACTTAATAGTTCAATTTTTATGACACCATTTATACATCTTGTCACATAAAAATATTGATTTCTAGTTTTGGTAATGGGCCTTCCTTGATCACTCTTCCAGGGGCTCTATATTCCATCTTGGAAGGATTATTATACAATTATGTTTTCATTTCACTCCTCTCAACTAATCCCCTTTTCCTTCTTTTGGTGCCATTATCTCTTGCAATGGATACTAATGTGTGTTTATTATCTAGCAAAAGGTAGATAACTCATCATGTCCTAGTTACATAGAAGCATCTTTAGAAGTTGATCAAACTCATTGTAGACATCACCATCTTCATCATTCAATGGATTTAAAAGAAATATTTTCTTAATGCCAACCATTAAAATCATGGACCAATATAGACATCTCCTCGATGTTGGTCCAGGTGCCCCTAAATTTAGGTGCGAAAAAGGATGATATTGTAGAATGGATGAGGATTTATTTCAAAAAGAGTTCCTAAGTGGATTGGACTCCATTTTGGATAAAGTAGTGCTTGGGCATGGTTTTTGATTGCTAATGACTCTTAGTTGATTGGAAATGGTTTCTTCATGGGCTCGTGGATAACCTTCACAATGTCTTGATCTCCACAACATGAGATTGATTGTAGGAAGGTTGTTGGTAGGGTGTTGAGTTTCTTAAAATTAGTCATAGGTATTATCACCCCTAAGGAAATTGACTAGAGCCACACCATAATCTACTTTGGATTCTTCTCTAAATGATGGGTTGATCACTTTTTCTTCTCTCTTTCATTTTGCTAGTAAGTTGTTTTCATAGGGTTCCATTCATTCCAATCTTTGGGTGGTGCCTTTACTATTTGGAAGATGGTTCTATGGGGATTTGTGTTTTCTCAAATTTTATATTTGTAATATTTGTAATTTTCTATATTTTAATATAAAAGGTGTGACCCCCATGTTAAGTTTTTTACAAACTAAGGTTTATTGTTAATATATTTCAAAGGTAAGTACTAGTCATTGTGCGACTCTTGTTAATATGTGAACCTACTAATCAACTGTATATAATAAATTTCCATACCTAAAATTCATATTTATTTATTTGTAAAGTATACATGTAACTTTTTAACCAAAAATATTGAAATAATTAATTATTTATATTTTCATTAGTTGAAATGGTTTTTTTTTAATTAGTAATAATATATTTTATTATTATTAATATCATAAAAAGATTCATTACATCTTCAGACAAGTATCCCATCGAAACCCTACCCCTATACACCAAGCCTAATAGAAACATACCCCTTCTTGCCTTCCATCAAATATTAACATGACAACTATCACCGTAGCATTTGGATTCATCGATTACTATACAAGCACCCTTTGCAAACTACATACATGAGATTATAGTTAACTGCCATTTAAACAAACGGGCTCTACAAAAAACTTCCCATATACAAAAAAACATACAAAATGCACAAAATTTGATCCCCAACTTCAAAAAATGACGTCGATTCTTCCCAACACAATCCTCAGCCCGCATCATCGTTCCAGCCTTTGGTTCCAGATCACCATTACCACTTTCCCAAAAAGACACCATTCCATGCCATTTCAAAAAAATTGAACCCACCAAACTTCAACCAGCCACCACGCCTGTTAATCTCTGCCTCTGTTTAACGTCCCTCGCTAAGCTTTACCTCTCCTTGCTGAGCGCTTCTTCTTGGGAAATTGTTGTGGGATGTTTTCTTCCACTTGAAGTGTTGCAGCTTCCTACCATCGAAGCACCAACTTCAAATTCTCCCACGCCACTAGAATCTCTAGTTTGTAGGCATCCTTATCTATTCTCCTTCGCCACCTCACAAAAGGGATTAACCCCTCTTTCGTTGCTTCATCCATATCTTCTATCCCTTCTGAGACATCATAGCCTACTTCCGGCACAATCCATTCCAAAAATGATTCCATCCCCATGAGTAAGTCCTCATCGAAGAGCAAATGCATAACCCATTTGACCACTGCAAGTTCTTCATTTAGCTCAAGACCCCAAGAGAAAATCATTGAAGCTATGTCCACGTTCAATCTTCCCCTGTGTTTGGCTTCCATGAAATGCTCTCCTAACATTTCCAAAACTGCCTCTACCACCTCATCATGTGAGCATTTCAGCCTAAAAGTTGTCACTGGGCCAAAAAACCCTTTTTGTTGCCTATGCGTTGAAAAACCATACATGGCCTCCATCCTTGAGCAAAAATATTCCCACCTTTTTTGACACAAACCTTCACCATATTTGATTGCTCCATGACCTGTTGCAATCTTTATTAGCCATCCCATCCATGCCAATTGTGTCATCTTGCCACCACCATCCCACAAATAATGCCTCATTTACTGCCTTCATCACCAAACCTTCCCAAGAACATTTAATTCAAATGCTTGCAAGATTCTCAAGATCTTAATAGGATGATCATGATCCCACTCGTCCTTTAAAAAGGACCATTGTTCTGAAAAATCTTTTCCTTTCGTTGTTGAAAAGGTTCCTTCATAATTTGGTTAAATATCCAAGGAAATTTAACTGTTAGCTCACCTTTAAGAAACTACCTCCCATCACCATTAATGGCATCACCTTCCGACCAAGCCAATAGAGAGCCCCTATTGATGAACCCACACAATTAACAACTTACGCCACCTCATCCTCAAAACACACATGTCAAAAATCTTCCACCCTTAAATCCCCTATATTATTGAAGGAAACAACCTATTTAGATAAGCTATCAACTTCACCATTCCTTGCTCGCCGAATATGACTCACCTTAAATTCAACAAAAGATTCAAGCTCCTTTAGAATTAATCTAATGAAAACCTGTAAATGTCATGCCTTTGCATCTCCATTTATAATGGCTTGGGTGATAAACATCGAATCCCCTTCTAAATGTAGCTTCCTGACTCCCATTGCTCGAGCCAACCCAACAAACATTAAAGCAGCCTTAGCTTCAACAACATTGTTAGTTCCCTCTTCAAGCTTCTTCGCCCCTAAGTCAATTGTATTCCCAAAATTGTCTCGCACTATTGCTCCTACTCCAGAGGGTCCCAGATTGCCTTTTGCAACCCCATCAAAGTTAACCTTATGCCATCCTTCTGGAGGTTTTTCCCAAACCACTTCATCTAACCCCATCCTCTTCGCAGAAAGATCCTCCTCAACCTTTGAGGGCCTAACCTTATTCCCTGGCCAAGCTCTTTAAAGTATGCTATCTTCCAAAGAGAAAGGGGTCCGCTGGAACTGAAGTTGAGAAGCAGTTTCTCCCACTACTTCTATCAAATGGTCTATTCAACATAGAAGCCTTTTCAAAGGTTCACTCTTATCCAATAAAATCCTTCTATTTCTCTCTTTCCATATTTCCCAAATTACAATCGAGGGCTCACAATCCAAATGCTTGAAAACAAGGATTTTCTATGTGGGTTGGGCCAACTCTCAAATACCTCTTTCAATTTCTTTTGCAATGGACCTTGCCACCCTAACTTTAGCCTTAAATTCTCCCAACACACTGTTGCAACATCACATTGAAGAAGCAAATGGCCAATTGATTCCTTTGCAACATCACACAACACACACTTTGTTGGTCCTGCAAAACCAAGCCTCTTCCTCTGTTCGCCTGACAAAATTCTTCCCTTCACAGCTAACCAAGCAAAGGTGCTTGCCTTAGGTAAACAATCTTTGTTCCAACATAGATTCTTTTCCCAAAATAACTCACCATCTAGAGAATCCAATAATTGATAGCCAATTTTGATTGAGTAAGTCCCATTAACAGAGCCACACCAAACCACTCTATCCTCACTTTTTGAGATTAGAAATTTTCTATTCTTAAAAATTTCATTCATCCTTGCCAATTGCTGATCTATGAGCCCCTCATTTGATAACTCCTTCCATCCCCATTCCTGACCAAAAGGGCCATGTTTTAGTTCAAGATAATCTTGAACCTTATCACCCCACCTTTGTTGAAAGATATGCCTAATCTCTTGCACACCATCCTCCTCTCACAAAATTGGTAGACCTTCTCACGAGTCATCCCAAAAATTTTCTTTCAGCCCATTTCTAATTTGCCAAGAAATATGATTTAGAATTATCGGTTTGCATGAAATAATAAAGTTCCAAATTGTAGAGCCTTCAGGTGGGTTGCAGATTGTTAAGTTCTTATGATCCTCAGCAGAGTCCAGATAATTATCCTTCAAAACTTTCACCCATAATAAAGCAAGGTTTGAATAAATACTCCAAACCAGCTTAGCTCCCAGAGCTTCATTCATGAGTTGCTAGTCTCTCAAACTAGCCCCCCCTTTTTCTTTGGCTCGACATATTTTATCCCATGCTAACAATGGGATTTTGTCTTGTTCACTTGCCCCATTCCAGAAGAAATTTCTCATACACTACCTAATGGTTTTGATCACCTTCTTAGGGATCTTCAAACACATCATAGAAAACACCATAATTGTTGAGATAACAAATTTTAGCATTAGGATTCTACCTACAAAAGTAAGCCATTTGCTCTTCCAACCATCCATTCGGTTAAGACAACTATCAATCAAGTCTTTCCACGTACCCACTTTATTGGCACCCCCAAAAAGAGGGATACCCAGATATTTGCTTGGAAGGGCTCTTGAACGCATCCCCAAAATTCTACAAATTTCTAGCTATTTTTGGATGAGAGTATTGAAGAAGAAAATTTCAGACTTCCTCTAATTGATACATTGACTAGAAGCTCTGCCATACTCATCTAGAGTCTCTTTCATTATACGGGCTTCTCGAAAGGAAGCTTCCCCCATCGAGAAGGTATCATTGGCAAATTGAAGATGAGAAATTAGGTCTATACCTTCAACAATTTTAATGCCTTTCCAAAGGCCATTCCTACACTTATTGGACACCAATCTACCCAAAGTCTCTGCTAGAAGAATAAAGAGGAAAGGTGATATAGGATAACCTTGCCTTGTCCCTTTACTGGATTCAAAAAAACCCTGAGGACTGTCATTCACCAAGACAGAAAATGAGGTGTGCATATGCAACTCTAAACCCACACCACCCAATCTTTACAGAAACCAAACTTCTCTAAAAATTTCAAAAGAACCCCTATTGAATTCATCATAGGCCCTTTTGATATCTAAATTTACCATCATCTTCTCCATTTTAGCCATTCAAACAGAATGAATGGCCTCATGGGCAACAATAACACCTTAAAAAATAGATCTATTTAGGGAGAAGCCACTCTGTTTTGTTGAGATAACTGAATCCAAAACCCTTTTCAACCTATTTGCAATCACTTTAGAAATTAATTTATAGACTATATTACACAAAGAGATCGGCTTATAATCCTCAAAGGAGTTTACCATTGACCTTTTTGGGATTAAAGCAATGAAGGTGTTGTTTAAATATTTAAGAATAAAGCCACCTTTCCTAGATTCTTCCACCACCTCCCACAAATCTTGAGCAAAAATATCCCAAATTTTTTGGAAGAAACAAGCTGGAAATCCATCCGGCCCTGGAGCTTTGTCTTCCCCCAAACTGAATAAATCCTTTTTAACTTCTTTCAATGAGACTTTCTCCATAAGCATGACATTTTGAACCTCTGAAATAGATCTTGGGATTATATCTAAAATGCTAAAATCAAACACTAATGCATTTGAATTTTCCTTAAACATTTCAAAGTAAAACCTTATTGCTTCCTTATTTATTTGCTCCACATCAGACAAAACATTTCCATTCAAATCTTGGATCGAAAAAATCTTATTGTTCGATCTATGCACCTTCACAAAATTATGAAAAAATTTGGTGTTCCTGTCACCCTCCTTCAGCCAACATTCATGAGATTCCTGCCTCCAAAAAAAAATTCCTCCCGCGCTAATTTTTTTGAATATTCTTTGTTTAGGTGCTTCTCTAAAACAAAATCATCTTCCATCATTCCCTTCTTAATCACTTTTGTGTGTAGATCCTTTAGCTCACCCTCCAACCTTAGCTTCTCTACAAAAACATTCTTGAAGGACTCCCTATTCCAATTCTTGATTTGTTATTTAAGAAATTGGAGATTCTTAAAGAAAATGAAAGCTTTATTTCCATTTCTTTATGGGGCACTTCTCCACCAATCAACAATTAGATCCTTAAACCCTTCAGCCCAAAACCACATTGTTTCAAACTTGAAGGGGTGACGATTCAATGTGGCTTCTTCTTGAATTCTCAGACCAATGGGATAGTGGTCTGACCCAGTGATGGGAATGATCTCCGCCTCACAAGTCCATTGATGAGCAGCCCAATCGCCAGTAAGAAAGAAACGATCCAACTTCTTAGCTATATTTAGAAAACCTCCTCTCCTATTTGTCCATGTAAAATCACCATTCTTAAAAGGTAATTCAATTAGCCCATTGTTCACAACAAAATCACTGAAGTCTTGTTGGCTTTGACTAGCCCAACACACACCCCCCAATTTGTTTGAAGGCTTCAAGATAGCGTTGAAATCGTCACCCAAAAGAAACATCCTCCCATCCTCATGACCTAAAAAAGATGAGAGTTTTTGCCACAACACTTTTTTTTGGGCCGAGCTAGTAGGACCATAAATATTGAAAATAAAAAAGCTTGCCCTAAGTTGTTTTGATTTAACACTTAGCCATTGCCAACACCTATCTTGTCTAACCATATGAACTTCTACCAGAGAATCATTCCAAAGGACACCAAGTCCCCCTGAGGCACCAAAAAATCCAGTAAGAGAACATTTCCACCTGCTAAAGCATTTATAAAAGGACTCAAAATCAAGCTCCTTAATTTTAGTTTCCTGAAGAAAAACCAAAGCCGACCTCGTTTGATCAAAAGATGTGTTGATCAAACGGATTTTGTCAGGGGCATTGCAACCCCTGACATTCCACGATAGGATTTTCATGGCTGTCGGGAAAAGGCATAGCCTTTTCCCGATCTCAATTTTCTTTGACCAACCACATTTCCAACCATTTCAAGACACATCCTATTAGTTTTAGGACCACACTTTTTCTTCTCTCCAATCTTAGCCTTATTAATTTGAGCAAAGGATTGTTCAATAGTTATCTTTTCCACAATTCCTAGGTTATCTTGCATACCAAGCAAATCTTCACCACCATTCTCCTCATCCGAGGCCATCTCTAAGTCTAAATCTTCCAAGGTGCCTCCACTATCTCTAACTCCTTCAAAAGCACTCTCAAGATTCCTAATGGGTGAGATGGGGATATCCTTGAACACAATGTCATCATTATCCCCTGATATATTCTCTTCAAAAGACTTGGTTTCACCCTCAAGGTCTAGCCTATTATTACATGGAGAGTTGTGAACCAAATCTTCCCCAGGTTTTTCATCTTGACCATGCAGGTGTTTGTTTGTGCTCTCCTTTTTGCTTGGAGAATGTGAATTATCTTGCATAGAAGTTTCATGTTCAAGCCCATCTACCCTTGTTTGACTATTCTACCATGCGATTATCACTTCATCCATGCAGGGAGATTCAAATTGCCCATAAAAGCTTCATTTCCATCTCTTCGAAGATTCAAGTTCCCCATAAATCCTTACAAAGCCAACACCATCCTCGCTTGCTTTGAACTTTTACTAACAAAAGGCTCAACCCTGTGATTCAAATCATGGGGATCCCTCTCTTGACGCATTTTCTCATACTCATTTTCAAGGAGAGAGTCTATTTCCTCTTTCTAACTCCCATCCTAGACCAAATTTTCCTCAGTTTGCAAACAAGTTTGACTATTTAAAAGCCTCCGTGAGAACCCCATTCTTGTGAGATCCACTGATCTTCCCAGGAAACAGATTTAGTTAAAGCCATCAGCTCCTCAACAAGAATGTTTTGGGCCAATCCTTTTCCTTTCGACACAATTGGGTAGTGGCCATCTAAATGTTCTTTCCCTAAACATTTTGGACAAGAGACCATTGCATCCTCCACCTCCACCTTTTGACGCTAGACATCCTCCCCTATTTTTAGCTCTATCATTTTAGGCAGAGGGTGTATTATCTGCCTTAAAATGCAAATCTTGGGAAACATGCTAAAGTCAGACTTTTCCACATATTCCTCCAACTTCACAAAAACACCTAGTTTGTTTCCAATGCTTTTAAGTGTTTCTAGGTCCCAATATTCCTAAGGAAGATTCTTCAACCTAACCCACATTGGCACTTCCTCAACCTTTGCATTGTTAGGATCAAAGTTTTGGCTCTAGTCTAGAATGAAAAAACCCGTACCTTCCATCATGAATGAACCACTATTTATGATCCATTCCTTATCCTGTGTTGTTTGGAAAATCACCAAATACAAGCCATTTTCTAGAGTTTTAAGACCACAATCCTTGCCCCAATTTTTATCACACCAGGCCCCAACCTTAGTGAAAGCCAACCATTTCCCTCCTCACCTCATAAAAAAGGCACCGGCCTTAAGAAAGCTAACAAAATCACTTCATTCTATATTTTCCAATAACAAAGAGACCATAGTGGTGTGAAGAAAATTGGGCATTACCTTGCTTGACTATGCTTTCTCACTTTGGTTTTTTGGGCACCAAAATTTCCCTTCTAGTTTTTTGAAATCCACTTTCCCATTTGAAAACATCGATCTAAACCTCCCTTTGTTCTGCTTCGACTAACCAGCCTTTCGACCTTCCATTCCAATGCCCCTATTTCTAACGACTTGGTTAGCCGGAGCCTGCCATGCCTGGGAGGGTTCGATTCTTTTGCTATTTTGAAAATTTCTCCCCCTTCTCCTATTGAAAGGCCATTGAGGTTGAGGCCTTCCATCATACTGCAAACCCTGGTGCCTGCGAAAATTCTGCCTGGGTCGACGTTCGACCATTCCAACGGCTAACTCTCACTTCATTGTTCAACAATGTTGGTTTTTATTTGCATTATATTATTGGTTGAAATGTTTTGCCTCTCATTGTAATCTTTACATTGTTTGAGATATGATTATTATTTTTATAACTTTATACAAAATATTGTTCTACATTATTTATGAAAATTGTGCAATCTCATACATTTAAGTAAATTTTAGTGGAATGGTATAGTGTCACTTTCATGTATTTTAAATATGTTTTAGTGGAATGTCATAGTGGTATACAAGTATACAAAAATGTATTTGAAGACTTATGCTCAATCAAGCAAATCTATGATTTTTTTTTTGAAAAATTATAAATCATGTCTTCTCAACATAATTAACTTACAAGATAATTCATGTCTACTAGAGAACTTGCACCTACAACATTTGGGGAAAATTTTCCTTATGCTTTGATTGACGCTCATACCTTGTTCCAAAGCTCCCATTTTTGCACAATTATGATCTTCACCAGTGTAATAATATTGTCATCCAATTTTAATGCATTTGAGTTCTATGAATCCAAGTCTAAGATAGCTTTGTCAATGTTAAAATACCAAAAGCTCTATCTTCAATATACCTTGGAAATGTTATATTTCTATTATGGGAACAAAACACATGAATGCTCAAGCAACTCAAATTTTACAGACAAAAGCTATTGAAGTTTAAATTCACGTCCATGACATTACAAATGGTTAAGTTCACAATATTTCTCGATACTTGCCAATACTTCTTGATATCAACCAAAATTCATATACACCCACCATTTATGAACATAAATAAAAGTTTGATCCCATAGTAATCATATGGACCTCCACATCTATAACAATTGTCAAATTATAATGCAAGATGTTTAAATTGATCAAAGACTTAAAACTAAAATGTTCAATGGTTAATTTAACCTATCCCATTTTATTATACCTATCTATTAAGACATAAAACCCAATCAATAGCCGGCTCGAATAAATATTGACACAATTTTAAATTGACAGGTAAAGGAGCTGTCAATTTAAAGACAATGCAAGGTGCTTCAAACGTCGCATTAAATCCCTGAGGAAGATTTGCCCATTCCCGCCAATTTGACGGTTTACCATAAAAGGACCGCAAAACCCTTGAAACCCTCATTCATACTTTCCCGCCCATAAAATTGTGGTAGCTCTTGCTTTTCTCCATATTTTGCAGAGCGTTCTCCTACGTATTCTTACGCCGTTGGTTGTTTTTGTTTCCTTCGTTTACTTCGTTTCCTTCGTTTCCTTTTTCGTGTTTTTCCTTGATTTTTTTTCCTGTTTTTAGCCATGTTGGAATTAAGGCTTGTTCAGGGTAGTCTCCTGAAGAAGGTGTTGGAGGCCATAAAGGATTTGGTCACAGATGCCAACTTCGATTGCTCGGCAACGGGGTTTTCTCTGCAGGCTATGGACTCGAGCCACGTGGCCCTGGTGGCTTTGCTATTGAGGTCGGAGGGCTTCGAGCATTTCAGGTGCGACAGGAATATGTCCATGGGGATGAATCTGAACAACATGGCCAAGATGCTGAAGTGCGCTGGTAACGATGATATTATCACCATCAAGGCAGACGATGGAGGGGATACTGTTACGTTCATGTTTGAAAGCCCCAGTAAGTCTTTCTTCTTCTTTCTTGTGTTTTTACAAAACAAGATATATCTATTCTGCTCCATTTTCCGATGGTTTAGTTCCTGTGAGCTCTACTTACGGGCTTTGTCTTGATCGAGCGAAATATAACAAAGTTTTAAGCAGTTCAACTGAAGTTTGATTTATTTTACTAATTTAAGTTCTTATTATATTGCTATTTATTAGCTAATTTTTCTTGCCTGGTAAATCTTGGGCGAGGTTATGTATTCGGTGTACCTATGCTCATTAAACCATAGCTTCTTCACATATCAAATGGACTTATGGTTAACCATGTTGGGCTGAGAGCGATTGAAAATAGCTTATGCGTTAAGTGAATGCCACAAGTCGGAAATATATATTTTTAAAGTTTCTTGAAATTGCTACCACGTATTTGTTGTGTATATGTATAGGCTGACATTAAGTCCCTATGTCTTCCTGGTCCTGGGTTCTTCTCTGGAAGGCGCTATACCCAGGAATCTTTGATGAAATTTTCCATTACTGTATGGTGATTATAGCCGGTTTTGTTGATATTTGTTTTTATTGACAAGGCTTTAGTGAGGTTATGTGGTACCTTTATTTCTATGCCTGCTGCGTATGGGGTTGGATTATGTCCTTGATATTTGTTAAATCTGAATAGATTTGATGTTTACCTTAATTCTTGCCAGTTCAAAATTGTAATCATACTAGTTGCACAACAGCATTTCCTTTTTTGTTGGGGATAATGGCCACCTATTTGCCATGGGGGAAATTCGACCCCGGATTAGAGTGTCCTCTGCTAGTGTTGTATCACATTTCTTTAAGCTTTTTTGTTGCCATAATCACTTTATTTTTAATTGCTCAAATTTTGATAGTTCGAGATTTGCACTACATACAAAGTGCCAATAGCCTTTTTTGAGGGGGGCTAAAAAGTTTTCACTACGTCATCAAACTCTAGTATTTGAATGGCTACAAAAGTCATTGTCCATAGGGATCCATCCCCCTCTTACCCCCCAACCCCTTGCATCCCCCAAAAAATAAAATCCCCATGTTTCTAGGATGGAGATGTCTTTGGGATGTAGGGACTTGGAGGGGACGCCCCCTTGTCGTCCTACCATTGTTGCTCAAGACTTGAGGGCGTTTCTGAGATGTCCCCCTTAAGGAGGGGCTGTTTTCAGGATACCCCTTTGTTTGGGGGCTTTGGGACATCTTTGAGATATCCAGAGGACTCTAAGGAGTTCCTTGTCCCATCTTAGGGACTTCCAAGTGACCCCCATGGTAGTAAAATAAAAAAATCAATATTTATTAGAAATAAAAAAGTGTTCTTGATTTGCGTGCCACAAACTTAACCCTAGTGATCAATGGGCTCCACCCAAACCCTAAGCTCTCACAAAAAACTTACAAATGGGCATCTAGTTTTAAGCCTCATTTCAACTCCTAAGTTTCAAAATAGTAGGGAGGACTTGATGTTACAAAATTTAAGTAATAGAATTGGGTAAATGACACACACCATGAATGTTGTGTAGTTTTGAAGGCCTTACTTTGTGCTTGGTGGTGGGGGCTCTACCCCTTGAACCCATCTTGCATTGTGGCCCTTAGACCTCATGAGGGGCGCTGACCTTTGGCTTTGATGGGGGCTCTGCCCCTAGACCCTTGTGAGGGGCATTTCCTTCTGAACCTACGAGGGGTTTTGTTCCCAAACCTACAACTGCCATTATTAATGCTAAATGTAATCATTGCTATGTTTTTTAATGTTTAGTAGATTAAACTTTACCTGGCATGCTAAAGTTTCATTTGTAATTCTTATACTTATTCTTTACACATTTTTTTCTAACTAATTTTTCAAATACTATATGTTTTTGCACCAACAGCCTGCCGCCTCACCACCCATGCGCTGCTTTCCCCAGTGGACCCCAAACTTAGGCCCTTGGTCCCCTTGTCAGGAAACTCTGTGGTTCTATGGATAGAACTCTAATCTGCTTTGATAGATACCCTACAAATCAGTCAAAGGTTCTTGTTAAAGGGATCTTGAGGAATTTTCTGTCTGTCTGGTTTTGTCTGTGGAGGATTGTTTTTGAGGATTTTATATTATCTATTAGTAGCATATATGTTCTGGGCGATATATCTATGTTCATTTTGGATGTTAGAAGTGACTTTTGGGAGTCAACATTGAACTGATTTTATCACTCAATGTTTTGCTCTTTGGTCGTAGCATTTTAGTTGAGCAGAGGAATCTCCTCTGAGCTCTAGATAGCACAGCGGTGAGCCACCCAATAACCTCTTTTGCCCCTATCACAGGCTTTTCAGTAACATCTTCCATTGCTGCCTTGCTGTAGAAGCACAAGTGTTGAATAGTGCTGAAACATCAACATCTTAATCTGCTTGTGCAGTAAACCTGATATCATCCACCCTTTTCGATAGCAAAACTTTCTGATTTGAAGCTGATGCCAACTATCTACCTGCTCCCAGACTGTAGAACTTCAAGTTGCTGGACTTACCTGCATCTAGCTCTTTTCCAGAGAAGCAAGGTGAACCATAAGTTGTGTTAGAATTTAGACATTCCCTGTCAAGCATAATGGGAGCAACTGGAAGTTGTTTGACACCTTGGGTTGACATTGAAACCAAATTAAAAAATCAAGGAACACTCTTAAGGGTTTGTAAGATTGGATTTATTATGGATAGCTGCAGGCATTTTGAGAGTTTAAATTTTATTTTATAGCACTTATACATTGTAGATATCAAACTTTTCACTTCAGGGTTTCTTATTTTCTGAAATCAACTCTCTTGAATATAATTAGAATGCAATTTGTTTTATAAGCCTTTGCTAATTAAAAAGTTATATCCTGGTAATTAAAATTCAACAATATTAAAGTATAATAAGGAAGTGATATGTATGGTGCAATATACAGATGTACTTGGTATTTTGTCCGCAAGGATGTGATACTGATGAATTCATGAGGTTTCAATGTGAACAAGATTTGCTTTCTTAATAAAGGTCTTAAGCGGCTTTTATTTTGCTCTTTATTCAATAGATTTGTTGCCAGATTAGTCTTTGTATTCTCAGATCTTTTTAATGACTATTTTTCAAGCAAAGTGTTCAAACCTTGAAGGGCTCTAGCTTTTGCCATGCAACTTTAGATCTTTCCAAATGCTGAAGTCGAGGTTAGGAATGTTTTATTGTTTTGGTTGATGTGCCTCCATGTGCTTATACTTAATCATGGCCGGTACTGTCATCTGGGATAGGGACCATACTCCTCTTCATCACTTATGGAAGATTTGTGTTTTTGCACAACTTTTACATGTCATGACTTTTTTCTTGTATTATGCTGCATGATTTGTACTAGAATTGGGTTTTCTCCTTGTACAAAACAAGGTGTATTTATATTAATAATTGTTGCTTGATATTTCTAATGATGTGGTACAAAATTTTATTTTGAACTTTTGCTGTTTCGCAACTTATGTTTCTATATAAGTTGGGAATTAAATGAGAAAAAAAGATGACTGCTCACTTATTAGTTATTTATGTATTTGAAACAGACCAGGATAAGATCTCTGACTTTGAAATGAAGTTAATGGATATTGACACTGAACATTTGGGTATTCCTGAGTCGGAGTACCAATCAATTGTGAGGATGCCATCGCAAGAATTTGCACGTATCTGCAAGGACCTGAGCACCATTGGTGACACAGGTATGAGGTTGGACCTGTTTTGCATATTAAGATAAATAGGAAAGGCTTTATTTTGCTCTTCCTCAGTTCGAAGGCACTTTTCTGTAGAATTTGTCAACATGCTGGATAAATCTGCCTTCCACCAAATTTGTTCTTTTATTACTGTGTTTGCAGCATGGCAATATTATTCAAGAAGCGTGACTGGCTGTTTCATGCACAGGAAATTTTTATGTGGGAAAGTACTGTAAAAATTGCAGCAATGTTGTGTAATTTTTTTAAACAATTATGGTACATATATTGTGAATCTGGTTAATTTTTCTTTTATTCTTCAGTCTTTTTTTCTATTGGGCTGCTTCTTGTTTGCCAAGAAGCTAAATTGTTGATTGTTTTGAATTTGCTGGCATCTGAAATAAGAAGGCTCATAGCAAAACACAGTTTGTTGGGGAAATGCTTGTCGGAGTTTTCATCTTGTGAGATTGGGTCATCATATCTTGCACAGAATGTTTCTGCAGTTTTACGCTTGTTTTATGTTAGTGAAATTTGTATTGACTTAGTAGCAAGTTTTGGGGGAGGGCGTGAGAGGGGTTGTTGTACAGCTATATAACCTTGACCATGCACCACCCTATTGCTTAATGATCCTTTTTGAAGTTTTGGACAAATGGGAAAAATGAGCATTTTATCTGAGTATGATATGTGAAAATTTTGCAGGGGTGCTTATGCTTTGTTATTTTTATGCAGTTGTTATTTCTGTGACCAAGGAAGGAGTGAAGTTCTCTACCAAGGGTGATATCGGAAGTGCAAATATTGTTTGTAGGCAAAATACCTCAGTTGACAAGGTAGCACCACTTTTGACTTTTGCATTAAATTAGATAGTTTTAAATTTTTAATTGATGATGGCATTTTATAATCTTGATCTTTTGGCAATTTGGAATATATTTTGAACTTTTTTTTGTCAAACCTACAATAGATAATTAGCTAATGTCTGCTCAGTTCTGAACGCCTTAAAGGTCTTAGAGTGCAATTTTTGTTTCAGGCTGTTCTACAATACAGTACTATTTTTCATCTTGTAATATTGGGGCAACCATCTTCTGCAAACATTAATGTCATTTTGTTTTAACTTAAGAACTATTTGTGTGAATCAACTCCTGCATGTTTTGCATTTTTTGTTTTTATGCTGCAGAGAAATGACAAACACTGACCATTTTATGGTGTTTTTTGGCAGCCAGAGGAGGCAACAGTTATTGAAATGCAGGAGCCTGTGTCATTGACCTTTGCTCTACGCTACATGAATTCATTCACCAAGGCAACACCCTTATCAAATTCTGTGACAATTAGCATGTCCTCAGATCTGCCTGTGGTTGTAGAATACAAAATTGCAGATATGGGCTATATTAGATTTTATTTGGCCCCCAAGATTGAGGAGGAAGAAGGAGAATCTTAGTTTGTCCTTTGTCTTTGCGTACACCTTTTTTTTCATGGGAGTTTTTTGGTTGTAAGATGCTTATTTTCTGATGGTAGTGTAATATGACAGTGATTTATAGATGGAAGCTTCTTTTTAGCCTTGATATGCCTCTCTTGCAATGGGTATTTTGGACTTGCATAATTGTGTAGTTTAAAATTTTGCTTATAACTAAGGGGGTCTTTCTGCGGCTTTTTCAAAAGTAAGTTCATGATTAATTTTTTTATTCACTGGATTGAATGCTGGTCAAAGTCATTTTTATAATACAAATGCTTTCCTTGAGTTTCTTGTTTCCATTTTTGGGCAGTTGACAGTGCAGTTAATCATATGGCTAATTTGTGTCTAGTCACTTGTCGAATGAGTCATTAATTATCTTTTTCTATTTGGAACAATATTTACATCTAGCAAAGATCAGATCATTGAATCAGATATGAATGTGTCGGTGCAAATAAATATCAACCAAGGCTGAAATGAAAAGGTTTATTTGAATGCAGGCAAAATGAAACTCGACAACTGACTGATTTGTAAAAATCAGGTTTCTTCTAGTGTGTAGTAAACCTAGGATGTGATTCATCTTTGTGGGTTATAATAGGTCGAAGATTAAGGCACACCAGACGAATATGAATAGGAGGGTTGGTAATATTTCCTTGAAGATATTGGTAGCCTCAACATACAACATAAGAGGCTGGTTTGAGTTTTTATGTCGGAGTTGCACAAATAATCTACAAAATAGGCCTCCTTGGTATCTACTACATAAATAGTAGACATAATTGTAGAAACCATAGAAACACAAATCTACAAAAAACCTGATTAATCTACAGAAATTTTTTTAAAATAAAAATCTGTAGGCTGGATAATTTGGTCAACGATTTTTTCCCATTTAAAACTGCAAAATCGCCAAGAAAAAGGTGTTTAAAACCTACAAAAAATTGTGAATAAAATTGTGCTGATTTTCATGCGAAAAAAAACGATGAGATCATAGTTTGTTGTTTACTATCATGCTTTGATTAATTTTTTCCAAACATCCATAGCTTGTTCAAAAGCACTTGTTTTAAGCTTTTAGCAATAGCAGCAAGGCAGTGAACTGTTTGATAAAATGCTTTGGTAGACATGTATGAAAAATGTCATAGCATAGACAAGGCAGTGAACTGTTTGAAAAAATGCTGTGATGGAATGTATCACCATGAGACCACATTTCTTTGAATGTCATGACATTCCATCACCATGAGACCACATTTCTTTGAATGTAACTACATTTCATCCCCATGAGACCACATTTCTTTGAGGCATTTTTTCAAATAGTTTACTGCCTTGTCTATGTTATTGTTTACTATTATGCTTTGATAGATTTTTTCTAAGCATCCATAGCTTGTTCAAAAGCATTTGTTTTTGGCTTTTAGCCATAGCAGCAATGCAGTGAATTGTTTGATAAAATGTTTTGGTAAATATGTATGAGAAATGTCATACCACAAGAAGGCAATGAATTGTTAGAAATATGTTTTCACGGTGATGGAATGCCATGACAATCCATTGCCATTAGGCATTCATCATGGCATTCTATCACCCATGAGACCACATTTTTTGAGGCATTTTTTCAAAGAGTTCATTACCTTGTCTATGCTATTGTTTACTATATGTTTGGTCGATTTTTTCCAAGCATCCATAGCTTGTTCGAAAGCACCTGTTTTAGGCTTTTAGCCATAGCAGCAAGGTAGTGAATTGTTTGATAAAATGCTTTGGTAGACATGCATGAAAAATGTCGTAGCATAGACAAAGGCAGTGAACTCTTTGAAAAAATGCCTCCAAGGAATGTGGTCTCATGGAATGACATGACAAGCTAATGCAATTGACAGCTTCTCCTAGTTATTAGTTACGCAATGTGAAGTAATTGCATAACTGCTTAGGTTGACTTTGTAAAAAACTATGTTGTAATTGAAATTTTGTATTAGTTATGCAATGTGAAGTAAGTAATGCAATAAGTTTGAAAGATGTGCAATGCAATGAATGTAATCAGCAATGTGAATATAAACTACAAAAATCTGTTTTCTACAATTCATTAGTTAAACTCTTGATTTTATTTGCTCTCTATATCTCTATGCTATGGATATGTCTTTCAATTTAAAAAAAAAAAGTTTCTATCTCTTGTTCTACAATTTTTTATGCGTTTTTTAAATCTGATTTTTTTCTCGTTTTTTCAAAAAAATCTTATACTTTTTGTTTGCCAAATTTTTCCCCAAAAGATTTTTGTTGGTATGAAACTACCAAAATATTGCATACTAACAAACTAATGTTTTTGTTGACGATCGTAGGGCCTTGGGAAAAATTAAAATCATGCCTCTAAATTTGGATATTTAGAACCTAAATTTTTGAGAATGATTTAAGGATCTGCGAACACTTGTTTCTCAGACATAAACCAAGCTTGAACTTGGTGCCAGTTACACGGGAAATGAGACATTGCTATAAGGAAAAGGAATGCATTCATCAAATCCTCCTGTAAGATATTGTAATGCGGGCACTTGGGCAAGTGCATGCTTTCTAGTGTAACATATATTTCTATGTGGGATCTGCCTCTCTTAATTGCTTCCTGGTACATCATTTACAATCTTCATGTTTATATATTATGAAGGGGCACACGATATGTATAATTGGGATGAACTCTAGCACTTTACTTTTGTGGTACCAATTTCTCATTTCATGGTAGGTATAATGCTAAGGGATGTGAATCAAATGTTAACTTATCTTCACAAGTATTGTAAATGTAGGTACATAAGTGCACACTTTTTAGTGTAGCTTATATATTTTTATTCATTTTGTCTCCTTGAATATCCTTTACAATCTTTATATTTACATGTACAAATTGACATATAATATATATAATTGGAATGATTTTTTACACTTCATTTTTTGATGACAATTGTTCATTCCATGGTAGATGAATGTTATAAGAGGTTTAACTAGGACTCCCCACATGCTAGACTTGTATGGTGTTCATTGTCCAAGATCTTCACCTATAAGTTAGTAGTCCACTACAAGGTTTCTCACAAGTTATTGTCTTTGATTAAGATTTTTTTTTTAATTGTATATAATCATAGGGGATATAATTGTATATTCTTAAATGTCGTAAATATTTGTGTACGCTTCTCTTTTGTTAGAAGTTTACTTTTCAACTTTTCCATGTTTAATCTTTGTGATATGCACATTAATAAAATTAGTGAATTGTATTGTACCATTGTAATAATCACTTGAGTTTTTATCATTATTAACTAAAAAAGGGATTTTTGTTTGCATGTGATCATCTCAATTTATTGAAAAGGGGTGCAAACAAGAACTAGAGGCACCTTTGAAACTAGTGAAGGATTTGGAGGAAGAGAAGAATTGTGAGGTAATTTTAGGTTGATTATCTTTGAACCAAAAAGCTTTAATTGTGATATGAACTTAATCATCCCTTTATAGTCAAAACTTCTACTTATTGCACAACTTATATTTTAATGTTATTGAAGATTAGATTTTCCCATGGCTTCAACTATAACATGTTACACATATGGGTTGTGTCATATATCATATCATATGATCAAATTGACCTCACAAGTTATGTTATGATTGTAGTTGAAGCTAAAGGTTGATTTTGATTTTTGCTTCTTGTCATAATTTAAATTCTAATCTCAATAACTTTTATTTGCAAGATTTTATGACAAAGAGTAAAACTCAAGGCATGAGTTAAAATAACATAAGGTGGTCATAAAAAACTTAAAGGTTTGGACAAAATCTTGTCTTGAAAATTGTAGTTTAATTGATCATCCAATAGTTTAAAAGGGGACAAATGTGAGCATTATAAGGTTCGAAATACATGAATTTATATAGTTCATTGATTGTTTATGAATGGAATTTTGGATTCAAATTGCTTAATTCATTGATTAGTTACTAAAAGGTATGAAGAGAACCCTCAAGTATCTAGTGTTGCTCAATATTGACTAGGTGCTATCTCAAAGGAGATGTGGGAAATACATTGACAATGAGAACATTTGTGATGGGGTCTTAAATACTTCACCATTAAAGGTAGGAGCTTGGAAAAAGGTTAAGGTAGGAAGGCATGCATAAATGTAGGGTTATCAAGGCAATCTACAAGAGTGCCCATAGAAAGGTGAGGCTTATGAGGTAAAGATTAAAAGGTAT
Source organism: Sequoia sempervirens (assembly GCA_007258455.2). Classification (NCBI taxonomy): domain Eukaryota; kingdom Viridiplantae; phylum Streptophyta; class Pinopsida; order Cupressales; family Cupressaceae; genus Sequoia; species Sequoia sempervirens. The sequence goes on along the minus strand of VDFB02252616.1, from coordinate 80,553,016 downwards.
TAGATTTTAGTTGATATGTAGTTATGTTTGCTGACTTTGTGTAGGAACAAACTAACCTAGGACCTAATGTATATGAATTAGTACAAAATAGAAAATATTCTATATTGAGTAATTGGCATGATTGAGCAACAATACAATGAATAGTGTATAAAATGTATAGGCCTCTTGGGTTAGTCAAGATTGACACACATCTAAGAGGTCACAAGTTAACTTGCAATTAGTTTATGAGTTATTTTAGTCAAGTGAGACTAACTTGGCCAATGATTAGATAGGGTGGCACTTAATTCCTATTGATAAAGAATTGATGATAGAGTGGTGGTACTTTATGAGCTCAAATCAAGGGTGACACATATTTATTTGCTAACTAGCGTGGAAAAAGCAGAATATCAATTTCTTAAATAAACTTTATAAATATGTAATATTACACTTAAGAAAAATAGATTAATGTAAGGTCCATAAGTGTGTGCCTTTATTCCTATCTCATGGTTATAATATATATGTCTACATAATATTTTGATAATTTTGGATAATGAAATATTTATGCTTCAAGACATGTTGTTTTATGATTGAAGTAGTATGACTTATTCAACTTCATTGGTTTAATTAATTTATGATATTGGTTGATTTAACTTTAGTGGTTTAATAGTATTGTTTTGATTAAGGTTAAATGTGATTTAATTATGCATCTTTATATTATCTTGATTATGTGTTAGAATTAGAGGATTGATATCAAGATCTAATTTATATATTGTGATTTGTGACATGTATGTGCTTGCTCAATTTATATTCATGTTAGTTATTTTTCTATGTTGTGTTTCACCTATAATTATGTGGTTAATGATAGATATTTGGTATGCATAACACATGGCAAAGTTGTTGATGGTTAATGGAGTGTTCACAAGAAGGGTATGTTTGACATTTTAAAATACCCAAACCATTTATCTTAATTACTTATGATTGAGGATCTCTTTTGTGATTGACAAGTAAAATTTATTCATTCCAAATATTTTAAATTAATTCCTTGTGCATAAAGTTTGTTGTGTGGAAATTATTTAGGGATTTTATAGTTCATAAAATTCTAATTCTCACTTTTCAAGTTTCTTTGATGAATACAAAACCTTAGGTTGTTTGATGAATATGCTGATTGACTTGAAGACACATACTTTTTTTACTTGAGGTTCTTGCATCTCCTTAAAACCATTTTTTTTTTGGACTTGGATGAGCATAGTAAAGATGCTTCATGTCTTATACTATCTATCTTTTCTGTTAAAATTGTGAATAAACACGAGATGTAAGATCAAACAACAAACAAAAACATCGTACACATAAAGAGCTCTATAAAACAATGATTTGCTATTCCTCAATAATAAAAATTTACAAAATAAACCTCAAGAGTTTTTAATGAGATCTTGAGATAATACAATGAGGGTGAGTACTTTATAGGATCAACCCTAAATGATAAAGGGATTAGATCATGACAAGTGTCAACATCCTATTTGGTGAGACATAATGATCTAATACTAGCTTACTTCAGTTAACATAAAAAAACACTCCTAAGTTTAGCTTAAATGCATGAAATTAATTAGATTAATAATCAATTAAAGATGAATTAATTATTAGCTAATGCATGATTTCTCTAACATCTTATTCTTGCAATTGGATTCTTGTGAGATACTAGTCTGTGTTTAAGAAAAAAGTTGTTTGGGAGTGATCTTGTATCTTAAAAATCTGTGTGATTGTTGTATATAGTGTTTGAAAACCCATGTGGTTGTCTTGGTAATCAAGAGGGGTGGTCCTTTAGGATCACATCATTGAGTGGTAGACAAATTGCTATTGGTTGCAGATTGGAGCTATGGAGAAATGTTCTGAAAAAGCTTGAAGAAGCCCTTAATTTTCATTATTTTAAATTATGCATTTCAATTTGAGAAAGATTGTAAAATTAGAGTAAATGCCATTTTTAAGCACGTGAATGATGTATTCATTGGATGTGGATGTGAAATTTTAACCTTATTTATATATTGATCTTTGATAAAAAATGTATGTGGAAACAAAAAATTGTATTCAAGTGAAGAGAATGCAAATTTTCATGAAATTTAAAAATATAATTTTATATTATTTTTATGAGAAGCTTATGATGTGTACATTTAGATTTGATTGGCATATCACATTTATTTCTAGGTTTTGTTGGTAGAAAGATACCTTTGAAATTGAGTTTTGTAGCCTATTGCTTGTAGCATTATCATTTATGTTTGTGAAATATTTGGCCTTGGGGAGAGTGATTTATTGTTTAAAACATAGTGTTTTAGGCTTAAAATTATATTCTTCTCATAGGTAAACATCCTCCTAAAACATGTGAGGAAAATTGGGCTAAGCTGTTATGTTTTTGTCTCCTCTTTATTTTTTTACTCTTGTTGCAACAAAGGGTGAGTGACAAGAGCAAACAATAGGGAAAAACATTGTTTTTTAGGGTGAATGCTTATTCATTGAGGGATGCATATAGTTAAAAGGGGTGAACCAAAATGAGTTGTAGATGATATTTTTCAAAAGAAATTCTCAATAAAAATTAACCTTAGGTAACTATCTTTTCATTCCTTCACTAAGAAATATGTAATTATGCTCCCTTAAATTACTTTAGGATGTTTTGTGTTGCACTTATATTCCTTTGTAGTATTGATTTGTTAGAGTGAGACGTTATCTCCCTTATCATTTTTTGCGACGATATCATCTCACAACGATTCTAAAGTCTTTTGCTTGTGCATTGGTATGACATTGTCTTATTTGACAACATCCTTGGTGTGTGTGCATGAATTGTAACATGCTTATTTTATAATTATTTTTACAAAAAATTGTTGGCCATGTTTTAATTCCTTAATATCCTTAAGCAAATTTTGGCATTACAATTAGAAACTCTGAAATATATTCATTGAGATCTTCTTATTGATGCCAAGTTGTGTCAATTTTGATTAGAAGTCCCAAGTACAAATATAGAAATTGACATCTCAAAACATGTTGAGGATGAGATTGAACAAGTGCCAAAGAGAATGACATTGCATCTAATAGGGCATTGTCATCAAAGAGGAAAACTATGTCTTCAATAGTGTCTTATGGTTTTGAAGTTGGGATTCAACAAATGAACACAAGAGATTTATTAAGTATCATTTACACTTTATCTATTAAACATGTATAATTTTTTTGAGAAGACTAATTGAATTTCTTCAAATAGGCAACTCTAAACTTCGTAGAGGCAACGAGAAATGACAAAATCTTAGTGCATGCCTCTTTAAGAAGATAATTCATATGACTATATTACTCATCCCATTAGTTGTGTGAGTATAAACATATGGAGATGAGGCATCAAGAGGAGGATTGATAGTTGTTTTATTATAATGCACATGTACACCGTTCTTTGGGAGAACATCACAATTAGATGGAGGTTTAAAATCTCCATAGAATTGCTTGATTATGATTATGATAGTGAAAGGGAACTCAATGTGCTTTATGTGATGTATAATTTCATTAGAAACATAAAGACATATTAGTTCATATTCCATGCCACTATAGTTTGATCATGCATGTTTGTGCTTATGATCATTTGGCTTACAAAGGAGTTCAAGTGGATGGGGTAATATTTCTTGCTTAAGGTAGTAATTCTTGGTCCCTTCTTTCTAGGTTGAATATTCTCTTGATTTAACTTGATAATATAAAAGCTAAAGTAAATATTATAATCATTATTGAAACCCTCTTGAGAATTGGAACTTTATGTTAGTTCATTCATTACACGATCCTTGTTAACGACTTTGCATAAACCCCCAAAGTTATACTTTTCTATCTTTTAGAAAATACCATAATAGATGATCTGAGAATACATCAAATAAAATCTAATAGTCAAAGAAACTAAGAGCATAAAATCTTAAAACATGACCAAGAAATAGCTTCTCAAAGAGTCCACACATAATAAATCTTAAAAATATCTTCAAAATATACACAAATAGAACACAAAATAAAAAAAGTTACATCAACTCTTAGAAAAACTTTTCCCATGGCTATAAGAAGTTAAAAAAGACTTTTGTACATGAAAATGTTATTCTCTCATGAAGTTGAGTCCTGATGGTGGCTTGGTGGTAGGTATTGGAAGTGCAAGAAATGTTCTAGGTGATACGTGGGTGATGTTCTCTTAGGAAACACCTTAATTTTTTTAGACCATGCATTGTACAATATAACTATATGATTGCAATTGAGAAAAAAATTGGGATTATGGGAAAAGTTATTTGATCCAAAAAAATTGATAGGCAATCTTGGAGTTTTTGGGGGATGATTTGGGTATAATGGCAAGGTTAGTTTTTACCCAAAGTGCTCCAAAAATCTTGCTACCTATAGACACCTAAAATTGACCATTACATTTGGTCAATTTAATCCTAGTTCATTTGTTCTTGATTAGATCTATTGATTAAATAAAGTTGTATTTATTTAATTAATATGCCCCAATCAAACCCCATTTTATATTAATTAAATAATATTTTTATTTATTTAATTAATATTTCTTATCTAAATCCCACCTTAATTAAATAGTATTTATTTAATTAATATTCCTAAGGTAAATTAATTAATATTCCTAATTAATTATTTACTTATCCCACCCTACCTCCTCATAAATTAAATAAATAAATTCTATAATTTTATCCTTACATGTCACATCCTCCAACTCTCCCACTTGCCCTTTAATTCTAATCCTAATCACCCACCTAATCCCACCCTTAAACATGTGTACATTCCTAATCCATGATTTGGAAAGGGTTCAAATCCTTTCCATTTATTATTCACCCCCTTCTGTACTCTAGCATTAAAGGCTTTCCCCTATTGGGAAGGAACCCCACAGGGGTCCTTGTCCCAAAAGTACACTCCTTCCACAGTCAAGGAATTAAAAATTCCTTTATTCCTCTCATCCTTATCCTCTTTGGAGTGTGGGAAAAATCTTGCCTTTATGGCAAGATCTTTCCATACCCCAAGGTACTCCCACAAGTACCAAGGTCTTCTCAAGCCACCAGATTGTGTTGACACAATCTCATGGCTTGAGAGATCTCATTCCATCCTACCCTTGATCTATCCATTCAATCCTCATCGTTGGTCTTCTTCATAAAAAATCTATAAATCCATTCTCAACCCATGTAAAATAATCATAATTTGGAATGCAAGTTTATGCTATAGAATTGAAGAGCGCACATACAATTAATCAAAGGGAAAAACCATTTTTATGCAGCTAGGTGATCAAACATGGAGTGTTTAATTGCTTTTGTGTTCATTTGATTTCCTAATTCCTAATCTTGAGTGTTTTCTTGTTTGTTGTGTTGTCCAATTTAGATGCTTAAATTGTCCATTCTAACACAATATTTCATGCACACATTTTGGGCAGCCTCATGTTTGGGGGGCCTTGTTACACAGTTGGGTGGCCTCATCTTGACAGGTTTAAAAATTGTTAAGCTATGTCTGGGCGGCCTCATTCTGTGTTAAGGCAGTCCTGTTTCTATTAATTTTCTAGCAAGTAGATTTTTTATAATATTTCAACCTAATCTACCAACAATTTATTGGTCGTGGTTTGTATTTCTACTAACCACATTTTATAGGTCATATGCTAGCCAAAGAACATAGTGAAACTACTAACATTTGTCTTGTAGGCCCATAGTCAAAAGAAACTTGTTTTTTTTCACTAAATTAGGCACTAAAGTAGATTAGAGGGTCAATTAACTTGCTTTCTTTGTTTGGGGTCTAATCATTGGTCTATGCTCTCTACTTGCACCATATGGTGATCTTGGAGATTAAAAACTATGATTTGGCCCAAGTTTTGTTTTTTAATTCCCAAGGTGTACTAGCTTGTGTGTATGCTCTCCCCTTGTACTTCATGCGATCTAGTATAGCCTTAGTATAACTTTTCCCTTTAGGATGCCTTCTTGGGGATTTCATCACCCCAAGGAACAGCCTCAACCATGTATTACCGACATGGTATAAAAAGGGGGGAGAACGAAAGTTGTACCCCAATCTAGTCATGTAGTGTCTAGTGAATTTTTGATGTTTGGGTGATTTCAAACTAGGAGTGTAGGGTTGTTCTAAGTGGCTTAGTTGACGTTCTCAACCCACACTTGTGATGGGCTAGTGTTCATGATTGTGTCTCATGTACCCTCCTAGTATTTAGAGGACTCCTTTAGAAGCAAGCCTAGATAAGACCTTTCAATCATTGCTTAGTGTGGTGCAAGGTACAATATAATGCCCAAAGCTACTCACTATGTATTTTCTCTTGTTGAGGTGACACATATCCCTTGGTAGAACCTTTTCCTTCTAAGGTAAGGGGTGTAAAGGTGGTACATGACCTTTGTATACTCTAGTTACCCATTCATTTGAAGATATTAAACTTTGGTTGGTGGGCCTACACCAAGTTAACACACCTATTTGATTAATTTTAAGAATGTGAGAGTGCTTGTCAAAGATCCCTTATATTCCTACATTCAACCAAAAGTGTCTTAATTATGTTTAATTTTTCTTGCAAAGTCTTGAGTCATCTTTTTCCAAATTTAAATGTAATCTATCCTAAGTCTTCCTAAGTCTAGTTTAGGCAATCTCGTGCTATGTTTGGGTGGCATCGTTTTGTCCAAAAAATCCCTAGATTTTTACCATCTCAATTTAGGTGGCCTTGTGCTGTGTTTGGGAAACCTCATCTTGCATAGACAATCCCCATATTTTCACCATCTTAGTTTGGATGGCTTTGTGCTATGTTTGGGTAGCCTCATCTTGCCCAAATAGTCCTCATATTTTCACCATCTCAGTTTAGGTGGTCTCGTGTTATGTTCAAGAAACCTCGTGTTTCTTGGATAGCTCAAAATTTTCTCCATCTTAGTTTGGGTGGCCTAATTCTGTATTGGGGTGGCCTCATTTTAACTTAGGTCAGGGTCATCATTTTAGTTATCTCTATTTGGGCAGCCTCATTTCCCATACAAATTATAGAGAAAAAACCCATTTAGCACAAGGTAACCACCACCTTTCTAATTCAAACACCACAATCAAATATTTTTTTCACTCATATCCATCTCGTACCAATCATTTTAGTCACACCGCCTCATCTAAACTGAACCAAAAATTCATCCTCCCAACAAAAGGAAATTCCTAAGAATGACCCATCATCATCCACATCCTTCTAATAAAAAACATAACCTTTTATCACTTGCTTGATAACCCAAAACACAAATCAAACCATCATCATCATACTTTCTTAGGAACTATGCCTATCTTGGGTTAGTAATCCCTCTTGGTCAAGCTATTCCACCTAGAGCAAGAGGTATAGTTTGCATCGATACTATCTATACTTGAGAAATCCAATCATTAATACCATTTGTGCTTAAGAACTTTTCCTATCTCAAGTATAAATTCAATCAATCACCATCAATCTAGGTTCTCACAAATAATCTAAGTGCTAAATCAAACATCAAATCATTCATCCAACCACTCTTTATTAGTCTTGTCCTTGGGATATCCACTTTTAATCATCACATGATCTTTCATGCTTGTCACCACATAGTTACAACTTAGAAAGCTCATGGAACAATAACAATGATAACCCTTCCCATACACTTCTGGTTTTCCTAATAGTGGATACTCTCAACACCCAAACATCCAAGTGAGGTCATAAAATCCTACTTAACCCAAAAATTTAGTCTCCATTTGTACCATCATAAATTGTCACCCTTGAAAATTTTGCACTAGGTTTTTCTCCCCCTAAATTATTGAGCCTAATTGGGTACCTAATTTTCTAAATTATGCATTCTATAACCCATTTTCACCACTTTTTGAGAAATTACAAGCATTGAACAAATGCATCCAATTAATATTTTACACCCGACACTTAATGTCCTAGAAAATAGGGCCAAGACCCATTCGTCCTAGGGTGTATGGATCCCCCTATTTTGTCGAGGACCAATTTTGGATATGTTGGTGTCAACATTTTAACATTCAAAATTTAAGTTGCAAATGTCGGCTATCAGGATTTAATTCTCGAGACATTAGTGAAATGCCTATAAATACCTAGTTATTACATCATTTGAAAGGCAACTAGTATTAAGTAAATTATATTGGCAAACTTATGATCAAGAGCACTATCAAGCAAGTCAAGAGCAACATTTGACTAGATCTTTATTGTAGCAATTCAAGATCCTAACATCATGTCAAATCCTATGTGAGTTTACATGTATGTTCATGTTATCATTGTCTTGTGAAGTCTATCACTTTTGTAGGTATCCAAAGCATTCAAGCAATCGAACACACAAGATCCAAGACCTTGAAGTGATGTACATGACTTCAGTCCTTCAAGGAAGCCATTGAAGGGTGGTGAGTTGCAACACTTTGTGATTTTATCATTCCTTCCTATACATTATCATTTTATCATTAACATTGCCATTATGGAAGTGGAAACAATAACATGGGGTTTGACTAAGGCAAGCCCCTAAATGGCACATATCTTCTCTTTGTGAATGTGCATATTTTAGGTTTAAAGGATATTGAGGGAAGTTTGAAGACTTATTTTTCATTGTTACAATTGAATCCCTACACCTTTTCAACTCTTGGAAACTCACCTGCATAATTATTTGACAGTGTTTCGATAACTCTGCAACTGGGAATCAAAACCTTAGATCTATCATTAGAGGACCTCAAAAGTAGAGAAAAAGTAGCATACAAGGAACCATACACCTTAGGGAAACTCTGTCCCTCTATAGTGATCATAACCAAATTTTTACAGTAGGTACACAGTTCTTTGCACTTCTTAGATCTGCTTGCAAGCTATTTTAGTCTGCTAATCATTGAGATATTACAATTTTCATATTAGGAAACATTGTTGAATTAGGTCAATCATAGAAAATAAATTTTAGTCCATTTCTAAGGCTAAAAAAGGATTAGATCTAGGTTTGATTGACTCACCTTCATGGTTGAAATTCAATCTAAACACCTTGTTGATTTACATCCTAATGTACCTTCGAAAAAGGAGAAAAAAATAATCCTAGGTTTAGACATTAAACTTAGGGTTCCCTTTTTCTCATGTTATATTTTGGTGAACCTAACCTGTCAACATTACATACCTTTTGATATTCATCCTAGATTTAGGTTTTACATTGCATAATTTTGAATTTCTCATCTAGGGTTTCACTTTTGCATCATAAAATACATAAAAGTTTAAAGAATTACATATAATTTTGCATCATAGGTTGCATTAGGATTTATTTCAATCACTTAGATTTGATCTACATTAAAAATTGCATTCATAATTATCATTTGCATTGTTACACATTTGTTTTTGCATCACATTGTCTTAATTTGAGAAAATTCTAGAAAAAAGCTTAGTTGCAGACCTATTTGCACACAAAAGAAAAATATTTAGATAGTATAATAAACATTCAACTATTGAATTTTCAAAACCCCTATCAAGGACTCAGAAGCCCTTGGGAACCTTTGTCCTTGTACACTTGCATTAATAAACTTTTTCACACATCTTTGTCATTGTGCCTTTAGTCTGTTTGTGCTTGTAGATCTCTATTTTGAAATTCTTAGTTGCATTAATTTAGGAATATTTCATTTAGATCAAAAAGAGATAAAAAGTGAAAAAAATTGCATTACTTAGTTTCAGAATTGCACCAAAAATATCATTTTTTAGATTTAGGCAACTTACAATCAGTCGAGTTGTGCATTTTAGATCAGAAAATTACATTCAAAATTGTCATTTATTATTCACATATCGTTACACACTTGTATTGGCACAAATTAAGCAAAATCTAGAGGAACATTCACTGCCAAATCTATCTACAACGAGTCCCAAAATCCTCAGGAAAAATTACACATAGTCAACTTTTAAATTTTTGGAAAACCAACCTAGAACACATACACCCTTGGGTGCCTCTATCCTTGTACTGTTGATTGAACCAATTTTTACATAGACCTGTATTGTGATAATCTCTCTTCTTTTGCTATTTGAATCTTGTTTCTGGCTATTTTACTGTGTTTTTTTTGTTAGTTTAGTATTAATAGTTAGTACACTTAAGTGTTTTGAAACTCACATGAGCTTCACGACCTGGTGTCCTATTGCCAATACTTATGTGAGATGTAGTTCTAGACTTATGGCATCCCACACTATTGCTACATTTTCTATGGATCCCGAGTCTTCTAACTTGTTCATGCACAATGTTGTCAATACTCAACCCATTATGAATTCTATCCCTAATGCTAGCATACTAATGACAACCTTACAATCACCCAATTTTATAGATTTTGAGACTATGGTTGCCCATGTTCTTGAAGAGAAATTGAAACAATTGGACAGGGATTTAGAAAGACTTCAAGAATTTTTGAGTACTGAATATCTAGATGGTACAACAATCCCTACAATAGGAAACTGATTAATGATGATCAAGGACTAGAGGTTTTGCATAGCCTATCCCATATAGTTGATGCTAATATACCTACAATAGCTAGTTGCGCTCAAGCTTTGGGATACATTCAAAGTCAAGGAGGAAATCAAGTATCCATCCTTACAACCATTTCCTCTATCCTTACATACACAAATACAATTGTCGCTTCAATGATACAACAAAGCATTGGTATAACTCCAACATTAGGCCTTTGCACTAGAAATCCTAATGGTTTTGGATCTTCACATGTAACATCTCAAGTTTCATCCCCTCTCATAAATTTACAACATAGTAGTTCACTAAGAACATACATAATCCCACCATATTCACCACATTCCCAAAACATGTCAACCAATGATTCTTTCATTAACCAAATTTTGCAAAATGTAACCTCATTCCATCAACCAATCTCAACTTTGAACCAAAACCAAAATGGACAACCATTGCAATATGTCAAGAGGAGCCCATTGTCACTTGAAATTTTGAAAACATCAATGCCACAAAACATAGAGATACCTTGATTTGACAAGTATAATGGTAAAGGAGACCCTAGCAATCATATATCGACATATATGGCCTTGTGTAGTGACTTCATTTTTGAAGATAAACTCCTGGCTAAGATCTTTCCTAGGTCATTTAAAGACATGGCCTTACAATGGTTTTGTTCATTTCTGAATAACTAAATCCACTCCTTCAACGAACTTGTTGATGCATTCCTCCAACATTTCCAAGTCAACATTGGACCTAAAATTACAATAACTGATTTAGTGTGATGCAAACAAGGAAAACATGAAAAAGTGACAAAATTTATAGGGTGCTATTAGTTTGTTTATTCACAAATTAATCTTACTCTCCTTGATTCGAATGTTCATTGAAAATTTACAAAATGACATAAGGGATAAATATTGTTGATGAAATATCCATCCTTTATGTATTTGTGTACGAACCTCCGTGATTATCAAAACTCGGTTATTCAGTATGAAGAGACATCTTCATCTACTCCTGTTGGGAAATCCAAATCCATACCACTAAACAACTGTCAACCATTCAAGAAGATTTTTTTTATCAAGTTACATACACCTCAAACAACCAACCACATTGAACCTCAAGTTGCTGCCATAAGTTCAACTCCATACCAATTTAGACCAAGAGATAGAAAATTTACCCAGTTACTTGACACCCTCCATTCAATCATGTTGTAATTTTTGAATAAGAACCTAATCCGGTTACCTCCGATTACCTTTGGTTAGACTTGTGGACACAACCAAACCTCTACCTCCAAGTTACAATCCAAATGGATTTTGTCAATATCATCACATAAGTGGACGTGATACAAAATGATACATGCGTCTTAAACATCAAGTTCAAGACCTCATTGATTCTAATAACATCTAGTTGGGTAGTGTTAATGATCAAGGGAATAGGTTTGTTGCCCCACCTAATGAAAACTTACAAATTTGTACCAATCCAATGCCAAACCATTCATCCAACTTTGTGCAAGCTTGTGATGATATGAGTGATGATATGAATGATGATAAGAATGATGATGACAATAAAAATGAGAAGGAAGTAGATAGCATTATTTCTTTAATAGATGTTCAACCTCGTAAGGGCTAAACCACTATGTTACCTGATAGTGATGCATCCATACATGCACCCAATGGTCCTCTCTATATCACTGGATGTATTAATGACAAACCTATACAAGGAATACTCATTGATCCCATGTGTGTAGAGAATGTGACCACTTAGGAATTCTTGTTTGTTCATGAGCTTTATCAAGATTCTTATGAACAATTGAAAGCATGGTTCAAAACCCATGATGGTTTTTCTAGCCCTACAATAGGTTCGATCACTCTTCCTCTTAAAGTTGGACTAAAACAATGAGATGTATCATTCTTTGTTATCCTGATGTCAGACCAATTTCATGTGAAGCTAGGCTGCCCATGGCTATGCTCCATGAATTCCATCTCGTCAGTGATTCACAAGTGCATAAAGTTCCTATTTGAAAATGAGATATTCATAGTGTATCATAGTGGGTTTAATCCTTTATCCTCTAGTGGGAACTTTTCATTAGATTTATTTTGGCCTCAACCTATGGAACCTATAAAACCTCATGAGGAAATATTTTTCAAGTCATACCAAAAGTTTAAGGTGAACAAATAACAAAATTATCTCTTACCAACATTCTTGAAAATAAAAAGACCATGATTGTTTCTCCACTAGTTATGTATGAACCCATTCCCTAAGCAAAGACTCTTCTAAGTAACCAAGGTAAGTTTGATGTAGTTCCTCCACCCATATTATATAAAATACCAAGAGATAATCAAATGATTCCTTTTGTGCCTCCAAAGATAAAATAAGTGTACAGACCGAAAGAGACAGTGGTTTCCCAACCCTCAGTGGTTCTTTCAATTTCTCCCTTAAGGGAAGAAAAGTGAACAATGGTTGAGAAACCCGCTCCTACCCCATAAAAAATTGAAAACAATGCAAGAAGAAACCAAAATGGTAAAGAGCATAGATGTATGTGTCGTGCTATTGCTCGTAATTGGAAGAAAAAATAAAATAGTGCATGATAATCTAACACCTATGCAAACAACTCAAGAAGAATTGCACCTTTCACCAAACCAAGACAAGGAACCAAAACAAGAAGTGAAACAAGAATGTACAATATAAATTGTCATAAAAACTATTATTGTGATTAATTTGGATGATGAGGATGAAATTTCTAAAATTGGTGAACAAGTCCATAATGAGCTTAATGTGCTATTTTTAAAGAAAATGAATTTAGATGGGGGCAACCATGATGATCCTCCTGATGAGAGTGACCCACCATGTGTTGAACTTGGAGATGCTCCTAGTATGAAACTTGCTATATTCCATTTAGCTATTTGTCCACCCTCCCTATATGATGAGCAAGATTGGTATGTGAACGACTTGCTTTAGGTTGGCTCGCATGTGCAATACTCCTTTATGTTTGTTTCATGCGTTCTTTGTGTTTGCTTGCACGTGATGTGATATCCCATGTTGTGCTACTTGGTGTGTCTTTGTGTTTGTGAGTTTTATTTGGATGACCCTTGTAGATTAGTTGGCACAAGGATACAAAGGAAGTGAACTTGTCGTGACATTCTTCTATTTGTTTCTCCATTCTTCTATATATATGTAGTGTGGAAAAATGTACACTTTTAAATTTTCACTCTATGTTTGGGTCCCTTAATTTAATTGGAATTAATTAAGCCTCTAATTGACCCTATTATACATTTCAAATCCTAATTAACCCCATTTTCTGAAAGGGGAACCTATATAAAAAAATTCCAAACATTAATTAAATTGCCTTGGAAGTTGAGTGTCCTGGATTTAGGTCCTAGGACCCATTCGCCTAAGGGCGAATGGGTCCTCCTTAAGTTGAGGATCTCAAATTTTAATATGTTTTTGGTGGAATTTTTATGATTCAAATTCAAATTGCAATTGTCAGGCTTTGATGTTTAATTATTGGGAAATTAGAAAATTACCTATAAATACAAGGTCTTTTTATCAATTCTAATCCTAATATTTTTGAAGGAGTAAAATTATAGCAAATATTATTGTCAAAAGTGTTCAAGAGAAGATTTATCAGTCTTCTACATTAGCATTCAAGATCTCAAGCATCATGTCAAAGTTATTTGCATCTATGCATGTTTTTGGGGCTAACATTGTGATGTAGGTTTCAAGCATTCAAGCATCAAGATCGACATCCAATCAAGTCATTTCATGCAAGATAAAGACCTTGGAGAGATGCGTTAGACTTTAGTCCTCTAAGTATCTCCATTCAAGGGTTTTGTGAGTTACAACATAGCATTGTTCATTCATCATTCCTTCGATTCATGTTTCATTTCATTTCAAGGTTTAATTACCAAACTAGGGTTTGACTGAGGAAAACCCCTATCCACCAAAAATAAACATTTTTATCCTCTCTTTTTGTATGTGTCAGTTCATAGGTGAAGAAGGATTGAAATTAAAGATCTCAAAAGTACAAAATTGCAAAAGTTGCAAAGTTGTCACAAAAAGTTGTCAAGGCCACGAAAACTCAGATCTCAAATTCATTTCCAACTTTTTAGCAGTGAAACTTGTGGGAAAAGGCATCTCAAATCCATCTCTAGAGGATCTTGAAAATTGAGGAAAAGTTTGTACAAGGACTCATTCACCATTTCTGGACAGTCAACAACCACTTTTAGTGATGGGTACATAGTGTCTTACCTTTTTCAGATATGATAAAAGTTTGTTGTTTCTGCTAGAGTTATGCTTCATCTACATGATTTAGGTCTTACATTGCATATTTGAGTTTGTACTATTTTATTTTTATCTCCCAAAAATGTTGTTTAGGCAAATTTTACCCCGTCCTCAATCATAAGGAAATTTGCAAGATCTCCAATAGGGTCGACTCACCTAGGGTCGAAAGTCAATCCTACCATTGGGGGAACTCATTTACTAATGAAATAGGAGAAATATAGGTTCATTACACCCCATTTTTCCCATTCAATTTTTAGTAAATTATTGGTGAAGCCTCACTTGATGAATCCACATTTTTCACCATTTCAATATCATAAAATTTGTCTTTTTTTTTTTTTTCCTTTTGGGGATGATGCAAGGCGTTGAGACACTTAGCTCTCTTCCATGTTGACCCAAAAAGTGTGTTTTTCTTCTCTCTCTATGTATCATTCCTCCATTGTGTTTGTTATTCCATGAGTATTTGGGGAATGATGTCAGTTCTGAGCTCTATTATATCACTATAGCAAAGACATATACTGACCCTGAATTTGTGGATCCCTCATGTGTTCATATTCTATGTTTTTTCGTCATATTGCATTTTGGGGAAACCCCTTATCATGATGTAGCTTTATTTGGAAACATATCATTAGCATAGGGCTTTCCAAATAAGCTCTTGTGACCCTTTGTTGCTTGGCATTTATCAAAATTTTCTACCTTAAAGTAATTTCTCACAGCATGGTGTTTAGAGATTTATTTAAGGTGGGGGCATGCATTGGAATTATTTGCTTCACTTTGTTCATAGGCATTGGACTTAGTGATGTGTTGACATTGACATTGAAATTTTTGCTTCACTTTGTTCACAAGTGTTAAAATTAGTGTTGCATTAGCATAACATTTTGATCATTTTGTAGCACCTTGTTAGAGTTATTAGGGAGTATAACTCTTGGTATGGTTAACATGGGTGCACATCTTGTGAATAGCAGACTTCACTAGACCTAGTGTGTCTCATTTTTCTACCTCGTCATGGGGGCTCACCTAGTGAATATCGAACTTCATTAGCCTATGTTCCTTCTTGTTTGTGATTCACCTAGAAAATATCAGACTTTCCTATTGTGTGTCATAAAATCCTTTGGTATGGATCCTAACATAACATAGCTTGCTAGCATGTGATTATCCATACCCTCCTTTTTTCCTTTCATGATGATATTGTACGTTTGTGTATGTTGTCTTGCCACATATCATACATATGTGCGTTCCTTTGTGCTTATGTTGGTTTGTCATGGGATCTTGGATCTTGAGGGATTGATCACCCCCTAGATCCTTTGTAATCCTATCTCTTCAATAGTTAGACAATTGGACCCCTCTTGACATAGATTTTCTACTTTAGTATGAGTCTAAGAGTAAGTTCATACTCTCGCTAAAATGTGGGATAAATGTAAAATCATAAATTGTCACCCTTTAAAATTTCACACTAGGTTTTTCTCCCCCTAAGTTATTGAGCCTAATTGGGTCCCTAATTTCCTAAATTATGCATTCCATAGCCCATTTGTACCACTTTTCAAGAAATTTCAAGAATTGAGCAAATACATCCAAATAATATTTTACTCTCGACACTTAATGTCTTGGAAAATAGGGCTAAGACCCATTCACCCTAGGGTGTATGGGTCCCCCTATTTTTTTGCAGACTAATTTTGGATATGGTGTTGACATTTTAACATTCAAAATTCAAGTTGCAAATGTTGGCTATCATGATTTAATTCTTGGGAAATTAGAGAAATGCCTATAAATACTTAGTTATTGCATCATTTGAAAGGCATCTAGTGTTAGGTGAAATTATATTGGCAAAGTTATGATCAAGAGCACTATCAAGCAAGTGAAGAGAAAATTTCAGAGCTTTATTGCAATAATTCAAGATCCTAACATCATGTCAAATCCTATGTGAGTTTATGTTATCATTGTTTTGCGAAGGCTAATGCTTTTGTATTCCTCCAAAGCATTCAAGAAATCAAACAAGCAAGATCCAAGACCTTGAAGTGATGTGCATGACTTCAATCCTTCAAGGAAGCCATTGAAGGGTGATGAGTTGTAGCACTTTGTGATTTCATCATTCCTTCCTATACATTATCATTTTATCATTGAAATTTCCATTGTGGAAGTGGAAACACTAACATGGGGCTTGAATAAGGCAAGCCCCTAAATGGAACATCTCTTCTCTTTGCGAATGTATAGATTTTAGGTTTAACTTGGAGATTGAGGGAAGTTTAAAGACTCATTTTTCATTGTTGCAATTGAATCCCTACATCTTGTCAACTCATAGAAACTCAACTAAAAAATTGTCTGATAGTGTTCCAACAACTTTACAATTGAGAATCAGAAGATCAAATCTATCATCAAAGGACCTCAAAAGTAGAGTAGAAGTAGCATACAAGGACCCATATGCCCTAGGTTGACTCTGTACCCCTATAGTGATTAGAACCAAATTTTCTAGGTATGTACACAGTCCTTTGCACTTCCCAGATCTTCTTGCAAGTTGTTTCAGTTTGTTAATCACCAGGATATTGTAATTTTCATATTAGGGCACATTGTTGAATTAGGTCAATCATAGAAAATTGATTTCAACCCATTTATAAGGCTCAAAAGGATCATATCCAGGTTTGATTGACTCACCTTCATGGTTGAAAGTCAATCTAAACACCTTGTTGATTTTCACCCTAATGTACCTTCAAAAAAGGAGAAAAAATGTAATCCTAGGTTTAGACATTAAACTTAGGGTTTCCTTTTTCTTATGTTACAATTGGAACACAAATATATACTAAGAGGGGGGGTGGGTGAATCAATGGATTAATAAAAACTTATCTTTTACCTCTTTTAAGTAGATTAAATCAGCATGCAAAGATCATGCAAGCACACAAATTCACATAACACCAGATATACATGGAAAACCCAATATGGGAAAAACCACAGCGAGAATAGCTGCTAGGATCTATTTTCCTAATCCAACCTCACAATAAAACTTCACTAGTTACAATGTTTAAGGGCACCAACCCTACAGAGACACCAATCCCTTGTTTTAGGATCGCCAACTCTAAGGAAGCATCCACTCCCTAACTTAGCACCAACTCAGCTATTTGATGACACCAACCAATCATATTTACAAAGGAAATATGGAGCTACAACTCGAGATTAAAATAGATTCAAAATGAATCCAGTTCAATGTTGCAAAACTATTATGTAACTGTTCATTCTTTTCTTTTCCTCTCTGCAAGTATGAACACTCTTTGCTGCTGCTTGCTTAGCAAGTAATATCTATTCTCTTCTCTTCCCCCTCTCTTTTCTTTATCACACACACCTACAAATTAATGCATATATTAGATGATATTTTATATATTACAGTCTAGGTCACCTTATTGAATTCTCTTACTCAACATTATCTACTACACATCACTTCTTACTAATTGATTCATACATTCTTTTCTTCACTGACAAGTATTCATACCTCAAGCCATGCATCACTAACCTAATATTTGTGATTTTTTCAATTTTTAGCATATAAAAAATCTGTGGTTTGATATGCATTAATGATCATTCCTTGCATGATTGTTGGCTATCAAATTTTGTGGCCGATTGAGCTTTTATGCCGCCATCTATTTCTTCCAATCAACAACAAAAATGGCTGGAGCGGTTACTTCATTTTCTGTGCCATATCTTCATTCACCTAGCCATTGACACGATCAAATATTTAAACCCTAGTTGTTGATCTTTTCCTTCATGCCATGAATGGATAATTATCGCTCAACTATCATGACATTAAAACATAACCTTTGGATCATCTCCCTTTAAATCTGTGCTGTCGATTTCTACCTTCAATTTGACTTAAGACTTTGCTGACATAACTTTGAATACACGTGTCAACATCCCACATTTTTGTGCTAGCCAACACTGGTCAAATCAATATTTTCATGGAATGGCGGATATACTTTGTCACTTTTGCTGACCTTAACTTACCTTTCCATTGAGGTCGAGAGTTGTGAAGCCCCCTTACCTTCTACTTGAAGTGCTTTGTAGAACTTAAAGAACAAGCCCAAACAATAAAGTCTGAAACCCTATATACCTATCAAGATTCGATAGTTGGATATTCTCCTTACCCTTTACCATCTTCACTCCTTTCACAAGCCCCAAGACATACCTATGAACTTTGAAACACCAAACAAAATTTTGAGTCATCGAAATTTAGGGTTTGCTCTTCCAACTTTCCACTTACAATGTCTTCTATAAGTAATAAGACATTCTTCCACCTTTCGATGCCAAAAACCATCATTCACTAGCTTTAACCCTTTTGGGTGTCGGCCTTCGGGCTTCCATCATTCTTCGTAACATTATGATAATGCGCAAGCCTTATCTTTGACCCACAAACACCAAAACCTTTTTGGGTGTTGGGGTTCATGTTTCCCATGTACTTCATACTTCATACCTTTGAGGCATTAAGTAAAAGGTATGACTAAATTTTGAAGTCTGATACTCTGTATTCTGAGGTAAGCCTCGAAGTCTGAAGCTGGATACTCTACAGATCCTCAACACTTGCTTCCTTGACATCATAATGCTAATCAATCTCTCTTTTTTGCATCCAGTTATCATGGGAGTACCAACTGGTTTGCTATCTTCCATTCCAAACTTCTTGAGAATTTCCTTAGCATACTTTAATTGAGATATAAATATACCTTCATCAAATTGTGCTATTTGTAGACCAAGGAAGAAAGAAATTTCTCCAAGAATTGACATCTCAAATTCATTTTACATTTGGACAACAAAATATTTACACATTCTATCATTGCTACCACCAATAATGATGTTATCCACATATACCACAATAATTATCAAATGCTCACCATTTGATTTTAAGTACAAATTACTATTTGCACATCCTTTCTTGAATCCTTGTTACAAGTACTGGTCTATTCTTGAATGCCAAACTCTAGGTGCCTGTTTCAGACCATACATAACTTCATTTAATCTACAAATGTAATCATCTTCTTTTAACAACTAAAAACCTTTAGGTTGTTCTATGTAAACTTCTTCTTCTATATTTCCATTTAAGAAAGTAGACTTCACATCCATTTGATAGACTTTGAACTTCTTATGAACATAGAATGCTAGAAACATTCTTATGGATTCCATTCTAGCCATTGGTGCAAATGTTTCTTCAAAATATATACCCTCAACTTGTGCATACCCTTTGCACACTAGTCTTCACTTATTTATTACAAAAGCTCCATCCTCATTAAGCTTGTTTTTAAAAACCTATTTTGTGCTTATCAAATTCTGCTTAGGGGTTGGAACTAATTCCCAAGTTTTTTTCTTCTCAATTTGCCTCAGTTCTTCTTTCGTAGCTTTTATCTAGCTCTCATCTTTATTGGATTCAAGATAGCTCTTGGGCTCTATTTGAGATAATAGTGCAAAGTTTACTTGCTCTTTTCTCCTGGAATTTCTCCTTCTTGTCTAAACTCCATCTTTGTTTCCAATAATCTGTTATGCAGGATGATCCTTTTGAACATATCTTGTAGGTTCCTTTTCATTCTCTTCTTTAGGCTCTTCATCAGTAAATTCCTCTTCATATTTTGATTCAACTTCATAGCTATCTCTGTTAGGTTCAACATGTTTCAAATCTTCATCAACCTTGACATTGATACTCTCTACAATTTTGTCCAGCCTTTTATTTTAGCATTTGTAGGCTTTTCTTTGAGTGGAATATCTAAGAAATATTCCTTCATCACATCTTGAGTCAAAGCTTCCCAAATTATCTTCTTCTCTTTTGATGTAGCACTTGCTACCAAACACTTTGAAGTACTTAATTGAAGCATGTTTGCCATACCACAACTCATAGGGGGTCTTCTCATTTTTTACCTTTAACTTAACTCTATTCAAAGTATAAACAATTATATGTACAGAATCTCTTCAACATACATCTGGTAACTTGGCCTCATTAAGCATTGTTCTGGCCATCTCCTTGACTGTCCTATTCTTTCCTTCAAAAACTCCATTTTGTTGTGGAGTCCTTGCTGTAGAATATTTCCTTTTAATTCCGTGCTTCTCACAATATTCAATGAACTCATTTGATGTGAATTCTCCACCTCTATCACATCTTAAACATTTGATCCTTCTACCAATCTCCTTCTCAACCATAGCTCTAAAGATTTTGAATCTTTCAAATGTTTGTGACTTATCCTTAAAAAAGGTTGCCGATGTCATTCTTGAGTAATCATTAATTAGTAACATGAAATACCTTTCTCCTTTCAATCCTTTTTTCCTTGTGGGGCCATAAAGATCAGTATGAACCAAACCCAAAGGTTTTGTAGTTGCATAGTATTTTATCTGAAATCAAACCCTTGCTTTCTTTCCTTGTTGAAATTCCTTGCACACGTGGTGTTTGCTAGTTTGGTCATCTTAAGCATGTGTCTAACAAGTCCTTTTGAACTTACTTTTACCAAATTATCAAAATTTACATGGCCCATTCTTCTATTCCATAACCAGCTCTCATCAACTTGTCCTATCATGCAGCTTTGACCATTCACTTCACTGAGATTATAGAGGTTGCTTTCATTCCTTTTCCCTTTTGCAACTAACCTTCCTAGTTTCTTGATCTTGCATCCTTCTGTATTAAATGTGACTTTGTATCTGCTATCACACATCTGGTTGAAACTTAGTAGATTATGCTTCAATCCTTCAACATAAAGGACATCACATATAGGCAATCTTCCATCTATACTTATAGTTCCTTTACCATAGATCTTAATTGCTGTGTTATCTCCAAAAATCATAGATCATTCCTTACATTTTCTGAGTTTGATAAATTTGCTCTTATCACTAGTCACATGCTTAGAGCAACCACTATTTATCACCCAAAAATTCTGCTTCTTGACATGAAGTGTAGTTTATGCAATCATGGATTGTGTAGAATTCTCCTCTTTTTCTTTTGAAACCTTCTTGGTTTTATTTTCTATCTTATCCTTCTCCTTTTTAGGGATTTGTGAATCCTTATTCACACTAAGAGGCATGCTTTTCTTTTTATTCTATAATTTTGGTCTTATGATTTTTTTTCTACATTGCTTAGCTATGTGACCAAAATTATTACAATTGTAGCATATTACATTCATGTCTACCAAAGGAGAAAATGAATTTATACTAACAAAATTTGTTCTCCTTATAGGGACAACTCTACATTCACTAGCCCTATGACCAAACTGATTACATGTATCACAATACCCATATAAATATGAGGAATTCCTAGTAATAACATCTCTTTGAGCACAATGAGGAGGCGTTCTTTGTTTTGACTTCTTCAAATCTCTCACCCATGTGAAACTATCTACATAAGCTTTGTTTGCATTCTGCTTCTTCTTCAAGTTATCAGGGTTTGATTGGTTATTCTTCTTGTATTCAATAGGATTCTTTTCTACATCAGCTTTCTTCATCCCACTAGTTTTTGTTAGATTTTTCATTCTTAGAGACATTCCTTTTGCAAACTTTTTCATCCTTTGTACCAAAATTTTCTTCTGCTTTGAATTTATCATATAAATTTGTAGATGCACTAGAAGTGGAACTCTTTCCTTTCTCAAATACTAGGCTAGATTTTTCTTTTGAAGGATTTTGTGAGTTAATCAACACTTCAAGAATCTCTGATCCTCCTTTCAGCTTCAATCCTCTTTCTATTCGTTCTCTAGCCTTTTCAAGGTCTTTTCTTAGAGCCACTATTTCTACTTCCAACTTCATGCATTCATTAGAATTAGATTGTAGTTCATATTTGACTACATCTTCTATCCTCTTAGCTTCTTCAACTTGAGTCCTCAAGCTTACAATCATTTGATCAAATTCTTTAAGATTTTTGGTTAGCTTTTCAACCTCTGTTTGTGTAAGCTTCTTCAACTTTTTGTTCTCCTTTATTTAGTTATCAATATCATCTAGAGCATAGATGAGTTCACCGACAAGATCAACTTCTCCTTCTTCATTAGAAGCTTCGAGTTCTCCATTTTCTTGACCTACAAAGTCTTTTTCCATAAATAGGAACTCATTTTCCTCAACCAAAAAGGAACAATCATGTTCATCATTCAAGCTATCACTAACATTGGATGAATCACTTTCTTCTTGTGTATATAGACTCTTCTTCTTCTTAGGAAAGTAGGGTTTCTTATTTTTACTATCCTCTTCTTGCATTGAGTTATCCTTCTCATTATAGGGGCATTTAACAACAAAATATCCTATTTTACCGCAATTAAAGAATTTGAAGGGTAACTTACCTTTGAATTTTCTAGAGCCTCTTCTCAATCTTCTGACAAAGTTTGCTTCTTCTTCTTCAATCTTCTTAGATCCAAATGTAGATGCTTCTATCTTTTCTTTCTTGGCTACTTTGAATGCATCTTCTCTCTTGGATGTTTTTGCATCTCCCATTCTCATCTTATAAGTAGTAAAGGTTCCATGCAACTCATTGACAGTGAGTTTATCCAAATCTCTTGCTTCTTCTATTGCAAATATTTTAGAGTCATATCTAAATGACAATGATCTTAGGACATTTTTGACAATAAAAAACTTTTTCACTTTTCCTAGGCATTTGATTGCATTAACAATTTCATCTACCCTTAGAAGGTAATCTGCAATCTTCTCTTCACTCATCTTGAGACTTTCAAACTTGCCTTTGTATGTCTATATCTTGGCTTGGTTTACCTTGTCATCACCTTCATAGATACTCTTTAACTTGCCCCAAATCTCACTAGTTATTTGACAGTGCATTACTTTGAAAAACTCTGAGTTAGATAATCCACAATGAATAACATTCTTTTCCCTATAATTATTTTCATATGATTTCTTATCAGCTTGATTAGTAGGAGTAGTAGGGATTGTATAACCTTTTACAATAGTCATCCATACATCAAACCCTAAGGAGGATAAATAAACTCCCATTCATAGTTTTATTCATCAAAGAGAGGTTATTTGTTTGACGAGGAACCTTCTTGACTAGCTATTTGTGTTCACTGACCAAGATCTACCTGAGCTGATTAAGCTTCTCCAAAGGAGCCAATGCTCTAATACCAATTGTTGGAACACAAATATCTACTGAGAGGGGGGTTGAATCAATAGATTAATAAAAGCTTATATTTTACCTCTTTTAAGTAGATTAAATAAAAATGTAGAGATCATGCAAGTACATAAATGCACATAACACTAGATATATGTGGAAAACCCAATATGGGAAAAACCATGGTGAGAATAGTTGCTAGGATCTACTATCCTAATGTAGCCTCACAATATAACCTCACTGGTTACAATGTTTAAGGGCACAAACCCTAAGGAAACACCAATACCCTATTTTAGGAGCACCAAATCCAAGGAAGCACCCACTCCCTAACTAAGTACCAACTCATCTATTTGATGACACTAACCAATCAAATTTACAAAGGAAATATGGAGCTACAACTCTATATTACAAATGATTCAAAATGAATCTAGTTCAATGTTGCAAACCTGTTCTGCAACTACTCATTCTTTTCTTTGCCTCTCTGCAAGGATTCACTCTTTGTTGCTACTCACCTAGCAAGTCATATCTCTGCTCTTCTCTTCCTCCTCTCTCTACTTTGTCACACACATTTGCAACTCAATGCATATCCTAGATGATATATTTTGTATTATAGTCTAGGTCTCCTTCTCACTACATTCTCTTACTTAGCATTCTCTACTACACATCACTTTCTTACTATTGATTCATGCATTATTTTCTTCACCAACAAGCATTCATACCTCAAGCCATGCACTGCCAACCTACTATCTATTATTTTTTCTATTTTTAGCTTACCAAAAATCTATGGTTTGATATGCATTAATGATCATTCCTTGCATGATTTTCAGCTATCAAATTTTGTGGTTGATTGAGCTTTTATGTCACCATCCATTTATTCTAATCAACAAAAAAAATAGCTAGAGTAGTTACTTCATCTTTTGTACCATATCTTCATTCACCTAATCATTGAAAAGATCAATTCTTTAAACCCTAGTCTTCGATCTCTACCTTCATGCCATGACTGGACAATTATCACTCAACCATCATGACATTAAAAAAAAACCATTGGATCATCTCCCTTTAAATATGTGCCGTCGATTTCTACCTTTGATTTGATTTAAGAATTTGCTGACGTCACCTTGAATACACGTGTCAACATCATACTTTTCCATGTTGGTCAACATTGGTCAACTCTAGATTTCCACGGAATGGTAGAAATACATTTTTACTTTCATGGACGTTAACTTACCTTTCCATTGGGGGCCGGGGGTTACGAATACCCTTACCTTCTACTTGAAGTGCTTTGCAGAACTTAAAGAGAAAACCCAAACAATGAAGTCTGAAATACTATACACCTATCAGGATTCGAGAGTCAATTATTCTCCTTACCCTTTACCATCTTCACTCCTTTTGCAAGCCCCAAGACATACCTTTGAACTTTGAAACATCAAAAATTACTTTGAGTTGTTGGAAGTTGGGGTTCGCTCTTCCATATTTTTGCTTACCATCTCTACGAGTAGTAAGCAATAAGAAATCCTTCCACCTTTCAATGCCTAAAACCATCCTTCGCTAGCTTTAACCCTTTCGGGTGTCGATCTTCAAGCTTCCATCATTCTCCTTAATATTATGATAAGCACAACCCTTATCTCCAACTCATGAACATCAAAACCTTTTCAAGTTTTGGGGTTTGGGTTTCCCACGTACTTCATACTTCATACCTTTGAGGCATTCGATAAAAGGTATGACCAAAGTCCAAAGCTTGATACTCTATAGTACAAGGTAAGAATTAAGCTCGAAGTCTGAAGCCTGATACTCTAAAACTACTTAACACTTGCTTCCTTGATATCATAATACTAATTAGTCTCTCTTTTTGACATCCTTATGAATCCCTTTTGACATCAATCAACAACTCCCCATCTGATAAAACTAAGATATCATTTTGACACCAATGACAATCAAATTTCCAATAGTTACACCATAGAGGAGGATATAGTATCCCAACCAAATCTTCACCCTAATATTCAAGAGGTTTTGGATAATCCTACTAACATGGAAATAATTGACCACCTCATAGACACCCATAAGGAGACAATCCTGGCCAACCTTCTCATGCATGGTGCTAAAATTCCACTTAGATTTGAAATCTCACAATATTTAAATCACATTCAACCATCTACCCATCAAAATTCTCTTTAGAATCCATGGGGTCCTATATCATACTTTGGGAGTGATGTAGTGATTCAAGTACCACCTTCCCTCGTTCAAATTCCTACATTGGGATCAAGATTGTGGCTTAGTACTATTCATGGTTATGACCCTCTCTCCTCTTCCTAGCTTCCAAGTTCAATCTCAAAAATCATCCAAATTTCCACACCACACACATTAGTCCACACCACTTGATGAGGGCTAAGCCTCCCGAACCACACAAATCACAATAATAGATACCAACACAAAAGATGCGAGCCAACAAAATAACCCACTTTCAATTATTTTCAGACAATGAAATTATAGATTCAAAACTTACATGCTATAGCCTAATGGGCTTGATTCATTACAACAAAATCAACTCTGAAAAGAAAATCTACTATTTAGAGCCACAATTTGCACTATTGGAGCCACCTTCTACAACCCCCACTTATCCCTGTTTATTTTACCCAATAACTAGCCTAGAATGTTCTAGAAAGTTCAACTTTCCCTATTGTTTTGGCACCAAAAGTCTTGCCATTTGATTTCTGGCCCAGTGAAGAAATTTTAATGAAATTCAATTTTTAGAGGGGAAACTTTGAGGGGCCATAACTTTTGATCCGGGTGTCCGATTTTCTATTATTGGATATCATTGGAAATCTCTCAAAAAAATCTACATGTGAACCCACCGTAGGTTGATTCACCAACTTTTAAAGCTATTTTGGGGCCTCTAAAGTATTCATATTTGAAATTGAAGTTGCATGGGAGAAATTTCTCAGGATGGAAACTTTAATATCTTGCAAACTGTGTAGGGTATTGAGGTGATTCTTTGCGATCAAAAATGTTTTTCAATTATGCTCCTTGGGGTAAATTTTCAAGTCCATACGAGCCCGTTTAGGCCAACTTACTAGAAATAGTAAGTGCCCATTTTTTTCTTTTTTTGACATCTAACTATCTTACACCCATTAAGTGCCATCATGGGACTCAAAACAACTAAAAAAATAAAGAAAATAATTCTTTTGGGTGATGCAAGATTTCCCTACACTACTGGATGCTCTTGCATCAAACACCCAAGGTAATTTGAAAGTGACCCAGTCACTTCTTAGGAGTTAGAGGGAAAGCAAGATGGTTAACCTTAGCCTCAGACAACCATGATGAATCTTTAATAGGCCTTCCTCTCCATTTCACCAAGTACTCTGAATATTGCCTATTTCTCATGCTTCTACCTACACGGTTATCCAATATTTCTTCTATCTTTTCCTTCTCTGAAGTAGGTGCTGAAATTTTTCACTATTTTTTTATCGGCCTCTCTCTATATCACCTTCATGATACTCTATCAAATCAACAATTTTGAACATAGGAGAAATTTTTATTCCACTAGGCAACTCTACCTCAGAAGCATTTTCTGAATCATGCTTCTTCAGGATCTTGCATGGTCCAAACTTCTTCATCTTTAACTTCTTGTATGTACCAACTAGAAACCTTTCCTTTCGCAAATGAACCATGAATTCATCTCCTACTTGGAACTCCTTATGCCTCCTTTTTTGATCTTCTTGAGCCTTATATTGTGAGTTCATCTTATTGATATGTTTCTTCACCTCTTCATGCAAATTTTTTAGGTGCTTAGCAAAATCTTCAGCCTCAACACTACTCTTCTCCCCCTTATCTATCTTTCTCAGTTCAGAAGTAGTTCTTGGACTACTCCCATACACAATCTGGAATGGTGATTTACCAGTGCTCTTGTTGACATAATTATTATAAGAAAATTCTGCATGTGGTATAATAAAATCCCATCCCTTAGGCTTATCTCCTACCAAGCATCTTAACAAGTTACGCAAACTCCTATTCACCATCTTTGTTTTTCCATCAGTTTGTGGGTGGTGTACAAAAATTAAACTTCAAATTTGTCTTCAACTTCTTCCATAATGTCCTCCAGAAATAACCAACAAATTTGGTATCTCTGTCTAAAACTATACTCTTTAGTAGACCATGTAGTCTCACCACCTCTTTGAAAAACAATTCTGCAACATGAACAACATCATTGGTGTTATGACACAAAATGAAATGTGCCATATTTGAAAATCTATCCACCACCACAAATATGGAATCATGCCCTCTCCGTGTCCTTGGAAAGCCAAGAACAAAATCCATGCTAATATCCTCCTATGGCCTCTCAGGTATAGGTAATGGCTAATATAATCCAGTATTTTGACCTGTTTCTTTCACCATCTGACATACTTTGTAACTTTGTGCAAACTTCTTCACATCTTGTTGTAATTGTGGCCAATAATAATTGTCACTGACAAGAGCAATATTCTTATCTCGACTAAAATGTCTATCCAATCCTCCACTATGCTTCTCCTTGATTAGATTCTCTCTCATTGAACTCCTTGGAATACACAATTGGCTTCCTCTAAACAACATCCCATCTTGGATTAATAAATCCAACCATCTCATCCTATCTAATGTAATAGGTTCCAAACAAGCCTTCCAAGCTTATGTAAATTCTAGATCTTTAGGATACAAACTCTTGAGTTCATTGAACCAAACAACCTCTATATTCATTTCTATCAACAAATTTTTCCTTCTACTCAAGGCATCTATAACTTTATTTGACCTCCACTCCTATGCTTAAAAAAAAAGGTATAACTCTACAAAAACTCAACCCACTTTAAGTGCCTTTGCTTTAAATTTCCTTGACTATTGAGATACTGTAAAGCCTGGTGATCAGTATATAAAACAAATTCTTTTGGAAACAAATAGTGTGTCCATTTCTTCAAAGCCTAAACTATAGCATAAAACTCCTGATCATAGACAAAGTATTTCTTCTTAGCATCACTCAACTTCTCACTAAAATAGGAAACATGCTTACCTTCTTGACTCAAAGCAAATCCTATGGCAGTGCCACTAGCATCAAAATCTACCTGAAAGACCTTATTAAAATTTGGAAATGCCAAAATAGGTTTCTCTGTAACTTTCTTCTTCAACATATCAAAATTTTTGGCTACTTCTGTAGTCCACTTAAACTGTTTTCTATCCTCTCTCATTTATTTAGTTAGAGGTGGACATATACTACTGAGTTTCTTAATAAAATTTCTGTAAAAACTTGCTAGACCATGAAATGATCTTACCTTTGTAACATTCCTTGGGGATAGGCCATTCAATTATAGCTTTAACCTTCTTTGGATCCATTTTAAGACCCTGTGCTGAGACAAAAATCCTAGATACACCAACCCTCTCTTCACAAAACTACATTTCTTTAAATTAATCAACAAATTCTCCTCCTTTAGCTTCTCAAAAACTCTTCCGATATGCATCAAGTGCTCCTCCAATGACTTATTGAAAATCAAAATATCATCCAAATAAACAATAACAAATTTTCTTAAAAATTATTTCAATACCTCGTTCATAATATGCATAAATGTGCTCAGTGTATTGGTTAGCCCAAAAGGCATGACTAACCACTCGTACAAGCCCTCCTTGGTTTTAAAGGTTTTCTTCCATTCATCTCCTTCTCTAATCCAAATCTGGTGATATCTACTTTGTTGGTGGTTTTTCCAGTGCACCTAAAGGAACTTCTAAGGAATTTCCATTTCCTATATTCAAAACTCCTGAAAATGACTGGCTAATCGACAAGATCTAGTCACAGACTGAGATCTTTTTCACTTTAGGCTCTGTGGGACCAAGGAGGGTATTCCTATTGGTGTTCACTTAAAATGTACTTGATGGAACACATCTCTTTCATAGATCATTTCAACTGAAAGGTAAATATGCAAGGCGTACCATGAAATTGGCTAGTTTCTAAGTAACTTTCTACCATTTCAACAAATTCCCTCACATATGACAAATAAATATAAGATTTGTGTACAAATTTTGGATTTAAAAAAAAATAGATTCAAATTCTAACTCTAGATTGGCCACTCTATAATAATTTGATCAACCCATTAGGAAAATATTTCAAGGAAATAGATTAGTGCCTTATTGAATTGGGCTATGGAGTCATACACAATACCCATAATACATAAATGATCTTAAGTCCTAATGGAAAGGATTATCTGCATAATGACTTTGCATTATGAGAGTTAAAATATGTGATGCACAACTTCTTATCATGTCCCAAGCAGATAATTGTAAATATATAACTCTATTGGAGCATTTAATTGATTATTTGAATCAAGGCACAAAACAAAGATATACATTTGAATTGAAGTTCAAAAGAAGAATGAAAATGTTATTGACAATTCCATCCAAGATTTACTCAAACCCACACAAGGAGAGAAAATGCATCATAGATAAACTTGCATTTATATTCATGGATCAATTCTGCATAACAATTTAAGATAATATGTATATATTTTTCCAAAATAACTCAAAACAAGCATGTTACTCTATTCCTATCACTATAATCGTATATGGACTGGCCTAGACCTAGCTCGATACTTCTCTATTATCTATCCTTTGATTTTATTATTTCTTTTTCTCCCTATCTCTTTTCTCCTCTTCGACATTCCAGTCTTGAATTCCCTTTATACCAATAAGGAGCAACAAGCTTCAGACCCGAATGCAATTACATTGTAAAATGATCATTTCATCAAAATTTCAGCTGAATTTGATTTGAATTTCAAAAAACCACATGTTGAAATTGCAAAAGCCAGTATAGCAAGAAGGATCCTAAAATATAACCATCGCTGAGGAAGAGAATGCAAAGTACTTCCAAAACTTCCCTTGTCGCCACCCGAGCTTCATGAACCAGACAACCAAAATGCCATGGAGACGCACAACCGATGTCGAATCATCAACAATTTTGCCATGAACGCAAAACAAAAATGCCACCATAGTGAAACTCATAAATACCAACAAAAAGAAGATTTCAAACACAATAAATTCATTTACCACTCACACCACCACAACCAAAATCACGTCCATGGTATAACTGACCACTTCTTGTCATTGCAAGAGGAAGAGAAGAAACCTCAGCTTCTTCTTCCTTCTTTTCTTTTCCAAATACACTCCTAGTATGCTCACTTGGGGTTTTGACTGCCAACGACAACACATAGATCACCTCTTCGTTTGAGGGAAAGCCCTCATTCAACATTGTCAAGTGTCGAGAATAGGAAGAATCAATCTCCAAATCGCTGTTGCTAGAGGAGGTACTCGTAAGCTTGATGGGAGAGTGCTGGCATCCGTAGGAACCATACCCATACCTCAGTTTCCACTTTGACCCAGTTAGAGATTGAATTGGCTGTTTTCCTTTGTTGCTTACTTCTTCGACAACGCCACTCTGGAATTGCAGTTAGCGATTGCATCTTCTTGGTGCCAATCTGGGCTTAGAAGTACCCATTTCCATGATAGGAGCAACTTCCTATGAGCTAGGGCTAGAAACTTGTAAATTCAAATGAACTGACCTTCTCACTGGTTCGGTCATCTTCCTCTGCTCACACCAGAAATGCTTAATTGCTGAATGACAATGACGCAAATAACAACCACCTCCATTGTATTTATCAGATGAAATAATGGCATTCACATTTATTGTTTATTACACATGCATAATTTTGGCATCCCATTGGAAGATGTACTGACACCTTTTAATTCCCATTTGCATGGAAATCTGTTAATTATTCTTCTGCATTTACATATCCACATGAGTTGAGATCAACTCATCACTCTGCAGAGTGTTAGCCATTAATGCAAGCTAGTTGTGTAGAGTAGAAACGACCATCAGGTGTCACTTTCTAGCTTTGAATGTGATCCATTGATCTTCTATCTTGATGGATGATCGGACAACCAACTTGTGTTTGACCTGTTTTGATTTCCAGTGGTGCTTTGTTGAATATTTTCAACCAATCGTTCCTATCCATGTTGGAAAACACTGCCGCCATGTGTGGGCTCCACCATCTATGTGAGTGAGGGACAGGTGTCGAGATCTTGTTGATCTCACTAGGTTTAATCATTGGTCACCTTCATTTAGCGAGCTAGTGGGGAACGGTGAGGATTGCTCTGCCCGATTGATCTCAACTGCTTGTTGAAGATGCCAAGACATGGAATCGGTAGTGGGGAGTGGGTCCTGCGCTGTACCTGGGACACGTGTTAGCTTCTCGCTAACCTTGTTGCATTTATCTGACATGCACTTAACTCCCGCAGGCTAGCGAGGTATGGTTCAAATCTAATCCTTGATCTCTGAATCTTGAAAACTACACAATACATAATGTTAGCATTAAATGGAAAAGACCTGGCTCAACTGATGGTGACATGACCGTAGGGTTAGTGACTTAATCCTTAAGTCATCAGGTTTAAAATTTGCAACCCAACCTTAGAAAATATTTGACACAGTGGGAAAAGGGTGACCGGTTGCTCAAGCAAATGGGGTTGGTAAGCAAACGAGATGAATGGATCAAAGGATTACTTTAGAAACTGATGATCGACTGAACAAGTCAACATGAAAATATAACATTGGAACATTTTCTAATTAAAAACCCTACTCACATGGGGACAAGGGTTTAGAATGGAAGCTAGGCTCATGAGAATTAAGCTGAAATTCTTTAGAATTTCACAAGCTCCATCATGCTCTTCAAATCTATCTTCATGAAGTACTTAGATCCACTCAAACAATCCATAGTGTCATCCATTCTAGGCAAGGGAAATCTATACTTGATGGTGATCTTGTTGATGGCTCTAGAATCTATACACATCCACCATTCCCCATCCTTCTTTGGTGCTAGTAATACAGGTACTGTACATGGACTCAAACTCTCTTTGATCAATCCCTTCTGCAAAAATTCTTACACTTGTTTGTTCAACTCTTCACTTTCTGTTGGAGTCATATGATGCGTTGCCTTATTCGGAAAATTGGCTCCAAGAATCAAGTCCATCTGATGACTAATCTTTCTTACTGGAGGAAAACCTTTAGGTACGCTATCAAAAATAATAGCTTGAAACTCATTAAAAAAATTTGAAACCTCTACAGACACCTCAATAGTATCTTCTTTGTCAATTCTAAGGATTAATGCAAAACACATATGCTCATGCCTCATACCTTCGAGGAAATTTCTTCCATCAACCAAACAAATTATTGCATTAATACATACCTTTTCTTCTTCCTCTTTCAAGGGCTTCAACTTATGACAAACCCCATCCTTTGTCAAAGAATAGGTGTTGGCATGTCCATCATGTACTGCTCCCTAATCAAACTGCCACGGTTTGCCTAACAACATATGAAAAAATTCATAGGAATAATATCATGCAATAACTCATCATGGTAATTTCCAATCTTGAACTTTACTGGACATTGTTCATTTACCTAGGATTTATGATCCTTCTGCAACCAAGCAATCTGGTATGGGTTCAGATGCCTTCTTCTCTCCAACAACTTATTAACCATTTCTTCTGAAACAAGGTTATTAGTACTACCTCCATCAATAATAACATTGAAAACTTTACCTTCACACTTACATCTAGTGTGAAACAAATTCTTCCTGTGAGCTGGTTCCTTCTCATTCAACAATTGTCTTCTAGTAACAAGAACTTCTCTTTTTGTATCCTCAAAATGTGAAGACTCAACATCTTCATCTAATGTGCAACTCATGCATTACCATAAGGTCTTCTATTTGTCCTTCCTTGATATTGAGGACACTCATAGGCTCTATGTCCTTCTCCATACTGGAAATAGGTTCCACATAAGCCTTCTCTTCCCAATCCTCATCCAGATCTTCCTCTTCCTCTTTGATCTCCATTATTTTGATCATGAGGATGGTAGGTGTTATCTCCTTTCTGGTTCTGGCTGCTACTCGAGCCTTTGCCTTTCTTTTGATCTTCATTTCAACCTCTATATCACCATCCACTGGTCTTTCCTCCACAGCCTCCACCTCGTTGTTTGTTCTCAAACCTCTTGTTCAACCATTCTTCAACCTTTAGAGAAAACTGATAAGCACCCTCAATGGTGGTCATTCTTACCAATTCTAATTCTTCCTGTATGCTTGGCTTCAACCCGTTAATATAACAAGCAAATTTCTCTTTATTCACCTCAGAATGTCCTGTCCAAATCAGGACCTTGTGAAATTCCTTTGTGTATTCTTTCACCGTCCTTGTTCCTTGCCTCAAACTCTGCATCTTCTTGAGCTACTCCAATTCATGATCAACTGGAATAAATTGTTTGTTCAATTTTGACACCATTATGTCCCATCTAGAAATTTTATCTTTCCCTTGTCTCCCTATTTCTAAGTGGACCTCTTTCCACCATATATTGGTGTGACCTTTCAATTTTTTCTTTGCAAACCTCACTCTATGAGGATCCTCAATCTCCTCAAACTCAAAAAATTCCTCCATGTCATTGATCCAATAGATCAATTCTTCAGGATTCAGACTTCCACTGAAAGTTGAAACCTCCATTTTAGGTCTCTTCCCAATGATTGAGATCACTCGCAACAATCTTCTTTCTCCAAGATCCATTGAATCTGTAAAGGTACACTAACCTTACTAAACATGAAAATCTCAAAGAATATTCACTTTTCTAATTAAAGATATTGATACAAAATTCATATCCATATAAGAATAATGAAACAATATATATATATATATATATATTAATAAGATTGCTCCCAAGCAATTACAATGTCGAATGTAAAAGTTTACATCAAGTAATGTTACAACATCTATTTCAATGTTACATGTGTAAGTACATATCAATGATTACATCAAGTTCACAAGTTAAGTTACAACTAGCTATGCAAGCCGTACAAAGTAATACAAGAAATGTATTTAAATATCCATGTGATGATAAATCCTTGGTGCTCGACCGCCATGACATTGCTTTGTCTTATGCAAAGCTGAGACCAAGAGTGGGTTTAGGCACCTTTTCTACCCAACCATGGAGTATAAACACTTCCCCGGATTTCTTCCTAGCTCGAAGAAAACTCCAACCCTGCGTGAGGAGCCTAGCAACCTAGAACGAAGAAGTAGGAGGGAACTCTCGATGCAAGCCTGATGCCTGTATACAATCTAATCTAGAATGACATAACTCTTGCATGTAGGATGTGGTAGAGACTAATATCAATAATATTCAGGATTTCAAAATTCCATCTATTTCAATGGTGCATATGCTTGGCCAAGCAACAAAATAACAAAAAGTGATGGTTTTGAAAAGGAAAACTATCGTCTATGTATATCCACACTTGACATCCTGTCCCGAAAGTGGTTTCATAAAAGATATACATGTAGTATGAATTGTTTCAAGTTTATAATAATATTTCAAGTGTTTTCTATTCATTCAACTTTTTCAAGTACAGTTTCATCATCAAGTTTCTAAATGTTATTCAAGTTTTAGATATCCTTGACAATGAAATATCAATAAATAATTGTTCAAAACAATTAACAATCCACTATTTACTTCATATGTTTCTCATAAAGATGGTGATTCAATGTGTTTTGAATGATTTTTCTATTGTTTAACTAAAATTCTAATTCAGAATCATAACTCAACATGCATGTTAAATTCATCCATATACAGATTTAAATAATTCTTTTAGAATAATTATACATACACGGTCATAAGAATTTATGTTTATATATGTATCATATATATATAAACATATAGACATTTATTTAGGAAAATTATTTATAAAACAAAATTAAAAGCTCAGTTTACACAAATCATTAAGAAAATCAACTTATGTCAAAACATCATTATAAATCATAATTTATTCTCATCCAATTTTATCAATATCATTTGAAACCAAAAGTGGTATATAACAGTTCAATTTTTTCATATTTTAAATTATGTTTTGTATGTATATACATATATACATATACATATGTGTATATATATATTTAATAAATCAAAATACAAATTTATGAAAAAAACTAAAATCCTGCTGAATACATAATGTATATGTTTATATAATATATAAATGGAAGAACATATTACAAATTTTGCAGGAATCTTACTATGTGTATATATATATATATTTAAAACTCACTGTATATACAACATCTAACTTCTATGTATGCATATTTCATAGTCCATAGAGTGGCGGCCAAAGGCGAATCCATGGCAGGTTTTAAGCATTAAAAATGTTTAAGAATCTTAGTTTTTAAACTGTATGTAAGGATAGAGGGGTGGCGAGGGCACAACCCCTGTGGGGAGGGAAACGCCCTCTCCACAACCCCTTTCCAAGAGAAGCTATAGGCTGCGTACTTCCTTGTGCAGCTACAACTGCATAAATTTGTATCTTATTTTTTTATTTTAATTCAAACATTTGATACATAAAACAACAATTCAACATTGAAGTGCGTAAAGACAACAATTTCTACTATCAAACATGGTTTCCATAATACTGTGCTGAAAGTATATATATATATATATATCTATTCATTTATTTATTTGTATGTATATATATAGATTCAAGAAGTTATATTTGTATATACAGAACAAAATAACAATTTGATTGGGTTTTCTACAGAAAAACAAAGTCGATTGGGTTTTCTATAGACAAAACAAAGTCTAATTGAGATTTCTATAGAAATCCAATAAATAATTTCAAAGCAATATTCTTCTAAAAGTAAATTAAATCCAAAATGATTCATTCATAT
Source organism: Sequoia sempervirens (assembly GCA_007258455.2). Lineage (NCBI taxonomy): Eukaryota > Viridiplantae > Streptophyta > Pinopsida > Cupressales > Cupressaceae > Sequoia > Sequoia sempervirens. Next base: position 80,516,515 of record VDFB02252616.1, on the reverse strand, counting down.
GCACACCTGGAATAGAAATTTCATGAAAATAAATAATTAAGAACCTGGAGTCCAATGCTAATCTGATAAATTTTCTCTGATTTAGTTGTCCTTTCTTGTTTTATTCTTCTTTTCCCAATTTTACCCAAATCAACCATTCTTGCTTTCTTCAATTTTTGTTTTCAGAAAGATAAATGATGGAAGATGAAAGAAAATAATAATTCAGAATGCATGCTCTTGTTAAGAAATAAAGAGTTTTATAAACTTTAATTTACTTTTCCAGCTTTATTTTGCTTTGTTTTCTATTTTGTTTTTCTAAATTTTTAATCATCTTTTCTCATATTTTCCTGTTTTTATTGTTTTCTATCTTATCACTTTGCTTTCAAAAACCTTCCTATATTTCATTTTATTCTAAGTTTTCTAATAAATATGATTTTAAAATAAAGCAAGATTTTTTTTTTATGCAAACATTATCCACAATTTAACAAAATAAATAACATCTTAATCTTCAAATAAAACATCAACTAAAAATATACTAAACTAATTATTTTTATTTCTAAGAATTTAATTTACCACTTAATTTATTTTAAATAACATTGCAAAGTAAAACAATATAATTAATTAATTAAATAACCTCATAAATGCAATTTAATATGATTACTAAGTGGTGTGTGCGTGCGAGAGAATCCGTTCCAACTTAACTCTGCCAGGTGGCTAATCTCCTCTACCTCAACCACACTCTTGGTCTTCGACAAACCTGCATCTCATATAAACTCAGGCACCCATTAATAGATTAGTATACAAAATATAAATAAAAGAAAATACATATCATTCTAATACATCATTCTCTATGTTACATCTTAATAATCATCACATTTCATTTTATTGAAATAAAATATCATCCATTGCATTTCATCTTTCAAATAAAATAATCATTCACCTAATTCTTATTCAAACTTCACAACAATTATTCTACCACACATTTATTCATGCTCTAGTTCCATATAAAGTAAAAACAAACATCAACCAAGTCTGAGACGTGACAAGATCCCACTCTTCCTCTTCCATTTCCTCTTCGATTTCATATTCACTGTCATCTCTGTCTTGTTGCACATCTCTTCTTCAAACCTCTTGTTGCAAGGTTTCTAATTGCCTTATAAGGGCTCTGATTTCATCTCTAGGTGAATCTCTTCCTCCACCACCTTGGCCTCTACCTCCACCATGCTAGGCAAGTTTTGGAGGCATCTTGAACTCAACCCACACTCATAGGTGTCATTGCAACTACCTCATGTTCAATGCTTTGTTACAGGCTCAGGAAAATTTGGCTCTGATACCACTTGATGAGGGCCAAGCTGCTTGAACCACACAAATCACAATAATAGACACCAACACAGAAGATGGGAGACAAAAAAATAACCCACTTTCAATTATTTTCAGATAATGAAATTATAGATTCAAAACTTACATTCTACAGCCTCATGGGCTTGATTCATTACAACAAAATCAACTTTGAAAAGAAAATCTACTATTCAGAGCCACAATCTACACTATTGGAGCCACCTTCTACAACCCCCACTTATCCCTTTTTATTTTACCCAATAACCACCCTAGAATATTCTAGAAAGTTCAACTTTCCCTTTTTTTTTGGCACCAAAAGTCATTCCGTTTGATTTCTGGGCTAGTGAAGAAATTTTAATGAAATTCATTTTTTAGAGGAGCAACTTTGCGCGGCCATAACTTTTGATCTTGGTGTCCTATTTTCTATTATTGCATATCATTGGAAATATCTCAAAGAGATCTACAACAAATGAACCCATCATAGGTCAGTTCATCAACCTTTCGAGTTGTTTCAGAGCTTCTAAAGTCTTCATATATGAAATTGAAGCTGTATTGGAGAAATTTCTTGGGATGAAAACTTTAATATCTCCTAAATCATGCAGGGTATTGAGGTGATTCTTTCATGACCGAAATTTTTTTTTAGTTCTACTCCTTGGGGTAATTTTTTAGGTCCATACGAGCTCATTTAGGTTGACTTACTAAAAATAGTAAGTGCCTATTTTTTCGCTATTTTTGATGCCTGACTATCTTACACCCCTTAAGTGCCATCATGGGACACAAAACAACTAAATAAAATAAAGAAAATATTTTTTTTGGGTGATGCAAGATTTCCCTACACCGTTGGATGCTCCTGCATCACTACCTCTCAAGGTAACATTGGGGCTCATGTGTCAAACACCTCATCATCCACATCTTATTATGTTTCCCTTGTTTTGGTTCAATCACATCCAATCCAACCAATCTACTATACTTCTCACACACATTTACCATCTTCTTCTCACATACCACATTCCATTCACATTCTATAATCATATTCTCAACCTACCCAACCATCACATCCTCATAATCAAACTACTAGTATGGTACCCCCATCCAATCCAACCATGCCACAAGGTCAATATCAACCTCCCATGTCTTCACATATCACATCCACATCATCCATCTTCATAACAATACACCAACCCTCTGCCATCATACAATAACCCCCTTCAATACTCATCACAATCATATACCAATCCCCCTCAACAACAACCTCATCCATCAAAATCATCTCAATTGCCATCATAATTCACTCCATCACAACAACAACCCCACCCATCACTACCTCCTCCACCATCATACAACCATCCACCTCAAAACCCATCTCATCATTCCAACCTCCTCAAAAATCATATACCCATTCACAATAATAATCTTACCCATATCAACTACCATCATATGCTAATACTTTGCAACATCAATCATATCCATTTCAACCACCTTCATAGTCATATCCTAATCCACATCAAAATAAAACTTACCCTTCTCCATCTCCATAGAAAAATTAGTACATCAACCAATAAAGTCCTAATCTAGTAACTCCTAATCAAGAATGGGAGGATATGAAAACCACACTTAAGGACTTGCAAGTTGGAAATGCCAATAAAGCATTTAAACTTGAAGAATTATGCCCATACCCCTTCGATCGTACCATTGCAACATCTTTCCCCAAACACTTCAAAATTCCTAAATTCAACAAATATAGAGGGAAAGGGTATCCTTGGGACCACTTCAAATAATTCTTTATAACTTTTTAAGGAGGTGTCCTACAATGATAACTATCTTCTTTGTTTGTTCCCTTGCAGTTTGGGAGGTCAAGTGCTAGAATGGTTTCTATATCTCCCCCATGGCTCTATCACTAATTTTGTGAAATTGTTTGAAAATTTTGTAAATCATTTCTCCTATAATCTAGAGCATGAAGTAACCATGCTTGATATATGCAAAAAGAAATAAAACAATGGAGAAATTTTCTCAAGATATTTGCAAAGGTGGAGAGCTCAAGCTATTTGTCTTTCATGGCCTCTACTCAAGAAACAATTGGTAAACATCTTTTTCAAAAACTTGCATAAAAAATGGCTTTCTATTCAAATTCATTGTGCAACCTCATTTGACGAGATCATAGAAAAGGGTGTCACCATTAAAAAGGAACTCATAGCTAAGGGTTTTAGTTGATATTTATGAATAAAACATCGACAAACCATCTAATGACAAACCCCATTTTTGGAACAAGAACAAGAATACCATCAATGATGGGGTTACAAATACTAAACATGTTCAAGAGGTCAATACATCAAGGGATAATGCAATATATATCCCCCAAGCGACACCTAGACCCTCTAATCAAGGTAACATTAAACATAATTTCACTCCTTTAGGGGAACCATTTGATGTAGATTTTCATAAGTTAATGCAGTCACATATCTAGTCACACAACCATTCAATGATACTAAACTGAATCCCAACTGGTTTAAACACAACGGGCATGAAGACTATCATAGGATTAAGGGACACTCTACAAATAAGTGTATGAAGCTCAAGAACTATGTTTGAGACCTCATGATAGGGGTGACATCACCTTGAAGGTGACTCAATCCCCTTCATCTAATGCCCAAATTTAGATATATCAAAATGCTTTCCCAAAACATTCTCAAGGACCCAACACCTCCAATGCCAATATTGGTTTGACCAATCCTGAAGGAAATAATTAAAACAATCAAACCAATAATGTCAATTACAATATGGTACCTTTTAATTATTATAATGTGGTCAGTTGTATCACACAAGTCAATCCACATGTGGCCATGATTAGGGTGAAATTTAAAGAGCCTCAATGTGCTATGATCACCAGGTGTGGTCAAATTAGTATCTCGGGTCTATCCACTACATCCAATCCATCCCCACCACATCCTCACTATAATATCTCAGATCACCTAGGAAAGAACCATGCACAATTATCTATTTTGGATCTTCTAAAATCCTCCACCATCCACCAGGAAATCCTTACTAAGGCTTTACAAGATACTCGTGTTCCTACCAATATTGATCTCACACAATTCTAAGAACTAGTAGGGCACCTTTGCTCCACTTATCTATTGGTTTTTAGTTATAATGACATGTCGTTGATCAATCCATCCCATAATTGTCCATTACATATTGAAGTCCTCATTTCCAAACACAAAGTGAAGTGAGTCATGTTGGATAATGGTTCTTCCCTAAATTTGTGTACATTAAAATTTATAAAGCAACTGGGGTTCACTCAAGCTGATTTAGACCATCAAGTGATCACAATTAAGGCATACGATAATGTAGAGTGAGATTCAAAGGGCACTATTTGTCTCCCCATTCAAGTTGGTCCAACATTAGAATATATGACCTGCCATGTCATTGATCTTGACCTTTCATACAACCTTCTCCTCAGTAGCCCATAGATTCATGTCATGCAGGCTGTCCCATCCACATATCATCAATGCCTTAAGTTTCACCATAATGAAATCAAAGTCATAATTCATGCCTATCTCATGCTTTTGAGTATTTTAATGCTCTTGAGGTCTTATTCCCCTATTATCATCATTTCCCTAGAGTAGAAGTTGCACCTTCCAATGTAACTTCATCTTCATCTTACATCGATCCCAACAAATTATCATCCCCATCCATTCCCTCCACTGTCCTTGAATCCACATTCTCTAAGGTCACGATCAATGATAAGGGCTATGGGGAATATGAAATGACTCATGCTATCAATGTGGGCTCCATGCCTCTTACTCCACATGCTTTTAGGAAGCCCTCCTCTCAAAAAGGCCAATAATAACCACTTATCAAGAGTTTCAGGTCCATGGTTTTTCAATCTCCAAGAATATTGGATCAAGAACATATTGAAGATGATATAAGTCATTGGGTATATAGAGATGAATTCAAAAATATTGATACTCTCCTTAAATTTTTTTAGGAAACATACCCTATTCCACATCAAATGGTCTAAAAGGTTAAATACCAAGGTAAGGATTGGGTATTAATGAGCAAGGTATGCTCCAACCCTTGAATCCATGTGAAAACAAGAATCATCAAGGGTTTGGCTATGGTCCCAAATAAGATATGCCATCCATACTACTAAGTACTTCTAGTAATGTCGAGATGAATTTTGTTGTTGTGGAAGATATCATAGAAGAGGTTATAAAGTATCATATGATGATTTAGATTTATCTTCCATAATTTCCACCATTTCACTTACTATTGATCTCCCACTTTGCTAACTTGAACTCATTTCTTGGAACCAACAAGGATCCACACACATCGATGTATTCCAAAATGATGAGACATTCATTGAATTCTTGGGCTTACATGAGGGCATGCCTCTTTGAGACCATCAATATGATTTTGTCTATACAATAGATCAACAAACCTATTTTGGGAAGATGAAATCATTAACCGTACAAGTGGAAATAAAAATAACAATCAATGATATTTTAGTGAAAACCTCCTCGAGACACTTCTAGATCTATCAAAATTAAAAAAAGGTGTATCCCCTAATGTAAATCTCCTCAAGGTGTTAAAGGATGAGGATGTTCATCTCCCCCTCATAGGTACACAACAACTAGAAAGATCTGTCATTTTGATCGAAGAAACTAGGGAAATTAATTTGGGAACTGTTAATGAACCCAATCTTACATACATGGTGACCTTGTTAGATGATGAATATAAGATATTTTCTAAGATCCTCCACAATGCCTCCATCAATTTTTCTTGGTCTTATTCTGATATGCTAGGATTGGATCTCTCTCTTGTACATTTTCTAGATGTTTATCCTAATGCTAATCTAGTTAAGTAGAAACTTTGTAAAATGTATCCCCAAGTTACATTATTGGTCAAGGTTGAGCTAGAGAAGGTACTTGAAGTAGGATTTATACACCCAATCAATTGCTTTGACTATATTTCTAATATTGTTCTTATCTCCAAACCTACTAGGGGCATCCACATATATAATAATCTCAGAGACTCGAACAAAGCATGCCCCAAGGATGACTTCTTGCTCCCAAATATTGACATGCTTGTGGACCTAGCAGTGGGTCATGCTATGTTTTCACTTATGGATGGTTTCTTAGGGTACAATAAAATCCACATAGTAGTTGAAGATTAATATAAAACAATCTTTATAACCTGGTGGGGTACCTTTTGTTACCAAGTCATGCCTTTTGTCTTAAAGAATGCTGGTGCTACCTATCAATGTGCTATGACTATTATCTTTCATGACATCATTCATATCATTATGGAAGACTATGTGAATGATTTTTTGGGAAAATAAAAGACCAGAGAGTAACATCTGGCTATTTTTGAGCATATTTTTAGCTACTTAGAACAACATTAATTACAACTCAATCTAAAAACTGTATCTTTGGTGTGACGTCAAGTAAAATCCTAGGTTTCATTATATCTAGGAGAGGAATAAAGGTTGACCCTACAAAAGTCAAAGTTATAATGGATATGCCTCCTCCCAATATGCTCAAACAATTGAGGAGTACCCAAGTCAAATTAAAATCCATCTATCGATTCATAGCTCAACTTCAATGTCAACCCATCAGTCATTTGCTTCATAAAGATACCCCATTTAAATGAGATTCTTCTTGCCAATAGGGTTTTGACAATATTAAAGAATATTTGGCTAATCCACCTACCGTCATGCCTCCCATATCAGGAAAACTAATATTGCTACACATATCAACTACTCTAGTTATACTGGGGGAACTTCTTTCCCAACATGATGAGTGCTACGCCCTTAATATTGGTGTACATTGAGTTATGAATAGTTGGATTGTGGCTATCTTAAATCCTAATTAAGTCATGTTATCATTATTATATTATTATTTAGTTGGTTAGGTTGGCCTAGGTCTTATATAGGGGTGTCTAAGTTGGCCTAGGTGATATCCTAGGCATAAATAGGTTATATAGGAGGTTGTGAGTCTTATTTTATCATCAAATTGTGAAGTGTGTTCTCATTAGAGATATTTGGAGGTTTCCCCCCTCGAAGTGGCTTGTTATTCTCAGTTATTATCAAGTATTTGTATCATATTTCATATCATATTATTCTATTGTGCAAGTTATTTCATAACAAGTGGTATCAGAGCTCAAAGCTCTAAGTTATTGGCTCATAGCCCTTCATACCACCCTCAATTAGATGGGAAAATTGAGGTTGTTAATAAGTGTTTGGAAGGATATCTACTTTGTTTCACTTTAGAGAAATAGTCTCAATGAGTAGATTGGCTACCACATGCAGAATGGTGGTATACCACTTCTTTTCATAGCTCATAAAAAATGTCTCCATTTTTGGCACTTTATGGATATCATCTTCCTTCCATCACATCATCATTAAAGGTGTCACCAAGAGTTCAAGAAGTAGAGGACCACTTGCTTCATCAACAATAGGTACTTTTAGGACTCAAGGAGAATTTAGCCATGTTACAAAATTGAATGAAACAACAGGTAGACCAACATCGTAGTGAAAGAAGTTTTGAAGTTGGGGATTGGGTCTTCTTGAGATTGTAGCCTTATAAGAAAATCTCACTGAAGCAACAAAAAAAAGAATAATAAGTTGTCTCCAAGGTATTATGGGCCATACCAAATCATGCAAAATATCGGTAGTGTTTCCTACAAGCTAGAGTTGCCACCAACAACAAAGATACATCCAATTTCTCATGTTTCTTGTTTGAAGAAGGTAATAGGGCATAATATTCAAACTCAAAAAGCACTACCAGATCTTGATGAAGAAGGAATAATCATTTTGGAACTAGAGTGCATTAGTCAAACACGCATGAAGAAGCTGAGGAATAGAACTCTCATTGAGTATCTCATCCAATGGAAGAATTTACCAGTTGAAGATGCCACATGGGAGGATGAGGAGTTCATTCAAAAGAATCCAAACTTGATTAACATTGAGGAAATTGCTTCTTTGAAGAAGGGGGGAATGCTATGCCCTTAATATTGGTGTACATCGGGTTATGAATAGTTAGCTCGTGTCTATCTTAACTCCTAATTAAGTTATGTTATCATTATTATATTATTATTTAGTTGATTAGGTCAGCCTAGGTCTTATATAGGGGTGTCTAAGTCAGCCTAGGTGATATCCTAGGCATAAATAGATATATATATAGGAGGTTGTGAGTCTTATTTTATCATCATATTGTGAAGTGTGTTCTCATTAGAGATATTTGGAGGTTTTCCCCCTTGAAGTGGCTTGTTATTCTTAGTTATTATCAAGTATTTACAACATATTTCATATCATATTCTTCTATTGTGCAATTTATTTCATAATAATGAGAATGAAAAGGAAAGAGTAGTCTATTATATCGGTCATACTCTTATTGAATATGAGCTCAATTATACTCATATGGAAAAGGCATGCCTCGTGATGGTTTTCAGTTCTCAAAAGCTCTAACATTACATGTGCAACCATTGTATCAAACTCATAGCTAAGGTTGATCCCTTCAAGTGTCTTCTATCTTGAACATCCTTAATTGATTGTATGGCTAAGTGGGTCATGCTTATAAGTGAGTTTGATATCAAGTACATGGAAAAAAAGCTATAAAAGGCCAAGGCATTGTAGATCAATTAGCTGTTCAACTCCTATAATTGATGCTTACCTATTGGTTACAAATTTTCCTTATGAGTCCGTCTTTACCATCACAAAAAATGTCATGTGAATTGTATTTCAATGGCTCTTTCACACAATATGGATCTGATGCAGGTATTCTCTTCATCAACCCTCAAGGTGATTTCATACACAAATCATTTAGATTAGGTTTTCCATGCACAAAGAATATCAACTAGATGCAATGAGTGCTAAGTGGACCATTCACTATCATGAGAGATGGGTTCTTGTGAACCACTACTCATGAAACATGGACCAATGAGTTTGACTCATAAAACTACATGGTTGAATCTTGATAGCAATATCACACTCTGACAAACAATTATGATGTTGACTGGAAAGTGGAAATGTTTTAACCAGGAGGCCAAAAAGGTTGTACAGAGGAGGTCCCCTCATTTTAGGATAATGTTGAATGTTGAGGTAGCGACGTGTTTGGTAATTGATTGTGAACTTCCAATTACTCTTTCCTTCCAATGAATTATTCAAAATACTTTACAATTTTATTTAGAAATTTTCATTTCTATTACAAATAATGCTGATTTTGATAGTATATTGTTCCTTCAATTTAGGTTGAGAATCAAGGAGAAGATCACACTCATGCCATAATCCATGATGAAAAGGAAGAGGCTACATAGGGCAACCCTAAGGATGAGGATGGTGTGAATGAAGCACAAGGTAATGTGGAGATGGAAAGGTAGATATAATAACTCAATTAGTGCATCGTTTGGTTGTGTGTATATATGTTGTGCATTCAATTTATTTTAATATCAAATATACCAGTAGGTGATGCCACCTGAAGTCTTAATGTTTATGGTATCTTTCTTATAAATGAAAGAAAAAAGTTGACATTTAAATCATTTGAGCTCAAATTTTTTTAATATTGTAGTCAATGGTATTGAATAGACTAATTGCACACATGGTATTCAATAGAGTATAGAAATAAATATTATGTGTATGTATATATGTGGGAAAATATTTTTCTCATCATGGATACTTTCAAATGGATAATGGTGTTAAATTCTATTTGTAACAATAAAAATAAAATTTCATTATCTTCATCTGATTGCAACAAAAAAAAATCTCACATTATTTGCAGTGTTGGAAAACACACTATCCCCCGTTAAATATTTCCTTATGAAAAGTTTTTGTTTCCTACACACCAAGAATTTAATGAAGTCCACCTTCAAATTTTGGAACAACTATTTGGTACGTAAAATTGGAATTTCACTATCTTCATCTGATTGTAACCAAAAAATGCTCACTTTATTTGTAGTGTTAGAAAATACACTATCCCTGGCTCCTTTAGAGGAAGAAAGTGGAAGAAATGGTAATTTTGAAATCTACTTTTTAACGTGTATTTTGATATTTTGAATGAATTGGTTGCATGCATTTGAATTTTATGTGACATTTACATTCTTGCCATTACAGGGCAAGGAAGGAAAAGGAAATGGTGGGCATGAATAGGTTAGTGTCCATTTGGGATAGGAAAATGTGCCTCGACAGGGTAACAAAGAAGAAAGGGTGCTTGGGGAGGAGATCATTTTACTAGGATTTTGTTTTGAGAAATAGGAATCTTGTCATTCTACTACATTGATGTAATAGGATGATGGTATTCCTATTTCTCAATTTCTGGCAAGGAAGTAGAAAAATCGGGCCTTGACCTTATTGGCGACGTTTCTTGGATAGAGTTTTCAATATGTTGAATACTTTTATGTGTTGTTGCAGTTTATTTTTCTTAGCTTTTAGAGTGTCTTTTTGATTAGAAAATGCAGATATTTCTTTGGAAAAAATTGTTACAAAAGTTGTTTGTGTTTTTCAATAAGGATTTCATCTCTCCACCCAACGATTCTCTTTCTCTGCACTTAGATCTAATTTTTCCTTTTCCTTATCATCTATTTCCAATTGTATTTGTCTTCCACAGGTACATATAAGTGATTTCATTCCATATATATCATAGTACCTTATATTTGTTTCCATCCACACATTAATTGTTGAACATAGTCATTTATATTGATGGGTTTGTTACGGGCGGAAGGTGTTGAAAGTGTAATGGTAAAAGTAGAGGCTTCCCATAACCCTCTTGTTACACATATACCAATGAGGATTTGTGCAATTGCAATCACCCCACTATAAGTGCCAAGGACCCAAAGAAACCTATAAGATTTTATCTGAGTGTCTCTTCAATTGCACATAAAAGGAAGTGTAGAAGAGGATGAGAGAGGCTAAGAATAGTCATTTTTCATTCGATCTTTGATCATGTAATTATTGAACAATTATGGTGTGGAATTACATTATTTTGGTATGTTTGAAGACTATAGTCTTTTTCCAATTGTGACATGGTGTGATTGTTAAGTTGTATTTTTATTCTTGTCTTCAAAGTTTGAATCCCATTTGGGTGTAATTTTTGATAATTTATATTGGGGATGAGGTCCACCGTTTGTGACCTCACTAGTTCATAACTTTGGGTCAAAAGCATTTATCATCTTAATTAAAAAAAGATAAGACTATGTTCTTGTAGATTTCATACGACACTTTTTGTTTCCATGTAAAATTTCATTATAAAAAATGTCAAATGGCATCAAATTATGGTAGGCAATGCCACATCAAGTCTTATTATTTATGTCAACTTACTTACAAATGTAAACACATGCAAACATAAATGAAAACATGTATAGTATTAAATGCTGTGTATGTAGAAATGTGGGCAACTATCACTCTCATCATATATACATTCTAATAAATTATGGTCTTCAATGCTATCTTTGGATGTTTGATAAATTCACAAATACAAATAATCCTTATGACAGTGAAATGGCTGATTGCAATGAGCACTTTTTTTTCTATAGACTGTAACAATGTATTAGGTTCACCTTCATATTTTTTAACAACCCTTGGTTTGAGTAAACATTGCATTTCAATTTATTCATAATATTGGAACATAAAATGCACAAAATAGTTGTAGGTTGGAAAACATAGTGGTTTGTGACTTACTTCTCATTTGTTCAATGAGCACTTTATGTTCTGTAGACTGTAACAATGTATTAAAGTTCACCTTCATATTTTATAACAACCCTTAGTTTTAGTAAACATTGCATTTCAATATCTTCATATGATTAGAACAAAAAATGCACATAATAGTTGCAGGTTGGAAAACATAGTGGGTTGTGACTTCTCAATTCTTATTTAATGAGCACTTTAAATTTTGTAGAATATAACAATGTATTGAAGTTCACCTTCATATTTTATAACAAACCTTAGTTTGAGTAAACATTGCATTTCAATATATTCATATGTTTGGAATAGAAAATGCACATAATAGTTGCAGGTTGGAAAACATAGTCGGTTGTTACTTACTTCTCAACTCTTGTTCAATGAGCACTTTCTATTTTGTAGACTGTAACAATGTATTGAAGTTCACCTTCATATTTTATAACAACCCTTAGTTTGAGTAAACATTGCATTTCAATATCTTCATATGTTTGGAACAAACAATGCACATAATAGTTGCAGGTTGGAAAACAAAGTGGGTTGTGACTTACTTCTCAATTATTGTTCAATGCTCAAGGATGTAGAGTTCAGGGTGGAGTTTCTATGTGGGGGATACATAAAAGTAACTAGATGGAGCTGAGGGTTGACTAAATAATTGGGTTGTTACATGTAGACGGTTATACAAGAGTATGTGGGTTGCAAGTTTTATAGCACATAATGTTTCCAACATCCAATTACACATAGAGAGTATAGTTGTAATGAAAACATTTTGTTATTGGGACATTAAGGATTTAATGAAAGGAACCTTCAAAATTTATAACAACTCTTAGGTAGACTAAATTTTGGTCTTCAATTTCCTCATATGATGATAAAAAAAAGCACCAAGTAATTGCAGGTTGGAAAACACAATGTGGGATGTCAATAAATAACTTTATGAAACTTGCACAGATTCCAAACATCTCCTCATTTATTCAATACAATGGAAGTTGATAGACTTCTCTCTTCTCCCAATACAATGGCCATGGTAGAAAATCCTAGCTACTGCTCTCTTATCCTAAAATTGGATTTTTCCCTCGCTTCGTACATGACTCCTTATTTCGAAAGAATAACTGATTATTGAAAATCAATTGCCAAAGAAACCTCCAATTCTATGTAGAATATGAAAAGTATTACCTTTCATATGTTAATTCTTACATTTTGAAAATATTAATATTTAAAATGAAAATATAATTTTGCATTGCCTTTTGAAGGGTAACAAGTTGAGGAACACAAGTATTGTGATGTTCATCTTTTGTTAATGCTTTGAGCTTGCACATTTGTAGCTTTTTTTCCACTCTAGCAACCAATTCAGTGAATACATGGTGCTCATTTTTGTGATCTCTATTTTCAAAAAGAGAAAGATCTTAGGACTTCAGGTCTAGGCAAGATTTGAAATGTGAAAGCCTCTTTTCTACTGGCAACAATGTTGCAATTTTTGTGTCAATTCTTGCTAGCATGCTTTGATGAAAAACATGTTGAGACTCCACCTTAGACAATGCATGAAGCTACCTTAATAATTCACCTCCTTTCCTATCACTTCCACCAATAAGAAGACCACCTCGCTGAAAAATGTCCCCTTCAATAGTTATAGTTGGAGATCAGATATCTCTAGAAAGAATCTCCTTTGCAACATCTGGATTGCTGCAAAAAAATGTACACCGAAATACAAATTGCATAGCTGCTTCAATTTCATCTTCATATGCAACAAGAGATAGTGCCATCCTTGCATTTCCATTGCCCACTAATTTGGTTTCTGATTGTTGAGTTGTTGATGAAATGATATGGGCTTGGATTTTGTTTAAAGGGATAATTGTTACTCTTCTTTGTAGATGTCCTATTTGAAGTAGTAGCTTTCCTATTTGTTCTGTATCGACTACTGCATTACACAAATTCCCTCCTCCACCAACCTCCAATGCAGCTATTATTGTTGAACACCCATAATACTAAGAGGGGGGGTGCATAAGTATTCTATTAAACCATTTAATCATAATCCATCCAATAATTAAAAAATATCTAGCTGCAACTATGAGTGAAAGCATGAAAGGAATCACAAGATTGCATAACACATGAACACCACGATTTTTACGTGGAAAACCCAAAAAGGGAAAAACCACGGTGAGGATTAGCGAACAATTTATTATAACTAGTTATAAGATATTATAGAGGTTCACTGCCAGGATACACTATCCAATAAGGCTCACATCTAGTAATAGATACAAAAAAACAATGGCTACACAACCAAAATGTGAATTGATACAGAGTGCACCTTCCTTGTGCTAGATTTAGTTCCTTTGAAGCTCTGAATATAAAATATTGCTCTACTTTACAATCGCTCAATATTCACAACAATTATGCTTTTATTCAGATCACATGCATACAAATCATAAAATATCACATCACTTTACATATCACATCATCTCATATCCTCCTACAACTCAAAAATGTCTTACATATATACCTAATACATCCGCATACATCATTTAGGTTAGCCTAATTGGATGTAGCCCTATTTTAATTCAAAATTACCTTGTCGGATCCATACTTGATTCAAAAACTTCTTCGCGCTCAAACCAAATGTTCAACACTTAATTTAGGTTGGCATGGACCTAAAATAGATCTCATTAACATCCACAATACATATTTAATCTTCACAACACATATCAATTATTAGGTCGGCTAGAAATTAGACCTAATCACAAAATAAGCCAACTAATCAACCATTAATTATAAGCACACACCATATGGAATATATAATGCACTGACACCTGTAAAAAATATACCAAAATTGTAAAGTTTGATTCCATTATTGGAGGAACACATACCAGATTACACATACCCATTTGCACTGTATAAAGTCAAAACTGAATGTCGAACTTCTGCTACTTGTAACTTTCAACCTGTTCATCCAAAAATGATGAAACTTGATCATAGATGCATAAAGTATCCAAGAATAACATATTGCAACCTCATAAGCTGATCTTATCATATGAGCAATTTCGAATCAAAATACCAAATTAAGATGTCTCCATTCTATTCACTGGATTAGAAAAACTATCAACAATTAATGTTGGCATCAATGAAAATAGATTAAAATGGTTCCTTCATTCTTTCAATAATTATTGTGGAATATTTAACTTTTATAAGTTGTGCAACAACACCTTTGACTTTTGAGCTTACAAAATTCTTTGCAAGACCATTATAGGTAAATTGAACATTTCCTAATCAAGCCTTGAGGAGCCTAATATCATCCTTGAACTTTTGAATTGTGTCAGATTCTTGGAAACACTCATTTTCTAATGTCTCCATG
The DNA here is from genome assembly GCA_007258455.2 of Sequoia sempervirens. Taxonomy (NCBI): domain Eukaryota; kingdom Viridiplantae; phylum Streptophyta; class Pinopsida; order Cupressales; family Cupressaceae; genus Sequoia; species Sequoia sempervirens. Next base: position 80,501,186 of record VDFB02252616.1, on the reverse strand, counting down.
CACCCTTCCTCATCAAAAAAACCTTCCATTGTTGTCTTTGTTATCTCAACTTCCTATCTTTTAGATTGCATCTCTCTCCAAACAATGTTAAGCTCCTTTTCTTTTGACCATGACAACTTCTTGTCTTTGAATTCCTTTTCTAATTGGTTAAGTTTAGCCTTTGGTTGTTTTGATTCACTTTCAACACTTCCAACACTTCCAACTATTGCTTTTACATCTACAAATTGATCGATATGTTTTTCCTCATCCCCATTACTCTTACCTCTTAACACCCCTTGCTATTCATTTTCATGATCTTCTAACTTCTTTTTCATATCTTTTACTTGAAGCTTTAGATAAGATTCTCCCTCATCAACCCTTAGGATAGTAACATTACTTTCTTGGATAAAGTTTTGAATTTCTTGAATACTTTTATGTACCTTTGCAGTTGTTTTTAGGTTAGTTTTTATAGTGTCTTTATCATTAGACTATGCAGATGTTTCTTTTGACAAGCTCATTAGAGAACTTGTCTGCCTTTTCAGATAAGACTTTCATGCCTCCACCCAACTGATTTTCTTTTTTTGCACTTAGATCTGGGTTTTCCTTTTCCTTATCATCCATTTCCAATTGTATTTTTTCCATGGAATTGCTAACTTCAAGAATGCTTGGCTTCATTTGCTCAACACCACTTATAACATCATCTCTCTTTCTTTGCTTGCACAAATTCATATGCAATACGAAAGCTATCTCTTTTATAGATCAATAAATATACACATGACATATACTTACATACAATCAATACATTATTGGTATACTATTATATATTATTTTCCTTTTTGTCCTCTTATTTTTTATTGGTAGCATCTCATACAATTCTCATAACAATTTTTTTTTGGTTTTTTTCTGATTTGTTCTAGGCAAAGGGATTAATTAGATCAAGAATGGCTATACTTTTCATACTGGTTATGAGAAATAGGATTGAAAAATGGTTCTATTAGATAACACACTGTGATTAACTATGCATCGTATGCCAAATTTTACATAAGTGATTAGGTGATGGTTATTTGCATTTCTTTGATATAAGCAAATATTGATTGTAGTTCTTTGAATTACTAAAAGGATCCTATAATTTTTCAATTTACATGTTAGAAAATGTAGTGTGTTTTATATACCATTTCAATTGAGTGTTAAAAAACCATCGTGTGTCTTTAAACTTGCAATTTTCCATACACAAACATAGAATAGTGAAATGATATTCTAATTTACAATGCACACCTACACATGCAAAAGTATGAGTATGTTATGAGAAAAAGGAGGTTGGAAAAACTATTGTGTTAGAAAAAAAAAGTGTTATTAACATTTTCATAAAAGTGAAAAACACAAAAAATAGAGCAAGAGTTGTTCTAGGAACCTTCGGTCCATTATCTTCAAATAATTGAACAAAAATATATTTTTAATGATCATCAAACCCCACAAAGATTTCATTAATTTAAAATAGTGAATTGATATGAGAATTCTGTGATAATGAAAATAATGATAATAGGACGCTTAGATATAGCTATAATTATGCTTATATTAAAAAATATTCCAACAAGTATCAAAAGCATCTTGGAGGGGAAAACCTCCTCAATACCAAAACAATAATACAACATGCAATTCTAAGTTGTTATCTTTCTTTGAACATTAATACAAGAAAACATCTAATGGAAAAACTATTTTCCACCCTTCATAAATAAGTATTAGAAGCTGCTTGCAGGTGGATCTTCATCATATTTATTATTTTCATTGTCATCCTCATCCAAACAATGGGTGCATCCTAAGCCAAGATCCATAATAAGCATTTGATTTCTTATTTGAATTGGCATGGTGTGGTCTATCAATGTGTGGAGGGCATGAAACACCCATTTTATATCTCGTTCGACATGTGGCTTGAATACATGACCATGCAATTCCAATGCATGGTCGAAAAAACCAAGACCATCATTTTGTAGGCTATTGGTAAATGTTGTTCTTACACACATCACTTTCGAGGATGATTGAAGAAATGGATCTGTAAAGATACCACCGAGGGGGTATATAACCTCATAAACATCATACCTTTCCAATGATTCATCCAGCTAGGTTGTATTGTGTAACGCCCCTGCCAAGGAACTCTAGAGGACAACACTAACTATGCCACATAATTGGAACAATTTTCTTTTTAAATAAGAAATAGCAATAGAATGCATAACGTAACATAACATAATCTAAACCTAGGTCCTCTAAGGTCCCTCGATAGCACTACTCACATAACTATCAACCAAGATAACTAGAATCATTTCATTAACTACTAAGATAACATGATTTATTTAACAAACAAAGTTCATTTTAAATCACCACATCAAATGATTCTATATTATTTACTTCCGTACCATTGCATTAGATAAACATCATTTAAGATCATTTTTAAATAACTAACACATGCAAGATTCATTACAAGAGATTTCTTCAATAACTATTACATCATTACAATATTTACAACAATGCTTCCTTGAGTACATGTGGGAAGTATACATAAGGTTACAATAAATAATATAACTAATATACAATCCAATACAAATACATAAAAGATAATTCTCTTGAATTGGAATAGGTACTGGAGTCCACCACCATGAGCAATCTCCATGCACATCAACATGCAATAAGGATACCCAATGGCGGAAAAAGCACCAATCTCCTGACCATGTGGAAACCTAAGATTCACCCCTCATGCTAGGAGATAACATAAGGTCCCACATCAAACAAACAGTCAAGAATACAATAGACTAACATAAACAAGGGCTATACATGAATCCAATACAACACTATTAACAACACCAACATCACATACAACTCTTACATCGCTTCTAGAGGCATTCACACAATAGAAGGAGAAAACACAACTAGGCAATGCTAGACTACAAAAGGGAGAAGTGTCATCACATAGATTGATACGGGTTATCCTGACAGCCTCTATCGATCCCCGACCCCCATACAAACTCATGCAAAATCAATGTACCTTTCATGAGGAAAAGGTAGTTGATCTTGCCATTCTAGGACTTCCAATCTCATCTCAAGCCTAAATGAGCACTTGAGCCATGAGTGAGGAAAATCATTATCTGGATTAATGTGAAATCTACCCATTCCCCTAATTCATTATTGAGGTTATCACTAGATTAAGAAACCCTCAAACGGGTTATCTTGGACACCTCTTTGGGCTCCATCCCCCATTGAGAGCCACTTCCCCTACTTGCAACTAGCAAACCCTACACATCAGGCAAGGAATTGACCATCTTGCACACTTAACATAATCAAATGAATCCATACATGGTGCAAGGCATTGATCCTCTTGCACACAACTCAAAAAATTACCAAACCACTTCCAAAGTGAAACAATCATAAAAGCCATACATACAAAAATACTCCCTCCTAAGCCTCTAGAAGCCAACCTTAACAATTTGAACAAATGATTCCCACTTTTAGACAATAACCAAAATCACACAAATAATTCATTACAAGGAATCAATCAAACATTGCAACGATGAAACACTCCTTAAATAGACATTATTTCCACATTCCATATTACTCATTAAATTAACCACTTAATTTACTTAATTGGGTCATTTACACATTAATTCATAAATAATTATAATAACATTTATTCTAAATAACCAATTACATAATGATTTTACAAATAATTAAGGAAGTAATCAACATTCATTAATTAACAAAAGATAATATAATTCATTTATTTAAACAAATCCTTCAATTATCTAAATGTGAGTAAATCAATTTTCCCTACTTAATTACCGATTTCACTTATCTACATAATCAATTAATTCACATAGGGAGAAATATTCTTTTACTATGACCATAATATATATACATGTATATACATATTTCTATATATATACATACATACATACATATATATATATTATTAGCAAAATGTTGTTTACATTGTAATACAATATATCAATTATAGTGTGGCAACATATATATAAACATACATACATATATATATATTAAATTGAATGCCAAGCATCAAACATTTCCATCGAATTCCAAAATTTAAGTATAATCATTGATTATCAAATATAGTCTATATTCATTGAATTCCAAATACCATATATCAAATGTATGGCGTAGGAAAGAAATCACATTGCAAGTATCGAATGCCAAACTATAACCATCGAATGAAAACACCATACAAAGTATAAAATGCAATTCATAATTTTTTTTTATCAAATTACAATGCATAGGGAATGTTGTAAGGGTAGCGATCGACACACTGGGAGAGGCAACAGACTGAGATAGCTCTTGTTTCCATCGACCACCCTCTTAGGGAAACACAATCGTATTATAACCTTGTATGATCTTATCATAGCAAAAGGTGGATAAGACGCCATTGGCTACTACTCCATGGCATCAGTCAAGGAAGGTCCATGGCCATAGGGTATTGTGTTTCCATACTTTGGGCTAGGATGGGTTCAATGAAGCTGGGAGATCTTGGCGATAGAAAGGGAGGAGGTATGTAGTCTGGATTCGTTGAAAAGTCCTCAAAAACTTTCAATAAAATGCATACAGTTGGGGAAAAAAACAAGAGACGCATGGCTACTAACTATGCATAGAATGTATTTGGTGAATGAGCTTAAGATCTTCCAAGAAATGTAGTCGACAGGTTTAAAATAGGTGCTATCTCATGTAATGGAATGATTGTAGGATAAGCACAATTCGTTTTGTTGAAAAAGCTTAGAAAATTTCTAGCAAATTGATTGAGAGATGAAAATCAATTCATGTAGACCCAATCTTTAAACAAAATGCGTCAAGGGATGAAAAATTGTAAAAATGAAATGGTTGAAAGATATGCACAAATTGGGTTTATTGAAAACTTCACAAATACTATTGACAGCAGTGAATAAATGTTTTCTTAGGAATTCAATGATTACAAAATATGCATAAAATATATTTACACTAAGATTATAAACAAAATGATGAATTCGTTGAACAATCAAAATAATAACATTATCGTAAGAAGAATGAAGACTCACTTGTAAATTTGTTTCCCCAAATTAATTTGATATAGTGCCTTCCTTCACCTATCCTTCTACATTCCTCCCTTCCAAGAATCAACAATGGAATGGAATTATTTTACAAAAAATTTCTTCCCAAAACCTTGAATCAATTTTCTCCAAGAATCCCATTTCTGACAACAACAATATGTGAAATTTTGCAGACAAATTGCTCCCTTCAGCCAACAGAATGAAAAATCTCCCAAAAGGAAAATATTTACAAGAAGGAAGCTTATCATTTTTCGAAACCAAAAATCCAATGAAATCTCTTAAAATCCCCCAAAAAACATTAAGTTTCTTTTTAGACAATTTGTTTGATGTTGTGCATGAACTGAATGAAAAACCTTTCTATTTTTCATATTATTTTTAGTATTTATTAAGTATAGCATTCCGTTAAATTTTTTTGTTTTATTTTAATATTACATTACACATTGAAGTTATTATAAACTATGATTATTAATAAATATATTTATATTTATTTATCAAAATGCCCTTGTTACATAATAATTTATTTTAATGCACCAATTAACCGAAAACAACATTTATCAAACAATTTTAAAATAAATAAACTAAATTCCAAAAAATTACCTAAACCCTAACTAGGGTCAAAAAGCTAGACCAACTAACCACAAACAACACTGACATACTGACAAGGTATCAGACCAAATACTCATCCTCTACAAGGATGATGGATAGGGTAGGGGACCAAGTGCTATCTTCGATTGATTGTTCCATTGGGTTTAAGGCATGCTTAGATCTACTAATTTAGGTGGAGTTGATGCCTAGTACCTACAACCTGCAACATACAAAATGGTTGTGCACATACATATACATATAATCAGGCACACTGTGAAAGGGAATGACAACATTGTAGGGTACTCACAAGTGAGTGATGCAACACTGTCCCTTTCACCCAAACACATCAATCAAGTAACCACATCAACTCATAACAATCAAAATAAGAATAGTCACAAGATAATTGCATAATAGTATTGATCAGATAATCAATTACATAACAATCAAAATAAGAATAGTCACAAGAAATTGCATAATAGTCATGATCAGATAATCACATAGTGCTCATGATAGAATTAGTCCACATAATCCAATAAAACCATATACCAATTATAACATGTGCATAAACTCAAGTAATAGAAGTATCATCATAGAAATAAGTCCAACATCAAATAATGTATCATAATGTCTCATCCTAAAGTAGATCAACTATCAGTCTAATAGAGAATAGAATAAGGGGCACAACATCCTCCCTCCTAGAATCAGGCTTACTCTTGGAAGCCTACAAACAAGAAAGGGTATAACTCTCACATCCGAGATGCATCCTCCCAAGTGGCTGAAGAATCATCATTAGTATCCCATTAGACCCTCACCTGCTCAACGTCTTGACCCCTGAGGGTGAGTCTCCTGTACTACAGAATGCCCATGGGCTCCAAATCTAGCTACACATCCTCTACCTATAAAGCATTCCAATCAAGAACATGTGAAATATTTGGATAATATGGCCTGAGAATAGAAACATGAAATACATTACGGATACACGATAGACTGGGTGACAAATCAAGATGGTACGCAATAGGGCCAATCCTCTCCAAAACCTTGAATTTCCCAACAAAACGTAGTGCAAGCTTAGAGCCTTTTCTATAGTGGATCAAACTCTTTCGTAGATACACTTGCGAGAATACCTGATCACCAACAAAAAAATGACGATCAACCCTATGAGCATCTGCATACTTCTTCTATCTGTCCTACACTACCACCAAATTCTCTCTAATACGAACAACCTGCTGCTCCATCTCCTATAGCATCTTTAGTCCTAGGAGGACTCTATCCTCAAGATGATCCCAACTTAGCAGGGTCCGATAAGGACAACCATACAATTCCTGAAAGGGGGCATACCAATAGAACTGTGGTACCCATTGTTATATGCAAACTCGACTAAGTATAGGTAATCCTCCCATTGAGTTTGCTGATCCATGACATACATCCTAAGCATATCCTCAAGGACCTGATTAAACCTCTCAATATGCCCATCTATCTTTGGATGGTAAGTAGAACTAAAGTTCAACTGAGTCCCCAATGCATGTTGCAAGGATGTCCAAAGTGCTGAAGTGAATACTAGGCCTCTATCAGAGATGGTCCTACGAGGAATCCCATGCAACTTGACTATATCTTCCATAAAAATCTTGGCCATTGAAGAAGCATTATATGAAGATCGACTGGGAGAGAAGTGTGCCACCTTAGTCAACCTATCCATGGTGACCATGATGGTGTCATGACGACGAGAGGATACTAGAAAATTGACTATAAAATCCACTAAAATGATGTCCCATTTCCATTCTGGAATGAGATGAGGCTGAAGAAGGCCTACAGGGTGTTGGTGCTCTGCCTTAGCTCTTTGGCACTCTAAACACCTCGAGTCAAAGTTTTCAATAACCCTTTTCATCCCAAACCAAAAGTACAACTGATGGAGGTTTGCGTGCATCTTCTTGACACTTGGATGAGCTGAGTAGGGTGAATGATGTGCCTATGACATAATTAGGGTATGAAGACCCTCTGAAGGAGGAACAAATATGTGACCTAAGTGCCACAAGATACCATTTTACTTAGGGGAATAACCTACAAATTTACCCTCCAAGGCTCTACTAGACTGAACCTCAACCTTCACCTCCTGATACCAATTTTCTGTAAGAAGTGCTGCAAGGATTTGACTCCTCAAATATACTCCAAGAGTCATTGTTAAAATATCATGCCTCCATCGGCTAAGAGCATCTACCACAACATTCCCCTTAGCCTTGATATACTTCACCTCAAAATCGTACTCACACAAGAACTCCATCCATCGCCTCTTCCTAGCATTCAGGGTTGGTTGCATGAATATGTACTATAAACTGTGGTGATCACTATGTAACTCAAATCGACACCCCAACATAAAATGTCTCCATCTCACCAAGGCATGAATGACAAAGGCTAACTCCAAATCATGTGTAGGATAGTTCAACTCATGATCCTTGAGTTTGTGAGACTCATAGGCTATCACATGACCATCCTGCATCAAAACTGCTCCTAGAACCTCCAAAGATGCATTAGTACACACCATAAAGTCTCTAGTAGGATCAACAACTACCAAAATAGGTGCACTATTCAACCTATACTTGAGAGTCTAAAAGGATACTTGACACTACTCTAACCAAATGAACTTCTTATGTTTCCTCTGTAGAGAAGTGATAGGGTGAGCTATCTTCAAAAAACCCTACACAAATCACTGATAATAAGCTGCTAAACGCATAAAGCTACAAAACTTTGGAACATTAGTGGGATTGGGCCAATATGTGATGGATTGGATCTTCGAAGGGTCAATGAAAATACCCTCTCCTGAAATGACATGCCCCAGATGTATCACCTCTATCTAAAAGAATTCACACTTTTCCAAATTTGCATATAGTTGATTCTCCCTCAGACATTGCAATACCTACCACAAATGCTCCTTGTGCTCCTCCATAGTCCTAGAATAAATCAAAATATCATCCAAGAACACAAGGAAAAATCTATCAGGATAGGCATGAAACAATCCATTCATCAAGCTCATAAATACAAATGGTGCATTCGTCAACCCAAACGACACAACGGTGAACTCATAGTGCCCGTAACGAGTGTAAAATGTAGTCTTATGAATGTCTTCCTCAAAGATACACATATGATGATCTACCTTGAATTGAGGTCAATCTTCAAAAACACCTTGGCTCCCTTAATCTGATCAAAGAGATCATCAATCCTCGACAAGGGATATCTGTTCTTCATAGTCACCTTATTCAACTGCCGATAGTCAATACACAACCGAAGGGATTTGTCCCTTTTCTTCATAAAAATGACTGGTGCTACCGAAGGATAGACACTAGGATGAATGAAACCCTTAGCCAAAAACTACTCTAGCTACAAATGAAGCTCCTTAAGCTCCTAAGTGGTCATTCGATACGAAGCTCGAGAAATAGGTTATGCTTCGGGAACAAGATCTATCATGAAATCGATGTCATGCTTAGGTGACATCCCTAGAATCTCATTGGGGAAGGTATCTACAAACTCCCTAAGGATAGGATGGTGTTGAGGGACACTTGTCGACTCTATCCTAACTCCAAATCATTAACCATCACAAAAAATAACTAACAACCCTAATGCATACATCTCCTTAATCGCATAGCAAAAATCATACACAAAGAGATGGGTCTCTGAATGCCAACTACCTCTACCTCCCTACCTGAATCATCCAAATATTGCACTAACTTACACTGACAATCTATCATTGCTTGATGAGCATCCAACCAATCCATACCCAACACTATATCATAAGATCCTAGGGGTATGATGTGAAGATCCACTATGGTAAAGAGAGTACTAATCCTCAATCCACATCCATACACAAGGGATTCTACCACTACTCTAGCTCCAGAGGCCAATTCGACCTACCACCTAACATCTTGCTTTGCTACCACCAATCCACATAGCTTCACTAAATAAGGGGAAATGAATGAATCGGAAGTGCCAGAGTCAAAAAGGATAGAAATACCAATACCTTGCAACACATCTGTGGTCTCCACAATTGTGCCCTGATGCTTTCCTTGGTCATTATCAACCACTACAAACACTTTGTGAGACCTGCCTGCATCACCCACTATTGGATCTAAGCTTACTGGCCTCTAACTGAATCCTGATGTGCTCTTCTAAGGATAATTTCTGGCTATGTAGCCCTGTTGGCCATAAGAAAAATATCTTGTACCTCTGCCATACCCCCTGCTGCCTGAGGGTATATTGGATTGTTGAAAGCTATCTCTACTGGCTACAAACTGTGTGCTCTGAGCTGACTGGTCAAAACAATTACGCTTGGATAGCCACCAATTTCAGTTTTTCCTAGATTGAGAACCACCACCTTATTGAGACTGAGAGTTCTTAGGTTTTGACTAAGAACGCTGTTTCTTTGCACCCTTAGTGGGTGTACGATGGATCCTAGAGGAACATGTTGCTTGAGACTGACCACCTCGAGATCAGAAGCCTGCTGGAGGCATACTGCCAATCTACACACCTATCTAACCTCCTAGCTCCATGGCTAGATTCTCCTCTACCAATCGAGCCTTCTCTACTACTACCTACATAGTCTACAACTCAAAAACACAAACTCCCCCATTGATATAGACATTCAAATCCCTAATGAAATGTTGAACCAACATGGCCTCATCATCACCACTATCGACATACTACTTAAGCTCAAAGAACCTATGCTCATACTGCTCCACAAACATAGACATCTACCTTAACTCATGAAACTCATTAGCATGACGTTTCCTCTAGTTGTCTAAAAAAAAAGTGAGCTTTGAACCTCTCTAGAAACATCTCCCATGAAACTGAACCAATATCCAAATATAATTTTTGTTCCTCCAACTGCCACCATGTAGAAGCAAAACCCCTAAGGTGCATGATGGCACATCTCGCTTTCATGTTACTACCATACAGATGCATGGAAAAACACTTGTCCAAATTTATCAACCAATTCCTATCCTCCAAACCGCCACTAGAACCATCAAAGGTAGGAGGACATGCCCTTAAGAGATCCCTCATATGATCTGCTAAAATAGTCTCCTACTCTGCTGTAACATCTCTCCTCCTAGGAGACCTTTCTCTTTCCCTATCCACCTACTGATTACCCTCTTATCAAGGTCCTAGGAGGGAAAGGACCTCCTCAAGAAAATGACACAACTAAGCTCCCTCTAACTCCAACTGACTCTAATTCTGACCCTTGTTTTCCTGATCATTCTGAGAACCCTATTGTTCCTCACGATCACTCTCGTGAGAACTTTGAGAAGGAGTATTTTGGCAGTTAGCCCCAAGGCCACCACCTCAACCTCTACCATGACCCCGACCTTGACCTCTAGGAATCTTCCTACACAAACACTACCAAAGGACAAGTTTGTGGTTGTTAGGTGAGGATGACAATAGGGGAAACATAATCTCTAGAGTCTAAGAAACTAGGATAACATAATGAGCTCATATGAAACCAGAGTACCTAGTGTTAGAACTTGGGCTCTGATACCAGGTGTAATGCCCCTTCCAAGGAACCCCAGAGGACAACACTAACTATACCACATAAATGGAACAAATTTTTTTTAAATACGAAATAGCAATAGAATGCATAACACAACATAACATAATCTAAACATAGGTCCTCTAAGGTCCCTCAACAATGCTACTCACATAACTATCAACCAAGATAATTGGAATTTTTTCATTAACTACTAAGATAACATGATTTATTCAACAAGAAAAGTTCATTTTAAATCACCACATCAAATGATTCTACATTATTTACTTCCATATCATGCCATTAGATAAAAAAAAATTAAGATCATTTTTAAATAACTAACTTATGAAAGATTCATTACAAAAGATTTCTTCAATAACTATTACACCATTACAATATTTACAACAATGCTTCCCTGAGTACATGTGGGAAGTATACATTAGGTTACAATAAATGATACAATTGATATAAAATCAAATACAAATACATAAAAGATAGTCCTCTAAAACTGGAATAGGTGTTGGAGTCCACCACCATGAGCAATATCCATGCACATGAACATGCAACAAGGATACCCAATGGAGGAAAAAGCACCAACCTCCTGACCATGTGGAACCCTAAGGTCCACCCCCCATGCTAGGAGATAATACAAGATCCCACATGAAATAGACAATCAAGAAGATACCAAGCTAGCATAAACAATGGCTATACATAACTCCAATACAAAACTGTTAACAACACCAACATCACATACAACTCTTACATCGCTTCTAGAGGCATTCACACAATAGAAGGAGAAAAAACAACTAGGGAATGCTAGACTACAATAGAGAGAAGTGTGATCACATAGCTTGATATGGGTTATCCTGGAAGATCTTCCTAGGCCTCGGAACGCATCCTGGGTTATCCTAAAAGCCTCTACCGATCCCCAGACCCCATACAAACTCATGAAAAATCAATGTACCTTTCATGAGGACAAGGAAGTTGATCTTTCCATTCTAGGCATTCCCATCTCATCTCAAGCCTAAATGAGCACATGAGCCATGAGTGAGGCATATCATTATCTGGATTAATGTGAAATCTACCCATCCCCCTAATTCATTATTAAGGTTATCATTGGATTAAGAAACTCTCAAATGGGTTATCTTGGAAACCACTTTGGGTTCTGACCCCCATTGAGAGCCACTTCACCTACTTGCAACTAATAAACTATGCACATCAAGCAAGGCATTCACCATCTTGCACACTTAACATAATCAAATGAATCCATACACAGTGCAAGGCATTGACCCTCTTGCACACAACTCAAAACATTACCAAACCATTTCCAAAGTGAAACAATTATAAAAGCCATACATACAAAAATACTCCCTCCTAAGCCTTTGGAAGCCAACCTTAACAATTTGAACAAATGACTCCCACTTTTAGACAATAACCAAAATCAAACACATAATTCATTACAAGGAATCAATCAAACATTGCAATGATGAAACACTCCTTAAATAGACATTATTTCCACATTCCATATTCCTCATTAACTGAACTACTTAATTTACTTAATTGGGTAATTTACACATTAATTCATAAATAATTATAATAACATTTATTCTAAATAACCAATTATATAATATTTTACAAATAATTAAGGAAGTGATCAACATTCATTAATTTTATTTATTAGACTGCAGGAATCGGGTAGCACGACCCCATATAAACTGCAGTGTGCCTGGCAAATGTTTTAATGTGACCGGCAGCGCTGGCGCGACACGCCCTTCGGTACCACGGGGGTGGGGGAGACTAGACCTCGTGACCAACCTCCTGCAACAGGAAATATTTAGCCAACCAAGCTAGGGCCCCAACCCCCTTTGTTTTCTTTTCTTTTTCCTCCTTTTTTAAAAAAAGGGTGCAACACCGGGACTTCCCGGGAGGTCACCCATCCCAGTACTACTTCGACCCAAGCGCGCTTAACTGCGGAGTTCTGATGGGATCCGGTGCACTAACGCTGGTATGATTGCACCCATCAACATTCATTAATTAACAAAAGACAATCTAATTCATTTATTTAAACAAATCCTTCAATTATCTAAATGTGAGTAAATCAATTTTCCCTACTTAATTACCCATTTCACTTATCTATAAAATCAATTAATTCACATAGGTAGAAATATTCGTTTAGTATGACCATAATATATACATGTATATACATATAAATATATATAAATATATACATATTTCTATATATATATACATACATACATACATATATGTATATATTATTAACATAATGTTGTTTACATTGTAATACAATATATCAATTATAGTGTGGCAACATATATTTATATATACATACACACACACACACACACACACACACACACACATATATATATATATATTAAATCGAATGCCAAGCATAAAATGTTTCTATTGAATTCCAAACTTTAAGTATAATCATTGATTATCAAATATAATCTATATTCATCAAATACCAAATACCATATATCAAATGTATGGTGCATGAAAGAAATCACATTACAAGTATCAAATGCCAAACTATAACCATAAAATGAAAACACCATACAAAGTATAGAATGCAATTCATAAAACAAATTTTATCAAATTCCAACACATAGGGCATGCTATAAGGGAAACAATAGGTGCACTACGAAAGGCAACAAACTCAAATAGCTCTTGTTTCCATCGACCACCCTCTCAGGAAACTCAATCATATTATAACCTTGTATGATATTATCATAGCAGAAGGTGGATGAGACGCCGCTAGCCACTACTCCATGGTGTTAGTCAAGGAAGGCCTACGACCATAGGGTATTGTGATGCCATACTTTGGGTTGGGATGGGTTCAATGAAGTTGGGAGATCTTGGTGATAGAAAGGGAGGAGGTACACAGTTTGGATTCATTGAAAAGTCCTCATAAAATTTCAAGCAAATGCATACGATTGGGGAAAAAAAAAGAGACACATGGTTGTTGGCTATGCACATAATGTATTTGGTGAATGAGCTGAAGGTCTTCCAAGAAATATAGTCAGTGGGTGTAAAAGAGGCGCTATCTCATGGAATGCAATGATTTCAGGATAAGCACAATTTAGTTTGCTAAAAAAGCTTAGAAAATTTCTAGCGAATGTGATTAAGAGATGTAAATCAATGCATGCAGACCCAATCTTTAAACATAATGCCTCAAGGGATGAAAAATTGTAAAAATGCAACGGTTGAAAGATACACACAAACTGGGTTTATTGAAAACTTCACAAATACAATCGTCAGGAGTGAATAAATGTTTTCTTAGGAATACAATGATTACAAGATATGCATAAAATATATTTTCACTAAGATTATAAACAAAATGATGAGTCCATTAAACAATCAAAACAATAGCACTATCATAAGAAGAACGAAGACTCACCTGTAAATTCGTTTCCCCAAATTAATTTGATACAATGCCTTCCTTCGCCTATCCTTCTACGTTCCTCCCTTCCAAGAATCAATGATGGAATGAAATTCTTTTACAAAAAAATTCTTCCCAAAACCTTGAATCAATTTTCTCCAAGAATCCCCATTTCGCACAACAACAACAATATGTGAAATTTTGTAGACAAATTACTCCCTTCAGCTAACATAATGAAAAATCTCCCAAAAGGAAAAATATTTACAAGAAGGAAGATGTTTGTTTTTCAAAACCAAAAATCCAATGAAATCTCTAAAAATCCCCCAAAAAACATTAAGTTTTTTTTTGGACAATTTTTTCGATGTTGTGCATGAACTGCATGAAAAACCTTTCTATTTTTCATATTATTTTTACTATTTATTAATTATAACATTCCATTATAATTTTTATTTTATTTTAATATTACATTACACATTTAATTTATTATAAACTACAATTATTAATAAATATATTTATATTTATTTATCAAAGTGCCCTTTTTACATAATAATTTATTTTAATGCACCAATTAACCGAAAACAACATTTATCAAACAATTTTAAATTAAATAAATCAAATGCCAAACAATTACCTGAACCCTAACTAGGGTCAAAAAGCAAGACCAATTGACCACAAACAACATTGACACATTGAAAAGGTGTCAGATTAGATACTCATCCTCTACAAGGATGATGACTAGGGTAGGGGACCAAGTGCTATCTTTGATCAACTGTTCCATTGGGTTTAAGGTATGCTTAGACCTGCCGATTCAGGTGGAGTCAATGCCTAGAACCTGTAAACTATAGCACACAAAACGGTC
Organism: Sequoia sempervirens; assembly: GCA_007258455.2. Taxonomy (NCBI): domain Eukaryota; kingdom Viridiplantae; phylum Streptophyta; class Pinopsida; order Cupressales; family Cupressaceae; genus Sequoia; species Sequoia sempervirens. The sequence goes on along the minus strand of VDFB02252616.1, from coordinate 80,485,770 downwards.
ATGCATATACATATACATATAATCAGGTACACCATGAAAGGGAATCACAACATGGTAGGGTACTCACAAGCGAGTGATGTGACACTGTCCCTTTCACCCAAACACATCAATCAAGTAACCACATCAAGTCATAACAATCAGTTACATAACAATAAAAATAAGAACAATCACACGATAATTGCATAATAGTCATGATCAAATAATCACATAGTGCTCATGATAGAATTAGTCCACATAATCTAATAAAACCATATACCAGTGATAACATGTGCGTAAACTCATGTAATAGAAGTATCATCAAAGTATCATCATAGAAATAAGTCCAACACCAAATAATGTATCATAATGTATCATCCTAAATTAGATCAAATTTCAGTCTAACAGAGAATAATATGAGGCACACTACATCCTCCCCCTAGAATCAGGCTTACTCTTGGAAGCCTGCAAACAAGAAAGGGTATAACTCTCGCATCCGAGATGCATCCTCCCAAGTGGCTGAAGACTCATCAGTAGGATCCCATTGGACCCTCACATGATCAACATCTCGATCCCTGAGGGCGAGCCTCCTGTGTTGCAGAATGCCCAGGGGATCTAGAGCCAACTGCTTGTCCTCTACCTATAAAGCATTCCAATCAAGAACATGTGAAATATCTAGATAATATGGCCTAAGGAAAGAAACATGAAATACATTGTGGATATAGGTTGGATTGGGTTGTTGTAAGAATGAAGAATAATGGTTAACTATGCATTTTTGTGTTGTCATTGATGTCACCATGTTATACAAGTTGTGACTGCAAGACTAAGTCAGTGTTTGATCCAATATTTTGGTCTGGTATCTAAACCGGTATACAGTTTACACCCTTTGGTATTTTGGTTCACAATCATCTGTAGTTGATAGTTGTCACTTTTGGTTTTGGGAAATAGTTTATGTATATTGAAATCATGTACGTTTAAAATCTCTCATGCTCTAGTGCTCGTATGGCGTACGATATCGTTCTGTTGATTGCATTTTGCTATTGAGCCTATCTCTGGCTGACTTCATGGATAATTGGTGATATGGTGAATTAATTTTTGTACATATATATGTGTTACCTATCTTAGGTCTATGTCGACATGATAAAGTGTACTACACATTTTGATTTATTATCTAGAAACATTTTGTGAATGCCTGAAGTAACAATTGGTGTTTTTGGTATATAAGAATTGCATCTAATTAGGTTGACTTAATTAATGCTTGTAGATGGATTGAGTATAGGGGAGAGGGGCCCAAAGTAGGGTGGGTCAAGTTTGCAGGTCCACATGGACCTAAAAAAATTAAAAAATAGTTCGCCACATCACCTTGCCACTTGTGCATCGACCCATATTATTTAAAAAAAAATTGATCACCTCGCCAGCTATCAAGCATATTTTACACTGACGTGTCAAAAAATGGCCAATTTTTCCCTTTTACTAAAAGTGGAGCCCACTGGCCTCCATAATCGATGAGCACATCTATGTATAGTAGATTGGACGACTGCATGTAGACAAAAATCTCACCACTTTCTACCAACAGTTCATTGCATTAAACGCTTTCCGCCACCTTCATTTCCTTCATTGACCAAATTTCCTTACACGTCGCTTCACATTTACTTGGTCTATCAGGAAAGTTAACCAGAGATGAAGGTTCATTCAATACTCCACATTCTCGTATATCTCACTCATTATCATTCCTTTTTTCGCAAACATTCTCGACTGTTCGTTCTGTTTGTCACCGAAATTGGTTAACCTCTCCACGCTTCATCGTTCTTCTCTACATGCTTCTTCATTCATCTCTGCACTATCGAAAACTCCCTACCTCTTTTAGGGAGGTTTCTAACCTCACTCAACCCATACCACTTTCTTCGAATTAATTAGTATTCTTCCATGCACTTTTTTTTGTAGAACTTTTCATTGCAAATTTTTATGTTTGAGAAAGATTGCTTGAGTATGAAATGTGGGGAGGGTTTAACTTGTTTTATTTTCCTCTACACTCAACCATGCACTCGTAATCTTCTGATATTCATTGCACCTCTACATTGTGCATACTTACACAAAATATGAAATGGGTTTGACTGGTTTAAAATGGTTTTTCATTACTATTAGACTTGTTCAATGAAATATGGAAAGGGATTGATTGGTTTTCAACCATGCACTTGTTTTTCGTTTGTTTTTCATTGCACAAACTTTAAATCTATAATTTTATTTTTACATTTGTTTATTATTCTAAAATACGGAAATGGATATAATATATTTGCTTGTTACTAGGAAATATTCATATGGTTTTAATGTTTATCATTTCAAGGATGCACTTGCATTCATTTCTTTGTCGCTGCACATACTTTAACTTTGCAAATTGCTTATAATATTCTCATGTTGTTCCAAACTAGTGAAAATGGTATGACTGCTTTTCATTTCCAAGATATTCTAGCATGTTTATGTATTGTTCTATTCCTCCATGCACAATAGTAATGTATGCGAAATGCTTTTTTCATTTCATTGTTACTGCCAAACATGGTAAGGGTTTCACTGTTTCAAAATTATAGGGTTTTCTCTTTGACAATGCACACACTTTTAACTCTGCATTTTCCCTTTAATGTTTGTTTGTTATTCCTAAATTTCTAAATGGACACAATATATTTAATTGTTAGTAGGAAATACTCATACGAATTTAATGTATATCATTTATAGGGTTTCTACCATGCACTTGCATTCCTGTCTTCCTCACTACACACACTTTAACTTTGTAATTTGATTGTAATATTCTCATGTTATTCCAAAATATGAAAACGGTATGACTGGTATTCCTTTCGAATATATTTTGGCATGTTTATGTATTATTTTGTTCTTTCATGCACAACAGTAATGTTTGTGAAATGATTTTTCATTTCATTGTTACTACCAAACATTGGAAAGGCTTTCACTTGTTCAAAATTATAGGGTTATCTGCCATGCACTTGTATTCCTCTCCTTGACAGTGCACAAACTTTAACTCTTCAATTTGCCTTTAATATTTGTTTGTTATTCCCAAATATGAAAATGGATTCACTTGTTTTTCATTCTGAAGTTAATCTGCCATGAAAATATATTATTATGTTCTTCCATGCACATTTATCTTTCCATACATTTATACATATTATGCATGGAAGAGCATAATAATACATAGACAAATTTCCATACATATACTTTTTTTCATTTTGAAGCTTTTCTGCCATGAAATTATATTATTATGTTCTTACATATATATTTATCTCTCTTTCTACCCCTTTATAATTACAAATTGTGCATGGAAGAACAAAATAATACATAGAAATATTTCCTTACATATACAAATATATGTATATATATATTCGAATATATACATATATATATATATATATTCGAATATATACATATATATATATATTTGAATATATACATATATATATATATTCGAATATATATATATATATACATATATATATATATATTGAATATATATATATAATATATATATATATATACATATATATATATATATTGAATATATATATATATATATATATATATATATATATATATATATATATATATATATATATATACAGTGCATGGAAGAACATAATAATACATAGACATATTTCCATACATATACAAATATATGTATATATCTATATTCGAATATATATATATGTATATATAGTGCATGGAAGAACATAATAATACATAGACATATTTCCATACATACCTTCATCCTCCATCTAATATTGATCCCCACACTAATCCTAATCCTCCACCTATTTGTAGTCCTCCATTCATTCCCAACCAAACATAAGTAGGAGTCATATGCTATCACAGTTGGCTATAAGGGAGAGGGGTTGCCATTTACAGTTAGTTAAATTGAAGAACAAACAAAACATACACATAAGGGAGAAGAACTATGTGTGGGCATAGGAGCTGATCATGTGTATAGATTTGGACATATGACATATGGTGGGTATGGTATGTGAAAGCCTACTATAGGAAACATGTATATGCTATCAATTTAATTGAAGAAAAAACAAAGAAACAAAGGAGATTTTTTTCCCTACAGAGAATGCAATGAAGTGGTATAAATTTCATGGAATTTTCCATGAAATTAAAACTCTTATCATTTTCCAAGAATTTATAAGTCATGGTGTTTTCCATGGATTTTATACCACTTCTAACTGCATGCACTGCAGGGAAAGACTATTTTGATGCGATGTATACGTCGACGTATGCATATACATATATGCATATGTACATTGAAACTAATTAGATGTATGCTTTGTTTGTTGTTCAATTAAAGTGACTGTAAATATCGACCCCTCTCCCTTACAACTAACTTTGATGATGGCTGACTCCTACTTAGGTTCAATATTTACAATCACTTTAATTGAACAACAAACAAAGCATACATCTAATTAGGTTCAATGTAACTAAAGAAGGATATGTATGTAATTGTTTATGTGATTGTTACTATGAAATTTGTTTTACATATTATGTTCGGATCTTCATGTTTCATTGTTTAGCTCTACGCTCAAGAAAGCTTCCTTTCTCTTTCAGTTGAGGTTTTCCACCTCACTACGCCTCTACCATTGTATTTCCTGTTGACAATGTTTAACCAATGTTTGTTCATGTATCACTAAAAAGATCTACTCCAAGCCATTTCAAGTCAAATAATAAAATTCAATAAACTGAGATCATGCATTTATTGAATAAAAACAATCTGTTCATGCACATTAAATACAATTGCATTACAAACTGTTCATAAAAACCAAGCATTGAATTGCAAACTTTGAAGTTGCATATTAAAGAAAAGCAAACTATATATTTATATATACGTACACATGCATATATAGGTATATAAATGTATACAAAAATATATACATGTATACACACACACACATATATATACACACACACACACAAGTGCATGGATGAATACCCTCTAATTGTGAACCAGTGAATCCCATTCCATGTTTAACCATTGCATGGGAGAAAACCCTGTAATAAAACAATATAATAAGGTTGTTGTTTCAGGGAAGTGCTGCCTACAAGAATTGGAGACAAGTGTGGAAAAAGAGGGGTCTGATGTAGCAAAATACATAGAACACTGTTGGAGAAAACTAATGCGTAAATGAGGTGAACCTAACAAAAAACATGAATTCAGATTGGGTTGTACCTCCAGGGTAAAACATATGATTGTATTCATGTTTTTTGTTTGGGTTCGACTCATTGAATCTGGTGTATTGCACAAGATGGAATGTGACAAAAATTGACATCCCATTCAAAATATTTGCATTCACAGGCAACCTAAATTTGTAGCAGAGAAATACCTGTAGGTTGTGAGGATGCTACTGCTACTTCCTCTGGACTATCTTCATATTTTTGGACGAAATTGTATAATTGATAATGAAAGTGGGACTTGCTAAATGGAAATTGCAAGAGATTGAGTAATGCATATTTGAATTAAAAATTCTCCTTATATGTTCAATGCTAGTTTGGTGTGGAGTTTTTAATTCATGTCCTTGTAATTTCAAATTTGAATTCTTCATTGGATGCCTTCAATTGCTGAGTTTGTCTATATTAATGGAGTGCATTCCTTATTTTCTTGACATGAGATTTTGGTGGCTTTGAAACCATTGTTTTGGTGGTTGTAGGTGGGAAAAACAAGAGGAGGAACCATTAGTAGAGAGGTTCGATTTGATAGATGGGACACATATGAATGATTGCTACCTGTCTGAGTGTTGTGTTGGTGGGAAAGTGGGATGGGGATTCAACTAGATTGGATTTGGTGATGGGAAATTCTTGGGTATATGTTCTACTCATGGCATCCCAAGTTCCAGAAAGGTGGCTGCGATGAAATGCAAGTGGTGACATTATAGGGGAGCTTGGGTTATACTAATTTTATATTTAGGGATTTTCTTTTGAATCAAGTGCCCTGTAACAAGCAATATCACTTGTATGTTTGTGGTGTCAGATGTGCTTTGAATATTATTTGACATGTAATACTACAAATATCTATTTGTGTATGGGACAAATATTCTCTGATTATAATACAATTTTGACGGTACAGTGATACATGCACCTTTGTTGACTTTGTGGGTGGAAATTGTTTTACATTTGCATATTAAGGTGGTCTACTATGGGGCCCATGAGGGAATAATTCCATCCCCACTATAGGCTCCCAACCTACTTTGGGCCCCTCTCCCCTGTATGTTGGACAATTTTGAAGATTGAGAAAAAAAGAGAGCGAGGAATGACATTGATGCAAATGTGAAGAAGTGCGAAAATGATGAAGTGTGTTAAGTTAGTCTATTCAACATCAATGGAACTGTATCAAAATTTGTTAGGTGCACTCTTATCAGTTCATTTTAGTTGAATTTTTTTTGGCAATCCTTTTGAAGGTAGTGAGCCTCCTTGTGTAAGTAGTGAGCTTTTGTATCCAGACAATGAGTCCTATTCTAGGTAGTGAGCCCTTTGGTAGTGAGCCTTATATATTCAGTTTTGGAACTACTTTATATTGTGAGTTAATCCTCACCATGGTTTTTCCCTTATTGAGTTTTCCACTTAAAATCTGGTGTTAATTGTGTTGATTTTATTTTGTGTTGTCTGCATTTCATGTTCATACTTAATAACAAAATGGTGTGGTTGTGAAGTTGATAAGTGTTAGGAGTTTTATGTTTGAATTTTGTGAAAATTGATTCACCCCCCCTCTCAGTTGTCATGCTCCTTTTAATAATTGGTATCAGAGCTTTGGTTCCTTGGTGAAGGGATTAACCGCTTGAGGAGGATCCTGGAGGTTGATCAAATGGATGATAAAGAAGAACTCCGAACTGCACCTGAAGATCTTGATAAGGCTGAAAATGAAAACAAAGACTTGAAAGAAAATCTAGATGAAGCAAATGAATGTATCTAGAAACTGAAAGAGTAGCTGAAGAAATTCAAGGAAAGACATAAAGAAGTGAGTGAGTAGTAGAAACAAGAGATCATCATATTGAAAGTGCTTGTAGAAGAAAAAAAGAGAATTGAAGAATGTCTAAACATAATGGTGTAGAACAAGTCTGATGAATGCACTAGAATTGAACAAGAGGTAGTAAACTTGAAAGTAGAACTGAAGAAGGAAAAACTCTGTGAGAACAATTTCAAGTCTAGCTTTGACAAGCTTGAAGAACTACTTGCAGGACAAAAACCAAATAAAGACAAAGGTGGCTTGGGAAATGAATTAGGTGAAAGCTCAGAGGACAATCAAAAGACTAAAGACAAAGGAAAGGAGAAAGGAAATTTAAGAAAATTTGCAAGGAAACTGCATGTGAGACAACCTAATGCACAAAGATATCCCTCTTTCAAAGGTGTCTATTTTTCATGCAACAAATTTGGTCACAGGGCAACATAATGCAGGAGTAAGATGAATCAATTTTCTGGCTCCTTCTTTGGACAATGTTTTTCATGTAAGAAGTTTGGACATAACACCACTAAATGTGGATCTCAGGTGAGAATGATCAATCAAGTGATGATGAATAGATTTAATGGAGGTAGAATGAATCAATCCTTTAATGAATACTACTATACCTATAACAAAATTGGACACAAAGAAAATCAATGTAGATCAAGGATTAATGGAGGTCAGACTAATCAAAAAAGTGTTGTCTGCTATAATTGTAACAAACCCAGACATATCTCAAAATTTTGCAGAAGTAAGAAGGTAAAGCAGTCTACTCTAGTAGAGCAGAATGAACTAGTAAAGAAATTTGATAAAGAAGAAGTGAAGCAAGAGATGAATAAGATATGGAGGAAGAAAGAAGAAGACCAAAAGATGATAGATGTGTCTATGCCCTCATCTGGTATGGACAATTCCTATGGGAATTAGACCTAGCATGGTCTTAGGGGGAGATTTAGAAAAAAATTGTACAAACCCCCTAGATTAATGGCGTGTAAGATGTTGGCACAAGGATATATTGTAAAGAATGAACAGGCAGAGGTTTTGGAAAAGAAACTAGAAGAAAACATGATGGCATGTTCTTTTGTGGATCAATTTAGGCTTTATAGTTTTGAGAAATAAGGGTTTTATCATCTTTTTGAAGTCTGCCATATTTAATGTGAATTAGGGAAAATTGATGATGTATAAAGTAAAATTTGTAAATCTCTTTGATCACTTGTACAATTGAAGAGTTTGAAAGGCATCTTGGAGCGATCTCAAAGTGATTTGAAGAAGTTTGAAGGAATCATTAGTAGAATTTGGCAAATAAATGACTACGTGACTAAAATTTTTAGTCATGTGACTAACACTAGTAGTATTTGGAAAATAAATGACTAATTTGGTCATTTATAAGTGACTAATTTGGTCATCGGGTAAAATCACAACTAAATGACTAATATCAGACAAATGAAAATGACTAAATAAATGACTAATATTAGACAAATAAAAATGACTAAATAAATAACTAAATAAATGTTCTCATTATTAAAATCTTGGCCATAATTTTCATTTTAATTAACATACTCTAAAACCTTCGTCAAGACCTTATTTTCAATCGTATCCCACCATAATTAATAATAAAATATTACAAATAAAATTACTAATAAATATTTTTTGTGGAATAAATATTTTGTTTTGTGGTGTCATCATATGAACACCAAAGTTTCTTCTAAATTGACGAAAAACCACCAAATTATAAAAATTAACGAAAACCATAAGAGAACCTAAAAAACTAAAACCCAAAAACGTTGAAAATAAAAAATAAGCAAAAGGAAGAGAAAAAACAAAAAATAAGAATAAACAACCAAATAATCTAAGAGGAAAAAGGACCAATTTTTTTTTATAAGCATAATTTTCATTTTAATAAACATACTCTAAAAACTCCATGAAGACCTTATTTTCAATGTAGCCCACCAAAATGGAGCAGTGAGTCGAAGCCTTATTTTCAAGGTAGCATGCCAAAATGGAGAAGTAAAGCACGCCTGATTTTGGATTGCAACCTCTGCCCATTTTTTCGCATCGGACATGATTTGTGTAGAATCTTGTGGTAAGTCACTTTCCATGGTTTTAGTTAATTTTACTTTTCAAATCTATATGCAGTCAGGCCATATGATCCACATGATCCATTCTTTTTAATAATTTTACTAGCTGCTTGTTGACTAACAATGATTATCTTCTTTTTTAGGCTAATTATGGAAAAGCAGATCTATCTTGTGTTGCAAAAGTTAAGAATTTATATAGAGAATTTGGAATTGAGGTCTGTTTATTCTTTTCTTTTCCGTTATGAGATGTTAAAAGTGATATTTTCTTTTCGAAGTTTCCACTATCAAATTGCATAGTTCACAGGAGAACTTACTTTTATCTATAAAAATTATGTTAAGGGGCATGTAGACTGAGTTGTCTATACAAATTTTAGAATTTGAACTCTTAAAATTAACTTCCACTTTCTGAGGGGGCATGCAAATCACTTTTGAAGTTGAGTGTAAAAAATAGAGTAGCACGTAAAGAAAAAGGATGGACAATAATAAAGTGAAAAGTGACTCTTCTTATATCAACCATGTAGAGTACAATGAAAGGAGTCCAAGGATGGTAGGGGTTTGACGTTTATAATGCAGTGGAACAACAGTTTAGTTGTACAGTAGATGTCATCCTACTTTGTTTAAGAACTCTTACTAAATTCCCAAAAATAGGAGTTCCCAAATGACACCAACAACAAGAGCTGATTCATAGGCCCTATGAAAATCTCTAACTTTTTGGCTCCCCTTTGATACTTTTCTACATACTTACAAATTACATCTCCATGATTAATATGGATTGGAAGGGTTGAAAGGGCACATGTTAGTCTTTTCCATTTATTGGGCAATAAAGAGTTTGAAGTGACTAAAAGAATCAAATGTACCTCTTTACTCTAGATGCTTTATTCTCATTTAGTTATTAATATATCTAGATATAAACCATGATGACTTAAATAAGAACTAGAAGAAATCTCATGAAAACTACAAGAAGAGATTAGTGATTAGATGAGTCATGGAAATGAAACCAACTTCATAAGCCACAACAAACAAAATATGTAATACAAATGACAATACATGCCTTCAAAGGAGTTGTCATGGATAAAGAATCATCCTCCCTTAGATCTCTTGTGAGAATTCCTGAAAGCTCTTTAGTTATCCATAATATCCACATGCTATGAGCTTTGATACAAAGATTGTGCATAGTTATTCCCAGTTTATTCAATTTGGTGCTATTATTTTTATCCTGTGATTTAGGCTTCAAACCAACCCCTCTCATTAGTATTTTCCTTACAGAACTGTCTAGAAGAGGGTAATCAAAATCAATACTAGAGTATCTAAAAGTTGAAGATCCTTTCCCTCAAACTGAAGCTTTGTTCTCGACAAACTAGAGCTGAGACAAGCCAAGAACTAGTGGAAGGGAAGTTGAATGAAAACAAAGAGCAACTAAAATCCTTCCTAAGAAAAGTGCCCTTTCCACTATAACTGTCAGTTCTAGTGTCTCATTGTTCATTTTTTCTGGCATCTCCTCATTTTTCATTTCTTGATAGAGAGATTTTGAAAGATGTGCAAGATGTTCTTCAATCTCAACAATCAATTTTGAGATAAAATGGAAGCATTGCTCTTGCAAATAAGGTGCTAAATCATTTATCCTTGAAGGAGATTAATGTGCATGAAGAGAACTTAGGAGGTCTTCTAGAATATTCTTGGACCCCTCATCTATGGTATCTTTTATTTGACTAACCTCAGTTCCAAAATAAGCATTAAGGCGACCAAACCAGTCTTCATCATTTGTCATCATAAATCTAAAACTCAACCCAGGTAAATTGACACTTTTTTAGGTCCCCTCTCTTGACAAGCCAGCCCTCACTAGTAGTTAATTTGTACAAATGGGTTTCAACATCTTTGAAACTTTCCAGAGATGTAACTATGGCTTCAAGGCATTTACCAACCTTAACTCTCTCACGCAGATTTGCAAATCCATCAACTATTATTTGTTTCATCCTACTAACAATCACGCGCTCAAAAATTTCATCCCACAGATTCTTTGAGTGCTTCAAAACAATCTCACACACACATTGGCATGGAAACTCAACATTTGAACCAAAAACCATTTTAAGCCACTCCAAGCTCCCTTCAAATGCATCTAGATTGTTGAATGTTTCTCTAATCAATGTCTCGTTCTCTGCAAGTTCCTTGCCACTTTTCACAAGATCAAGCAGATACTTTCCCCCAAGCCTATCTATAGAGAGAATATCATCTACACATGTCTTAAGCCACACTAGGCAATACTTTGATATAAATTCCCTCAAAAAAGTCATCATGGTAGCTTGTAGCTTCTCTCTATGAGATTTCCACAACTACATCTCATTGTCTGGGTTTGGAATCCCACTAAACAACTATGATTTAGGTGGCACTGCCAACACAGTCTTATAAAAAAGAGGCAAATCATTTAGAACCTCCAAGAAGAGTTCCCCAACCTGACATAGTGTTACCTGTATGACTCTTACCACATTATAGAAAATGGAATTGACTGCCCCCACCTTATCAGTCTATCAACCAAACGTGTTTTCTGGTTCCAGCGATGCATTGATAGTTCTATTTTTTCATCGGTGTGAGGATCTTCTATCGGCGGGATGAGGTCTCCTGTTCCCATGATGGTCTGATGGGGATGTCAGGTCCCCATTGGACCATCGTGAGAATAGGAGATCTTGTCCCACTGATAGAAGATCCTCATGTCGATGAAAAAATAGAACCATCGATGCATTGTTGGAACCAAAAGACATGTTTGGTCGATAGAACCCTTGGTGTGTGAGGCCTTCTAACCATTTCTGTCAGAATGAAGCAGATGGAGTTCAGGGGTTTTGTTTGAGATGATATGGAAAATTTTGTTTGTAACCAAATAGAGCTAAATGGGTGTTTCAAACTCAATTAGATCTTGTTTAAAACAGCCCAACATGAAGACATGTGTACTTAGAAGATTGGGATTGCTTTTCTAATCATCATGATTTGGTTTTCAACATCTTTGTAACTTGCCAAAGATGTAACTATGGCTTCAAGGAATTTATGAACCTTAACTGTAGTTGACCTCTACCCTCATGCTCTTGTTTCAATTCAGTTTCTTCCCAACCCTACAAATCATAAACTAATAAATGGTAAGCCTTGAAATCATGGAATAAAAAACTACAAGAGATGGAGCAAGCATACAACATTAAAATTGTGACTTGTAGCAATAAAAGAAAAGAAGTAGTAGGCAGTTTGATATACAATCAGACAAGGGCATTTTATGAAGCTGCCTTAAGGAATCAAATTAAAAATAAAATAAAATCATGCTTCAAATTCCATTTAAATGTTTAGTTGTACAGTAGATGTCATCCTACTTTGTTTGAGAACTCTTATTGAACTCCCAAAAATAGGAGTTCCCAAATGATGCTAATAGATATTATAAATAGAAAACAAACAAAAATATTTTCATATAAAAACAACAAGAGTTGATTCATAGGCCCTATGAGAATCTCTAACTTTTTGGCTCACCTTTGATTCTTTTTTGCATACTTCCAGATTACATCTCCATGATTAATATGGACTGGAAGGGTTGAAAGGGCACATGTTAGTCTTTTCCAGTTATTGGGAAATAAAGAGTTTGAAGTGACTGAAAGAATCAAATCTAGCTCTTTACTCTAGATGCTCTATTCTCATTTGGTTATTAATATATCTAGATATAAACCATGATGAATTAAATCAGAACTAGAAGAAATCTCATGAAAACTGCAAGAAGAGATCAGTGATTAGATGAATCATGGAAATGAAACCAAATCCATAAGCCACAACAAAGAAAATATGCAATGCAAATGAGAATACCAGCCTTCAAAGGAGTTGTCATGGATAAAGAATAATCCTCCCTTAGATATCTTGTGAGAATTCCTGAAAGTTCTTCAGTTATCCACAATATCCACATGCTATGAGCTTTGATACAAATATTGTGCATAGTTCTCAGTTTATTCAATTTGGTGCTATTATTTTTATCCTATGATTAATGCTTCAAACCAACCCCTGTCATTAGTATTTGTCTTCCAAAACTATCTAGAAGAGGGTAATCAAAATTAGTATTGGAATATTTGAGAGTCAAAGATCCTTTCCCTCAAACTGAATCTTTGTTCTCGACAAACTAGAGCTGAGATGAGCCAAGAACTAGTGGAAGGGAAGTTGAATGAAAATGAAGATCAACTAAAAGCCTTCCTAAGAAAAGTGCCCTTTCCACTATAACTATCGGTTCTAGTGTCTCCTTATTCATTTTTTCTAGCATCTCCTCATTTCTCATTTCTTGATAGAGAGCTTTTGAAAGATGTGCAAGATGTTCTTCAATCTCAACAATCAATTTTGAGATAAAATGGAAGCATTGCTCTTGCAAATAAGGTGCTAAATCATTTATCCTTGAAGGAGATTTATGTGCATGAAGAAAACTTAGGAGTTCTTCCAGAATATTCTTGGACCCCTCATCTATGGTATCTTTTATTTGACTAACCTTAGTTCCAAAATAAGCATTAAGGTGACCAAACTAGTCTTCATCATTTGACACTTTTTTAGGTCCCCTCTCCTGACAAGCCAACCCTCACTAGTAATTAATTTTTGCAAATGGGTTTCAAAATCTTTGTAACTTGCCAGAGATGTAACTTCAAGGCATTTACCAACCTTAACTCTCTCACATAGATCTACAAATCCATCAACTATTATTTGTTTCATCCTACTAACAAACAAACTTTCAAAAAGTTCATCCCACAGACTCTTTGAGTGCTTCAAAACAATCTCACACACACATTGGCATGGAAACTCAATATTTGAACCAAAAATAATTTTTGGCCACTCCAAGCTCCCTTCAAATGCATCTAGACTGTTGAATGTTTCTCTTATCAATGTCTCATTCTATGCAAGTTCTTTGCCACCTTTCACAAGATCAAGCAAATACTTTCCCCCAAGCCTATTTGTAGAGAGAATATCACCTGCACATGTCTCAAGCCATGCTAAGCAAGACTTTGATATAAATTCTCTCAGAAAAATCATCATGGTAGCTTGTAGCTTCTCTCTATGAGATTTCCACAATTGCATCTCATTGTATGGGTTTGGAATCCCACCAAAAAAGTGTGATCCAGGTGGCACTGCCAACACAGTCTTATAAAAAAGAGGCAAATTGTTTAGAACCTCCAAGAAGAGTTCCCCAACCTGACATAGTGTTACTTGTATGACTCTTACCACATTACAAAAAATGGAACTGACTTCCCCCACCTTATTTTGCATAAGCTTTATGTAGTACAATGTTCTCCCACTTGTTATGTGGTTGGCTAAATCCTTTTCCAAAGCATTGGTTCCTTGCCTCCATTGGATTTTTAATTCTTTGCTACCTTGGTTGAGTTCTTGAGTTATGTTAATGGAAAATTGGTTCATCGAATTTATGTGAAGGCCAAGAAATTTTCCTCTTCCTTCACCTTTCTATTATATTCTTTCATTGACTTGTTATAGGTTGAGGTTATATTTCATTTAAGTTATTTGATCTTGTTCGTTTGATGATTGGATAATGGTCCTATAATCTTGGTAGACTAGCATGGTGGGTTCAATATCCATATATTGATTTTCCAAAAAGGTCTCTATTGTTAGCATGGGCATCTCCAACATGGAGCTTGATAGCAATCAGGAGCACCATTCAACCTCACTTAGACAAATTTCACAAAAAATAGGCTTCAATCTCTCAATTCCTTCAATCCTCAAGCACTATAGACAAGATATAAAACCATTTTTAGATACCCTTTAATGACTTCTAAAACATATCCCAAATTCACCATAGGTTGTTTTGGAACAACTTGCAAATTACATTTGCTTTAAAGTTTCTAAAGCCTTTTCAACAGATCTAATTTGTGTATATCTTGCAATTATTGTAGTCCATGAGACCACATTTCTTTGAGGATTTTTTTCGAACACTTCAAGTGCCTTGTCTATGATCCCACATATAGCATACATGTTGGTGCAGGAGCACCTAAGCTTCCATTTTCAAATTTGAAGGCCATTGCATTTTAGTAGGTCATTTTAGCATTTGAGGAGGTCATTTTATGTTAATTAGGTCTTGTGAGACCATTCACTATGAATTAGGATGATTTTAGAGTCAATTGGGTAAAAGAGACGAAGTTGCAAAAAAGTTGTAAAATTGCAAACTATCAAAAGTTGTTGCAAGTCATTTTTGTCAAGTTTTACATAATTGCTAAATATAGTGCAACATGACAAATTTTACATGTCTAAGGAAAATAGATGCTCCTCCATTGAACAACAAATGTGCATTGATAAATTGAATATATACTTGATATACCAATTTAAATAATAAGGAAATATTAAACTGGAGACAACCAGATAATTGAATATTTTCAACAAACAATTGATACCAATATAAAGCCAGAGAATCATAGATCCTTCATTGATTTCCTCAAAATTATTTCTGCAACATAGTCTTTTGAAATTGAAACATTATGGAAGCTTTTTGCTGTCTATCTATCCCTATTCGCCTGCGATCTTCTCCTATATCCTTCTTTTGGTCATGGTCTCTCTTATATACACGAGAGGCAACAAGCTTCAGACCAAAAGACACAACTCTTGATAACAAAACATGATTTTGAACTTAATTTAAGAAACTAACACAATCATAAACATGTGTGCCAATCCGTTAATCTCCAAGTAAAATCCCATGGTCATCTAAGACCTATTCAAAGCTTTTATTGTATGATAGGGTCCACATCATTACCACCGACCAATTTTGATTGTTACTCAGTTGTGCCCAAATTATCCACTACTCGATTTATAAACAGATTGAAAGCTGAGAGGTGATCAATGTACCCTTGTTTTGCATGAGTGTCGACATTGGATATGACCACCTTCATATCATACTCTATGTACATGAGTTTCTCAATTTGTTTATGAGTATTTTGCAAGACCATATCCTTATCGTTGATCTCCTACAATGCAATTGTTAGAAACTCTGTAAATTCTGCTTTCCAATCATCCCTTTCTCAAAGATTCCCTTATCATCATGGAGTGCAAGAACCAAATTAAAACAACTGAGGTCTTCTTCGAGTCTTTCTTGATATTGGTTGTGGAATCTCACAAAGTCATTATATCTTTGTAGTGTTTGGTCTTTTAGGATCTGTTTACCCAAAAGTTCCTTCTTTTTATCAATCATTCTTCCTTGTAATTGGACATTATCCTCTAGTGTTGATTGTATTTGCTTAAATACACCCCAATAATCGTCAACTTTCTTTATCAGCTTATTGAACCTCTCTTTGAATATCTCAGACAGAACATTGTACTTAATGATTTTCACCTCCTTTTCCAGTGTTTTACACTTTTCTTGGGCTTTCAAATGGGATTTTTTCCAATAGGCTGCATCAACTAATGCATCTAACACTCTCTTATCCTTTTCAAGCCATGGAGCATACAATTTTGGAGCAGAAGAGGAAGATGACTTCTCCATTTGATGCGATAACTACTTTTTCAATTTGTCATTCTCTTTGACCAATTCTTCAATTTGTGCTCTAGTGAATTTTGCCACATTGACATTCAGCTCTGCAGTTTCAAGGGATTAGTGTCTACAACTCTTTTGACCAAAAGGTGTCCAAATACTTGATTAGGATTGTCAATCATTGTCAGCTTCTTCTCATGAGGGTATAGTGACCAAATAAGCAAGGCATCCTCATCTAGACCCTAAATATATCTTATCACTACCTTCCTTTGATAAGTTCATTGTTGTATCCCCTCTTTTTTTGAAACTACCAAACACAATTGCTGAGCTCATGTCCCATTCTGGTAGAAGTAGTACCCCAGCCTCTTGAAGTAATTCTCTACCTCTTTCAAGAGTGATGGATTGCATTTCCCTGTCAACTTGCTTTTTCAAATTTTCTAAGGCATCAACTTCCTTTTCAAGAGTAATGTCTTGCTCCTTTTGTCTTATTTTCTTCCCCTTATACTCATAGACAAATGATTTGAACTCAGGAGTTTTAACAAAATAATTATTAGAAATGAATTCATGACCAACCTTGACCCTAATGTCATTAGATAACTCATCTGGTGTTTTGAACTTTACAAGTTCCTGAAGGGGATCATATTGTGTAATCACTGGGGCCTTTATTTGTTCCTGAGGGGGATCATATTGTGTAATCACAAGGGCCTTTATTTGTTCCACTGGTTTCTCCTCTCCATCACTCTCCTCATCACTTCCTTCCTCTTCACTATTGTTAGTGGAGAAACATACATCAGAGGTGGGTTATGGAGGTATGTGATCCAAAGGCTCCACATCCCCAGCTTGCATTCCTATGTAACTCATATGAGATGTATCAAAAATGTATGAGGGAACATCTTTTACTATTTCATTCATATCAGAAATAAGCTTCTCAATCCTAGCCAAGGGATCTTGTATATCAAAAAATGCTTCTCTATATGATGGGACATTCTTTCTCTTCCATTCCTCTACAAGCACAACTTTATTATATGAAGCCATTCTCTCACCAGTGGAAGCTTCATCTCAAATCCTGATCACATCATCAAGTGCAAACCAATGCTCATACCTTGAAAAATTCTGAGTTAATCTTGCTTGATGAATAAATCCCTCTGCATCAAATTTACTTCTTTCATACCCAAGAGGAAGGTTGTAATGAGCTAATTTAGCATCAATTATTGTGAAATATCCAAAACAAAGAGTGCTAGGAAAGAGTGATTGTTTATTATGACTCTTGAGATGTTTAGTATCAGACCTTGCTAATTTATGTACTATTTCCAAATAAGCAACTTTGTTAGGAACCACTTGGGGTAGCAAATGTGGAACCCCTTCAAATCCATAAACCCTTATTACTGTGCAATCGAAGAAGGCATATCGGTCTCCCCAATTATCGTTCAACTTGCCTCTCGGGCTGTTTTCCTTTGGTCTCAAAAATCTCTGCACCTCAGGGGATAAATTGTGATCATATGAATAGCCTAGAAACTTCATTAGTGGTTTAACAAAATATTATTCAAAATATAAATAGTGAGACCTCTCACATCGACTATCCCATAGTGCAGTCCACATCTGTACATGTTTAAAGTTTCCATCTTTATCTGTGTCTTTGATTCTTAATTCTTTACCCCACACATTTCTAGCATGTCCCTCATATAAAAGTAAATGAATTAACAAGGAATAGTGTTTGAAATCTATGCAATCACTGTTGTTTTTGATTCTTTCAAGCCCCTGATTTAGAGAATTCACCAAATAGTTTGCATAGTCGAATGACCTAGCATCTTTACTTTGTATATTAGTTGCTAGAATCATCAGTGCAATATAAATAAGTGATGGAACCTCAATTCCCAAGAATTGACTAGCTGAGTAACGTAGGTATATTGGAAGTATTCTTCAAACAAATCTATATGAAATGGAGGGTTTTCATTGCTCAAAAATTTTCTGAGTTGACCTTGCTCATTCTTAGGTCTATGCAAAGCTAGTTTCCATCTCTTGTAACTAGTATCCATGCAACGATATTCTGTCAAAAAGTCTCTAATGGTGAATGGAAAGTTCATGGGACCTTCTAACTGAAATACATTAGAGATTAGGTCTTGGGAGATAACAAGCATATTGGCCTTGTTTGGTGATTGGATAGTTCTTTTCTTGGAATTATACCAATTGGCTAGAGCTTTCACCAATTCTACATTGATGAACACGTTTGGCACCACAAGTCTTTCTAAGCTCAGTCTCCATGGGTTACAGACTGGTTGAAATCTGAATTGTTTTCTGTAGTGATACATAAAAATCTCATAGCCCCAGTGTGGCATCCAAACACCCCCAAGACCCCTATGTTTATCTAACAATTTACTTGCTTGAACACTTCTTTTGGGTCTTGGCCCTAACCCGATCAAGTCTTGGTTTAAATTCCTCTTTTCAATTTTTTGTTTCTTTTCCTTAGGTTTTCCACATTTTATTTCATTGCAAACTTTGAAAAAATGCAACTTTCTAGCTAAGAGTGGAGTACTTAAGTGAATTTTTGCTTCTCTTGGCTTCATTGCGTGAGAACTCTGATTTCTTTCCTTTTTACTTCTGCCCTTAGCGTAGCCTTTCTACTTTCTGTAAATTGTATGATTAATTCATGGTGTAATTCACCTCTGTGTTGGCTCATTAATATACCACTTGCTTTAGTCTTGTCATCGAGGAAAGCATTTATGTTAAATATCCTGACGATGCTTTTGATGCCACATCAGCTAGTAGTAATCATTCATTGCTATATCATTGGGACCTTGGTTCATTTTCCACTGATGGCCACCTTCTCCACTGATAAGTGTTTTTCTTTTGGTCTATTAGTAAGACATCAAACAATGTTACCCCAATGCATCCCAACTTCACCGATAAGTTTTAGACTTTGATACCTCATGATTATATTGGACTATCGGGGGAGCTTCATCATTCATTCTGCCGATGCACCAAAGTTGCGGCGATGGAAGGATATTATGCTGATGTAAGGATATGAATTGCCCCTATCGGGCTATTGGTGGGGTGGTGATGGGAGTTCCACCAACATAGTATTGTTAGCCCAATGGTATCAAAGGACTTCAATGGATTTCATGAATGTGATTATTTGGGTATGTTGGTTACAAAAATGGATTCTTTATACAAACCTCAGTAATTTGTCTAGATCATGATATTGATTCTGGTGAGATTTTGTAAGGACTAGGAGATAAATGAATAGATGTTAATGCAAATATGTGGGATTATCTTTTTTTAGTCCTAACACAACTCTTTTGACATTTTTTTGTCTTATACTTATTGTGTGATGCATGATCTTTATTTTTCTTTGTTATTTTGTGCATGCATGTGCCATGTGTAGGCTTAATAGTTGGTTATTGACCTCTCACATGAGCTGATATGTTGGTGATCTAGATTTTCTAAACAAAAGTCTCCCTGATAAAGTAAATTTCCCTAAATAGAATAATATGTAATAATATTTAATTGAGGGAGTATAATATTTCTTATAGGGATGTATTGTCTATGCATTGATGGCAAATTGTATTCGCTTGAAAGTTTTTAAAGTATTTCCACCAAATTCATTTTGTGCATATCTATTGTAGATGTCCTTAAACTGTATGGAAAAAGGTGTATATGCAATTTGAGATCAATTGATAAGTTGAGACATATAATATTGATTTGATTTACATTTTACTAAAGATATAATTTTGTTGCATTTCTGAATTTCTTAGTTCAATAATGGGGATTCTCAATGATCTTGTATACCCAAAGTGTATGTGATAGAAATAAATTAGGTAGTCACGTCGATTAGTTTGAAAATTTAAATGATCTTGAGTTCATAAGTATATAGTGATAAGTTTTGACAAATAACATAATTTCTTGTTGCATTTATCATAGAAACAAATGCCTCTTTTTATTGTAGCAAAGGATGTAGAGAGTGAAGCATTGGCTACTTTGATCTTTGAAATTAATGATTTTTTTACTAAATTGATAATGTTTGAAGTTTCTTTTTCTTTCTTAGATGTTGAGTCTAATTAATGTTGTGTTGCAACTTGTAGGTGAATATGTTGATATGATAAAGGCTAGCATTGTTGATCCTCTAAAAGTTATCAGAATTGCATTAGTTGATGCATAAAGGTAAAACTATTTATCTTTATTATAATTAGTGGAGCTTGCAACTACAATATCTGATAAAAATATACTTCCAAATATGCTTTTGATGGATGTTATATCTAATTATGATACATTCACTATATCTAGTGCCTAAGTATAAGGTGCCATAGTTAGAAAAGGAAAATAAAATGTTTTAATTTTATCCTTTGTATTATTTGACTTTTCTGAGTTTTTGATGTGCAAATTTCAGAACCTTATTTTCAGGCTACAACTCTAAATTAGAGAAGTGAAAGGTCATGAATACCAATGAGGAAGATTTTGGAGGAGCCGAAACCAATAGCGGCGGGAAAGCTGTGTATTTGCAAGGGGATTAAATAGGTCAAGCCCCTATAGGAGGTCGCTGCCCTTCCAAAAGGAGCGCAGTTAAGGGGAAAATAGTATAAGTATATGAAAATATGAGTATTCTATTTATATAGTGTCTATAAATTGTACAGTGTCATTGAGACATTGAATGCAACCAATGAGATTTTGCTTTGCCGATGAGGCTTAACGAAGTAAATTTTTAGAGTGGTTTTTTCTCCACTCATAAATACTGTGTTGTGGCTCCTCTTGATTTGTAATCTATTTGAGTTTTTATCTGATCAATCATATTTGTTCAAGCATTTTAGTCTTCATTTCATGGTGTGTTTTAACATTTGAATATCTATGATACTAGAAGTTTATATGCATAAATTTGTGAGGATTAATTAAGTTAGATTTGATTTGTAATGACTAAATATATGACTAAATTAATGACTAAATTAATGACTAAATACATGACTAAATTAATGATTAAATATATGACTAAATATATGACTAAATATATGACTAAATTAATGACTGAATATATGACTAAAGTAATGACTAAATATAACTAAATAAATGACTACCATTACTAAATAAATGACCAGTTAACAACAATAAATGACTAAACAAATCACTACCATGAATAAATAAATGACTAAATTAATGACTAAATCAATGACCAAATCAATGACTAAATAAATGACTAAAATAGTTTAGTCATAAATTTAGTGGTGTTATAAATGACTACAAATAAACCACTAAAATAGTCATGTGACTAAAATTAATGACTAAAAAATATGACTAAATAAATGACTAAATCAATGACTAAATCAATGACCAAATCAATGACCAAATTAATGACTAAAATCAATGACTAAATAATGACTAAAATTGTTTAGTCATAAATTTAGTGGTGTTATAAATGACTACAAATAAACCACTAGTAGTCACGTGACTAAAGTTAGTCATTTATATACAATTTTTAGTAGTTTATTTAGTCATATATTGCTGTTTGTGTACTAGTGAATTAATACAGACAATCATAAATTATTTCTCTATTTACAAAGGGAAAGACGAGAAAAGGAAGAAGTTTCAATTGAACGATAATGAATTCAGGAGAGATAAGCATGACAATGGATAGAAGATCATGTGGAAACATTCCACTGAAGTTGAAAGGTGTTGAATTGGAAGAATTTGATCATAGGAAAATGAAGGAAATGGAACTAGGGCTGAAGATGAATGAATTACATAGCATAAAATTAACCCTAGGTATGGATTTATGGGGAGAATCTCCTTGGTTTGCAGATAAAAAATTCATCTTGTTCTTGTTAGGTCAATTCAAAAATGGAAGCATTGTGTTGGAAAAACCCTACCTGATCACGAAGGAAGCAATTGAAACAATTACAAGTTTATGCAGTGTAGGGGACCTCCCTGGGAAGAAAAATGTGAAATAAAAAGATGTGGAGGAACTTACTGGCATTGAAAAAGACCCTTGAGCTCTATTGATAAACACTCTTGTGGATTCCACTGTAAGGTATGTTGCATACAACAATTCCTATAAAATCTATTTTAGAAACCGTGAAGGTTCGACTTCGCAAATCGCTGTATATCTTGCACACATGATGCTTAAGGAAAACAAGTAGTTTGATTTGTGTAGCCTATTACTGGAAAACTTAATTAAGAATGCCCGAATGTTGTTGATTGAGGGCTATCCTTTTCTGTTTGGATCTTTTCTTATATGTTTGACATTTTACTTTTTGAGCTCACTACCGGGAAGAGAGAATGTTGAATGGAATCTGGTATTCCTATTGGAAAAAAAGTTTATAGATATTTAGAATCGTTGGTGGATAATGTAAGTGTTTGCAGAACCTATTTTGCATCCCTAAAGATGAATCTTTGCTTCTGTATGTTAGTACCTAGTTAGTTTGAAGTGGGTTCATCCTCCAGTAATAAAGAGCTGGAAGTTATCATTGGAAAGTCCCCTCCAGAATCTAAAAGAAGGAAAACTTTTGTAAAAAATGTCTCAGAAGAAAAGAAGAATGAAGAATAATTTCTATCTATATGTAACTCATTTGATCCAGAGGATATACAAATGATGCTAGACAAGGGTGAAATGAAGAAGATTGGTGAAATGTGGAATGTATGCTCTTTGATTGAGAGGCTTAAAATTGATGATGCACTGGTTGATTATTTTCTCAATAGAGGTATCTCAGTTTCAGATGTGTTTGATTCTTTGCCAGATGATCTAGTAGAGATTATTGAAGAGAGAACATTGTTGGAAGGACCCCAAGGTCATAAGTTCAAAGCTATGGTTGAAAGATGTACCAAAGCCAAACAAGTGTTATCTAAACATATGAATGAGACAAGAGAATGCATCAAAGAAATATCTGACATAGACAAGTATTATCTCCAGTGGCCGACAACTATTGACAAATTCAGAAGCAAAATTGAAGCCATCAAATCTGAGATGAATAGTATTTAAAAAAGTTTTGATTTATTTAAAGAAAAGGATGGAAAACAAAGAATAAGAGTTGGTGAATTGCAAGTGGAGTTTCTGATTACTCAGAGGCAAAGAGAAGATACGGTTAAAACCTTCTAGTTGGTTAAGGAACTTGCTGAGGTCTGGTTGGATCATCTCTCTAGAATACTCTTTGATGCAAAAGATTGTGAATGTCAATGTCTATCTTCGGACTAGACATCCTCTTTTACGCAATTGTCTATATTGGATGGTATGAGTGAAAGAATGAATTTGGACGTGCTTGCTTGGAAAAGGATTCTTCCGATCATAAGAGATAGGTACAAGAAAATATTTCATGTATAAAGTGTCATTTTCACTTGAATTTTTTAAATGGGGAGTTGGAATCACCTTTGTATATACTGTACACATGGCCCTTTGCCATTGATGTCAAAGGGGGAGAGAAGAGTACCTTTAAATGAGTAAATAGGAAAATGATGATAAAGGGAAAGAATATTTTTTTTGTAAAATTTTGGCACATGTTTCCATCAATGACAAAGGTGGATATTGTTGGAAGAATGAAGAAGAATGACTAACTATATAGTTTTGTGTTGTCATTGATGTCACCATGTTATACAAGTTGTGATTGCAAGTCTAAGTCAGTGTTTGATCTAGTATCTGAATCGGTATATAGTTTACACCCTCTGGTATTTTGGTCTGCATCTTCCACAATTGATAGTTGCTACTTGTAGTTTTGGGAAATAGTCTATGGATATTGAAAGCATGTACATTCAAAATATCTCATGCTCTAGTGCTCGTATGGTGTATCGGTATTGTTCTATTAATTGCATTTTGCTATTAAGCCTATCTCTGGCCGACTTCATGGATAATTGGTGATATGGTGAATTAATTTTTGTACGGATATATGTGTGACCTATCTTAGGTCTATGCTGACACAATAAAGTGTGCTACTCATTTTGATTTATTATCTGGAAAGATTTTGTGAATTCCTAAAGCCGACAGTTAGTGTTTTTGATATACAAGGATTGCATCTAATTAGGCCAACCTAATTAATGCTTGCAAATGAATGGAGTATATATGTTGGACAATTTTGAAGATTGAGAAAAAAGAAAGAAAGTAAGGAATGACATTGATGTGAATGTGAAGAAGTGCAAAAATGATGAAGTGTGTTAAGTCAGTCTATTGAGCATCACTAGAACTGTATCAAAATTTGTTAGGTGCACTCTTATCAGTTCATTTTGGTTGTGAGGCTAATTTTGTTTTGTAATCCTTTTGTAGGCAGTGAGCCTCCTTGTATAAGCAGTGAGCTTTTGTATCCAGATAGTGAGTCCCATTCTGGGCAATGAGCCTTATATATTCAGTTTTGGAACTACTTTATATTGTGAGTTAATCCTCACCTTGGTTTTTCCCTTATTGGGTTTTCCATGTAAAATATGGTGTTCATTGTGTTTATTTTACTTTCTATTATCTACATTTCATGTTCATACTTAATAACAAAATAGTGTGGTTGTGAAGTTGATAAGTGTTAGGAGTTTTATGTTTGAATTTGGTGACAACTGATTCACCCCCCCTCTTAGTTGTCCTATGCCTTTTAACATGGGTGGAAAAGAAAGATGGTACACAACAAGGCCGATCCTCTCCAAAACCTCGAATGGCCCAACAAAACATAGTACAAGCTTAGAGCCTTTTTTTGTAGTTGATCAATCTATTTTCCAGATGCACCCACAAGAATGCCCAGTCACCAATAGAAAATCGACCATCAACCCTATGAGCATCCACATAATTGTTTTGTCTATCTAACACTACCACCAAATGCTCTCTAATATGAACAACCTATTGCTCCATCTCCTGTAGCATCTTTGGTCCTAGGAGGACTCTATCCTCAAGATGATCCCAACTCAATGGGGTTGGACAAGGATGACCATACAATTCCTAAAAATGGGGCATATCGATAGAACTATGGTGCCCATTGTTATATACAAAATCCACTAAGTACAAGTAATCCTCCCAATGAGTCTGCTGATCCATGACATACATCCTGAGCTTAACTTCAAGGACCTAATTAACCCTCTCAGTTTGCCCATTTGTCTTTGGATGGTAAGAAGAACTAAAGTTCAACTGAGTCCCCAATAGATGTTGCAAGGATGTCCAGAGTGCTGAAGTGAATAGTAGGTCTCTATCAGAGATGATCCTATGAAGAATCCCGTGCTTGCCCTGACCATATCTTCCATAAAAATCCTAGCCACTAAAGAAGCATTATATGAAGATTGAATGGGAGAGAAGTGCACCACCTTAGTTAGCCTGTGCACAGTGATCATGATGGCATCATGACGATGAGAGGATACTGGAAAACCAATTATAAAATCCACTAAAATGATGTCCCATTTCCAATCTAGAGCGAGATGCAACTGAAGAAGCCCTGTGGGGTGCTGGTGCTTTGTGTTAACTCTTTGGCACTCTAAACATCTTGAGACAAAGTCTACAATATCCCTTTTCATCTTGGACCGAAAATACAACTAACAGAGGTTTGCTTGCATCTTCTTGACACAAAGATGAGTTGAGTAGGGTGCACGATGCACCTATGACATATTTAGGGTACATAGACCCTTTGAAGGAGGAACATAGATGCAACCTAAGTGCCACAAGAGACTATATAACTCAAGGGAATAACCTACAAATCTATCCTCCAAGGCTCTTCCTGACTCAACTTCTAACTTCACCTCTTGATACCAATTGTCTACAGAAAGTGCTGCAAGGATTTGAATCCTCAAATCTACTGCAAGAGTCATTGTTGAAAGCTCATGCCTCTGCCGACTAAGAGAAATTGCCATGACATTCTCCTTACCCTTAATATACTTCACCTCAAAATTGTGCTTGCACAAGAAATCCATCCACCGCCTCTGCCTAGCATTCAGGGTTGGCTACATGAATATGTATTGTAAACTATGGTGATCGCTATGCAACTCAAACCAAAGCCCCAATAGAAAATATATCCATCTCACCAAGGCATGAATGAAAATGACTAACTCCAAATAATGCATAGGATAGTTCAACTATTGATCCTTGAGTTTGCGAGACTCATAGGCTATCACACGACCATCCTACATCAAAACTGCTCCTAGACCCTCCAAAGATGCATCAATATACACCACAAAGTCTCTGGTAGGATCAAGAACTGCCAAAATAGGTGCACTAGTCAAATTATCAAGAGTTTTAAAGGATTCTTGACATTTCTCTAACCAAATGAAATTCTTCCCTTTCCTTTGCAGAGAAGTGATAGGGTGAGCTATCTTCGAAAAACCCTGCACAAACTACCGATAATAACCTACTAAACCCATAAAGCTGCAAACCTTCAAAACATTAGTAGGATCAAGCCAATATATGATGACTTGGATCTTTGAAGGGTCCACAAAAATACCCTCTCCTGAAATTACATGCCCCAAATATCTCACCTTTATCTGAAAGAATTCACACTTTTCCAAATTTTCATATAGCTGATTCTCCCTCAGACACTGCAATACCTACTGCAATACCTGCTACAAATGATCCTCGTACTCCTCCATAGTCCTAGAATAAATCAAAATATCATCCAGGAACATAAGGAAAAATTTGTCAAGATAGGCACAAAACACTCCATTCATCAATCCAATAAATATAGATGGTGCATTCATCAACCCTAATGGCACAACGATGAACTCATAGTGCCTGTAGTGAGTGAAAAATGCAATCTTATGAATGTCTGCCTCAAAGATACACAACTGATGATACCTCAAATTTAGGTCAATATTCAAAAACACCTTGGCTCCCTTAATTTGATCAAAGAGATCATTAATCCTTGACAAGGGATATCTATTCTTCATAGTCGCCTTATTCAGTTGTTGATAGTCAATACACAACTGAAGGGATCCGTCTCTTTTCTTCACAAAAATGATCGGTGCTCCCTAAGGAGAGAAACTAGGATGAATGAACCCCTTAGCCAAAAAATCCTCTAGCTACAACTAAAGCTGCTTAAGCTCCTGAGTGGTCATTTGATATGGAGCTCGAGAAATAGGTTATGCTCCAAGAACAAGATCTATCCTAAAATCAATGTCACGCTTAGGTGGAATCCTTGAAATCTCATTGGGGAAGGTATCTGCAAACTCCCTAAGGATAGGATGGTTGTTGAGGGACACCTCTCAACTCTCTCCTAACTCCAAATCATTAACCATCACTTCAAATAACTAGCAACCCTGATGCATACATCTCCTTAACTACATAGTAGAAATCATACGTAAAGAGATGGGTCTCTGAATGCCAACTACCTCTACCTCCCTACCTGAATCATCCAAAAAATGCACTAACTTATGCTGACAATATATCACTACTCGATGAGCATCCAACCAATCCATACCCAACACTATATCATAAGATCCTAGGGGTATGATGCGAAGATCCACCATGGTAAAGAGAGTACTAATCCTCAATCCACATCCATACAGAAGGGATTCTACTACTACTCTAGCTCTAGAGGCCAATTTGACCTGCTACCTAACATCTTTCTTTACTACCACCAGTCCACATCGCTCCACTAAAGAAGGGGAAATGAATGAATCAAAAGTGCCTGAGTAAAAAAGGATAGAAATACTAATACCCTGCAACACACCCATGGTCTCCACAACTATGCCCTGATGCTCTCCCTGGTAGTTATCAATCATTGTAAACACTCTGTGAGACTTTCCTACATCACCCATTGTCAGCTCTAAGGCTGTCGACCTTTGACTGAATCCTAATGTGCTCTTCTAAGGACACTATCTGGCTATGTGGCCCTATTGGCCACAAGAAAAACATCCTATACCTCTACCATACCCCTTGCTGCTTGAGGGTATACTAGACTGCTGGAAGCTACCTCTACTAGTTGTAGACTGTGTTCTCTGAGCTAGCTGTCAAAGTGATTATGCTTGGCTTACCACCAATTATCATTTTTCCTAGACTGAGAACCACCACCTTGCTGAGACTGAGAGTTTTTAAGTTTCAACTAGGAATGTTGTTGTTGCTACTGTCCACCCTTAGCGGGTGCATGATGGCTCCTAGAGAAATCCACTACTTAAGATTGACCACCTCGGGATCCAAAGCCTGTTAGAGGCACACTACCAATCTACATATTTATCTAACCTCCTAGCGCCATAGGTAGATTCTCCTCTACCAATCAACCCTTCTCTACTACCATCTCCATAGTATTAGGTTTCAACTAAGAATGCTGCTATTGCTACTGCTACTGCTATCCACCCTTAGTGGGTGCATGATGGCTCCTAGAGGAACCCACTACTTGAGATTGACCACCTCGGGATCTGAAGCCTATTGGAGGTGCATTATCAATCTACACATCTGTCTGACCTCCTAGCACCATGGCCAGATTCTCCTCTACCAATCGACCCTTCTCTCCTGCCACCTCCATAGTCTTTAGCTAAAAAACACATACTCCCCCACTGATACGGGGATTCAAATCCCTAATAAAATGTTGAACCAACATCGCCTCATCATCACCAATACCGAAATATTGTTTAAGCTTTGAACTATGTTCATACTACTCCACAGACATAGCCATCTACCTCAACTCATGAAACTCATCAGCACGATGCTGCCTCCAGTGGCCTGACAAAAAGTGAGCTTTGAATCTCTCCAAAAAAATCTCCCATGAAACTGAACCAATATCCAAATATAATTTTTGTTCCTCCAACTGCCACCATGTAGAAGCAAAACCCCTAAGGTGCATGATCATGCATCTCACCTTGGTGTTACTACCATATAGATGCATGGAAAAATACCTGTCCAAATCTATCAACCAATTCTCTTCCTCCAATCTGCCACTAGAACCATTGAAAGTAGGAGGACATGCACTAAAGAGATCCCTCATGACTTGCTAAAATAGTCTCCTGCTCTATTCTAACATCTCTCCTCCTAGGAAACCTTTCTCTTTCCCTATCCACCTACTGATTAGCCTCGTGTATAGGGCCTAGGTAGACATGGACCTCCTCAAGCAAATGACACAACTGAGATCCCTCTAACTCTGAATGACTCAGATTTTTACCTCCACTTTCCTAATCATTCTAGGAGCCTTGTTGTTCCTCATGATCACTCTCGTTGGAAATTTGAGAGGGAGTATTCTGGCAGTTAGCCCCATGATCACCACCTCAACCTCTACCACGACCTCAAACTTGACCTCTAGGAATCTTCCTACACGAACACCACCAAAGGAAAAGTCTAAGGTTATTAGGCGAGGATGACAAAATGGGAAACATAATCTCCAGAGTCTAAGCAACTAAGACAACATAATGGGATCATATGAAACTAGAGTACCCAGTGTTAGAACTTTGGCTTTGATACCAGGTGTAACACCCCTACCAAGGAACCCCAAAGGACAACACTAACTATGCCACATAAATGGAACAATTTTTTTAAAAATAAGAAATAACATTAGAATGCATAACGTAACATAACATAATCTAAACCTAGGTCCTCTAAGGTCCCTCGACAATGCTACTCACATAACTATCAACCACGATAACTAGAATTGTTTCATTAACTACTAAGATAACATGATTTATTTAACAAGCAAAGTTCATTTTAAATAACCACATCAAATGATTCTACATTATTTACTTCCATATCATGCCATTAGTTAAACAACATTTGAGATCATTTTTAAATAACTAACATATGCAATATTCATTACAAGAGAGTTCTTCAATAACTGTTACACCGATACAATTTTTACAACAATGCTTCCCTGAGTTCATATGGGAAGTATACATTAGGTTACAAAAAATGATACAACTGATATACAATCCAATACAAATACACAAAAGATAGTCCTCTCGAATTGGAACAAGTACTGGATTCCACCACCATGAGCTATCTCCATGCACACAAACATGCAAAAAGGATACCCAATGGAGGAAAAAGCACCAACCTCTCAACCATGTGGAACCTTGATGTCCACCCCCTGTGATAGGAGATAAAACAAGGTCCCACATCAAACAAACAATCAAGAAGACAATAGGCTAACATTAACAAGGGCTATACATGACTCCAATACAACACTGTTAACAACACCAACGTCACATGCAACTATTACATTGCTTCTAGAGGCATTCACACAACAAAAGGAGAAAACACAACTAAGGAATGTTATAATACAATAGGGAGAAGTTTCATCACATAGATTGATATGGGTTATCCTAACAGAGCTTCCTAGGCTCTAACCCCCATCCTGGGTTATCCTGGAAGCTTCTACTGATCCCTGACCCCCATACAAACTCATGCAGAATCAAAATACCTTTCATGAGGACAAAACAATTGATCTTTCCATTCCAAGCCTTCCCATATCATCTCAAGCCTAAACAAGCACTTGAGCCATGAGTGAGGCATATCATTATCTGGATTAATGTGAAATATACCCATCCTCTTAATTCATTATTGAGGTTATCATTGGATTAAGAAGCCCTCAAATGGGTTATCCTGGACACCACTTTGGGTTCTGACCCCCATTGAGAGCCACTTCCCCTACTTGCAACCAGTAAACCCTACACATCAGGTAAGACATTGACCATCTCACACACTTAACATAATCAAATGAATCCATTCACAGTGCAAGGCATTGAACCTCTTGCACACAACTCAAAAAATTACCAAATCACTTCCAAAGTGAAATAATAATAAAATCCATCCATAGTAAAAAAATACTCCCTCCTAAGCCTCTAGAAGCCAACCTTAACAATTTGCACAAATGACTCCCACTTTTAGACAATAACCAAAATCACACACATAATTCATCACAAGGAATCAATCAAACATTGCAACCATGAAACACTCCTTAAATAGACATTATTTCCACATTTCATATTACTCATTAACTTAACCACTTAATTTACTTAATTGGGTCATTTACACATTAATTCATAAATAATTATAATAACATTTATTCTAAATAACCATTTACATAATGATTTTACAAATAATTAAGGAAGTAATCAACATTCATTAATTAACAAAAGATAATCTAATTCATTTATTTAAACAAATCCTTCAATTATCTAAATGTGAGTAAATCAAATTTCCCTACTTAATTACCCATTTCACTTATTTATAGAATCAATTAATTCACATAGAAATATTATTTTACTATGACCATAATATATATACATGTATGTACATATATATAAATAAATATATACATGTATGTACATATATATATAAATATATACATGTATGTACATATATATATATATAAATATATACATGTATGTACATATATATATATACAAATATATACATGTATGTACATATATATATATATATATAAATATATACATATTTCTATATATATACATACATACATATATATATGTATATATTATTAGCGGTATGTTGTTTACATTGTAACAAAATATATCAATTATAGTGTGGTAATATATACATACATACATAAACATAAAATTGAATTCCAAGCATTAAACTTTTCCATCGAATTCCAAACTTTAAGTATAATCATCGATTATCAAATATAATCTATATTCATCGAATGCTAGATACAATATATCAAATGTATGGTGCAGGAAAGAAATCGTATTACAAGTATCAAATACCAAAATATAACCATCAAATGAAAACACCATACAAAGTATATAATGCAATTCATAAAATAGATTTTATCAAATTCCAACGCATAGGGCATGCTATAAGGGCAGTGATAAGCGCATTGGGAAAGGTAATAGACTAAGATAGCTCTTGTTTCCATTGACCCCCCTCTCAGGAAAACTCAATCATATTATAACCTTGTATGATCTTATCATAGTAGAAGATGGATGAGATGCCACTGGCTGC
Source organism: Sequoia sempervirens (assembly GCA_007258455.2). Taxonomy (NCBI): domain Eukaryota; kingdom Viridiplantae; phylum Streptophyta; class Pinopsida; order Cupressales; family Cupressaceae; genus Sequoia; species Sequoia sempervirens. The sequence goes on along the minus strand of VDFB02252616.1, from coordinate 80,453,446 downwards.
TACTGCATGGTGTTAGTCAAGGAAGGACCATGACCACAGGGTATTATGATGCCATACTTTGGGCTGGGATGGGTTCAATGAAGTTGGGAGATCTTGGTGATAGAAAGGGAGGAGGTACATAGTCTAGATTCATTGAAAAGTCCTCAGAAAATTTCAAGTAAATACATATAGTTGGGGAAAAAAACAAGAGACACATGGCTGATAACTATGCACATAATGTATTTGGTGAATGAGCTTAAGATCTACTAAGAAATGTAGTCGACGGGTTTAAAATAGGCGCTATCTCATGGAATGCAATGATTGCAGGATAAGCACAATTTTTTTTTTTTGAAAAATCTTAGAAACTTTCTAGTGAATGCGATTGAGAGATGTAAATCAATGCATGCAGACCCAATCTTTAAACAAAATGCCTCAAGGGATGAAAAATTGTAAAAGTGCAACAGTTGAAAGATACACACAAACTGGGTTTATTGAAAACTTCACAAATACAATTGGTAGGAGTGAATAAATGTTTTCTTAGGAATGTAACGATTATAGGATATGCATAAAATACATTTGCACTAAGATTATAAATAAAACGATGAATTCATTGAACAATCAAAACAATAGCACTATCGTAGGAAAAATAGAGACTCACTTGTAAATTTGTTTCCCCAAATTAATTTGATACAACGCCTTCCTTCACCTATTCTTGTATGTTCCTCCCTTCCAAGAATCAAAGATGGAATGAAATTATTTTACATAAATTTTCTTCCCAAAACCTTGAATCAATTTTCTCCAAGAATCCCCATTTTCCAGAACAACAATAATATGTGAAAATTTGCAAACAAATTATTCCCTTCTACCAACATAATGAAAAATCTCCCAAAAGGAAAAAATATTTACAAGAAGGAAGTTGTTCATTTTTCAAAACCAAAAATCCAATGAAATCTCAAAAATACATCAAGTTTCTTTCTAGACTCGATCTGTTCGATTTTGTGCATGAACTACATGAAAACCTTTCTATTTTTCATATTATTTTTACTATTTATTAATTATAACATTCCATTATAATATTTATTTTATTTTAATATTACATTACACATTTAATTTATTATAAACTACAATTATTAATAAATATATTTATATTTATTTATCAAAGTTCCCTTTTTACATAATAATTTATTTTAATGCACCAATTAACCAAAAACAACATTTATCAAACAATTTTAAATTAAATAAACCAAATGCCAAACAATTACCTGAACCCTAACCAGGGTTGAAAAGTAAGACCAACTGACCACAAACAACATTCATACATTGACAAGGAATCATACCAGATACTCATCCTCTACGAGGATGATGGCTAGGGTAGGGGACCAAATGCTATCTCCGATCAATTGTTCCATTGGGTTTAAGGCACACTTAGACTTGCCAATTTAGGTGGAGTTGATTCCTAGTACCTACAACCTGCAACACACAAAATGGTTGTGCATATACATATACATATAATCAGGCACACCATGAAAGAGAATCACAACATCATAGGGTACTCACTAGTGAGTGATGCGACACTATCCCTTTCACCCAAACACATCAGTCAAGTAACCACATCAACTCATAACAATCAAAATAAGAACAGTCACAAGATAATTGCATAATAGTCATGATCAGATAATCACATAGTGCTCATGATAGAATTAGTCCACATAATCCAATAAAACCATATACCAGTCTTAACATGTGCATAAACTCAAGTAATAGAAGTATCATCAAAGTATCATTATAGCAATAAGTCCAACATCAAATAATGTATCATAATGTCTCATCCTAAAGTAGATCAACTGTTAGTCTAACATAGAATAGTATGAGGGGCACTACATATTGACCAGAGAATTCCAAACATACTTGATAGAGATAATGTGGAGTAGATTTTGGCTTCTCAACAATTCCATAGAGTTGGAGAGGAAAGCACATGCTATGTAAGCCCTAGAATAGCAATATGCAGGATCTATCGACATCAAAAATCTTTCGACCTTGCAGATAGCATTCTCGATAGTTTGACAATTGAACTTGAAAATAAACTGCAACCTATCTATTATGAATGGACCACCATTGTTTTTCTCATACTCATTGGGAAGTTGGTCGATGTGAATCCTTGAGTTCAACATCTTGAGTTCTACTATCCATAAACGAAAAAACTATCAATAACAAATAGCATTGTGGGCATGTAGAAAAATCAAAATTTTCTCTAACTACTACTTCATACACTAATTTTATAAATAAATAAATATCATAGTGTATTTATGAAATCAAAATGTCTTAGTTACATTAATACTATTTTCTAAAATTAGAGATTGGGAAACACTGGGTGTTATAAAAACTGCAACCCACTTATTGTTGTAAAACCCTCTACATGCAACAACCCAATTGGTTAGTCACCCATTAGCTCAATTTGGCTATTTTTATGCATCCTGCACTTGCAACTCCTCCCCTTGATCTCCAACACTTAGCTTTGAATGTACAGAAAAAGACAACCAAAAACCCACTATGTTATCCTACCTACTATTATTTTGAGGGGGCAAATGGCAATGGAAAAATGGAGCAGGTAGTAGAATGTATGGAATGAAAAAGGAATATTCTCTAAAAACACTTGAAATGGATGATAAGGAAAGGAAAAAACCAGATCTAAGTGTAGAAAAAGAGAATCAGTTGGGTGGAGATGTGAAAGTCTTATATGGAAAATGTAGGCAAGTTTTGCAAATAACTTGTTAAAAGAAACATTTGAATTATGTAATCATAAATACACTCTCAAAGTTGGGAAAAAATTAGCTGCAAAGGTACATAAAAGTATTCAATAAATTCAAAACTCTATGGGTTTGTGCAAGATCAAGGGAGTCCAAAAAGTGGCAATGTGAAAAAAAGGCATTTTTAACTTACCCAAAAACGTGAAAATCCGCTTTGACCATTTTTAGGCTTGGGTAGAAAGTACATGGTGCCATAGGAACCACCAAAGCAAAATGAATATCCATAATATTCAAATAATAAAAAAGTATTGAAAGTTATTATTATATATTAAAAAATATATTTTCTATAATATATTATATTATATTGCATAATATAATAATATAATATAATATAATATATTTTATAATATGATATTATATAATATAATATATTAAATAAAAAAAAAAGAAAACCCGAGTCATTTTCACTATAGTTTTTCCTGCTGCATGCATTGGAGCAACTCAACAACTCAGATATATTATATATTATATCATTTTATAATATATATATATATTAAAATAAATATAATATTATTATATTAATATAAATATAATATTATTATATTATATATATTAATATGTTAATATTATATAATTTAGACTCTTTAGCCACCTTTGGCATTTTTGTATTTACATATCTTACTATTAATATAATATATAGGCTTTTCGCCTTTCGCAAAAATTAAAAAATATATATATATATATATTTTATAGGTAAGTGTTACCAATTATGGGTGGTAACTCCCAAATAGTTTAAGTTATGTTGAGATATTCCCTTGTGGCATTAACTTGTATCTACTATGGTTTGCTTGTGGTAGCCACATTGTCATCATGAATTGGGCATTTAATTTTCCATTTTTAACCTTGCCACCCGTTCATACAGTTTTTGTGCCAGGAGAAGATGTGTTCATCTTTGCATGAGTCACCCTTCATATTAGTGTTGGTGGCATTTACTTGCTCACAGTTCCCGTAACCTTGGCTTGTGATAGAATAATTAAATTTTACCTTACTCCTATGTTTCAGTACTCTATTTCATTACAAAGGATTCAACTTATCTTCATATGATTTCACACGTTGGAGGTTAATTAAAACTGATTAATGGGAGCCCAAAATAATAGTTTAGAGTTTGTGTTTTCAATGGAAACTCCTATTCTATTAACCAATGACCGAAGCCAACTGTCTTTCTTGGGCCAAATTACTAATCAATGTTTGAAACTTGTGTTGGTTGAGAGAGGGTTATTGATAATGAAGACTATTCAACTCATTTAGGCAAGAAGTTTCTAGTCTTAGAGGAATGTCACAGGGTTAATATGTATATTCTAGCTCATTTTGTTTCTTCACTCCTTGATCTTCAAGTGCCCAAAGGTGTCGTTGGTCAATTAACCCACAAGTTGTTCTATCCTCATTTGCTTGGAGAGTTGGATGTTGTTCTAAATGCTTCTCAGCTTGGGGTTGGGATCCCCCATTCGTGGGATCTCCGTTTGCCACTTGGGATCCCTCGTCCTTTATGGTTGATACTCTTATAAATATAAGGATACAATATTAATACCTTCTTTGAGCTATGGTTGCTTTCCTATTGTATGGTTACTTTCCTTTTTTTTGGTTTAAAATAATCTTAAAGGTCAAATGATTTTAACAATTAATTAATCGTGAGATTTAACCTTAATTCCAATGGTTTAAAAGGACATCTTGTGGTTCCTTAATATTTATGGTGCCAATTTATCTGAGCGAGTTTATGTGTTTTTATATTCCTTTGGAATTGTTATTCATAATGTTTCAGTTCATGTATGTGTGATTTTAAGAGGTTTAGGTTTACCCACCTTCAATTACTTGCTCTGGGTAACATCTGTTTGTCCTATTTTGTTTCAAAGGGCTTTTGTTGCTAGATTGGAACTTTGTTTAGAGAAGACTAATTAGTTTTCTTGTGTCGTTAAAACTCCATTTTTTCAAATAGAGCAATATTTTTGGCTATTTTTAATTTTCCTAGAGGATTTCCACCTTTCTAATTAGGGTTATGCCACTTATGCATTTATCTTTTTCCCTAGGGCCAATCCATGAATGCATTCAACATACTTTTAAGTTGATCGCTTCTTCCTTAATCATGATAGATTATTCCACTTTGGGAATTTCCCTAAAATGTTCGTGCTGTTTAGATGGTAATGGGGTCAAAGCGGCACACGACACGTGTGCAATGCTCTGGCTACCATACCTCACTTTAAGTTGTTTGGTATTTCAAGATGGGTTGTTTATTTTTCATTTGTGTGTTTTTGCTTTGATACTATTTAGGGAGAGCCCTAGTTATGGAAACCCCAATTTTTCTAACTTGTACCAAATCTCAATTGGCATTCCTAAGGCCAATTTTTGATAGACGTTTAAACAGTTTATTGCAAAACATAGATTCCATTACCATTAAGGCTGTGAAAATGGTATTGGGGAGGAGATTCATGACCACTAGTGAGAGATACCAAGTAAATTTTGATATCACTTCTTGCTTTGCAGAATCCTTATTGGGTCTTCATGCCAATAAGGAAATGATTCTTCAATTGACACAAGTTTTTAAACCCGCTTTTCGCAAAGGCTTAGATGTGGCACTAGACGCTGCTTGATTAGGAGAGGGAATTCCCTACCCACGTGGTTTATTTCATCTGGACCACACCACCATCAAAATTCTTCCTTTTTAATCATATGCTAATGAGTCAGATTATTGGGTACATCATATCTGTACTAAAAATGCTTATGACTTTCTCAAGAATTTATATCAACTCATACTCGTGAAAGATTCTAAATGGATTGCTCATTTTATTGCTTATGATGTATAGGGAACACAATTTCCACTTAGTTTTGAATGTTGTATATAGTAGTATATATACTTGTTTAGTTTTGTATTCCCATAACGGCTAGGGTTAACTTTTCGTTTCATGAGTAGGCTTTAGAGGCTAAGATTAGCTTATATTTTTTTACAACCGTTCTAGTTTCAATCTATCATCTATGTGGCAGGTTTTTGGTCAGTTTAGCTTGAAATCATAAACAATCTTTATATCTAGTCTTAATGCAATAATGGTATAAATTTCTTTGGATCATTAGTTGTTCATTTTGGATGTATAGAATAATACGTGGCGAAATAATGCTACTTTTGTAACCTTTGTAATGATGTCTCTCTACCACATGTGATTACATTTATGAGTTTGATATTTTTTCTTTATAAGATAAAGGCATGTTATCAGTAAATTGATTAATGTAATCAGTTTTATGTTTCCTCTTTTGAGATTTCCAGATTATGGTAAAAGGTTCAAAAGATATGTTGCTTGTAAATCTGTTTCTTTTGGTATTTGGTGATAGAGAAAACTAATTTCATTAAATTATGGATGACATTGTTGCCAATGCTGCTTATTGTCTTCACACTCTTTTTGTTTAGTTGATCCTTAATTATTGTGATTTTCCTCTTCTTGAAATGACAAGATGGGGTTTCCTTGGTTATGTGGTTTGTTGTTTACGAGACCTGAGCTTGTTTGCCTTATATCCTTTAATGTTGTCACTATTTAGATTGATTGTTATAATTCGTTGTGCTTCTCTTTGTTTGTACCTTATTACTTATTAGTTCATTTATAAGATCCAATTCAATTTTAGGTTCAAGATCGTGTACCTTTCCTAGGGTTCAAGCTTTTTCAAGATTGAGTGCTTACAACATGCTTGACCTTGTTACCATTCTTTGAGCTTCTTCATTATGCTCATCTTCCTTCATCTATTTTTTCTGCCTAGATTATTATTTCCAAGTTCTACCATTCCCCTGATTGTGTTGTGGTTAGACAAATCTTTGTCTGATTAATCCCATGGTTTTCTAATTTGTCTACAACCTTGTTTGCTTCTTGGTATATGTGTCTTGCGGTTAGACAAATATTTGTTTGATTAATGCCATGGTTTTCTAATTTTTTTACAACCTTGTTTTCTTCTTGGTATATGTGGCTGACTGAAACAATCTGTATTTCTTCCATGAGTTCCTTTTATTGAATTTTGATTGTAATTTCCAATCTCCAATCTAGATTTTTGTGATGGAACTTACACACACTATCGAATCACATTCTAACTCAATAGATCTTATTCCTTTTTCCTTGTAGAGTAGTAATACGTTTAGGATACCTTCTATTTTTGCCACATTATTTGTTGATGGTGGGAGTTTAATTGATCTAGCTACAATTAGTAAGCCCTTCTCATTATGGATAATGCATCTTTCTCCTGATAGTCATGGATTTACTTGGGATGATCCATCCATATTTAATTTGAATATTCCTTTTGTGGGGGCCACCATTTGGCTTTATCCCTCTTTGCTTTTGAGTCCAGGGCTAGTTGGAAAGATGGTGGGATTTTTAGGTCCATCCAGTTCTTTATCAGGCTTTCATCCCAACATGTGAATTTAGTTTTCATTTGTAGTTTAATGCAGGCAATCAACCATTCTGTTATATTTCCTTCAATGGTTTGTGTTATTTCCTCAACTTTTTTGGCTTTGTCCTGAAAGGTTCTTTTATTGCATTCTTTCCATATGTTCTATATCAGAATTGAGGGAGCTATTTTCCATATTTGACCCCATAGGGACTCCTTTAGGTTAGGACAACTAGTGAGTAAATCCCTTAGCTTATTATTTCTCGGGGCCTTCCACTCTAATTTGTTCTATAACTAGTCCCAACAATGTTCTACAGAGGGATAGTTTGAGAGTAGGTGATCCGAGTCTTCTTCATTCTTGTAGCACATTACACATCTGCTTGGGCCTTCAAAGCCTATTGATTTCAATATGTCCCTTGTTAGGATTCTTCCATGTAGTGTTTTCCAAGTGAATGCCCTAGCCTTAGGGAGCATCCCTTTACCCCAACAAAGCTTTTTGGGGTAGTCACCACTTTCTTGCCTAATTTGTATTTGATAACCCATTTTAATTGTGTATTTGCCTAATTTTGCATCACACTAAATTATCTTGTTTTCTCGAGTATTCATACTTACCCTCCTTTCTTGCATTATTTCTTCTAGTTTATTTTTTGTTGAATCATCCATGGGGAGATCAACTGGGATTTTCCATTGAATTCCCCCGTTTGCATCCTTCCTAACATAGTCTTGTACACTTCTACTAAACTTGTTTTCAATAAGATGAATACAGGGTTCTAGTTTTGGGCATTCTTTTAATGGTTTTTATCCACCCATGAGTCCTTCTAGAAGTTTTCTCTTCCCCTATTATTGATTTTCCATGTTATGTGGTTAGTTATTACATACCCTGAGCTTTGCATAAAGTTCTAGATATGAGATCCATTTCTTGCATTTTCTATTTTCAGGATCCTTTCTAGTTCTGGACTATCCAAGTATTTCTTATGAATTACCTTGCACCATAGTAGTGATGAATTTTGGTACATTTTCCAAACTAACTTAGCCCATAAGGTTGTGTTTTGTAACTTTAAGTTTCTTATACCAACTCCTCCTTCTTCTTGGGACATACATACTTTTTCCCATCATATTAGTGGGATTTTGTGTTGTTCATTTGAGCCCTCCCACAAAAAATATTTAAGTATACTTTCTAGCCTTGTTGTAGCTTTAGATCTTAGCTACATACACAACATTGAATATATAGGGATTGTTGATAGGACCGCTTTAATCATTGTTATCCTTCTTGCTAGGGTAAGCCATTTCCCCCTCCAGCTTAGAGCTTTATTATTGCATCTCTCTTTTAGGATAGTATGACTTATGCCCTTGAATAATGAAATTCCCAGATATTTGTAGGGTAACTCATTAGTTGAATAACCCAAAATTCTAACAATTCTTCTTTGCAAGGTTTTCTTTGTGTGGAAGAAGTATATCTTGGATTTTTCCATATTTATTTGCTGACCTAAAATATTACTGTATTCTTGTAAGCATTCTCTTATATTTTCTACCCCTTGAATGATAGCTTCTCCATATAACAAAGTGTCATCCACAAACTGTTGGTGAGTTGGAGCTTCTACCCCTTGTGCAATTTGTAACCCTCTCCATAGGCCTTGTTCTTGTTTGGAGGCAATATTCCTACCCAAAGATTTTTCCATAATAACAAATAGAAAGGGGGAGATTGGGTCTCCTTTCCATATCCCATTGGAGCTTTGGAAGAAGCCACATGGGGAGTTATTAATCAGTATTGAATATCTTGTTGAGGAAATGCATTGAAATATCATCTGCAACCATTCTTGGCCAAAACCAAACTTCTCCATGATTCTGATTAATAGTCTCCACTTTACCTTATCGTATGCTTTGCTTATGTCCAAATTTATCATCATACTTTTTTTTCTCTCTTTGTTTATTATGTGGAAAAATTCATTGGCTAGAACGATGCTATCTACAATATCCCTTCTTGGAGTGAAACTACTTTGGTTTGGTGATATGATCTTTTCCAATACCTTTTTGAGCTTGTTTGCTAAGGATTTGGAAAGGATCTTGTATATATTATTACATAGTGAGATGGGGTGATAATCACCAAAATTATCACATACTTCCTTCTTGGGTAAAAGCACTATCATAGTATTGTTTAGGTCTTTCACAAACTTTTTGTGTCTTTTGAAGTCTTCTATTAATTCCCATATTTCATCTTCAAAATATGCCAGTATTTTTTATGAAAGAAAGTTGGATACCCATTGGGACTTGGAGCTTTGTCAAGGTGGAGCTGAAAAGTAGCCACCTTTATCTCTTCTTTAGGAAAGGGTTTGGTTAGCATTTGATTGTCTTCTGGCATTATTAGATCAGGGATGTTTGCTAAGATTTTTCTATCATTGGGAACTTCCTTGTCACCTTCTGGTTCTAATACCTTTCTATAAAATTTAACTGCCTTTTCTTCAATTCCTTTTTGCTCTTAGATCATGATTCCTTCTGTAGATTGAATGCTTGATATATTCTTTTGGGCCTTTTAAATTTTGGATGTGTTATGAAAAGAATTTGTATTTGCACCCCCTTCTGTTAACCACACCTTCCTTGACTCAGTTCACCAATAATCCTCCTCCCTAACTAAAATTTCTTCATACTTTTCCATTAGTGTTTTTTCTTTCAAGTAATCCTCTTGTACCATACCTTCTTTAAACTTTATTATTTAGCAGTGACAATTCTTCCTCCAATCTTTCTTTCTCTAATAAGATATTTTTGAAGATTGTCTTATTCTAGTTTTGTATCTTCTACTTTATGTACTTCAATTTACACATAAAAATGAAACTTTTGGTCCCACTATATTTAGGGGCCTCTTTCCACCATTTACCAATTATTTCAATCAGATCATCCCTTCTAAACCACATTTTTTGCATTTTGAAATATGAATATGAATTTTTGTTTTCTTCTATTAGTGATAATTTGACTAGATAGTGGTCTAGCCCAACTAATGGGAGGATTTATGCCTCTATAGACTGGTCTCCTTCCAACCAATTGTGAGAATAAATGAACTTGTATAACATCTCTTTTATGCAACAATCTCCATTCCCCCAGTTTGACCAAGTATAAACACCATTTTTGATAGGTACCTCTATGAGATTATTGTGGCAAAGGAACATTCCAAAGGCCACCACTGAAGGAGACACAGTTCTATTGCCACCCCACTTTTTCCTCTATTCTAAGTATTGTGTTGAAATCTCCCCCTAAGATTATTCTTTGCATATTTATCTAGGAGATTTTCTGACTCAAGGTGTTCCATAATTTCTCTTTCTCCCCATTCTTGGTAGACCCATAGATATTGAATAGATAGAAATCTTTATTGTCTTTCACATTATTGATATTGCACAACATCCAATTTGGCTGCTTTTATTTTATATTCACATGAACAACATTGCTTTTCCAAAGTATGCCTAAGCCTCCTATTGTTCCAAAGGATTTGGAGTAAGCCTCCTCCCATCCAAAGATATAAAGGACCTTCTTGTTTTCTTCTTCAATCTTGGTTTCTTGTAGGAGGATGATATCTGTGTTTTCCTTTTCTATTTGGTGTATGATTATATTCCTTTTATTAGGGGAATTCAATCCCCCAATGTTCCATGTAGTAATCTTCATAGTTCTTCTTGTTGGGAGTGCTCTACTCCCTTAATGTCTTGTAGAAAGTTCTTGATGCTTTTTGACCCTTTCTCATGGGCCAGTTCCTCCCTGATTTGCTTTCTTGACTTTCTCCCTTTCTTCTTTTTCTTTTTCTTTGGAAAATCCAACAATTGTGCCACTATTTGTGTTATGATCCTATTCTCAATTATGTCAAGCTTGTCGACTTCTTCATAATCACTTTCTGATGAGAAGCCTTATGTCTCCTCTGTTGGTTGATTACAGCCCGTCTACCTTTCTTTTTGTGGGTTCATTACCCATTGGTTTTTGAATATTAGCTTCCTCTATTTATTTGTGATATTCTGCTTCCTTCTCTATAGCTTGGTTTTTGTGCACGAGGCTTGAGATTGGTGGTGTTTTGTGTGTATCTCTTGTGCCACCTTTACCTCATGATTTATAATTTCTTTCTAGTTTATATATGAGACTTCCTTGGGGCTTGGAGTCCAACTTTCCCTTATTATTTTGTCGGTCTCCTTTTTTCTCCAAACCTGCTTAGTTTTTTGGGGAGCCTTTTGATTTTCTGTGTTGTGGTCTTTTGGGATATTTTTATGTCTTGGGGTTTTCCATTCCTCTATTTTAATTCCTTGTTTCCAAATCCCTACTTTGGATTTGAGATTTATTTCTTTAGGGATTTCTTTTATTGTTGCTATCTTGATTCTTGCATAAAGATGAGTTTTCTTTAAGCAGAGGGACAACAATTTGTACTAATGCTCCGAAAGACCTTCCAATCCTCTCTAAGAATTCCTATGACTAGAATTCAAGGGGTAGATTGTATAGTCTGATCTATTTTTCTTTTGAGTATGATATGTGAATTTGGGGATTAAAATTAGTTTCCCATTTCTGTGTGTAGATGGGATGACCATCTATTTCCCATGTACTCTAATTTAGGGCCCCATCTCTATTTTCTACATAAAGTAAGACCACTATGAAGAAGCCATTAGGGAGAAATTTATCCCAAGGTTTTGTTTTATGCTCAATCGATTCCATTCTTCTATCTCTTTTCTTCCCTTTTTTGGTTTGGGGATTCTACATATTATGGCTAGATCTTCCAAAATACTGATGTCTTCCCCTGTTTCCTCTTGGACATCTATTTTGATTGGTACCTTTATTTTTTATTTTTTAGGGACTTCATTACCCTTATTTGTAATGGATTGGGGAGTTTTTTTTTCTCTTTTACTTCTTCTCCAATCCTTCTCTATTGGTTTGTTTATGGGGGGTTGGTATTCTAGTTGCCTTCTTATCTGTCCCTCCTTATGTGCCTATATGTTTATAGGTTTTTCTAGAGCTTCTTTTCTTATGGTTATTGTTCGAATCTTCTTTTTGTTTATTTCAATATGGTTTGGCCAAGTGATGAAATGTGTCTTTCTAAAATTGATTCTGTATTTTACTTCCTCCATTCTTTGTGGCCTTCTTCTCAACTCTTTCTTCTTTGCTTGTTTTCTTCTTCTGTTTTGTGTTTACATTCTTAGGCCTTTTGTTTTGTTCTATTACTTTGAATTTTCCAAGATTGCTATGAGAAAATTCATATTGAAGTTCGTATACCAAGTAATTCACATTCAGTGGATTCAAATTCACATTCAAAAAAAGGTCACGAGTAGAGCTAAATTTTTTATATAATATTAAATTATTATATAATATTATATTATAATATATAATATAATATAATATAATATTATAATTTATTATATTATAATATATAATATAATATAATATAATATAATATTATTTAATATAATATTATTTAATATAATATAATATAATATTATATTATATTATATTTTTTGATAAAATTGGAGTCGAACTCCATTTTTCTTCACCATATCAAATAGAAAATGGTTTAATTTTACCACTCCAATACCATAGTGTTGAATATTAAGATCACTCATAACCAAGCAAACACAAAGCACACATAATATATTACCACTACCATCCATCCTCAAATATACAAAATATATACAAAAACACAAATTGATAAAATTGGTGTAGAGCTCCATTTGTCTTCACCATTGCAATTAATCTTCTATAACAAACTAGGATGTTTGCAATGTAGTATAACAGGAGGATCAATTTTCTTTAGGAAAAGGTACCTGCTGCTTAGACCTTCGTACTAGCTTCCTCTCATTTAACACGACTAGCATAAAAGACCCACATTTGTGATTAATCCATAGTTGAGTGGTGAAGAGAATGGAGGGTTAAGAATAATATTCCATAATGGATAATCCACAAAAAAACAAGGAAAAGAAGGAAAAAAGGTTCATTCAATTTGAATTCCTCCACTATATACCAACTTTCACAGAGTTGCAAAACTCTTCCACTTGAAATTGCATGGCATTCAGAGGAATCCATGTGAACTTGGGCTACAGTACGGACCTGGGCACTTGTTTAAGGGAAAATGTGGTAGAAAATAAAAAGCAATGGGAGGTTGAGCGCAATGCATTAGGAAATGAGAACACAAGAAAGGTGGCAAAGTGGTGTCGTCATTTTGTGAAGCGCCCTCCACAAGTCAATCTATCTCCAAACATGCATTGATTGTGGTATTTCATATGTGACGTTGAAATGTGTGTGCATTCCCTATGTTTCTATTTTCGAGACCAAATTTTATGGCAATGTTTATTCAACATGTTGAATGCACACTATCATATTATAATATAATATAATTTTATAATATAATTGTTACCATATTTTCACCTATGGTTCAATCAGGTAGAGCCCATTGATATTTGAAAGAAAATCCAGAAAGATTACAACTACAGATCATTGCATCCATACATATGCATATAACAAAAGAAAGATTATGATCTTTCAAGAAAAAAGTAATCTTTATTAAATGGATAAATATACATTGTCTCATACAAGCCATGAGACTAACCTTGCCTATTCAATACAAATTATGAAAAAACTCATGAATACATGAATAGGTAAAAAAGGAAAAACAATGAATGTGCATAGAAAGAAGTAACCAACCATTACCTGTGAATGACTGGTCTTGACTGGTATTATATCGCCTTGTTGCTACCCTGTGTTGTCCTAAGCTTCATTTTCCTTTTCCAGCAACTTTCCGCTCCTAATCCTATACATGATAGTAAACAATAGTATTAGAGTATACTCTAAGAAATGTTTGATTACAAACATTGCATACACATTCACCCTAAGCATGCATAAATTGACCATAATGTGTATTAAATAAGTAGTCATACTGAATGTCCCAGAAAACCATTGGAGTCATCAAATACACTTGAAATATACTTGTTTTTTCTAACTTGTTTGCTTTATGTGCAACTATAGGTATAATCATGTTTTAATTCAAAGTGAGTGGTGTTAATGTGGCTCCCACAAGGTTTGAGCCCAACTCATAGAAATTATTGCATTATCTTAATCTATGCACAGTCTTTTATGAATATTCAAAGTGCATATGGAATTATATTGGAAAATAGTTGATATCAATCATAATCCTTTCATAATCATAATGCAGGCTCTAGAGTGTATTGAGAGATGAATGACTTTCAACATAATTAAGAAAATATGATGATCTAGGCTCTACATGATAGTTACCAATGATAAAACTTAGTCAAGTATAGTCACCATGGAGAATATTTAGGAAGTTTAGAAGCTATTTTTTTTTTTTAAATTCTAAGGGCTTGACAGTTGAGCAAAGATTAGATATTTGATATTTGCATAAGTATCTAATACAATTCCATTATATGAAAAACATATGAAATGTAAATCTGGGTTTTGACACATATGAAAATAGTCTTTGTCAAGAAATTTTGATAGTGGCATTGAGTAAAAAAAGGGAAGATTCTTAAAATAAATTGGTAATGATAGACAAATCTTCTTCAGACTGAGCATATGTTCTTTCTTCTAAAAATAGAACACAAGGAATACATAAGAAAGCTTTTACAACAAGTGCCAAATCTGAGTTTTAAATGTTGGATGAGATTGAAACCAGTTTATAATAACAGAGCTCAGACATAACAACAACTCAAAGAATAGTAATTTTCTATAAGCTTAAGTGTGCCAATAGTATCAGGAGATTAGATTATAGTCATGATGCAATTAAAACCCTTGTGAAATGAGGAAAACTTAACATATTATCCATGGTGCAGTAGAGATTTAATGATATACATGATACATTGATAATAATAAATTCAATATACAATATCCAGTATATAGTATCCAAAATAAGTTTATCTTATTCATCAACCAGAAGTTATGCTCAGTCAAAAATTGTAGGAGTTCAAGTAATACACAGTTCTTGAAGTTCCATCCATCCACGATGAAGACAGGAGTAGACCACATCAAGAGGAAGACGGGAAAATAAATTAAGAAGTCTTAGATCTTGAAAAAATTCTACCAGTCTAATATAAATTTGATTCTACTAATAGATCTATACACCGGAATACAATTTTTGGCATGTTGAAATCAATTCCACTATTTTCTTTAGAAGCTTGAGCTCTTAATAGAGTTCAATATAGAGGCACTTAAACATGGGATGGGATGAATATGGATACAAATTTTTTGTAGTTGATCAAAGGACTGCAGAAAGAGTTCTAGCTATACCATTTGGAAAATGTTGTCTAAACAAAGGTATTTCAGGTGCCACACACATGTGACAAGTGATTTATGCTAAAGATAAAGTGCTTATTGTGCAGTCAGAAGATGATGATGAACTTAAAATTCAACATCTTGTTCTTCCAGTATCCTATATTTCTTAGAATTGGCTTATGTTGCATGTAGCTGCTAGCAAAGATGGGATGTACTTGGCTATAACTAGTCACCAAGGAATGATACTATATGAATTGCGAGTAAATAGGTGGCAATGACCAGAGAATTAACATTGAGGTTAATGGTATAGAGAAGAGGATAGTAAAGCCATGATTATGAATGGTGAATTAAAAACATTAGAGAAGGAAAACAAAGAATGCATTTTTTCTATAGAAAACCTTCATGGGTTTTAATCAAAACTCCTTGAATACAAGCAGGGAAGAAGCTTTGATATGGCAGCCAGGTAAAGAAGAAATCACAGGGAACAAGAAAAGATTCAAAAACCCCAGGTTTATGGCTCATCCAAGTAAGGAAAAGTATAGATTGGAGAACAAAATGCAGCCAACCATAATGACCGTGGCTATAGAGATACCATAGAAGCTACAAAATAAATTTAGGAAAATTTCTTTCTATAAATAAAGCTGGAGCTCAAAAAACCCTCATGGCTGCATGACCAAACAAAATTTGGTTAACAAAAAGTGAAAACGGGTGAAAATAGCCTTTGGAACTGTGACCTTTGGTTCAGATTAAGAGAAATGAAATCTTCAAAACAACTATGAACAATGCTCAATATTTGAAGAAGACATGGCCTATGGTTTTTTGTTTAAAATCTTTAGATTTTTGTATGAGAAAAGCAACGAGCATATAAAACCTACAGATAAATTGAAATATATTAATCATTTTCAATTAGGAAAATCTCAACATAGCAATTATTTTCAAATAATGACTAAAGAATGGTGCAGGTTTCCCAGTAGAAAACTTACCCAAGGTCGTTGTTTCTTTTTGCGCACAAAATTTATGAAAGAAACCTCATTTTTTCTACAATTGCAGATCCTTCTTGTTGTGCCCTCAGCACACATGCCCCATTCAGAACGTGGACCCTCTTTTTCTTTCACCTTGCTGGGTCATTTTTGTCATTGCCTTGTTTTGCGTGCCCTATTTTGGTGTCCTAGGTGGCCAACATACCCTCAAAGTCTCATCTTAGGTTGACCATGTCTCGTCCCTTCCATTTTTGTCAGGTTCTAGTGCCTTGCGGGGTCCCCTTGGCAGTTTGCCTTTGCCAGTGGCCTTGTGGCCTGTCGGGCCTACCCCGTCGGGTTTCCTTGACTGGGTTTCCCATCTGTGTCCGCTGTCCTGAATGGCAAATGGCTTCTGCCTTCCCGGGTCTTGGGTCCCGACTATTAATTTTCAGTCCGCTCAAAATTGGAAAATTTTCTTGGCTGCTTTCGCCCCTTCCGAGCCCGAACCACCAGACTTCCTCCCCCAGAACTTGGTGTGAACTTCACTATTCCAGTGGCAAATCACTGACGGAACTCTGCCCTCTGAGCCCCGACTTCCCTTTCGTTGCCAGTGATTTTTGAACAAAATTTTCCAAACGGTGAACTTGGGGCGGCACTCCGCCCTCTAGGCCTTGACTTCCCTTTCACCACCAGTATGTAAAATGAATTCCAAACAATCATCATCCCACGTCCTCCCGGACCCTGGACCCCAGACCTCCCACCGCCGTCTATGAATTCAAATTTACCAACCATCCACTATGCTGTACTTCCATTTAATGAGTCCATTAATGGCAGTGGGAGTATAAATATCTTGAGCAACTTATCATTCTCACTTTTCAGTGTTGCAGAGGGACGTCAAAGTCCTTTCCAGAGAGGATCCCCATCTTCGTCAATCGTCGCCCTGGCACCCATTGTCGTCACTTGCCAATCGTGAGTGGATTTCATGCCTTGCCACATCGGGTGTCCGAGGTAGGTTTACCATTTTCCCTCTCGAGCAATTTTTCATGGTTTTAAAACCTAAAGTGATGAACAACCCAGGATAAAACACATTTACAAGATGAAACATAAAATAGCACACAAAACCCACGTCCTCAAAACTTGAGAAAACCCCTGTAGCGCCCTCATGATTGATCTAGAGCTTAACCCACGCGCGACTATTCTTCACTCTAGGCATTCGCGTCACCCAGGCCTGGGCTCGTCCATTGCCGATAGGTCTCATCTAAAATGAACATATTTTCCAAAATAGCCGCACCAACCCCTGGGCCCGACTTCTGAGGTTTCTGTCGGCAGAAAGCTATCAGGTATTGAAAATTTTGAATGGTGAAGTCAACCTCCATTTGGGCCTCTCGGGCCCATGACCTCGGACTTCCGCGTCCAGGATTCTATCGGGCTCCTGCCGTTCTGAATGACAAACCTGCCTCGTCCGCCCGAGCCTTAGGGCTCACTCCACCTTTTGCCATCAAGATTTGGCTCAAACTCCCCCTCTGACACCTCATCGGGTCCCAATCCATGGGTTTCCGTCCACGAACTTTCGTGGAGCCTTTGTTGTTCTGAATGACAAACACGCAACATCTTCCTGGCTCCTAGCTCTCGGGTGACCTTTTGCCGCGAGGGTTCCAAACCGACAAACCTCGACATCCTCGCCCTTGCTGGGCCCTGCCCTTCGGAGCTCCGTTTGAATTCCGCCGCCCCTAACATCAAACCTTCATCAGAACTCCACCCTCTGGGCCCCGACGAATCCTTGGCCGTCTGTACGCAAGATAAATTCCAAGTGGCCACTTCCTTGCTCCTTTCCGACCTCCGGGCTCCACCCTCCTACTCGCCGTGAAGACTTTCAAAGAAAATCAAAATGCCCAACCTAAGTGTCAGGTCCAGTCCTCTGGGCTGCCCCTTTGGACTTCCGTCCGATGATCGTTGTGCTCAATGGTGAAAGCTCAACGACTTCCCGACCCCTGAGGACCGAGTGCTCTAAAATTACAAAATTGCCAACCGCCCTTGGACACTTCGGGTCTTGAACACTGAACTTCCTCCCTCGGAAGTCAATTTTTGCTTGGTTATTCCAAACGGCTAACCCCAGACGACTTTCCGGCCTTGTACCTCCAAATGCTCCTAAATCAATCCAAATGACCTCAAATTTCAAATCTGACCTCGACCCACATGCTCAAATTTGGCCCTCTTCACTATGATCCTTTTGAACCATCGAAATTAAGTCGGGAGAAATCTCCCAGATCGCTCTACCTTGATTTCCCTTGTAAGACAACATTCCTGGCAGGGAAGTCCAGCCCTCCAAGCCCGGATTGTCTGAAAGTCCTGAACTTAAAGACTAAATAACATCTAGAAGAAAAGCTATGAGTTTATGAATGATAAAATGTGTAAAGTTAATTTCATCTATGGGATTTCGACTAGTGTCAAGGATTTCATGATTGGTTGTATTGAATATGCCTTTGTTTGCAGAATATATGGAATCAGATGCAGGACCCTCAGAGGGGACATTGGATAAAGGGAAGAAGTTAGGAAAGACTCCTCGGGGAAAGGAGGATAAATATTAGATGAAGTTCCAGTTCCAGGGTGAGCCTCTGCGATCAAAAATCACCACGGACTAGAAAGAAATAACAGACACCAATATCAACCAGGTTGATATTGATGAATTTATGCAAAGGGTCAGAATCAACCCGACGACCAAGAATGGAAGGTTGATAAGGCAGAGTTGAATCGCAAAAGCTGTGGGCTTCCCTCCATCTCTCATTGCCCCTGAGCTAGTCATGGCTTGTCGGCAAGCCTATCAAACCTAGACAAGGACCATTGTCGATAGGGATGGTAGTATTCTAGCAGATATGTCGGTTGAAGGAATTATAAAGACCTTCCACATTCCCACTTTTCAAGAAATGGAAACACCCACCATAGAGGAATGTAAGGTGGCATGGGACAACAACCCGACAGGCTGTAAAAGATATATAAATCAGCATTGGCTCAAGGAGAAAAGGGGCAGCGTTGCAAAGGTTCCTCACAGACTCTTCCACAATGATTTTCATGAAGATTACCATGACTTAGTCACCATGCTAAGTTGGGTAATGGGCTTGCCTACTGTGGCATTCTTCCAAGAGTGGATGGTGTACTTCATCAAATAGATCCTTCACGGGAATGAGGATGTCACCACAAAATCCACATTCTACTAGGGAGGCATAATAAGCAACTGCTTCCATGAGCAATTCGTCAATGTCAAGAAAAGTTCAAAGTTCTACATGACTTCGTATCTCGTCTACTCCTTGGTGGACCAGAGACAGTACAACGGGTTGTTTGTGGCACTCGATGAGGAGCAGGGTCAAAAATTGAAGGTCTATGACAGGTACCCCCAGCTCCAATACCAAAATTTCAAGGAGTATTGCAAGGTAAATGATGCCTTCATTGGTCATGTCATCCGACTAATTGGGGGAGATTTCGAGAGAAGAGTCTCTCACAATGCGCGGGAGTTCCTGAAGCAGTATGCTTTCCTATTCCCTTAGTTCCCCAAGTTTACCTACATTTGCACCCAAGGTTTCACTAAGAGGCCGAATAGACTACCCTGATACCGCAACAACCAGATCATCTTATTAGAAATTTCCCGGCAGCTCCAACACATACAGGCAGTCTTTAGCTGAAAACACGTGGTAGGAATCTCTTATCCCTTGACCCTTAGTCAGGGCATGTATAAACTACAAACTTCCCAGTGCGCTGGGAATTCAGAAAAAGAGCTAGTGGAATACCACTTCCAACTACACACTCCTCGCCCATGGATGGACCCATATGGGCATGTAAGGAAGGCATTAGGGCCGGAGTATGCCCATTTGCACAATGTCAAAAATTTTTGGAAAAATTGTCAAGACGACAAAGAAGTGCGAGCTAGGCACTATATGAGGATGACCACATACTTCATAAGGAGGGTGCAACTATTCCCTATACCGGATCAAGTAGAGGAGGATGAGGACACCGTCATGGATCCTTAGTATAATGCAGTCACTAATCTGCCGCTGCCCGTAATCGACTGGAATGAGAAGGAGGTTGATGATCTTGACATTGTGACCAAACCCATCGTGGCCTGAACCGAGGAATGGGTTAAAGGACAAGTGAGTTGGTTGAGGCAACAAGGAATGGTATTGACATACGAAGGGCTCAAAAGTGAGCCAAGTGCCACAGAGGATGTCACCACTACAACTTCAATGGGTGGGACATCCAAGTCTCCTCCAGTCACTAGATCTAAGAAGAGAAAAGAAACAGAAATGAAGCAGTCTCCAGATCCCAAAGTGTACACGAGGAAGGATCCAAGAGGCTCACCTTCCAAGAGGCTTAAGCAAATAGGAGGCACCACGAAGTAGCCCTTAATTAAAGAAGAAGAGGCAAAAGGTATGAAATAGTTAAAACCTCTTTTGGCTCTCCCTACTTTACCTACCCCATCATCTACTGCCCTAGCCATGGTTGCCACATCCCCACCCTCGGTGGATATCTCTGTCCATATTTCCCCTTCACCTCCGACTGAGCCACTAATAGTAATTGACTCTTCCTCTACTGTGACTACACCTCCTTCCTCCACTGCAATGTCACCCACCACATCACTCCCATTAGCTATAGTGGTGGCACCAATGCCCTCTTTCGCATTGCCTGAGGCCTTCTCGAAACATATGCAAAATATACCTTCTGAGCTCTCCTAGATCCTTATGGACCCCACTCTTCAAGCAGCCCTGGCGCAGGTCCTAGCTACCGCTAAACCTTTGCAGCCTCCGACAGGACCACTGGCGATGAGGCCACCATGTTGATTTATGAGGAATGGGAGAAACAGGAGCAGGAAGCTTAAAAATCATTTGAGGAGGAAGCCGACGAATATCACGAGCACCTGGAGTATGAACACCGCATAATCGACAGGGTGGCTTATGAGGAAGAAGGAACAGGCTCTTCCAAGAGTGGGGATGAGCAGGAAGATACCAGTGGTAGGGTCATCATGCAGGCCTTCGATGATGATCTTGAGGAAGAGATGGCTCGACAGCCGAAGGGTATTGAAGAAGAGGCATAAAGGTCACCTCTTGGAGAGGGAGGGCAACAACAAGATGAAAATCCAGGAGAAGAAAAACTTGAGGATGAGCCTCAAGCTGTTAAGAGCCTCAAAATTTAGCAGCCCAAGGAGCACATGCACGAGATTGGGAAAAATGAGGAAAAGAAGGGGATGGAAATGGAAAAGGAAGAAAGTACTTGGCAACAATTATCTACCAAGCCTCCTATTAAGCACCTTGTGTTGATCCAGGACTCCGACGAAGAGGATGGAGATGCTGCTAAAATGGAAGAAAGGGCCCCTAGGGTTAAGGAAATAAAGGTATTGGTCAAAAAGGGCGAGGGTGATCATGAATAACCTAAGGAAAGGTATGCTATACCTGAGTGGCTAGAAAGGCAGCTTGAAAAGAAAACTCCTGTACCAAAGGACCCAAGAGCGAGGCTAGAGGCTATTCTAGCATGAGCACAGTTCACAATTTGAAAGGAGAAGAAGCCTAAGATCAGATCCAAGATAACGATGGACGCCTCTAGGTCTCGAGCTGTGCAGATAGCAATGCTAGTGGTGGGATAGGCTAGCATAGGCTACAACATCTCCATCATTGACTTGGGGACCGCTACCAGAGAACAGAAGGTAGGACACCTTGAAGAGTCATTGGCTATGGTGGTGCACCTGATAAAGTAGGAAAAAGTTTCAAAGGATGAGCTCAAGGCACAGGTGGCCGCCTTAACAGATTACATCCAACAATGGTCCTCAATTGATGACTTACCCACCACATCCGTGGCTCCACCCCAACTGTTGTCCAAAGAAAAAATTGACAAGCTAGAGAGAAGAAAGAATTTTGACAAGACTACAGAGAGTTGGTTCCGACAGGTCTTGTACGTCAGGAACATGGGAATTAGCCAGGTTGTTTGAACAACCAAAAAGTTCTTAGATTTGCAGCAATCTTTGGAGGGCACGAGGAAGCTTTGCACCGACTTCCCCATAACATATGACTCCACCTTTCCAAAGAACGAAGCCATCCTCCAGTTACCAAAGGCTACATGGGAAAAGGAGCTTACATTCAAAAAGGACGACCACTAGCTAATGGATGTGTGGAGGAAGGATTTTGACAATAGGAAAGAAAGGCTGGAGTAGATAATGAGTAAAGTGGATCCAGACATCAAATGGATCAAGGAAATTAGGGTGGAATGTGCTTGTTATCTCAAGCTGATGACGAAGTATGACATGCCCGCAATACAAATGGATCTAGAAAAGGTAAAACCTTACTTTCAGAAGAAGATGGAGGATGGGATGTCCGACAAAATAACAATGGAGTTCATGAGTTTTGCTGCCCGTGCCTTCGACCAATCAAGAGCTGTTTAGGGATCAGGGCATAAAATATGATGAGGACTGGAAGAAACTTGAGGATAATGTGAAAGAGTGGAGCTACCAAATGCTGCAGTATGAGATCATCGAGGTAGACAAACTCTAGCCAGTCATCCTGAAATTCATGGAATATACAGCATCGAAGAAGTAGGAAGACAACCTTGTTGACAATAAAGAGCTCCCCAAGGAGTAGCTACAGTAAAACAACAATCAACAAAAGGACAAGAATGCTACAGCGCTATCACTAGGAGATGCAATAAGGAAATGGATAAAATATAATTTTAAATTGTAATATATTGGGGGTAGGTGAGACCCTATTTTGTATAGAATCTTGGCCACACAATGAGAATTAATCTTGGCCATTCATTTGAATTTTGGGGCACTATAAATAGGGGTCTCCTCTCATTTGCAAGAGGAGTTGAGTTGTTGTAAAGACATGCTGCAGAAATTTATAATGAAAATACATTGACTTGGTGCATTTTCTAAGTTTTTCACATGTTACTTGATTCAACTTCCATTCTTAAATGCTTACTTAGATTTGTATTGCTGTTCTAGTTAGTTATATTCTTGCTTTGATTTATTTTAGAAATGCTGTTTTGTAGTTGTGAAAATTCCTACTATGTAGATGCTTTATTCGTCCATATTTTTTGCTATTTGTTGCTGGTAGATGGCTGTGTAAAGCTAGTCTGGGCTTAAATTCAAAGCTGCTCCACACTTTCATCTTTGTTCATGCATGCAAATGGTGAATGAAAGGTGAAATATTTGTAGACCTTAGAAGATAACAAAAATTCCATGAGACTGTGAGATTTCTGGTTAAGTGGAATATTGTTTCTAGGAAGCTATCCATTGCTGGAACTCCATGATTACTATTCACAATTAGTTGCAGATCCAGGAACCTTCCATCTTCCCCACTCTTTTTCCCCTTTTTTAGAAATAGTATGTACCAAGGTTCATTGCACATTGTAAAGCCAAATTTGAGGAAACATCAAAGTTTTGGATTGCTGTCCGAACCTACAACAAAGTGAAACTCGACCTCCATTTAAGAAACTTCATATTGTAAGATCCACTTCGCATCGAGCTACATAAGTTTTCCTTGTGATTACTAGCAAAATCACATCAAAATCAACTGAGGAATTCGATCCAAGTCATGACTTGACACCCGAGAGACAAGGGAAAAATGAATTAAGGGAAGTAGCGCTGCTTCCTCCTCTTCCTCCATTCCACCTTCACCCTCATTCATCTGGCATTCGTCTTCTACCCGACCATCCGAAACTGCATTTTCACCTCCCATCTCCGACAGCTAGGGGATTACTTTTATTTTGGCCCTTCCAGCCCAAGGTACAGTCCAAACAACCATAGCTTAGGTACAGTCCCAGACTACTGTTCTATTACAGGCGCAAACCCAACTTTTTTTCAACAACAGATACCACCTCCGCCTCCCACCATGGCTTGGTTGGCATAAAATCCTTTGCTGATACACTTCGCCACTTATCATGATATGCCCAATAATTCGAAGGGATTTTGTTCGAAGTTCAATCCTCGTGACCCACAAAGAACAGCTGAAGAACATATCAAAATATCCGAGACAATAATTACCGAAATGCAAGTCGACCATGAGGATGTTGCGTGTCGCCTTTTTCCGCATTCGTTGGGAGAAGAGGCCTTCTATTGGTACATAAATCTGTCGAGAGGGTCCATTACCTCATGGAACTTAATGAAGAGTGCTTTTCTGCAGAAATACAAGATTCCAATCAACCCTTCAGAATTATACCGGCAATTCATGTCTGTCCGGAGGGAGGTGAATGAACCTATTGGATCATTTAATGATCACTTCCACCGTGCCTTCATCAGGCTTCAAGATTCGTACATACACAATGATGTTGCAACCCTCTCCGTCTATTACGCAGCGTTAGACAATCTCACATCAGCGTTGGTGAAAAGGATGCACCCACCACTCACTATGCTAGTGACCGCCTATACAGAGGCTGTTATTGCTAGTGAAAATTTGGGGCAGAATATCTCTGGCCCGCTACCATCGTTGGGGCCAGTAGCTCACCCCATGCAGATTCAAGGGATTAATTAGGCGTTCACTCATGAAACCCCTCTTATGAACTAGATACCTCAGTTTCCCATCATTCTACACCCGGGACAACCACTGAATTATGCGCCTCCCATGCCTTCCTATTTGCAGCCTCAACCACAACACAACTATTCTCAGGTTGCCCCACAACAGCAAGTGTATTCACAAAAACCCTAGGTGCCATTGTACCTACTGGGGCCAGAATTTCCTCCAGCACATTAGAATCAGCCAGTGACCCTGCCTGTCTTTCTCCAAAATCTGGTATCACAGCTGAGCAACACTACTGAGAAGGACAAACTCGAGGAGTTGATTGAGATGATAAAGAAAATGTCAACTGAGATGATGCACTTAAGAAATCAGAATAATGAGTTACAGGCATCCCAGCATAACCTCTAGGCCAATATTAATAGAGAAATTTGAGACAATAGGGATGGTAGAGACAACCAAGAAGCAAGCACCTCTTTTGGACAGAATTATGATAGAGGACAAAATACTAATCAAGGTTCGGAAAGGAGACCTTCTTAGAGGCAGAATCGCACGTGGAATACAAGGCCCAATAATGGAGGCATCTCTACCCCTCTTGATCGACCGAACAAAAATGAGAGAACAGCCAGTGGGGTGTACCTTGCCAAGGCAGCCTTGTCTGGATGGTGCCGAATTCATAAAACCAACAAACATTCCAAATTGGATTGCCCTCAATTCCATACTGCTACAAATTTTTTCCAAATTGAGGTCCAAAATGCTGCTAATGGCACTGGTTGTAGAGACCTCATTTCGTTTGAGCCTTATGACTCCTCATGTCTCGTGGTCAACCAGGCACCATTCCTGGGAGGTGACCATAATTTAGCCCGAAGTTGAGCCTACCCCCGTTAGGAACAAAGAAGTGCAAGAGGTAAGTAACGAACAAACTTTGGCTCAGCTTTTCGATTCAGTAGATAATGGTCCAATAGATGAAGAGGAACCATATATCGATGAAGTCCACATGTTCCATCAAAGATCCACTCCCTACTTCAATAGAAATAGGTAGGCAGGTGGACCCTTTACAACCTCCACTCCAAATAATTTTACCACCCTGCCTGACCCCAATGCTAGTAATAATCCTAGGCTTCCCCATATACCCAACCAATATCTCGATGAGGATGAGCCTCTAAATCAAGCACAAAATCAGCCGCAAGGCCAACCCCAAAATCAGTCTAGTCAGAGAAAGGTCCAACCCCTAGCTCTACAATAGGTCAGGCCTTTAGTTCAAAAATTGAGCAAATGGGTGAATACATGGCAGAAGAGTTCAAAAAGGTAAAAATTAGTTTGTCAGCCTTTGAACTACTGAGAGTCCCTATCGTAAGGCACACCTTCTTTAGGGTCCTTAATGGGACCCCATCCTCCAGCACAATTTAGGAAACATCAGCTAAGAGGGTCACCTTTGAAGAGCCTAGGCAAGAACCTGTGATACAAGATAATATCAGAAAAAAGAAAGATGTTCCCTTAAATCAATCTACAGGTAAGCAACCAGAAAAGGAACCAGATCAGAACAATAGACATGTTTCAAAGGATCAACCATTTAGGCAGACCAAGGATAATGATGGTGATAAGAACAAGGGTCAAGTCGCTCACATAGAGACACCTAAGGGCCTCTTCCAAGGAAAACTTGAAATCCCTCCTTTCCTCATTACCATCCAAATAATTGGGAAGAAATTGCATAACTACTTGATTGATTTAGGAGCGTTTTCCAATGTCATGCCCCTAGTAGTATGTAAGGCTCTTGGAATTACTCCCATGCCTTCAAGAAGGAAAGTGACCCAGCTAGACAAAATAGAGATCAACATTGTGGGAGAAATGAATCGGATCTCGATGTAAATTGCTGTCAACCCATGGATACAAGTCATTGATGTTAAGGTAGTCGACATTCCTGATGCATATGGGATTATCTTGGGAAGGGAATTCACCAAGGCACTGAATGGGTATACTGCCACATACCTTTCTCACATGTGGTTTCCATGGAAAGGGATGCCAAATCAAATCCATGTAGATTGTGAGCCCCACATGAAATATATGATCATGGAGTACAACAACCTAAATGAGGTGTTGTTTGTTGAGACAGAATTGGGAAATTATTTTCCCTTGGCTTGCTAAGGTAAATTCAAACCTCAGGAAGAGTATGTTGCGGAAGTGCTCTTAGTGTAGTGCAGCCCTCCAACTGGCTTTACTCAGGTACCTCTGAGTACAAAAATGCTGGTAGAATCGGGTGATAAAGTCGGCGAAGGAAACAACTAGGAGCTACTCGGTGGTTTCCAAGAATTCATAGAAAAGTGCGCCAAGGAGCAACTCAAGTTGGGCGCTCGAATGAATTTTTAGGATCTCTTATTACCAAATTGGTGTAGGATTCACAATGCAACCCACTCTGAATTTGATTGCTACTTATGTCAAACAGCAGTAGAACATGTTAAAAAATCAGCTGCCCCTCAGACAGAAACACCAAAGGAGGTGCCAGCAGAACCACTCGCTATTCAGCACGCCGAGCTAAAAGATACCCCTAGGATTACAGAGGCAACCACCCATCCAAAAGGAAGTAAGAGCTTAGTTGGACACGAAGTCAAAGAACTTTCCAAATTTTGGATGCTCCGATTTGACAGGTCCAAGTCAAAACAAGGAGCTGGTGTTGGGTTCGAACTCATCAGCCTAATGAGTAAGACCTTTCTTGCCACCCATAGATTGCAGTTTTATTGCACCAATAACGTAGTAGAATATGAGGCGTTAGTCCATGGCCTTCTCATGGCCTTGAAGAAAAATGTCAAAATGTTGCAAGTTTTTGGAGATTCTGAACTCGTGGTTAAAGAAGTTAGGAAATTGTATTCCTACCATGATAGAAGGCTTGCAAACTATAGGCATAGGGTTTGGGATCTCCTAGAGGGTTTAGATGCATTCAATATACAATTGATTCCTTGTGCTTAAAATCGTATAACTGATGCCTTGGCTTAAGTAGCCAACACTTTGCAACCCCTCTCTTTGTCCGGGCTTAAGAAATTTATAGTTGAGCTAACATCTACACCATCAGTCCTAGATAATGTCACTCATTTTCAAGTCTTCAACAATGACAAACATATTCTTGAATTCATCATGAGTTCTGATGTCTTTGCAACCCAAATAATTGATGAAGTTGACCTGCAAGAAGCCGAACTGGACATAGAAGGAGTAATTAACCTCAAAACCAACATGATTCCTAGGGGCATGGTTTAGCTGGAACGTATATTTGATTTGGATCAGATCAAAAATTAGAATCGACAAACGAAGAAAGAAACCATAAGCAACCAGTGCGATGCTCACAACCTCGGGACAACTGAGGAGATCAATAATGTTTTTATTGGCAAAGTATGCATGCTCGAGGAAAATAAGAGAATCATTGATGCATTGTGGAAGTACCATGATGTGGTGGCATGGAGCTACGAGGAATTAAAGACATATGATACCTCCATCATCATGCACACCATACCTCTCAAGACAAAAGTAAGGCCTTTTCTGTCAACGACATCATCATATCAATGCCTTGTTGAAACCCATCATTTACAAAAAGGTGCAAAAGTTGCTTTCAAAAAGGATTATTTTACCAGTATGACATTCTACATGGGTGGTCAACTTGGTCCCAGTTAGAAAAAAGAATGGGGAGATTAGATTGTGTGTAGACTTCCACAATTTGAACCGAGCTTCGTAGAAGGACAACTATCTAGTGCCTTCATTGGATGAGGTGTTGCAGATCATCAACGGCTCCCAAATGATGTCTTTCCTCAATGGGTACTCTGGGTACAACCAAGTAATGTTACAGTATGAAGACCATCATAAAACAACATTCACCACTAATTGGGGGACATTCGCTTACAAGAGAATGCCTTTTGGGCTCATCAACACTGGCACCACCTTCCAACGCGCCATGGATATCACCTTCAAAGATCTGATTGGCAAGTGCATAATCATCTACATGGATGATTTAATTGTGTTTTCTAAAAGATAGAGTGATCACGTTTCTAACCTATGCAAGGTGTTTCAGAGGTGCAGGGAGTTTGGAGTTTCCTTTAACCCCAAGAAGTGTATTTTTGGTGTGACTGAAGGTAGATTGCTCAGACACATCATTTCTAAATAGGGAATCTCCATAGACCCTGAATGTATCTAGTCCTTGTTGAAAATCCCACCCCAGGTAGCAAGAAAGAATTAAAATCCTTCTTCGGAAAGATCAACTTTGTCAGGAAATTTATCACGGGTTTCGCGGAGATTGTTAAACCCCTCAATGCTATGTTAAAACAAGATGCTAAAGTTGAATGGACTCCTGATGCCAAGCAGGCCTTTGAAGAAATCAAACGGGCCATTATTGAGGCACCTGTGTTAGTTAGCCCAAATTATCTGAAGTCGTTCTATATTTACTCATTTGCTTCAGAACATTCCTGTGCTAGTATTTTGACTTAGAAAGACGATGAAGGAAATGAGCACCCGATCACCTTCATGAGTGCTCCCTTGAAGGACACTGAATTACAATATCACAATATGGAAAAGCAGGAATATGCCTTCATTAGGGGGATGATAAAATTTTGGCATTATATCCTGCATAATAAAGTGTTTTCCATTGTTCTCGACCCGGCAGTGAAAACACTCCTCATGCAAAATGAATTAGGTGAATGAAGAGCTAAATGGGTCACTCTGCTCCAAGAGTACGATATGAAAATCCAACTAATGAGACTAGTGAGAGGATAGGAACTTACCTGCACAATTGCTGAAGCGACAGCCAAGGCTGGACCCAAACTCACTGTGCAGCAGTACCAGCTTGAGGATGTTTCCCCGGGAGAATGGTACGAGAATTTCGTTTATTATTTGCTGAACCATAAGTGTCCACTACACCTGCAGGGAGTCCAAAAGCATTCTCTTAGATTGAAAAGCAACAGTTACATGCTACAAGGGTCCATTCTCTACAAGAAGAATCATGAAGGCGTCTACTTAAGGTGCCTTGGTAGGGAAGAAGCAGACCGAGTCTTAAAAGAGTTTCATGAAAAATTTGGCACTGGCCATGGATCCAGTCCTTCCATTGCACATCAAATATTAAGAGTGGGATATTATTGGCCAACTGTCTTCAAAGATGCTCATTTTCATGTTCATTCATGTCACACATGTCAGACAACCGCCACTAAGGAGAAAAATGATGCTGTCCCGCTGCAACTCGTGTTGGAGGTGAGACTGTTTGTGCAATGGGGTCTTGATTTCATCAGTCCGGTAAGCCCTCCATCATCTGCAGGACACAGGTACATTCTTACCGCTACTGATTACTGTACTAGATGGATGAAAGCAATTGTATGTAAACAATGCACAACTGAGGTAGTCACCATTTTTTTGGAAAGTTTCATTTTAAATCACTTTGGTTGTTCTTATGCTTTAGTGTGTGACAATGGACCTGCATTCACTTCATTAAAATTTTCTAGTTGGGCCTTTGATTATGGGATTTCTCTTAATTTTTCATCTAATTACTACCCCCAAGGAAATGGCTTAGCTGAATCTACAAACAAGAACCTGATCACGGTAATCAAGAAACTGTTAGACAAGAATCCCAAGGATTGGCATAGCCAGTTCTATTTCACCCTTTGGGCAGACCGCACTCGCCATAAGGCTGCCCTTGGAGATTCCCCATTTCATCTCGTTTATGGCCTAGAGTCCATATTTCCTATCCATTTGAAGATTCCCACTCTCCAGTTTATCAATGACTTTTATGAGGGAGGAGATCATAGAGAAGCTCGGTTAGGTGAGCTCTTGCATTTTGAAGAAGTCCGAGATCGTGCAATAGAAAATTTCGCAAAACATTAGGGCGTGGTTAAAAGATGGTTCGACCGTTGAGGAAAAATAAAGGCCTTTAGAATTGCAGATTTGGGCCTATATTGGGAAAAAACCCATGAAAAGAAAGGGGGACACAAAAAATTTGACAAGCTTTGGCTTGGCCCCTTTCAAATAGCTGAAATTTTGGGAGGCAATGCCTTTCGCCTAAAGTCTTTAACTGGTGAAGACGTCCCATTGCCATTCAATGGGCAACACTTGAAGCATTACTTCCAAGCTTGAGCTCTCTTGAGCTCTTCCTTGTAAATATTTGTATATAGGTTACAGTAGGTCGCCCT
Organism: Sequoia sempervirens; assembly: GCA_007258455.2. Taxonomy (NCBI): domain Eukaryota; kingdom Viridiplantae; phylum Streptophyta; class Pinopsida; order Cupressales; family Cupressaceae; genus Sequoia; species Sequoia sempervirens. The sequence continues at coordinate 80,422,466 of VDFB02252616.1, read as the reverse complement.
TTTGGTTTGCTTGCATCTTTCTATTCTGCGTCACTCTTTTTTCTTTTTCCCCCGACCGTTTTGTTTTGAAAGGATGTTCCCTACCCCCTTGCGGTGGCCGTGCTTGCTTCGTGAATGGTTCACTTTGCTGTCGGTCCTTGGTGTTTTTCAGCTAAACATTCACTCTTGATTGTTGGTCTTTGAAGGCTTCCTGTGAATGATTTCCTTGTTTGAACTCTGCCTTGGAACTTGACCCTTGGTTGGATCTCTTTACACACATCTCAGATCTCACATAAAACACATAATAATCATTTCTAAAGGATTGTACCATGGTTGCTATGACACCCTAGTGAGTGAAAAATCTTAAGTCTGCTCTAGTGACCACTGTGGTCCCAAACCCATTGTAGGCTTTAGTGCTTAGCTAGTCAAGCAAAAGATAAATGAGAAAATGTACATTGAAAGAAATATCAAAACAAAAGAGAAAAGGAATTCTAAAAACTAAGCGATCGTATAGGTGTGCGGGTAACTCTACCGGGGCTATGGATGCCCAGCCGATAATAGAGAAATATTCATGGGATTGCAATGACAACTTTGTCGGGGCTATGGATGCTTGACTGGCAGCAGAGTAATGTCCAGGTTACTTTTGGTGTTGGATAGTTTATGTAGCTTGCTCAGTTGGATTGGCAGCCACTAATCACCATCCAGCAGAAATAAATGAATTCACTACACACACTTTTGAGATGTCGTATAGACTCACCCAAGTAAGGATCTTGTTCTCCTAGTTCACCTTTGGAAGTCCACTCTTGGTCTGCAAAACCAGAGATTCTGGGTCCTGCATGAATATTTATCTTTAGAACACTCAGGAGCATTCCCTAGTGGAGTCGCCAGTTGTTGTGCCCTCAGCACACACACCCCGTTCGGAATGGGGACCCTCTTTTTCTTTCACCTTGCCGGGTCATTTTTGTTGTCAGTGATTTCCGAACAAAATTTTCCAAATGACGAACTTGCAGTGACACTCCGCTTTCCGGGCCCCAAATTCCCTTTTACCATCAGTATGCAAAATGAATTCCAAATAACCGTCATCTTGCGTCCTCCCGGATCCTGCACCTCCTGCTGTTGTTTGCAAATCCAAATTCACCAACCATCCACTATGTCATACTTGCATTTAATGAGGCCATTAATGGCGGTGGGAGTATAAATATCTTGAGCAACCTGTCATTCTCACTTATCAGTGTTGCAGAGGGAGGTCAAAGTGCTTGCCAGAGAGGATTCTGGTCTTCGTCAATCATCACCCTCGTACTCATTGCCGTCACTTGCCGATCGTGAGTGGATTTCATACCTTGTCACATCGGGTATCTGAGGTAGGTTTACCATTTTCCCTCTCGAGCAATTTTTCATGGTTTTAAAACCTAAAGTGATGAACAACCCAGGATAAAACACATTTACAAGATGAAACATAAAATAGCGCACAAAACCCACGTCCTCAAAACTTGAGAAAACCCCCGTAGCGCCCTCATGATTGATTCAGAGCTTAACCCGTGCACAACTATTCTTCGCTCAGGACATTTGCGTCGCTTGGGGCTAGGCTCGTCCATCGCTAGCGGGTCTCATCTAAAACAAACATATTTTCCAAAACGGCCGCACCAACCCCCAGGCCTGGCTCCTCAGGTTTTCGTCGGCAAAAAACCATCAGGTGTTGAAAATTTTGAACGGTGAAGTCGACCTCCATTTGGGCTTCTCATGCCCATGACCCTACACTTCTGCATCCGAGATTTCATTGGGCTCTCGCCGTTCTAAACGGTGAACCTGCCCTGTCCGTCCGAGCCTCGGGGCTCGCTCTGCCTTTTGCCGTCAAGATTTGCACTCCAACTCCCCCTCTGACACCTTGACGAGTCCCGGTCTGCGAGTTTCCATCTGCAGACTTCCATGGAGCCTTCACCATTCTAAACGACAAACGCGCAACATCTTCCCAGCCCTCGACTCCTAGGTGACCTTCTCCCATGAGGGTTCCAAATGGACGAACCTCGGCGTCCTTGCCCTTGCCGGGCCCCGCCCTTCGGAGCTCCGTTTGGATTTTGCCGTCCCTAACATCAAACCTCCACCGGAACTCTGCCCTTCGGGCCCTGAGGAATCCTCAGCCATCTGTACGCAAGATAAATTTTAAGCGACCGCCGCCTTGCTCCTTTCTGGCCTCCAAGCTCCGCCCTCCTGCTCGCCGCAAAGACTTTCGAAGAAAATCAAAATGCCCAACCTAAGTGATGGTCCAGTCCTCTGGACCGCCCCTCTAGACTTCCGTTTGATGATCTTCGTGCTCAACAATGAAATCCCAACGACTTCCCGGCCCCTGAGGACCGAGCGCTCTAAAATTACAAAATTTCCAACCACCCTTGGACACTTCGGGTCTCGAACACCGGACTTCCTCCTCTGGAAGTCCGTTTTTGCTCGGCTGTTCCAAATGGCTAACCCCATATGGCTTTTCAGCCTTGTACCTACGGATGCTCCTAAATCAATCCTAATGACCTCAAATTTCAAATTTGACCTTGACCCACGTGCTCAAATTCAACCCTCTTTGCTTTTATCCTTTTAAACCATCAAAATTCGGTTAGAAGAAATCTCCTGGATTGCTCTACCTTGATTTCCCTTCCAAGACAGCATTCCTGGCAGGGAAGTCTGGCCCTCTGGGCCCAGATTGTTTGAAAGTCCTCAACTTAAAGACTAAATAACATCTAGAAGAAATGGTATGAGTTTATGAATGATAAAATGTCTAAAGTTAATTTCATCTACGGGATTTCGACTAATGTCAAGGCTTTCATGATTGGTTGTACTGACTATGCCTTTGTTCGTAGGATATATGGAATCAAGTGCAAGACCCTTGGAGGGGACACTGGACAAAGGGAAGAAGTCAGGAAAGACTCCTCGGGGAAAGGAGGATAAAGATTAGATGAAGTTCCAGTTCCAGGGTGAGCCTCTGCAATCAAAAATCACCACGGACTGGAAATAAAATAATAGACACCAATATCGGCCAGGTTGATATTGATGAATTTATACGAAGGGTCATAATCAACCTGATGACCAAGAATGCAAGGTTGATTAGGTAGAGTGGAATCACAAAAGCTGCGGGCTTCCCCCCATCTCTCATTGCCCCTAAGCTAGTCATGGCTTGTCGATAGACCTATCAAACCTGTTGTGCAATTTTTTGCACACACGCCCCACTGGGAGTGGGGACCCTCTCTTTTTGATGTCTTTGACCTTTGATTTTATGGGATTTATCATTTTGAGGTCTTGACATGTTGGTCTTGCTGGCTTTGCCCTTGCCTTGAGGTTGGAATTGATTGAAATTGAGTTTTGGGCCAAATCCGGGTTTTCACCTAGATCCGGGATTTTTCGCCTCTGGCGGATTTCTCCGGCCCTGCTTCCTTGTCCATCTCTTGCCGGATTCTCCGACTCCGGGTTTTTGCCCGACTTTGGAATTTTCCGGTCCAGTCGGATTTTCTCGGATTCTGTCAAAATCCCGATCTTCCTGATTTCCCCGGTTTCTGCATTTTTCGCGAAATCTGTGTCTCCGCGCATTCCGGATTTTTCCGAAATTCCACTTGGGGCTCGGGTTTCTGGACTTGTCAGAAGGGTCTTATCGCGCATTAATGGCTGAGGTACCTTGGTTCAGACGGGTATAAGGGTGAATTTAGGGCATTTTCTGATTCATTCCAACTTCATTGCTTCCTTGTTTTCTGCTCTGGCGATTCAGAACTTTCGATTGAACTTTGAGAATTGATCTTGGGTTTGTTTGCGCGAGGATTGTTTGAGTATTGCTGCCAGTATCGCGTTACTAGGACGTGTTTGTCGCGTGGCTGACTTTCTGAGCTCGGATTTTCGCTCGCTTTGATCCATGGTGTGTATCTATTGCCCTTCCCTTTGCTTGCGTGATGATTTGGGGTTTTCTTGTGATTGGGTATTGTTAATTTTGCGGTCGGCCCTTGATTTGGTTTTGATGTCGTATTTATTGAGTCGGGGTTGGACCCGTTTTATTGTTTGGGCCCATCTTTCCTGCCCTATGAGTTCCGTTTGTCCGTTTGATTGCATATTTACACGTTAGACGGAATTCTGGGTCATATTGCTTGTTTGTTTTGGGCGCAGGATGTGTTACCATGCGAATTTAGGGTTTCCTTGGTGTTTCGGTTAGCGCGATGATTTGATCTTGTGTTTGAATGACTTTCGCCCCGTTTCGTGTTGGCTTCCCCGTCCCGTGAGGATTAGAGGGCTTCTGGGTAAATCTTGAACCGATATTTTTTAACCCTGAAGGCTTGCTCTGGTTTTAATGGCGAATATGTGGTTATTCGATTTAGGGCATCGTCGTTTTAGCGCGAGGATCCTTCCTTTGAGCGCTTTTGAGAGTTGGAATCCTTTGCATATTCGAGTCCAGTGATTGTCGTCGGTTTTTGGATCATTTGAGCTCATGTATTGAAATCTTGTGGTCGCTCCAGTTTTAGTGCACGATTTTCCGTTTTTTGGGTTTCCGAGGCTGTCGCGGAATTTCCTGGCTCCCGGATTTTCCCGGTTTCCTTTTATTCCACGGACAGGGTTAATTTCCGGTACATTTTATGCTGTCTGCGAAAGTCCGTCCCATCCGGATTTTTTTGGATTTCCTGTCCGATGGCATTCTTTTGTATATTTCGATGATAGGATTGATGGAATGATTGTTTATGCTTATTTCTTGTTGCCAATGAGTAAATTTAATGATTATCCTTTGATTTTCCGAGCGGATCAATGATTTATATGGCTAATAGTGCTTTGGTAGCAGGAATCCGTCTGGGTCGGATTTCTCCGAAATTCTGCCCCGACGGTATTTTCATGGTTTACATGATTTCCCGGATTATTTGATTTCTCTGGATCTCGAAAGATTGGCAATTAGCTATGAATTTCAGTGGATTTTTATGATGTGTGCTAACCTTTTGGATTGACATGAACTCAATAATTGCATTCTAATGACAATTTTGGATGTGCAGGCTGAATCAAGCAAAGCTACTGCTGGGAAGTCCAAAGGTGGTACTGGGGCATCTTCAGTTTCCGAGACAGAAAGGTTAAGATTAGATATGAAAAGTCAGTTTCCAGAGAGTAGGATATCCTCCGTGTGGGCGGATGTGTCCGATACCAATGTTGGCGCATGGCGGTATGAAGAGTTTAAGTAGAGAATAGCTGAGAAAGACCAGTCGGCATTGAGGCAGGGGATGATGAACTCAGGGTTGGTACATGTGGCAGGGTTCCCTCCATCAGTCCAGTGCTACGAGCTGATTTTGGAGTGTGCTAGACAGTACGCTTTTGACACACAGATGGTGGTTAGCACTGAGGGACGAGTGTTGGCAAACTTCAGTCCAGCCTCCATTGCCCGGGCCTTCAGCATGCCGGATCTCCCCTCGGTTTGTGCTTTAAACATTGACACTGCCCGAACTTACTACGAGAATGAGCCAGTTAAAGCTCAACAGCTTATCAACTCATGGCTTGAGAAGCCAAAATCTCACCACTCCAAATTGCCCAAACAGTTGCACAGGGTGAAGTTCAGGCCGGATATCTATGACGCTATTACACTGTTGAGCAGGGTGGCCGGACTTAAAACTGCCGAGGTATTGGAAAATTGGATGGTCCATGTGATCACCAAGATAGGCCAAGGAACGAATTATCACTGGGCCGGTCTAATCAGTGCAGAAATAGATAAGCAACCGAGGAATGTTTTGGAGGGAAAGAAGTTTACCATGTCCTCTTACATCGTGTATATACTGGCCATCTCCTACCCCTACAAGGGACTGACTCAGGCGGGAACCATTGGACAGGATATTATCTACAAAGTCTATTCGGAATTGCACCCCGGACACAGAGATTATAGGAGGGCCAATGATGCCTTCACCATGCACATTACCCGGACCCTTCAGAATGCGGAGCACATTAGATTGTCCGATGGGGCCAAAGCTCTGATCAAGAATTATGGGGCTTGGTTTATCCAGTTCCCCACTTTCACTTATCTCCGGATTGACGGATGTCCCGTTGCTCCCTACAGATTGCCTAGGTATCCCACTGACCACATTGTGCTGCTAGAGGTCGTGAGACAAATTTGTGAGTTTGATGCAGTGGTCAAGAGGGAGAAACATAAAACTGGCTTTGGAGGTGATTTCCCTCTTGGGATTGGCGTGGGAGAGATGTGCCCTTCCATTCAATCGGCTCACACTGCAGGTGAGGAGTTGGCAGCCTATGGATTCCCTTTCCATTCAAAGAGAATGAACTTTGACATAACCGGAGGGGCACAGAAGAGAGCTACCCGGGAATACAGGCATAAGGAGGATTTAGAAGATTACTGGGTCAACATCAAAGATGACCTTGATGCGAGGAAGAAAAGGTATTCCCAGCTGCCAGTAGAGGCAATTAGACAATATAATGTAAAGCTAATTCCGGATCAGCTGGATGATGATGGAAAACTGGTCCAGGACCATGTTTATGAGCCCATTAAGGATAAGTCAGTGGCAGATATTGATTGGAATGAGCCTGAGGTGACGGAGTTGGAAGACTTGATGGCTCCAGTGCTGAGGTATACCTTTTCTTGGGTTAAACATGAGGTATGGGTATTGGAAAATGCTAATGTGCCATGTACTTTTGATTTGATGGGGAATCTTAACCCCATGCCCACCTCTGAGGAATCCGGGGAAGAGGACCCCAAAGGGAAAATAGCTAAAACCTCACCCTTCAAGATCAAAGTCAGAGGTTCTAAAGGAACTGAGCCTGCAGTAAAGAGGAAACCAATTGGCAAGCGCAGGTGGAAGACTCTGACCATCATCAAGTCCTCGGACGAGGAGGAAGCAGAAAAGGCTGAAGAGGAGGATGCTCCTCCACCACCCAAGAAAGCTAGAACTACAAGGGTTGCTCAGAAGAAAGGCCAAACTGCTTCGGAGGATGAGCCTCCAATTGTGGATGTGGAGAGCTCCGGAGGGGAGAAGACCAAAGTATACACCAGAAAATCCAGAACTCCTTCCTCAAAGGATGCCGCATAGCCAAAGGATTCCTCCCCAGTATTGCCAGCCACTGAACAGGACAAACCTGTCTCGCCTCCACAGAGTATATCAGAACCGGAGAATCCGGGTGGACAGAAAATCAGCGAAGAGGCAGAATCTTTCAAAGAGGGAACATTATTCAGTGAGGCTGCCGAGCTCGATGTGGAAACAGAGGAAAGACACACTTCTCCCTTGGTGCAATACGAGGACTCTCCAGAGAGTGAGAAAGGCCACGGATCGCCAGAGCCGGAGGAAAGCCTGCCTGCTCTTACTCCATCACCAGTGTTTCCAGAGTTGGGAATTGAGGAGGCTGTTCAGAGCGAGAAGACTGCTGAGAAGGAAGAGGATGACAAGGCCATAGCCGAGGATGAGCTTGAGGTGACAGTTGACGAAGAGGAGAAAGTCACAGAGGACCCGGGGAAAACTGACACAGAAGGAATCCGGACGGACCCCGTAGCCCCGGACTGGTTAGAAAAAGAAATAGCAAAGAAGAAACAGGTGATAGTAGAGGATACTCCTCTTGATTGGGATGCAATGTTATCTCAGATCGGTAAGGGGAAGAAGAAGAAGGCTGCCAGAGTAATTTCCCGGGTAGAGAGGGATGAAGTGCACAATCGAGTAGTTCACATCGCCACCCTTGCTGCGGACAAAACGAGAGATGAGGTAACAGGCCAGGATTACAGTGTCCAAACCATTAACCTTGGGCCGGCCTCCCTAGAGCAAGACATCGAGGAATTCGAGGGGTCAAGTGCTGTAATTGTGGACAGATTGAAGAAGGAGACCCATACAAAGCGAGAACTGAAAAGAGAAAATGAAAGGCTGAGGAAGAGTTTAGAAGAGGTCATGAAGCCTCTACAATCCCTCCATCCGTCCTCCTCCTCTACTCCCGGATTTCTACCGAAGGAAACAATTTCCGGTATTGAAAAGATGAAGGTTTCCGCACAAGCTACCACCGACTGGATGATGAGTGTTCAAACACAAGGAGATGAAGCTATTAAGGAAATCCTGTCTCTTGGCAAGAATGCAATCCGTGGAAAAGAGCTGATAGAGAACATACTTTCTCGGGATAAGAATGATGTCGACTCCCTGCTGCAGAAGACAAAGATAATTCTTGGACATGGCAAGGATCAGTTAGGTAAGGATGGAATTCTTCCCTCTACCAGATTGGATGAACCATGGGAGTGGTTTGAGGCATTGCAGATCAGCCAAGGAAGCTTGAAAAAGATACAGAAACGAAGAAAATCCATTGATGCCGACCTCACTGCAATCTATGATGGTTGCATTGCATTTTTTGAAGTGATGACAGGGAGGAATAAGATAGCTCCTAAGTACCTAAGTTTAGATCAATTTAAGGAATGGTGGCATGAGGTTTATGCCCCAGATTCTGATGAGGTTGTCACTGGCCATATGTTTGATGATGCAGCTACCTACTTGGCAGTGATAGATAGGTACCTGGCCAGCAAGGAGGAATGGAAGAAAACCATTGAGCGATCCAATGAGGGAATTGATGCAATTAAATGTCGGCTCAAGGTTTTTCCATTGCCACCTGTTGCTGAGTTGGAGGGAGTATTCTCGAAGGTCCAAGGGTCACCAGCGCGGAGGAAAGACAAAGGAAGCAGCGGTTAATGTTTATCTCGAGATTTGTGCTTCCCTATTATCATAGGACATGCATTGGACCGGACTTCCTTGGGGACTGTGCCTTGGCCGACTTGGATGATGGCATTAAATGTGTGCCTTAGTTTGTTTCCTTGGCCGACCTGTTTTGGCGGGTTTTATTATTTTGTAAAAAAATGTTTGGCTGGGCTGACATGTTTTGAGGGGAATTTTGGTATAAGTTGGCATTTTTGCCTCATTGTAGGGGTTCAGTTCAGAAATTTGTGGTAGACATTAGCAAGACTATAATAGAGATTAGCAGGAGCAATAGTTAGAGTTTTAGAATTTCTTGAAGCAAATACCATATTCAGAACAGTTGAATTGTTGCAGCATTTGGTGATTAATACAATTGAAGGCATTGTGGTTATTCCTGGTGAAATCCTTTGTGTTATCTCATCTTGCATGGTTCTTTTGTTCTATCTTTTACATTGCTTGAAGATCTAGGGTTTTAAGGTTAGAAATAAATCAGTTTAGTTGGATAAATGGTGTATGTGATTTCATATTTGGAATGTTGGTAGCTATCTCTGGTCTATACTCCCAGTAACTATCTGATTGTAGTAGGCTGGTGAAGTCAACCTGGACCGTATATTCAAATGTGCTTAAGTTCGGTTGTAGATGCAAGTCTATGATTTGAAAATCTGTATTCCTCAGAAGATTGCACTGTTCTTGTAAGATTGCCTTGTGGGTCGAACAGGAATTGGTTTTTGAGATAGGTCCATTCCAGATATTTGTCATTTGCATTACTTGTCCCTGCAATAGTTTAGATTTTGTTATTTCCTTGCATCCCTATCTTTTGCTGTTTCTTTATTATTTGGTTAGATTTAGGGTTTTAAGATCATCATATTGTCAGATCTGATAAATTGGAAAGATACAGTTTGCTTGTAGTAAGGTCCGATTGTGATTACCAGCAATTTCACATTTCATCTGAGTTGTTTTATGCATTGTTATGACCTAACACCCGAGAGACCTTGGGGTGATTTTCAGTGATTTATTGTTGAAAATAACCTTTCAAGAGAGATAGAATACTGCATTCTATCTGAGTTGTTGCTGTGCAGAAAACACCATCAACAGATTGGCACTAGAAGGAGGGCCTGAATGAGCACACTGGATCGTTTCTTGAATGCCATCTCTCCAGAGAGATTTAGGAGAAATACCAGATCCACCACCAGAGACGAAGATTTAGAGGAACTTCAATTTCCCAATAGGTTAAGAAGGACTAGAGGGAGAGGAGAATCATCATCGCCCGCTCCATCACCAACATCATCCACATCCTCATATAGGGGAGTATCATCATTACCTATCCCTTCACCAACATCATCCATATCTTCACATCCTGAGGTTGAAGCCATACCCGTTCCTGAAGAGGTTCCCCTTCAACAGCCTTAGCCTGTCATTAACCAACCACAACCTCCACCCCCGCTCTTACCAATGGCTTTCCTTGCCACTAATCCATCACCTTTGTCCTTCGGTGCTTATAATGTAATGCCTAAAAATCCTGAGCATTTCTGCTCGAAATTCCATGTAAATGACCCAAACAGAATTGCAGAAGAACACATAAGGATTTTCCAAACCTGCCTTAAAGATAGAGGAATTGTCCATGAGGATGTTGCTTGTAGGTTATTCCCTTATTCCCTGGGTGAAGAAGCCTTTTATTGGTACAACCATCTCCCTGCCGGCTCAATTCAGAATTGGAATGACCTTGAAATTTTTTTTTTGCAAAAGTTTCGAATACCCATAAGTGCTAATGAGTTGTACCTGCAATTTATCAAAGTCAAGAGAGAGGTTAATGAACCCATAGCCAGTTTCAATAATAGATTCCATCGTGCGTTCACCAGATTACAAGACCCATATGTCCTGGATGATGGTACTGCCCTGGGAGTATATTACGAAGCTTTGGATAGTCTAAAAACAACTTTTCTGAAATGGAGACCTAACCCTCCAGGTACCTTGACGGATGCTTATACGGAGGCTGTCAAGCTTAGCACAGACTTGAGATAGCACTTGACTGGGCCATTGCCTTCTCTGGGACCAGTTGCACATCCTAACCAGAATCTGGCAGTAAATCAGGCTCTCACCAATCATACCCCTATTCTGAATCCGGTTCCCCAGTTATCGATGGTGCCACACCCTGGTCATCCTATGAACCAGATTTCCCCTATGGCGAACTTCCCTCAACAACAAGTTAATTAGCCCGTATACCAGTCATAGTCAAATAGCTTCCCTGCTTATCTGCAGAACTCTGAAGTGTTAAATTAGTCTTTGGGATCTGCCCTAGTGCCTGTCCCACCTCTGAGTAATCCAAATCAGCCTCCCTACCGAGACCCGAATAAAGAAAGGATTGATGAAATGGCTGAACAAATAAAGAAGCTAAATCTGGAGGTGACTTACTTGAGGAACCAGAATAGCCAATTACAAGCTGCTCAAAGGGGAATGCAATCTAATCAGAACAGAGAGTTCTCACAAGGGCAGAATTTTGACAGGGGACAACGCAATGACAGAGGATTCTACAATGACAGGGGGTATAACCAGGATAGAGGTTTCAATAATGATAGGAGGCAAAAATTTGATAGAGGCCAAGAAAGTGGGTCAGGATTTGATAAAAGGCCATCACAAGGACATAACAGAACTTGGAATACAGGGCCTAATAATGGAGGAGTTCCTACTCCATTGGATCAGCCCGCCAATCAGATTGTTAATCAATCTGCGAACCAGCCAGTCAGCCAGGATAAACCTCCCACTGGTGTGTATCTCGCAGAAGCAGCCCTGTCAGGATGGTGCAGGCTCCACAAAACGAGTCAGCATTCAGAACTGGAATGTCCCGAGTTCCAGACTGCGGCTTCCATCTTTCAGTATGAGGTAGAAAACAATGTGAGTGGGCAGGAGATTGTTCCTTCCAGCTTGTATGATTCTCCTGTGTTGGTATTGAACCATGCTCCTTTTCCCGCTAGTAACGAAAATGCACCGGAAGAACCTGATTCTCAGAAAGATGAAACATATCAGATTTGTAATGGAGATGAAGTAGCTCAGCTGTTTAACGAAGGAGAGATGAATGACAATGGCCCCTTTGATCAGGAGGAAGCCTATGTTGAAGAAGTATAGATGTTCCAGAGACAGGGACTGAGGGATATGCCTCACAGGCGCCCACAACCCAGGGGACCTTTCACTACTTCCATTCCTCCCAACAACTTCAGTACTCCTCCAGACCCTAATGCGAGTAACAATCCGTCTTATCCACAGGTCTCCAAGCAATACCTTTCGAAAGATAGACAAGTTCAAGCAGAACCACAGAAGGAAATGACTGTTCAAGTAAGTAAGGATAAGGTAGAGGAACCATCTAAGGAGGCCTCCACTGACATGAGTGAAGAACAGATGGCTTCGTACGTCGTAGAGGAATTCAAGAAATTAAAGGTAAACCTTTCTGCTTTTGAATTGTTGAGGTTTCCTGCAATTAGGAAAGCCGTCTTAGGTACTTATGACGCAAGTTCAAAGATATTGGATAAGCCTTCTGGTGAGCATGTCAGCCATACTTTTAGTTCGCAGTCTATGAACACGCAGAATCAGACACAGAATAGGACCAATCCACCCCCTGAAGATAGAGGAAAAGAAAAGGACAGAACTCAAGTGGCTCAGATGGATACTCAGCCCACTTTGTTTCAAGGGAAGATGGAGACTCCTCCGTTCCTGATCTCTGTCAGAATCTTTGGTAAGAACCTCCACAATTGTCTGTTGGATTCTGGTGCTTCCACTAATGTGATGCCCCTTGGAGTTTGTAGGGCTCTGGGAATTACACCTGCTGACTCCCAGAAGAAGGTTACTCAGTTGGACAGGATCGAAGTAAGTGTGGTAGGGGAACTGAACATGATTCATATGCAGATAGCTTCTGATCCTAGGATCCAACAGGTTATTAATATTCAGGTAGCTGACATTCCTAATGCATACGGTTTAATTTTGGGAAGGGATTTTACCAAGGCCCTGAATAGGTATGTGTCTACTGAACACTCTCATATGTGGCTTCCCTAGAAGGGAGTACCTAATCAGATAAGGATTGAGAGGGAGCCTAGAATGAAGTACATGATAACAGAATACCAAAAGACTTCGACTGAGGTTCTCATATCAGAAGCTGGAATGGGAAACTACTTGCTATCCACCCCATATGAAGAATCAGATGTAGAAGAAGTGCTGATGTTGCATACGATGCCAGTTGATGCTGAAACAAGGTCCAGTCTTGTTGGGGTCCTGACAGAATCAGTTGGGAAAGAAGAAGAGCCTGAGGATAGACTGATCAGCTTACTGGATAGTTTCCAGGATTTCATTAAGAAATGCGTGGAGAATCAAACTCACCTAGGAAAGAAGACCAGCTTCAAGGAGTTACTCTTGCCAAATTGGTGCAGAGTTCACGATGCTTCTCACTCAGAGTTGGAGTGTTGCTTGTGTCAGACAGCAATGAAAGAAGTACACAAAAACATGAATCCATCTCAGGCGGTTAGCGCAGATGAGCAGAATCTACAAGCAAAGTGTGAAAGTCAGAAACCTATTGTAGCTGAGGAAGCCTCTATCACTGATAAGCCAGAAGAAAGAATGAAGAAGACCACCACTACAGAATACTGGACCCTCAAGTTTGATGGATCCAAATCCAAGCAAGGGGCTGGAGCTGGATTTGAGTTGATTAGTCCAAAAGGTAAGAGTTTCTTCGCAGCTCACAGGCTCCAATTTTATTGCACGAATAATGTGGCTGAATATGAAGCGTTAATTCATGGACTCCTTATGGAACTCAAGAAAAAGATCAAGGTCCTGCAAGTATTTGGTGACTCAGAATTAGTGATCAAACAAGTAAGAAAGCAGTATGCCTGTCATGACAGGAGGATGACCAACTATAGGCATAGGGTGTGGGACCTCATCGAGGGATTCAACGCTTTTAATATCCAATTGATCCCAAGGAAAAAGAATCAAACTGCTGATTCTCTAGCTCAAGCGGCCAGTACTTTGCAGCCCCTGTCCCTATCAGGATTGAAGAAGTTTACCGTTGAATTAACTCCTGTCCCATCAGTCCCTGACAACGTGACTAATTTTCAGGTGTTTGAGGATGATAAACATATCCTTGACTTTATCACGAACACAAATGTTTTTGCTTCACAGATCATTGATGAAACAGAACCTCAAGAAGCAGAACTGGACCTGGAAGGTGTGGTGAACTTGAAGTCCAATACTATTCCAAGGGGAATGGTACAGCTGGAGAGGATTTTTGATATGGACAAAATCAGAGACCAGGAACAGAAATCTAAGAAAGAGTCTATCAGTGGGCAGTGTGACACTCACAATGTGGGCACTGAAGATGATGTGAAGAATGTTTTCATTGGTAAGGTTTGTACTCCTGAAGAAAGACAAGGAATAATCAGAGCCCTATACGACTTTCCAGACATAGTGGCCTGGGGTTATGAAGACTTGAAGACTTATGATACATCCATCATAACTCACACTATACCTCTCAAGCCAGGTGCTAAGCCTTTTAGATAGAGGTAGAGACCTATCAATGCACTGCTAGAGCCCCTCATACAGAAGGAAGTTCAGAAACTGCTGTCCGCTAGAATTATATTTCCTGTCAGGCATTCTACTTGGGTGGCTAATCTGGTTCCAGTAAGAAAGAAGAATGGTGAAATAAGGCTCTATGTTGACTTCAGAAATCTGAACAGGTCATCAGAGAAAGATAATTATCCAATTCCCTCTTTGGATGAAGTGTTACAAGTGGTTAATGGATCGCAGATGATGTCCTTTTTGGACGGCTATTCAGGATATAATCAGGTGATGGTCCAGTATGAGGACAGACATAAGACCGCTTTTACAACCAAGTGGGGAACCTTCGCCTACAGAAGGATGCCATTTGGGCTTATTAATGCGGGAGCTACGTTCCAACGAGCTATGGATATCGCTTTCAAGGACATCATAGGAAAGTGCATTATCATTTACATGGATGATCTGACTATTTTCTCCAAAAACAGAGGGGATCACATCTCAGACTTGCGTAAGGTGCAGAAGTGCAGAGAATTCGACATCTCTTTGAATCCCAAGAAGTGTATTTTTGGGGTTACAGAAGGAAAATTGTTAGGACATGTGATATCAGAGAAAGGCATTGCTATAGATCCAGAGAGAGTGGAAGCCATCCTAAAAATTCAGCCACCTGCCAGCAAGAAAGAGATGAAATCTTTCTTTGGTAAGATTAATTTTGTCAAGAAATTCATCATTGGGTTTGCTGAGATTGTCAAGCCACTAAATGCCATGTTAAAACAAGATGCCAAGGTCGAGTGGACCACAGAAGCGAAAGAGTCCTTTGCAGAGATTAAAAGAGCTATTGCTGATGCTCCAGTATTGGTCAGTCCAGATTATAGTAAATTGTTCTATATCTATTCCTTTGCTTCAGACCACTCATGTGCTGGAATGCTGACACAAAAGTCTGATGAGGGGAATGAGCATCCCATCGCTTTCATGAGCACGCCATTGAAGGATGCTGAGCTAAAATACCCATGTGTAGAGAAGCAAGCATATTCCCTTGTCCGAGCAGTAAAGAAATTCAGGCACTACATCCTCAGAAACAAGGTGTTCGCAATTGTCCCCGATTCTGCAGTTAAGTTGCTGCTGATGCAGAATGAATTAGGGGAGCGCAGAGCTAAATGGGTAACCATGCTTCAGGAGTATGACATTGAGATCCAGCCCATGAAGTTGGTAAGAGGACAGGGACTTACCCAGACCATGGCAGAGATAGGCCCTGAATTGTCTGTTTGTAACTATGCTGTTGAAGAAGTTTCCCCAGATGGCTAGTATGATGATATAGTTTATTATTTGCTGAATCAGCGGGCTCCTGGTTGTTTAAATGCAGTACAGAGGTGAGCCTTGAGACTGAAAAGTGATGGTTTCATGCTGAAAGGGGCCGTCCTATACAAGAAGAATCACGAAGGCATTTACTTGAGGTGCCTTGGAAAACAGGAGGCCGAAAGGGTAATAAATGAGTTTCATGAGAAATATGGCACTAGTCATGGTTCTGCCATTGCTACTGCAAACCAGATTTTGAGGGCAGGGTATTACTGGTCTACACTATTCAAGGATGTTCATCATCATGTCCGGACCTGTCACACTTTCCAGACGGCAGCAACGAGAGAAAGGTGTGCAGCACTTCCGCTCCAGTCTGTGATTGAGGTAAAACCTTTTGCTCAATGGGGTATGGATTTCATCGGCCCCATTAATCCACCATCTTCTGCTAGACACAGGTATATCCTTACCATAACTGATTACTTTACAAGGTGGACTGAAGCATTTGCTTGTAGGCAGTGTACATCAGAAGTAGTAATTGATTCCTTAGAATCTGCCATTCTCAATCGGTTTGGATGTCCTGTTGCT
Organism: Sequoia sempervirens; assembly: GCA_007258455.2. Classification (NCBI taxonomy): domain Eukaryota; kingdom Viridiplantae; phylum Streptophyta; class Pinopsida; order Cupressales; family Cupressaceae; genus Sequoia; species Sequoia sempervirens. Next base: position 80,406,411 of record VDFB02252616.1, on the reverse strand, counting down.
ATTGTGTGTGATAACGGTCCTGCCTTTGCATCTTTGAAATTATCAAACTGGGATTTTGATCATGGCATTGTTGTTAAGTTTGCATCTAATTATTATCCCCAGGGGAATGGTCTAGCTGAATCCTCTAATAAGAACCTGTTGACTGTTATCCGAAAGCTGTTAGAGAGGAACCCAAAGGACTGGCATACCCAGCTTAGGTTTGCTCTTTGGGCAGATCGTACTCGGGTTAAGTCCTCTATTGGTACCTCTCCTTATCATTTAGTGTACGGTCTGGAACCAGTTTTCCCTATCCAGCTTAAAATCCCAACTCTGCAGTTTATCAATCAGTTTTATGATGAAGGGGATAGAAGGGAAGCAAGATTAGCTGAACTATTGCATCTTGAAGAAAAACGGGATAATGCCCTTGAAAAATTTGCCAAACATCAGGGGGTAGTCAAGCGATGGTTTGACAGGAGAGCTAAGGTCAAGGCCTTTAGGATTTCTAACCTTGTCCTGTATTGGGATAAGCCATATGATCAGAAAGGGAGCCATGGAAAATTTGATAAACTGTGGCTTGGTCCTTACCAGATTGCTAAAATTCTGGGAGATAATGCCTTCCGCTTGAGGACTCTCACGGGAGAGGACATACCACTGCCTGTTAATGGGCAGTATCTTAAACATTATTTCCAGTCTTGAGCTGTTCTCAGCTCTTTGCCCTGTAAATAGTTAGTTAGGTTGCTTTCTTTGTTTGTTTTGCTTGCCTTGGTTAGGGTAGGTTTCCCTTTCTGCTTTGCTGGTTTTGTTTGGTTAGAGTAGGTTTGCTTTGGTTTGTTTGCTTTGTTTTGCGTTGCTCTTGCTTTTGGTCCAATCTCCTTTTGGGATTGTGGGTGCATCTGTATGATAATGGTGGCATTGCAGGTCCGATGTTCCTGATATTTCCCTTACAAACTTTGATCATTTTTTCAGAATGTTATGGTATGGATTCTGTTGCCTATGTCATTTGTCCTTGAGGTAGGGCGAAGGTTTTTTGGTCCGTCTGAACAGGAATATATTGGGGTCTCATACCTTTAATCTTTAAGCGTTCCTGAAGTTGTAAAAGGTCCTTACAAGGTCTGGATAGGTGAATTTTTTTTTTCTGTTCTAGTGTCACTGTGGTTCTCAGCCCTGAGTGTGGACTTCACTGTTCACAGGTTGAACAAGTTGAGTAAAAAAAAGGAAATATCAAAAGAAAAGAAAAAGAAACAAAATATACTGAAAATCCTGAGGTTTGAATTCAACTCATCAGGGGGATCTGAATATCTCTACCGGGGCTATAGACGCCTGGCTGGCAGTAGAGCTATGTTCAGGAGGATCACAGCGATAACCTCGTCAGGGCTATGGACACCTGACTGGAAGCGAGGCTCTATCCAGGTTACTTTTAGGGTCAGAATCTTTACGTAACCTGTTCATACCAAGTCTGGTTCCTTTGCAGCAGAGGGTGGGTAATATATGCATGTGCACACACTTAGACCCTGGTATAGGAATGTCTGCACGGCTGGGAGTTTCTTTGCTTTAACTTAGGGTGGTGGCTAGGTATTTGAGTTGAAACCAGAGGTTCTGGGTTCTTGATTCCAGTTTGTCATCGAAATGCTCAGGAGCATTCCCCAGCAGAGTCGCCATTTGTTGTGCAGTTTTTTGCACACACGCCCCACTGGGAGTGGGGACTCTCTCTTTTTGATGTCTTTAACCTTTGATTTTATGGGATTTATCATTTTGAGGTCTTGACATGTTGGTCTTGCTGGCTTTGCCCTTGCCTTGAGGTTGGAATTGATTGAAATTGAGTTTTGGGCCAAATCCGGGTTTTCACCTAGATCCGGGATTTTTCGCCTCTGGCGGATTTCTCCGGCCCTGCTTCCTTGTCCATCTCTTGCCGGATTCTCCGACTCCGGGTTTTTGCCCGACTTCGGGATTTTTCGGTCCAGTCGGATTTTCCCGGATTCTGTCAAAATCCCGATCTTCCTGATTTCCCCGGTTTCTGCATTTTTCGCGAAATCTGTGTCTCCGCGCATTCCGGATTTTTCCGAAATTCCACTTGGGGCTCAGGTTTTCGGACTTGTCAGAAGGGTCTTATCGCGCATTAATGGCTGAGGTACCTTGGTTCAGACGGGTATAAGGGCGAATTTAGGGCATTTTCTGCTCTGGCGATTCAGAATTTCATTGCTTCCTTGTTTTCTACTCTGGCGATTCAGAACTTTTGATTGAACTTTGAGAATTGATCTTGAGTTTGTTTGCGCGAGGATTGTTTGAGTATTGCTGCCAGTATCGCGTTACTAGGACGTGTTTGTCGCGTGGCTGACTTTCTGAGCTCGGATTTTCGCTCGCTTTGATCCATGGTGTGTATCTATTGCCCTTCCCTTTGCTTGCGTGATGATTTGGGGTATTCTTGTGATTGGGTATTGTTAATTTTGCGGTCGGCCCTTGATTTGGTTTTGATGTCGTATTTATTGAGTCGGGGTTGGACCCGTTTTATTGTTTGGGCCCATCTCTCCTGCCCTATGAGTTTCGTTTGTCCGTTTGATTGCATATTTACACGTTAGACGAAATTCTGGGTCATATTGCTTGTTTGTTTTGGGCCCAGGATGTGTTACCATGCGAATTTAGGGTTTCCTTGGTGTTTCGGTTAGCGCGATGATTTGATCTTGTGTTTGAATGACTTTCACCCCGTTTCGTGTTGGCTTCCCCGTCCCGTGAGGATTAGAGGGCTTCTGGGTAAATCTTGAACCGATATTTTTTAACCCTGAAGGCTTGCTCTGGTTTTAATGGCGGATATGTGGTTATTCGATTTAGGGCATCGTCGTTTTAGCGCGAGGATCCTTCCTTTGAGCGCTTTTAAGAGTTGGAATCCTTTGCATATTCGAGTCCGGTGATTGTCGTCGGTTTTTGGATCATTTGAGCTCAGGTATTGAAATCTTGTGGTCGCTCCAGTTTTGGTGCACGATTTGCCGTTTTTCGGGTTTCCGAGGCTGTCGCGGAATTTCCTGGCTCCCGGATTTTCCCGGTTTCCTTTTATTCCGCGGACAGGGTTAATTTTCGGTACATTTTATGCTGTCCGCGAAAGTCCGTCCCATACGGATTTTTCCAGATTTCCTGTCCGATGGCGTTCTTTTGTATATTTCGATGATAGGATTGATGGAATGATTGTTTATGCTTATTTCTTGTTGCCAATGAGTAAATTTAATGATTATCCTTTGATTTTCTGAGCGGATCAATGATTTATATGGCTAATAGTGCTTTGGCAGCAGGAATCCGTCTGGGTCGGATTTCTCTGAAATTCTGCCCCGACGGTATTTTCCCGGTTTACATGATTTCCTGGATTATTTGATTTCTCTGGATCTCGAAAGATTGGCAATTAGCTATGAATTTCAGTGGATTTTTATGATGTGTGCTAACCTTTTGGATTGACATGAACTCAATAATTGCATTCTAATGACAATTTTGGATGTGCAGGCTGAATCAAGCAAAGCTACTGCTGGGAAGTCCAAAGGTGGTACTGGGGCATCTTTAGTTTCTGAGACAGAAAGGTTAAGATTAGATATGAAAAGTCAGGTTCCAGAGAGTAGGATATCCTCCGTGTGGGCGGATGTGTCCGATACCAATGTTGGCGCATGGCGGTATGAAGAGTTTAAGCAGAGAACAACTGAGAAAGACCAGTCGGCATTGAGGCAGGGGATGATGAACTCAGGGTTGGTACATGTGGCAGGGTTCCCTCCAACAGTCCAGTGCTACGAGCTGATTTTGGAGTGTGCTAGACAGTACGCTTTTGACACACAGATGGTGGTTAGCACTGAGGGACGAGTGTTGGAAAACTTCAGTCCAGCCTCCATTGCCCGGGCCTTCAGCATGCCGGATCTCCCCTCGGTTTGTGCTTTAAACATTGACACTGCCCGAACTTACTATGAGAATGAGCCAGTTAAAGCTCAACAACTTATCAACTCATGGCTTGAGAAGCCAAAATCTCACCACTCCAAATTGCCAAACAGTTGTACAGGGTGAAGTTCAGGCCGGATATCTATGACGCTATTACACTGTTGAGCAGGGTGGCCGGACTTAAAACTGTCGGGGTATTGGAAAATTGGATGGTCCATGTGATCACCAAGATAGGCCAAGGAACGAATTATCACTGGGCCGGTCTAATCAGTGCAGAAATAGATAAGCAACTGAGGAATGTTTTGGAGGGAAAGAAGTTTACCATGTCCTCTTACATCGTGTATATACTGGCCATCTCCTACCCCTACAAGGGACTGACTCAGGCAGGAACCATTAGACTGGATATTATCTATGAAGTCTATCCAGAATTGCACCTCGGACACGGAGATTATAGGAGGGCCAATGATGCCTTCACCATGCACATTACCCGGACCCTTCAGAATGCGGAGCACATCAGATTGTCCGATGGGGCCAAAGCACTGATCAAGAATTATGGGGCTTGGTTTATCCAGTTCCCCAATTTCACTTATCTCCGAATTGACGGATGTCCCGTTGCTCCCTACAGATTGCCCAGGTATCCCACTGACCACATTGTGCTGCTAGAGGTCATGAGACAAATTTGTGAGTTTGATGCAGTGGTCAAGAGGGAGAAACATAAAACTGGCTTTGGAGGTGATTTCCCTCTTGGGATTGGCGTGGGAGAGATGTGCCCTTCCATTCAATCGGATCACACTGCAGGTGAGGAGTTGGCAGCCTATGGATTCCCTTTCCATTCAAAGAGAATGAACTTTGACATAACCGGAGGGGCACAGAAGAGAGCTACCCGGGAATACAGGCATAAGGAGGATTTAGAAGATTACTGGGTCAACATCAAAGATGACCTTGATGCGAGGAAGAAAAGGTATTCCCGGCTGCCAGTAAAGGCAATTAGACAATATAATGTAAAGCTAATTCTGGATCAGCTAGATGATGATGGAAAACTGGTCCAGGACCATGTTTATGAGCCCATTAAGGATAAGTCAGTGGAAGATATTGATTGGAATGAGCCTGAGGTGACGGAGTTGGAAGACTTGATGGCTCCAGTGCTGAGGTATACCTTTTCTTGGGTTAAACATGAGGTATGGGTATTGGAAAATGCTAATGTGCCATGTACTTTTGATTTGATGGGGAATCTTAACCCCATGTCCACTTCTGAGGAATCCGGGGAAGAGGACCCCAAAGGGAAAATAGCTAAAACCTCACCCTTCAAGATCAAAGTCAGAGGTTCTAAAGGAACTGAGCCTGCAGCAAAGAGGAAACCAATTGGCAAGCGCAGGTGGAAGACTCTGACCATCAGCAAGTCCTCGGACGAGGAGGAAGCAGAAAAGGCTGAAGAGGAGGATGCTCCTCCACCACCCAAGAAAGCTAGAACTACAAGGGTTGCTCAGAAGAAAGGCCAAACTGCTTCGGAGGATGAGCCTCCAATTGTGGATGTGGAGAGCTCCGGAGGGGAGAAGACCAAAGTATACACCAGAAAATCCAGAACTCCTTCCCCAAAGGATGCCGCACAGCCAAAGGATTCCTCCCCAGTATTGCCAGCCACTGAACAGGACAAACCTATCTCGCCTCCACAGAGTATATCAGAACCGGAGAATCCGGGTGGACAGGAAATCAACGGAGAGGAAAAATCTTTCAAAGAGGGAACATTATTCAGTAAGGCTACCGAGATCGATGTGGAAACAGAGGAAAGGCACACTTCTCCCTTGGTGCAATACGAGGACTCTCCGGAGAGTGAGAAAGGCCGCGGATCGCCAGAGCCGGAGGAAATCCTGCCTGCTCGGACTCCATCACCAGTGTTTCCAGAGTTGGGAATTGAGGAGGCTATTCAGAGCGAGAAGACTCCCGAGAAGGAAGACGATGACAAGGCCACAGCCGAGGATGAGCCTGAGGTGACAGCTGAGGAAGAGGAGAAAGTCACAGAGGACCCGGGGAAAACTGACACAGAAGGAATCCGGACGGACCCCGTAGCCCCGGACTGGTTAGAAAAAGAAATAGCAAAGAAGAAACAGGTGATAGTAGAGGATACTCCTCTTGACTGGGATGCAATGTTATCTCAGATCGGTAAGGGGAAGAAGAAGAAGGCTGCCAGGGTAATTTCCCGGGTAGAGAGGGATGAAGTGCACAACCGAGTAGTTCACATCGCCACCCCTGCTGCGGACAAAACGAGAGATGAGGTAACAGGCCAGGATTACAGTGTCCAAACCATTAACCTTGGGCCGGCCTCCCTAGAGCAAGACATCGAGGAATTCGAGGGGTCAAGTGTTGTAATTGTGGACAGATTGAAGAAGGAGACCCAGACAAAGTGAGAACTGAAAAGAGAAAATGAAAGGCTGAGGAAGAGTTTAGAAGAGGTCATGAAGCCTCTACAATCCCTCCATCCGTCCTCCTCCTCTACTCCCGGATTTCTACCGAAGGAAACAATTTCTGGTATTGAAAAGATGAAGGCTTCTGCACAAGCTGCCACTGACTGGCTGATGAGTGTTCAGACACAAGGAGAAGAAGCTATTAAGGAAATCCTGTCTGATGGCAAGAATGCAATCCGTGGAAAAGAGCTGATAAAGAACATACTTTCTTGGGATAAGAATGATGTCGACTCCCTGCTGCATAAGACAAAGATAATTCTTGGACATGGCAAGGATCAGTTAGGTAAGGATGGAATTCTTCCCTCTACCAGATTGGATGAAACATGGGAGTGGTTCGAGGCATTGCAGATCAGCCAAGGAAGCTTGAAAAAGATACAGAAACAAAGAAAATCCATTGATGCCGACCTCACTGCAATCTATGATGGTTGCATTGCATTTTTTGAAGTGATGACAGGGAGGAATAAGATAGCTCCTAAGTACCTAAGTTTAGATCAATTGAAGGAATGGTGGCATGAGGTTTATGCCCCGGATTCTGATGAGGTTGTCACTGGCCATATGTTTGATGATGCAGCTACCTACTTGGCAGTGATAGATAGGTACCTGGCCAGCAAGGAGGAATGGAAGAAAACCATTGAGCGATCTAATGAGGGAATTGATGCAATTAAATGTCGGCTCAAGGTTTTGCCATTGCCACCTGTTGCTGAGTTGGAGGGAGTATTCTCGAAGGTCCAAGGGTCACCAGCGCGGAGGAATGACAAAGGAAGCAGCGGTTAATGTTTATCTCGAGATTTGTGCTTCCCTATTATCATAGGACATGCATTGGACCGGACTTCCTTGGGGACTGTGCCTTGGCTGACTTGGATGATGGCATTAAATGTGTGCCTTAGTTTGTTTCCTTGGCCGACCTGTTTTGGCAAGTTTTATTATTTTGTAAAAAAATGTTTGCCTGGGCCGACATGTTTTGAGGGGAATTTTGGTATAAGTTGCATTTTTGCCTCATTGTAGGGGTTCAGTTCAAAAATTTGTGGTAGACATTAGCAAGACTGTAATAGAGATTAGCAGGAGCAATAGTTAGAGTTTTAGAATTTCTTGAAGCAAATACCATATTCATAACAGTTGAATTGTTGCAGCATTTGGTGATTAATACAATTGAAGGCATTGTGGTTATTCCTGGTGAAATCCTTTGTGTTATCTCATCTTGCATGGTTCTTTTGTTCTATCTTTTACATTGCTTGAAGATCTAGGGTTTTAAGGTTAGAAATAAATCAGTTTAGTTGGATAAATGGTGTATGTGATTTCATATTTGGAATGTTGGTAGCTATCTCTAGTCTATACTCCCAGTAACTATCTGATTGTAGTAGGCTGGTGAAGTCAACCTGGACCGTATATTCAAATGTGCTTAAGTTCGGTTGTAGATGCAAGTCTATGATTTGAAAATCTGTATTCCTCAAAAGATTGCACTGTTCTTGTAAGATTGCCTTGTGGGTCGAACAGGAATTGGTTTTTGAGATAGGTCCATTCCAGATATTTGTCATTTGCATTACTTGTCCCTGCAATAGTTTAGATTTTGTTATTTCCTTGCATCCCTATCTTTTGCTGTTTCTTTATTATTTGGTTAGATTTAGGGTTTTAAGATCATCATATTGTCAGATCTGATAAATTGGAAAGATACAGTTTGCTTGTAGTAAGGTCCGATTGTGATTACCAGCAATTTCACATTTCATCTGAGTTGTTTTATGCATTGTTATGACCTAACACCCGAGAGACCTTGGGGTGATTTTCAGTGATTTATTGTTGAAAATAACCTTTCAAGAGAGATAGAATATTGCATTCTATCTGAGTTGTTGCTGTGCAAAAAACACCATCAACAAAACCGAGACAAGGACCATCATCGACAGGGATGGTAGTATTCTAGTAGATATGTTGGCTGAAGGAATTACAAAGACCTTCCACAATCCCACTTTTCAAGAAATGGAAACACCCACCATAGAGGAATGTAAGGCGGCATGTGACGACAACCCGATAGGCTGCAAAAGATATATAAATCAACATTGGCTCAAGGAGAAAATGGGCAGCGCTGCGAAGGTTCCTCACGAACTCTTCCGCAGTGATTTTCATGAAGATTACCACAACTTAGTCACCATGCTAAGCCAGGTAATGGGTCTTCCTAATGTGGAATTCTTCCAAGAGTGGATGGTGTACTTCATCAAATAGATCCTCTACAGGAACAAGGACGTCACCACAAAATCTGCATTCTACTAGGGAGGCATAATAAGCGACTGCTTCCATGAGCAGTTCATCAATGTCAAGAAAATTTCAAAGTTCTACATGACTTCATATCTCATCAACTCCTTGGTAGACCAGAGACAGTACAATGGGTTGTTTGTGGCACCCGATGATGAGCAGGGTCGAAAATTGAAGGCTATGATAGTTACCTCTAGATCTAGTACCAAAATTTCAAGGAGTATTGCAGGGTAAATGATGCCTTTGTTGGTCACGTCATCCAGCTACTTGGGGGAGATTTCGAGAGAAGATTCTCTCATAGTGCGTGAGAGTTCCTGAAGTAGTATGCTTTCCTATTCCTTCAGTTTCCCAAGTTTACCTACATTCGCGCCCAAGGTTTCACTAAGAGGCTGAATAGACTGCCCTGGTACCCCAATGACCGGATCATCCTATTAGAACTTTCCTAGCAGCTCCAACACATACAGGCAGTCTTTAGCAGAAAACATGTGGCAGGAATCTCTTATCCCTTGACCCTTGGTCAGGGCATGTATAAACTGCAAACTTCCTAGTGCGCAGGGAATTCAGAAAAAGAGCTAGTGGAATACCACTTCCAACTACACACTCCTCGCCCACGGATGGACCCATACGGGCATGTAAGGAAGGCATTAGGGCTGTAGTACGCCCATTTGCACAATGTTGAAGACTTCTAGGGAAATTGTCAGGACGATAAAGAAGTGCGAGCTAGGCACTATATGAGGATGACCACATACTTCATAAGGAGGGTGCAACTATTCCATATACTAGATCAAGTAGAGGAGGATGAGGACATCGTCATGGATCCCTGGTATAATGCAATCGCTAATTTTCCACTACCCACAATCAAATGGGATGAGCAGGAGGTCGATGATCTTGACATTGTGACCAAACCCATCATGGCCTGAACCAAGGAATGGGTTAAAGGATAAGTGAGCTGGTTGAGGAAACAAGGAATGGTCTTGACATACGAAGGGCTCAAAAGTGATCCAAGTTCCACAGAGGATGTTTTTGCTACAACTTCAATGGGTGGGACATCCAAGTCTCCTCCAGTCACCAAATCTAAGAAGAGAAAAGAAATAGAAACAGAGCAGTCTCTGGATCCCAAAGGTTACACGAGGAAGGATCCAGGAGGCTCACCTTCGAAGAGGCTTAAGAAAATAGGAGGCACCACGGAGCAGCCATTAATCCGAGAAGAAGAGGCAAAAGGTACAAAATAGTTAAAACCTCTTTTGGCTCTCCCTGCTTTACCTGCCCCATCATCTACCGCCCTAGCCATGGTCGCCACATCCCCACCGGCGGTGGACATCTCTATCCATCTTGCCCCTTCACCTTTGACCGAGCCAGTAATAGTAATTGACTCTTCCTCCGTCGTGACCACAACTTCTTCCTCCACTACAATGTCACCCACCACATCACTCCCATTAGCTATAACGGTGACACCAATGCCCTCTTCCACCTTGCCTGAGGCCTTCTCGAAACATATGCAAAATCTCCCTTCTAAGCTCTCCTAGATCCTTATGGACCCCACTCTTCAAGCAACCCTGGCGCAAGCCCTTGCTACCACTAAACCTTCGGAACCTTCGACAGGACCACTGATGGTGGAGGCCACCATGTTGATTTATGAGGAATGGGAGAAATAGGAGCAGGAAGCTTTGAAATCATTTGAGGAGGAAGCCAACGAATATCATGAGCACCCAGAGTATGAACATCGCATAATTGACAAGGTGTCTTACGAGGAAGAAGGAACGGGCTCTTCTGAGAGCGGGGATGAGGAGGAAGATACTACTAGTAGGGTCATTGTGCAGGCCTTTGATGATGATCTTAAGGAAGAGATGGCCCGACATCCGAAGGGTACTAAAGAAGAGGCAGAAAGGTCACCTCTTAGAGAGGAAGGACAACAAGAGGACAATCCAGGAGAAGAAAAACCTGAGGATGAGGCTCAAGCTATTAAGAGCCTTGAAATTGAGTAGCCTAAGGAGCATGTGCATGAGATTGGGAAAATTTTGGAAAAGAAGGGGACGAAAATGGAAAAGGAAGAAAGTCCCCAACAACAATTATCTACCAAGCCTCCTATTAAGTGCCTTGTGTTCATCCAGGATTCTAACGAAGAGGATGGAGATGCTGCTAAAATGGAAGAAAGGGCCCCTAGGGATAAGGAAATAGAGGTCTTGGCCGAAAAGGGCGAGGGTGATCATGAATCACCTAAGGAAAGGTCTACTATACCTGAGTGGCTGGAAAGATAGCTTGAAAAGAAAGCTCCTGTACCAAAGGACCCAAGAGTGAGGCTAGAGGCTATCTTAGCCTGAGCACAAATCACAACTAGAAAGGAGAATAAGCCTAAGATCAGATCCAAGGTAATGATGGACGCTTCTGGGTCTTGAGTTGTGCAGATAGCAATGCCAGTGGTGGGACAAGCTAGCATAGGCTACATCTCCACCATTGACTTGGGGATCGCTACCAGATAATAAAAGGTAGGACACCTTGAAGAGTCAGTGGCTATGGTGGTGCACCTGATAAGGGAGGACAAAGTTTCAAAGGATGAGCTCAAGGAATAGGTGGCCGCCTTAACAGATTACATCCAACAATGGTCCTCAATTGATGACTTACCCACCACATCCGTGGCTGCACCCCAACTGCTGTCCAAAGAATAAATTGACAAGTTGGAGAGAAGTAAGAACTTGGACAAGACTACAGAGAGTTGGTTCCGACAATTCTTGTAAATTGGGAACATGGGAATTATCCGGGCTATTCAAACAACCAACAAGTTCTTAGATTTGTAGAAATCTTTGGAGGGCATGAGGAAGCTCTGTATCGACTTCCTCGCAACATATGACTCCACCTTTCCAAAGATCGAAGCCATCCTCTAGTTACCAAAGGTTGCATGGGAAAAGGAGCTTACATTCAAAAAGGATGACCACTCGATAATGGATGTGTGGAGGTGAGATTTTGACAATAGGAAAGACAGGCTAGAGCAGATAATGAGTAAAGTAGATCCAAACATCGAATGGATCAAGGAAATTAGGGCAGAATGCGCTCGTTATCTCAAGTTGATGATGGAGTATGACATGCCCGATGTACAGATGGATCCATAAAAGGTAAAACCTTACTTTCAGAAGAAGATGGAGGATGGGATGTCCAAAGAAATAATAGTGGAGTTCATGAGTTTTACTGCCCGTGCCTTCGACCAATTAGAGCTGTTCAGGGATCAGGGTGTAAAAAATGATGAGGACTAGAAGAAGCTTGAGGATAATGTGAAAGAGTGGAGCTACCAAATGCTGCGGTATGAGATCATCAAGGTAGACAAACTCCAGCTAGTCATCCTGAAATTCATGGAATATACAACATTGAAGAAGCAGGACGACAACCCTATTGACAATAAAGAGCTCCCCAAGGAGTAGCTACAGTAAAACAACAATCAACAAAAGGACAAGAATGCTACAACACTATCTCTAGAAGACGAAATAGGGAAGGAGACAAAATGTAATTTTAAATTGTAATATATTGGGGGGAGGTGAAACCCTATTTTGTATGGAATCTTGGACACACAATGAGAATTAATCTTGGCCATTCGTTTGACTTTTGGGGCACTATAAATAGGGGTCTCCTCTCATTTGCAAGAGGAGTTGAGTTGTTGTAAAGACATGCTGCAAAAATTTATAATGAAAATACATTGACTTGGTGCATTTTTTGAGTTTTTCACATGTTACTTGATTCAACTTCCATTGTTAGATGCTTTACTTAGATTTGTATTGTTGTTCTAGTTAACTGTATTCTTGCTTTGATAGATTTTAGAAATGCTGTTCTATAGTTGTGAAAATTCTTGCTGTGTAAATGCCTTCTTAGTCCATACTTTTTGCTATTTGTTGCTGGTAGATGGCTGTGTAAAGTTAGTTTGGGCTTAAATTCAAAGCTTCTCCACACTTTCATCTTTGTTCATGCATGCAAATGGTGAATGAAAGGTGAAATATTTGCAGACCTTAGAACATAGCTCAAATTCCAAGAGACTATGAGATTTCTGGTTAAGTGGAATATTGTTTCTAGGAAGCTGTCCATTGCAGGAACTCCATGTTTACTATTCACAGTTAGTTGCAGATCCAGGAACCTTCCATCTTCCCTGCTCTTTTTCCCCCTTTTTTAGAAATAGCATGTACCAAGGTTCATTGCACATTGTAAAGCCAAATTTGAGGAAACATCAAAGTTTTGGATTGCTGTCCAAACCTACAACAAAGTGAAACTCGACCTCCATTTCAGAAACTTCGTATTTGAAGATCCACCTCGCATCCAGCTATGTAAGTCCGCCCTATGATTACCAGCAAAATCACATCAAAATCAACTGAGGAATTCGATGCAAGTCATGACTCGACACCCGAGAGACCTTGGGGAGATTTTTAGCAACTCGCCGTGAGAGATTTCCTTTCAAGAGAGGTAGTGCATTCGTGTATTGCCTGTGCTGAGAAAGTGTGCAAAAACACCCATCAACACTTCTCACATTCCACCATCAGACCTCTATGGGGCCCTATTGAAATCCTCAAAAGGAACATTTTTCCCTATATAATGTGAGTTCTCAGAGCTTCAAGATAATCATGGCAGTGCCTTCTTAGCAGAGCAATAGTTCCAAAAAAATGTAATGTCAAAATGAAGAATGGAGTAGGTGTGCCATAGTTTTAGTTAGGGTTCCAAAACCCTAAAAAAATAAAAAGCCGACCACACAAAGGCAGTTTTTCCTTTCTTTTGAATTTGTGAATCAAAATTAATATATGCCAATAGAATATGACATTTCTTGTCATGTTTAATGAAAATACATGTAAAAGCTATTAGGCCTGTGAGTTAGAAGAGATTATATTCATACCTTAGCAAATTTTCCATAGGTGGAGCCTTCAAATATTTGAAGGAGTTAACTATTATTTTTGCATTTTCTTTTAAAGATGTAAAGTATTTAATTAAGTGATGTTTATAAACCACTTAATTTAAAAAATACTATTTACAAATGCAAAATAAATGAAGTGATAGAAATATATTTAAACGCATGACAAGAGTAAAGATGGAGATATGTTTGAATTTATGCTTTTGCAAGCATCTAGGAAGAAGTTGGAGGAGTTTGGAGTAGTTACCAACATGTGCAAAAGTTTGAGGAGTTGGTTCAAACCATTAAATTGATTTTTAAAGAAAATTAGAGCTTTTGGAGGGTTGTTTCATGTGTCACCATGTTGGACTTGGTCAAAATTGACTATTTCAAACTTTTGGAGCCTCTTTGGAGAAAAATCAGATGCTAGATTTCAGGCATGAAGGTTGCATCTGACCCAAGAAGCTTCCAGTTCCTATTTTGGTGGAGCTTGCTTTCTTATGCTTTTGTAACTCAGTTCTTGAGTTGTACTTTTCTGCCTTGTGACTTTTACAGTCTTTTGCCAAATTTTACAAATTTTGTAACTCATTTTGGACATGAATTTCAGAAAAGACCTTGAAAATCAATGCTTGAATCTTTTTACCCTCTTATTCTTATAGAGTTGTGTGTTATCAAAGTGATTGATCAAATCACTTGTGAGGCATTTTAACCCCCTTGTAATTTTGTCTCATATTTTATGCCTTTTCTGCAAAGTTAATTTTTATGCAGGTTGGAAGTTGTGTTTACAGATTGCACATAGCTTTTAGATTGTGAAAATAATAAACACATTGCACATAGCTTTTAGATTGTGAAAATAACCTTTCCCTTCTGAAAGATAGGTCAATTTAAGCCTTTTTTCAAAACATTTATGCATAAAACTTACTAAAATAAGTTGTGTAACTGAAGTTTTCAAGTATTTATCAGTTAGGTGTATCACCATAGGAGATAGTAATTACCAATTTAGTTTTATTCATTTTCAGTATTCCTTCTCCCTTTTCCTAACAAATCAATAGAATAGGTGATACCAATAGGAAGTCGACCTTCTTTGGAGGTTGAGCTTTGCGGACAAGTAACCCACAACTTTAGAGGTCTTCCCATGTTACTTTGAAATATTGAATTTCATATTCAATAGGGTGCAATTTCAAGAGTTAACAATAATAATATAATATAATATAAATATTATATTATGATATAATATAAATATTATAATATGATATAAATATAATATTATAATATAAATATAATATTATAATATAATATAACATTATAATATAATATAAATATTATAATATAATATAAATATTATAATATAATATAATATAATATAATATAATATAATATAATATAATATAATATAATATAATATAATATAATATTATAATATATATATTATACATAAAATATTATAATATAATATAAATGGCTATAGAAAATTCATCGCCAACAATTCACTAAAGGAAAATTCACCAACAATTCACCAATATTTTTTAGTATATATTTCAAAACTTTGGTGTGTTGGATTTTAGGGTAATTTTGTCAATTTTTGTGGTGATTGCAGCAGTGAATTTCCTTCGATTGCTGTGATGAATTTGTCAGATGCCAATATAAATATTATATTATAATATAATATAATATAATATAATATATATAAGATTATATAATATATATAAGATTATATAATATATATAATATTATATAATATATAATATATATATTATAATATATATAATATATATGTTATATATTATATTATATTATAATATAATATCATATTATATAATAAATATATATATTATATATTATAATATATATATATATTTTTTGGTCGGTAACAGAGGTGATTTTATTAATAATAAATAGATTACATTGTGTTTCTTCCTGTAAGACAATTTAATAAACCTTTTCTAGCCCCAATAGATTCCTTTTATAAAATCCCTAATCCAACCAACTCTCCATAATGCACTCGAATTCATGAATTACAAACAAAGAGATATAACCAAACAGACAATAACTCCATAGGTATCACAAGAAAACAAGCCTTCAACCAAAAAACCCTACAAGGGACCTTTTAATAGGTCAAGTTTGGAACTCAAATTGGTCTTCTCTTTGCCTAGGATTTGAGAACCATTGCAAAATTTTCCTTCCTTTCTCTCTTTGCTTTCTTCCCCTTAACTATTTTCCAGCCATCCTCTACCCTTTCCGCCACCTTCTGCCAGTCCAATGGTTTGTCATAAGGGCTCTTCAAAACACCATCCAAATTTCCAATTGTTTGCTGACTTTGTTCATCACCTTTTCGATTCCCTACTTCTTTCTCTAGCAATCTCATCATAACTTTTTTCTCTCGGCATTCAGGTGCCGCTACCCAATTTTTGGGATTCAAATCCTTATCCCCTCCATTGAAAACATCATTATCTTTATTCTCATCTGGATTCACTTCCTGTGCTAAGACCTCACCCTTTTGTTGCTGAACCACCCTTCTATCTTCCTCCACCAATGCATTCCCATCTTGATCCCCTTCCTCTCTGCTTTTCTCCTGAGAGCTCATTTGATTCACAACCTTTTTCTCCACTGTATAATGCCAAGTCCCAACATCTTTCCACCAGGAGGTTGATTTGGTTGCTTTGTGTTTCGCACATTGAGCAGCCAAATGATCAATTTTAAAGAAAACTCTGCACCTAAAGAGAATCCCTTCATAATCCAGGGGTTACATCCAACAACCTTTCGAAGTGTTTAAACATATCTCCTTTGGAGGTGCCTTTGATATGTCCATTTCCACTAAAATTTAGGAAATTGTTGAATGCAAAAGGTTTGAAGACCCTTCATCCACCATTAAAAAGATTCCTCAAGAGTTCCCTACAGCCTCTAAGCAGGAATCAAACCAAAATTGTAAGGGTAAGTAGGGAAGTCTCACCCATATAGGAACCTTCTCAAACACTTTAGTGGTTGGATTAAAAGCTCGATGCCATGGCTTTAACATCAATGGATATTTTTCTTCCCATTCCTAGTGGTAGTCACAAAGAATCTTATTTCTATCCCGCTCCTTTTCAAAAACAACAACAAAAAAGCCTTTAGCCATGGGGTAGATTTGGACATACCCTTCTAAAACATTTGTCCAATGATGGGTAATCCACTAATACAGGTCCATCAACCTTGGCCAAAATACCCTGAATCTTCCTATCAGACTCAACACCGATTTTTTTCATTAAGAAATGCTTCTTGCTCGAGCTCTTCATCTAGCTCCAATGTGATTGATCTAGATGTTAGAAGTAAGCTAAAAACCTCTCCATTCCTTTCTCTCAAGATTTTATTTGATGGCTTCAAAGACTATGATGGTCCCGCTTGAGCTCCCCCAGTCTGGTTCGCTTTGAACCCCTTATCACTGCCAACACCTCCTGAGATGCATGCAATAGGAAGTTCTATCTTCTGGCTTCGATGCGTGGATGAGTCTCCTCCTCCCGTAGCAGGGTCGACTCTTCTATGGCTTTTTTTCTCCTCATCCTTCTCTTTTTGCGTTCTCCACGATCCATTTTTTGATCTTCCCCACCTCACACATTCTCTGTTATTGTCTCCATTATGCTGGAAATCACCGAGCATTTCCTGTAGATCCCTTCCCTCAATGCTCAGGCTAGGAGAAACCCTAGTTTCCACAGCTTCTTGAATTCGACCATTGGCTCCCATAGCTACTATAATAATAGGCAAGTATCTATGTTATAATATAATATAATATAATATATATTATAACATAATATCATATCATATTATAAATTATTTTTGTTATAATATAGAAACCTTCATAGCCAAACTTGACCAAATAAAAAAACAACTTTAACTAAATAGATATTCATTTCCTTGTATTAAATCAAAAAAGGAAAACCCAAGAGTCATTTTCACTATATAATATAATATTATAATAATATTATATTATAATATAATATTATATATTATATTATAATATAATATTATATATTATATTATAATATAATATAATAAATATAATATAATATAATATATATAATATTATAAATTATTATATAATATAAATATTATATTATATTATATTATATAATGTAATATTATTATATAATATCATATTATATTATAAATGATTTTTGTTATAATATAGAAACCTTCATAGTCAGACCCGACCAAATAAAAAAAAAACAACTTAAGCTAAACAGATATCCATTGCTCCTTGCTTTTTTTTGCTCAAATCACCGACAAGTCACAGGTATGTATGAATTTTAATGTTTTTTTTCAATTTTATTTTAGTTTTGCATTATTTTTTAAGAATTTTAGTCAAAAATAGGTTTTTGAATAGGTTTTTTTGCATTAAAATGATTGTTAATTTTTAATTTTTAAAATGTTGACAAAGTTAATGGAGATTTCCTTAAATTGAGTTTTGCTATTGTTGTCTTTGTCCTTGTGAGAAGGAAATGTCGGTGAGGGTTGATTACACTTGATTCATGATGAATCAAAGCATAACTTCGCCAAACATACCTACATCTACAAACAAGATCATTCAAATTTGAAAGCTAAACTAAGAATTTTATTGAAATTGAAAGCTACTAACTAAGAAAAACAATTAAATCCCTAATCTAACCCATTTGAAACTTATCTTGTTTTGGAATTGGTGTCGTGTTGATGTGAAACGATGACCCTTTCCCAACCCTATGATTAGTGAGCATGTTTCAGTCGATTCTATGGAAGGGAATTGATGAAACCATTGTGATTGATGGATGGAAAGCTAGTTTATTCTAAAAATGAACATGATGCAAGCTAAGTTACCATGATTTTATGTTAAAAATGCACTGATTATGCTATTGCTAAGCTAATCTAAGTTAATTTTGAGCTAAAAGATGAAAACCCTAGTTTATAAACAAGCTAAGATGGATGCATGAAAGCCATTAATGGATGCTCTAAGCTATGATGCAATTAAAATTAACTAAGCTAAAAAGTGAGTGAAATATGAGTGTGAGTGCATTTTAATTCAACAACATAAGTTTGCAATTGAAAGATGGATCCATTTGTCTCCAAATAGTAACCTATTTATAGGAGAGAAAATGAGGAATGAAGGGTGGAGATCAAAAAGATAAATCAACGGTCCAAGATGGAGGAGATGAGAGGCATGGACCATGGATTCTCATCAACAAATGAGAATGCATGATGGGATTTTAATCAAGGGTTCACACTTGCCTCAAACAAACACACTTTTGACTTGGTCACACATGTCAAAGGTGACTTGTCCAAAAGGTTGAAGGTTAAAAATTGCTTAAGAAGCCAAGTGAAAATATCCCTTTTTCAAATGATGAAGGAATAAGAATATTCTTTTTGAATATTCTCATGGGTGAGGAAAAATGAATTTTGCAAATTAAAACAAAGTTTTAATTGTGCAAAAAGGGGATAAGGAATATTCTACGGGAATATTCCCTTTGCTTAGAAGAAAGTTAGTTGAATTGCTAATTAAACAAGATTTAATCATGCAATTAGGAGATTAGAAGAATTAAAGTGTTTATTCATTAAATTAAATGATTTAATGAATGGAGGAGAGATGAAATGATATTTAATTAACTTAGGGTTATTTAATTAAATAAGATGACTTAAGGAATTAAACTAAACATTTTGATGCATTTAATTTAATGAGATGAAATGTTAGCATGAAGGGGGATGAATTAACCTGATTAAATTAATTAGGCCAATAGATGAAAAATGATGCAATTAATTAAATAGCTAGACTATTTAAATTAATTAAGCGAAAAGAGGATGGATTAAAGAGGAAATGATGTTAGTAAACCTGTTTTGAGTGTATGATATCGATTAGGACATTTTTAAGTGTCTACAATCTCTAATGATCTTAAACTCACAGAACTATTCAAAAGAACTTCTGTAGTACCATATTCGCATGGCATCCTAACCCCTCTAACTCTGAAATACCTCTACACTCATTGTTCTCATTGTATAACTCCCTTGGAGTTAAATTTTTTTAGAAGTAATTCACAAAATTGAGATTTCTGTTTCGAAGGATGCATCCTTGCATAAGCTAGAAAGAGGGGAGGGATTTTTCAGAGGACTATAGATAATTTTTCTTGCTCACCTCGCATACCCATCCTTCAATATATCAATAGATAAATGACATGAAATAGTTAAAACTCTTGTAGGGTCATCTGCTTATGAAATCACAAAGACCATGACAATTTCATATATTTTGACACTTAAAATAGTGGATGGTAATCCAAAGAATATAATTACAACTGGACCTTCCTTTGTGTGCTGGGAAATGCATAACAAGAGGATTTTAATACAAATACTTGATTGAAACAATTCAAAGGTGATATTGTCACTGGAAACTAAATTTGTAGAGGTCCTTTCAAAGGGGATATTATTAGAACATCTAGACCTTGTTGCAGGGTTATGTGAGATTTTGAAGACGAGTTACATTTTAAAATTTGACAATGAAGTTGTACATGACTTGCTCTAGCAAAAAAGCATGCAGCTCTTTAAAGAGGACATGCATTTCCTTTTGTTGCAAGCGATTCCTAGATTTTTCATGCCTAAAAATCTAAAATTTTGATTTCCAAGGCATAGTGGTATATTCTCAATGTAGGACATGCACTTGTTTTTTGTTACACTTACAACTAGTACTGATATGACTTGAGTATACGTGGGCATGGAAGTCCAACTGGGTTTTGTAAATTGTAAAATTCAAATTTTGATGTAATATAATTAATATAGCTCTTGACATATTATATTACAATCTGCCAATCCTTACTCTGGTTCTTTTCTTCTTTTTTTTAAATGATTAAATTAAAATTTGATTTGTCAATATGTAAAGAGGAATTAAAACTACCATTTTCCATTTTCACACCAATGTCCCCCTTCTTTGAAACAAAGCACAAGAACTCAAAATATTTTAAGCTACAACATGCATTTTATTTGCATTTAATTAATTATAGACAAAATGAGCAAACAATTTAAATGTATTCTTCTCTCCCTCTCTCTCTGAAGTATCTCTCCCCCTCTCCCTCCCACCCTCTCTCTCTTGGATCTCTCGCTCCCTCTATCCTTCCCACCCTACCTAGACAACTCTCTCCCTCTCTCTCTCTCTAGTCTCTCTCACTCTCCATCTCCCTCTCAAGTCTCTCTTAAGTCTCTGTCTCTCTCTATCTCCTCTATCTCTGTCTCTGTCTGTCTTTGTCTCTCTATCTTTGTCTTTGTCTGTCTCTATCTCTCTCTGTCTCTCTATCTCTCTTTGTCTCTCTTTGTCTCTCTGTCTCTCTATCTCTCTCTCAAGTCTCTCACTCTCCATTTCCCTCTCAGGAATCTCTCTCTCTCTCTCAAGTCTCTCACTCTCCATCTTCCTCTCAAGACTCTCTCTCTCTCTCAAGTCTCTCTCTCTCTCTCAAGTCTCTCCCACTCTCTCTCTCTATGGTCTCTGCCTCCCTCTATCCCTCCCAAACCCCTTTCTCTCTTAGGTCTATCCCTCCCTCTATCCCTTCCAAACCCCTCTATAATATATTTATCTAATATATATTAATATTAATATTAAGGTATACATTATATATTAATATATATGCATAGGGGAAGCTTCAAATCTTATACAATAAATAATGGATATCCGTTATAGATGGATATCCATTTTCTTTAGATTTTTACTAACTGAACAATACATAAAACCATTATTATATATTCTTAATATATAATAAATGTATTATATATATTAATATACCATAATATATTTAATATATATACTATATATTATATATTAAATATTATATATAATATATAGTATAATATATAATATATACTATATATTGTATATATTATATATAGTATATAAATTATATTGTATATTAATAAGCATGCATATGGGAAGCTTCAAATCTTATACAATAAATGACAAATATAAACGAATATCTGCTTGCTTTAGATTTTTATAAACCAGATAATACATAAAACCAATATTATGTATTATTAATATATAATAAATACATTATATATTAATATATCATAATATATTATACATTATATATTATGATATATATTCTATAATATATTATATATAATATATTTAATATATATACTATATATTATATATCTTATAATATCTCCCTCTCTAGCTCTGGCACTACTACTCATATCCAAATTGTATTTTGTATTGAACTTTTGAATATAGTAATTAAGCATTTTGTTATCAACTTCTTGACCTCCCAAATCCATATCCCCTCTAATGGCCTTGACGGTAATATTATCCTTTCGAATAGAAAGAACTGACACATCAAATGTACCTCCACCCAAATCAAAGACAAGAACACTTCTTTCTCTAGTGAATACATCATGGAAGCCATAAGTTATAGCTGCGACCATTGGCTCAATCATTGTTCGCATGACATTGAGGCTTGCAATCTTACCAACATCCTTTGTGGCCCTCTTCTATGCATCATTAAAATAATAAGGCATAGTAATAACCACATTCTTCACCTTGTACTCAAGGTATTTTTCAGAAATGGTCTTCATTTTCATGAGTAGCATGGATGAGATCTTTTTAGGTGCAAATAACTCAGTTTCTCCTTTGTAAGTGGTCCTTGGATCATGAGAGGGTTATCATCCTTCCCTTGGATGATGGTAAAAGGCCATAATTTTAGGTTATCCCAAACACAAGAATTAGAGAAGTGCCTTCCAATGAGTCGCTTGGTGTTAAAGATAGTGAACGAGATTGTTTGAAATTTGGTGCTTGACAACATTGCCAACAAGTCTCTAGGAGGAAGTAAAAGCGACGATAGAAGGAGTGGTTTCTTTTCCTTGCTCGTTAACAATAATCTCAACCATGTTATGTTGTGGCTTCCATACCCCAACATAATAGTAGCTTGTTCCTAGATCTATGCCAATGGCCTTCTCTTGCTCCTTCCCCTTCCCTTTTCCCTCCTCCTTTCCCTCCATGCTCAATGAGCTAAGTTCTTGGTCTTTGGAGGTTCATAATATATTAAAATTATTTTCTTTATAATATAAAAACCCTCTTATTAGTCAGTCTGTGTCATCTCTCTCTCTCAGGTCTCTCCCTCCCAACCTAACTAGATAACTCTCTCTCCCTCTCCTTCTCCCTTTTCCTCTCCCTCTCCCTCTCCCTCTCTCTCTCTCAAGTGTCTCCCGCTCCCTCTCTCTCTTAGGTCCCTCCCACTCCCTCTCTCTCTCTCTCTTAGGTATCTCCCACTCCCTCTCTCTCTCTCTCTCTCTTAGGTCTCTCCCACTCTCCCTCTCTCTCTATCAAGTCACTCCCTCTCACCCTAACTAGATAACTCTCTCTGCCTCTCCCTCTCTTGCTCTCTCTTAGGTCTCTCCCCCTCTCTCTCTCTCTTAGGTCTCCCACTCCATCCCTCTCTGAGGTCTCTCCCTCCCTCTATCCATCCCAAACTCCTCTCTCTCTTAGGTCTCTCCCTCCCTCTCTCTCTCTCTCTTAGGTCTCTCTCTCTCTCTTGGTCTCTTGCTCTCTCTATCCCTCCCACCCTACCTAGAAAACTCTCTCTCTTAGTCTCTCTCTCTCCCTCTCCCTCTCTATTTCTCTCAAGTCTCACTCTCCATCTCCCTCTCAAGTCTCTCTCCCTCTCTCTCTCTCTCTCAGGTCTTTCACTCACTCTATACCTCCCAGCCCACCTAGAAAACTCTCTCTCCCTTTGAGGTCTCTCCCTCCCTCTAT
This sequence comes from Sequoia sempervirens, assembly GCA_007258455.2. Lineage (NCBI taxonomy): Eukaryota > Viridiplantae > Streptophyta > Pinopsida > Cupressales > Cupressaceae > Sequoia > Sequoia sempervirens. The sequence goes on along the minus strand of VDFB02252616.1, from coordinate 80,383,235 downwards.
TCCTCCCACCCGGTCTATCTCTTAGGTCTCTCCCTTAGGAACCCTACCTAGATAACTCTATCTCTCTCTCAGTTCTCTCTCACATGCTCTCTCACTCTCCATCTCTCTCTCTCTCTTGTCTCTCATCTCTTTCACTCTCCATCTCCCTCTCAAATATATATCTCTCTCTCTTAGGTATCTCCCACTCCTCTCTCTCCCTCTCAAGTCTCTCCCACTCTCTCTCTCTCTCTCTTAGGTCTCTCCCTCCCTCTATCTCTCACACCTTGTCTCTCTATCTCACTATATATATTATAATGTAGATATAATATATACTATGTGTTAAATATATTATATAATATATAATATATATTACATAATATTAATATAAAGTATAATATTTAATATATAATATACTGTTGATGGGTTTTTATGCACTTCTCAACACAGGTAATGCATATGTGCATCACCTCTCTTGAAAGACAATCTTCCACAATCAAATTGTAGAACACTATCCCAAGGTTTCTAATGTCAGGTCTTGACAGTGCTTAGAATACCTTAGTTGATTCATGTGATTTGCTAGAATCACAAGGAGGACTTACGAATGAGTTACAAAGCGTGGGAAGTTGGGTCTGCAAATGGAGTTCCAAGGTGTAGAAATTGATGTGCAATTATTGTAGGTTCAAGACAATAGTCTAGAACTCTATTTTATCATTAGATTTGGCTTTACAATGTGCAATGAACCTTGCCTAAGGTCACTATTAAAAGAAAAGTCAAAAGGGAAGGGAGGAGAAGAAGTTCCTAGACCTAAAACTACGAATGAATAATAATCATGGAGGCTGCTATAGTAGACAAACTTCCTAAATTGGGTTTTGCTTGACCAAGAGAAACCTACAGTTACAAAAAACCAGTGCAACCTTCTAATGATTGCATATTTTTAGATTGCACATGGACATCATGAACATGCAATTGAACTAAGTTGCAACATTGAAATAAAGAAGCCCAAGCTAACTTTACACAACATTTTGTCATCAAAAAGTGCTAAAAGTATGGGTTGAAAGTTCATTAGATACCATAATGGCAATTTCCATTATCACCTCCACTTAAGAAACTACAAACTAAATCTAACATGGAAGTAGAACCAAGCATGCATAATAAAAAAACTTAAAAGAAACACCCATAAATCATGCAATGTTGCTTTCTATTGCTTCAAAATTCCTCTACACTAGTTCTCCAACCATTTACAAATGAGGGGGAGACCCCTATTTATAGTTTTCCAAATCCCAAACGAATGGCTAGGATTAATTTGCATTGTCACTCAAATTTTTTTTACACTAGGGTATCCCACAATATTCAACAATTTTTTCTTCTTTTAGTGGCCAGTCACTGTAGCAATTTTGTCTTCTAGTTGATTACCCTTTTGCTGTAGCTGAAATTGTTCAAAATCTACCTTTTTGTTGGTGTGTTGGAAACATCCTTCAACCAATTAAGTGTATCCTTTTTATAGATTGGTGTTTCTATGAAGTAGATATACTGCTCCTGATTTGGATGGACAAATCCTAACCATCATCATCATTCAGTGGAAAATAAAACAACTCCTTGTTCCTTTGAAGGTCACCCTTTGCAGTTTTGTCACTAACTTCCTTGACATAGGCCTCCTTCTAATGCCAACTCTGTTGATGGGTGCTACTTGGAAAGGTGGGCATAAAATGAATGGTGATAGGAGCTATGTGCTTTTCCTTGTTCAACTTTCTCAATGGGCCTCCCTGACAGACCCGGTGTAAGTTCCATGAATACTGCATACATGAAGTGCAATAAGTGCTTTCATATGCAAATCAAGGAAAACGTTAATCAAATCCTACAAAATCCTTGTCAAATCCACCCATGCATCATTAAAAGATCATAATATTCATATTTAGAGCTCATTTGGACCATAAACAAAAATGCGCACTCAAGGGCGTGGGTTTCCCCTAGGCTGGAAGGACGTCGGACGACGGGTAGTAGACGATGGGTGATGGACAATGGATGGATAGTGGATGGTGAAAACTGGGTGGCGCACAGATGACAAACGATGGGAGGATGGTGGACGACAGACAACCAATGGACGATGAATGGCAGATGACAGGTGGTGGATGATGGATGAACAATAGACGACGAACATCAAGCAGCAGGTAGACGATGGATGATGAGCAGACAACAAATAGATGGGTGACAAACGATGGAGGGACAAAAAATGACAGACAATGGTAGAGGGATGACGACTTGTAGGGAAAGTTCCCACGGGTGACAACGGAGGGATGGTGGTTCGCAAGGAAAGTTCCCACAGATGACAACGAAGGTACGATGACTCGCAAGGGAAGTTCCCATGGACAACAATGGAGGGACGGTGGCCCACAAGGAAAGTTCCCATGGACGGCAACAAAGGGACAACAACCCACAAGGGAAGTTCCCACGTACAACAATGGAGGGATGGCGGCCCACTAGGAAAGTTCCCACGGATGGTAATGAAGGGATGGCGATCCACAAGGAAAGTTCCCATGGACAACAATAGAGGGGCAGTAGCCCATAAGGAAAGTTCCCACGTATGGCAACGAAGGGACGGTGACCCGCAAGGAAAGTTCCACAACTTCACAAAACCTAGTAAATTTAAGATTTTTCAATTTTAGCATATGGGAAAAGGGGTAGAAAGAGTGCCAAGACATATTTCCTTGAGATTTGACTCATTTTAAAAAATGCAAAAAATTGGAATATGGGAATCAAAGGGTCTGCCATCCTTTTGAAAACAATAATGAACACATGGTGACCTGCACACGACGACCCACAATGAAATTTCCGCAATATCTAAACATATGGAAAATTTGATGCAAACCCCTTTATGCATGTAAAGACATTCATTTGATGGTCCCTAGATGATGAAAACTTGAAGTTTGCACCCATTCCAAAAATGCGAAGATTTGGAAGGGAGAAGCTAGAGGGTCGCCGCCCTTTTGAAAATGACAATGAGCACACGGTGACCCGCACACGATGACCCACAAGGAAATTTTTGAAACAACCATGGAGGGATGATGATCCACAAGGAAATTTTCGCAACTTCCTGAAACTTAACAAAACCTTGGTAGTTCACTTAGGTATCACAAAAACATCCCAAATCCATAGGAAACTTGTCCCCAAAGTCAAAAAATGAAGGAAAAAGCGAAGCAAGCGAGCAAGGACCAAGTCAACAGGAGCAAGGAAAAAAGAAGAAAAAGGAAGGGGGACCTTATTTCTCTCTCATATTCTAATGCCTTAGGTAAAATGAAGGGTAGGGAGCAACGTTTATAGACCAATTTCCAGTAATGGCATGCATTGATTTCTTGGTACAACAGACTTGGGTTAGGTGAGATGTAGAAACCCACACCCATTTGGATGCTTAGTCAATGTTCGAATGAAGAAACTAAGTGTAAAGCTTGCCATGTAGGTGGAAGTTGGGCACCAATCACCACTTAGCGGTGAAACACGAGCAACAACCCACATGAGGCGACCCGCCACTGTGGGTCTACGAGGCTTGGAGGATGCTAGGGCAACGGACAAAGGGAAACATGTAGGGGAATTTTCATGAAAGCAAAAGACTTAGTTAAATTTAGGTAGGTGAATCTGGTCAAGGGAAAATTGATCATTCTAAGGCATGTGACCCACTTGGACTCTAGGAAAGGGGCACACAAACCAAGGTAGGAGCAAAAATGACCCAACAGGAGTAGGAACAAACTATCAGGAGTGAAAAAGAGGGGGGGTCCCTGCCTAAGGCGGGGGCATGTGTGCAAAACATGCACAACATATACTATATAAAATATATGCAATATATAGTGTATAATATATAGTAACTTTGTTGCTTGTTGCCGAAAAATGACAAAATTGCCGAAATCGCCTATTTCTAGGGCTCCTTCACATGGCACTACCTCAGGTAAATAATCAGGAGCTCCTTTAGTTGGTTTGGATGCTACATTATATGTCATTGCTTTGGGTTCTTGGGGCCTCGCGGATGGAAAATCTGGGGTCTCTACCATGCACATGGTTTCGTTATCTAGGTTTGAGATTTCTCTCAATGGTTAGGTGCTCTGGGGAAGAACCTCATTGATGTCTCCCCTCTATCCAATTATGATGGAAACACTAAGGGTTTTAGGAATTTCACAAACAACAAGGTATCATTGGTGTATGACCTTTGTAGGGTTTAAAATGGTTCACCTGGTGCATTTGATGATCCGATTGTTGGTGGCATTGGGGGTTCATCCAAGAAAATTTTTCTTGGGTGAGTTTCTCATTCCTCTGCACCATCTTCTACTACATTGGGCACTTGAGTTGCATATGAGGATTATCTTTGCGTGGTTGGTCTTTCTCCCCAACCCTCTAAACTTCATCCCTCGAGAGATAGTTTTGCTACAAAATCCACCTTTGCAGATGTGGTAAAATGTGGCTAGGGAACTGACACACGATTTATGAATGCCTCTTTATTTGGTACCCCCTCAGTTAAGCCTAGATCTGGGTATGAGTTGCCTAGGGCCTCATCAAAATTGCAGAACTCAGGTATAACCAATAGAAGGTAAGTTCATAGCTTAGATAAACCTTTGAAAGTGAACTTTAATGCCATATTATTAAAAGAACTTCATGAAAATGAAGATTTATTCTCTGAGAATGGGTTGATTGGTAGGTTTAGTAAATTTTGGCCTAGTCTTCATGCATTGCATGAATGGATTTCAAAATCTTGGGGTCCTCTAATGGAATTTTTTTTTGGAAATTTGTTTGAGTGTAAAAGGGTTTTTTACAGTGGTATTTGACAACAAAAAAGACAAAAATATCATTCTTAATCACACATGGTTAAGGGGGGAAAGTACTTTGCTTCTAAAATTGTGGTATCCAAAATTTGATCCTACCATTGAATCCTTTTCAATAATGCCAATTTGTGTTCGTCTTCCAAATTTCCCCTTGCACTACTAGTTTGAAGCATGCTTTGTAGCTATTGATAATTCTCTTGGAAATTTCATATGTGCAAATGCAAACTCAAAAAATTTCATTCACACAACCTTTTCCAAGATACTGGTTGAGTTGGACACATCCAAAGCTCTCTCGACAAAAACCAACTTGGATGCAAATGGTAAATGCTAGTTGCAAACATTGGACTATGATGGTTTAATTTTTAGATGCAAAATATGTTACAAAGTGGGATAGGTAGCAACAAAATGCTCAAATGCGAAATCCCCTGCTAATTGGGAGGCCTCATGGTGAAAAGATGCATCTCCCAAGAACTACTCTATTTCATGCTCACCAAAGAGTGATGAACCCTCAAAGATTGAACTCATCACAAAGCATGAGGGGAAGTTTGGTAAGCTCTCTCCAGAATCTAATATCGCCGCTGAGGATGTTCAAACCATAGTTGTTGAGTGTCCCATCTCTTAGGCCTCAACACATGAACTAAAGGACTCTACTAATGGGGATGGAGAAAATTATTAGCAAACAATTATAAAAAAAGTGGAGCAATAGTCAACATAGGGATGTTTGCAAAGGAATGCAGCCTCATCTGTACACCATTTTTGCCCCTGAGAAACAAAATTTTGGGGGGGATGTCAAATGGATCAACACACAAAAAAAGGGTAATGCTATCCTCAAGTTAAAAGAGATCAACAATAAATTGTGATCTCAATTTATATCTGGTGTCAGCACTCAGTAGTCATTTGGAAAATTATTTGTAGTATTTCTTTGATTAAACAAGTAGGCAGTAACTAGAATGGGTCAGTATGCCCTCGATTGAATAAAACAAATGTAATCTAAAATCTTGGTGATGAGATGGCCTCATTTGTGATCTCACCTGGCATAGGGCAGGCAAAATTCTCGCATAAATACAAAACTCATCTCTTACATATAAAATAAATAAATAATATACTATATAAAATATATGTAGTATATAATATAATATAATATAATATATCATACATAATATAATATATATAATATATAATATATAATATATTAGTATATTAGTATATATTAATATATTAAATATTATGTATTACAAATAATACAGGTAACAAATATCCATTACAAATGGATATCCATTTTTAACAGATATCCATTTAAAAAAGATATCCATTTCAAATAGATATTCATTTCTAACAGATATCCATTTCAAAAGGATATTTGTTTCTAACGAATATCCATTTCAAAAGGATATCTGTTTCTAATGGATATCCATTTCAAAAGGATACCCGTTTCTAATGGATATCCATTTCAAATAGATATTTGTTTTTTCTGACAATATCAGTAGGCTCAGGATTTGGCTCAAGATTTGGTTTGGGATTGCCAAACCTAGAAAGTCAACTGAAAAAACATGTTTACAAAATTTCCTTAGATTTTTGATGTTCACCCTTGTGGTTGATGACTTTTTTTTATCCAATTTTGATGAAATGAAAAGGGTTTATTGAAAAAATTTCAGCTTTCCACCAATATAAGATATCTCTTATTTTGAATTTAATAAATAATTATTATTGATTTTCTACATACATTACAATAAAAGTCTTGATTGATAAGCTGATTGAAAAACTTCTATAATTTTCAAACTATTTCACATTTTTCAAATCTAAAAGATGCGTCACATTTTATGCTTCGCATACTATAGGATTTAAAAAAAATTGAATTTCATAAAATTCTGACCAAGTTATGGTGGTTAGACAAACAAATTTTAATAATTTTGAAATGTTTTAATAAAGAAATCATAACTAATTATTTACATGCAAAAAAATTACAAAAAAATGTGACACATCTAGACATGTGTCCTCTACATATATTGAAAGTTTAAAAAAAAATTTATTTTTTCTTGTACTTAGGTTGGTCAAACATACACCTGCTTTTTCTATTTTTCTTGAAAAATTTAGTACTACTACATTGAAATTTTAATTTTTCGTAAAATAGATTTACTTTTTTCCAAAAAAGGACTAGTAGCCTATAAGAAACTACATTCAATTTGCTACAAATTATATTCTTACATATTTTTCAAATTATGTTAATAACCTATTCAATTTTTTATGTCAAGTTGCGTAACTCTATTTTTCTAAAATTTCATTGCCACTTAAGGGCCTAGTTTGGACCCCCATGATCTTGCACTGATCCCTATCCAAGAAAGAGATGTTGTTGTCCTAAGGGCTGATGAGGGAGAAACTTATCTAAAGCTTCAAGGAGCTTAGAATTAGAGGTTGGAAAACATTGGTTGTTATTAAATCTAGAAGGAAAAATAAAATTGTCGTATCGTCGTACCCTTACCCGTACCTGTATTTGAACCCATACCCAAACTGGAAACTTAGCTCCCTGATCTCCAACACTTAGCTTTGAACGTACAAAAAGAGACAACTAAAATTGTATTGTGTTTTTCTACCTACTATTATTTTGATCAAGGGACAAATAGCAATGGAAAACTGAAGGGAGCAAGTACTAGAATGTGACAAGAAGCACCCCAAAGTGAATGGGACAGATAATGTATTGACTAAAGAGATTCTTCCTGGGATTGAAAATTCTAGGAAGGAGTGAGTGCAATATGTGCAATGGGAAAATGACCATGCAAAACTAGAGGCAAAGGTAGTAGAATGTATGAAATGAAAAAATAATCTTCTCTAAAAACACTTGAGAAGAAGCAGACCAAAGTGAATGAGATAGATAATGTATTGATTGAACAAATTCTTCCTACTCTATTTTTTGTGTTTTTTGCTTTTATGAAAACATTAACAACACTATGTTTTCTAACACAACAGTTTTTCCAACCTCCTTTTTCTCATAACATACTCATACGTTTACATGTGTAGGTGTGCATTGTAAATTAGAAGATCATTTTACTATATTGTGTTTGTGTATGGAAAATTTCAAGTTTGAAGACACACAATGGTTTTTTAAGACTCACTTGAAATGGTACAAAAAACACACTACATTTTCTAACATGTACATTGCAAAATTATATGATCCTTTTAGTAATTCAAAAAACTACAATCAATATTTTCTTATATCAAAGAAAGACAATAACCATCAATTAATCACTTATGTAAAATTTGGCATACAATGCATAGTTAATCACAATGTGTTATCTAAAAAAACCATTTTTCAGTCCTATTTCTCATAACTAGTATGAAAAGCATAGCCATTCCTGATCTACTTGATCCCTTTGCTTGCAATAAATTAGAAAAAACCAAAAAGAAAATGTTATGAGAATTGTATGAGATGCTAGTAATAAAAAATAAGAGGACATACTAGAAAGTATGTAATGAAAAAAGAACCTACTCTAAAAAAACTTGGGAATAACTTTACCAAAGTGAATGAAATAGATAATTTATTTCCTGAAGAGATTCTTCCCACTCATGAGAAGTTGAGGAAGGAGAATGTGTAGTATGTGCAACGGGAAAATGGCAATGCAAAAGTGGATTAACTCAAAAGGTTTTGTATTGCATATGAATTTGTGCAAGCAAAGAAAGAGAGAGATGATGCTATAAGTGGAGTTGAACCAATGAACCCAAGCATTCTTGAAGTCAAAAATTCCATGGAACAAATAAAATTGGAAATAGATGATAAGGAAAAGGAAAAACAAAATCTAAGTGCAGAAAAAGAGAATTGATTAGGTGGAGGCATGAATGTCTTATTTGAAAAGGAAGATGAGTTCTCTAACGAGCTTGTCAAAAGAAGCATCTGCATAGTCTAATGATAAGGACACTATAAAAACTGACCTAAAAATAGTTACAAAGGTACATAAAAGTATTCAAGAAATTCCAAACTCTATCCAAGAAAGGGATGCTAATGTCCTAAGGGCTGATGAGGGAGCAACTTATCTAAAGCTTCAAGTAAAAGATATGAAAAATAAGTCAGAAGATCATGAAAATGAATAGCAGGGGGTGTTAAGAGGTAAGAGCAATGGGGATGAGGAAAAACATATCGATGATCATTTTGTAGATGTAAAAGCAATAGTTGAAAGAGCTGAAAGTGAAAAAAATAACTGAAGACTAAAATTAACCAATTAGAAAAGGAATTAAGACAAGAAGAAGTTGTCATGGTCAAAAGAAAAGGAGCTTAACATTGTTCAAAGAGAGCTGCAATCTAAAAGATAGGAAGTTGAGAAAACAAAGACAACAATGGAAGGTGTTTCCTATGAAGAAGGAATCAAGGAGATATTAAAAAATGAGTGTTTCCAAGAATCTGACACAGTTCACAAGTTGAAGGATGATATCAAGCTCCTTGAGGCTTGATTAGGAAATGCTCAATCTACCTATTATGGTCCTACAAAGCATTTTGATAGCTCAAAAGTCAAAGGTGTTGTTGCACAACTTATAAAAGTTAAAGATACCACAACAATAGTTGCATTGGACATTGGTGGGGGAGGGAAGTTGTGTAATGTAGTAGTGGATACAAAACAAACAAGAAAGACACTACTTCAAATAGAACATCTACAAAGAAGAGTAATGATTATCCCTTTAAACAAAATCCAAGCCCATACCATTTTATCAACAACCAAATTGGTAGGAAATGGAAATGCAAGGCTGACACTATCTCTTGTTGCATATGAAGATGAAATCAAAGTAGCTATGCAATTTGTATTTCATAATGCATTTGTTTGTAGTAATCTAGATGCTATAAAGGAGATTCCTTCTCCTAGAGATATGTGATCTCCAACTGTAACTCTTGAAGGGGACATTTTCTAGCCACGTGGTCTTCTTATTGGTGGAATTGGAAGGCGAGGAGGTGAATTGTTAAGGAAAATTCATGCATTGTTTGAGGAAGAGTCTCAACATGTTGCCATTGGAAAATAGGCTTTCACATTTCAAATCTCGTCTAGACCTAGAGTCCTAAGTTCTTTCTCTTTTGAAAATAGAGATCAAAAAAATGAGCACCATGCATTCATTGAATTGGTTGCTAGAGTGGAAAAAAAGCTACAAATGTGCAAGCTCAAAGTGTTAACAAAAGATGAACATCACAATACTTGTGTTCCTCAACTTGCTACCCTTCAAAAGGAAATGCATGATTATAGTTTCATTTAAATATTAATATTTGCAAAAATTTAGAATTAACATATGAAAGGTAATACTTTTCATATTCTACGTAGAATTGGAGGTTTCTTTAGCAATTGATTTTCAATAATCAATTATTCTTTTCGAATAAGGACTCATGTACAAAGCGAGGGGAAAATTCAATTATAGGATAAGAGAGTGGTAGCTGGGATTTTCTACCATGGCTCTTGTACTGGGAGAAGGGAGAAGTCTGTCAACTTCCATTGTATTAAATAAATGTTTGGAATTTGTGCAGGTTTCATAAAATCATCTAGTGACATCCCACATTGTGTTTTCCAACCTACAATTATTCAGTGCATTTTTTTACCATCATATGAGGAAATTGAAACCCAAAATTTAGTCTACCTAAGAGTTGTTATAAATTTTGAAGATGCCTTCCACTAAATTTTTAATGTCCAAATAACACAAGATTTTCATCACAGCCATACTCTACGTATAATTGGATGTTGGAAAACACTGCATGCTATAGAACTTGCAACCTGCATTCTCTTGTATAACCTTCTACACACAAAAAACAATTAGTTATTAAGCCCTCACCATCTGGTTATTTTTATGTATCCCCCACATTGCAACTCCACCCTAAACTCTACACCCTTGAGCATTGAACAAGAATTGAGAAGTCAATCCATTGGGTTTTCCAACTTGCAACTATTTTGTGCATTTTAATTTGTTCCAATCATATGAAGATATTGAAATGAATTTTTTACTCAAACTAAGGGTTGTTATAAAATATGAAGGTGAAATTCAATACATTGTTACAGTCTACATAACAAAAAGTGCTCATTGTAGTCAGTTGTTTCACTATCATATGGATAATTTGTGTTTGTGAATTTATCATATCCAAAGATACCATTGAAGACCATAATTTATTAAAATGTATATAAGATGAGAGTGATAGTTGCCCACATTTCTTTGAGGCATTTTTTCAAATAGTTCATTTCCTTGTCTATGGATTGTCATGGCATTGCATCACTATGAGACCACATTTCTTTGAGGCATTTTTTCAAATAGTTCACTACCTTGTCTAAATGAAACCATTGAATATATATTATAGATATGTGAAAACTAAAAGAAATTAAAGATGAAAACTAGGTGGTCTCATTTATTTTTCACATATCTATGATATATAATCAAGTTGGAAAAAGGGAATGAATGAGACAAAACAAGACTAGGGGAACAAATGCTAAAATGAGTGCTGAAACATAGCATGAGAATTAAAAAGTAGAAAACATCAACTTCCCAAGAACTAGCAACTACAACTACCTTATAGAAAATACTAAAATATACATTAACTACTTTCTAGTAATAAAGTAAACCTATTAACAAAAAGAGTACAAGTGTCTCACATATGAGATGCATGTTCGACAAACATTTATTTAGAACCAAATAGAACCATTTGAAGAACTAGACCCAACAAACCCCTTTGATCTAAGGGGACCAAAAGATGATTTAGAACATCATAACTATGAAGGCATGAAACAATAGATGTCGTAACTTACTAGTGGGCTTTGTACATCTAGTATTAATTAGCCTATATTGACACTGTCTACTACAACTGTAACCTAGCCCCGTGTATCTTATACCAATTGTAACTCATGCAATCCCTAATGCTAGGTCCTTGACCTGGCATGAAGATGGGAATTATCTTAGGTATACATATCCCTCTAATCATCTGTAAATATACTACAATATAAGCATCTAATCATCTATAAATGAACTACAACATAAGCATCATCATAGGAATACTTAACTACATTGATTCTTATTTTAATGATAATTACATACCCCATGTATGGCACATCTCACATGATGTCCAACAAAATTGACCACTCTGTAAACACTTTGAGTGCTTACAAAATCTTGTCAATGTACAATCACCTGAAGTCTTATCAAAGCCACAATAGTCTCTTTACCCCTATCAATCGATAAGTGAAAAGTATATGCAACATAACACTACTAGATAACTTGTCTACTCCTCATCAAATCTTAACAAAAGGAAACTAAAATTGAACAAACTACAATAGCATATTGCAACACCAAAACTAAAACACACTACTAAAATTGGAAAACACCTTTGGAAATAGTGATTTCAATAGCTTTATAAAATATTCTTCCTCACCAATCACCTCTTCATAGAATTTAACATGTATATATTAATAGATATATGAACACACAATATATGTTTTTATATTTGACTTATAAAGTTATTTGTTTAATTATATATTTCAATTACATCAATTTCTTAAGAATCGCCTATTACAACTTATTTTAACATCAAAGAGGATGGGTGTCTCACATATAAGATGCATTCCCCACAAAAAAAATATAAAACTAGATAAAACTATTCAATAGACCCAACATTTCATCCCCCTGTCTCATCCACTATACTATTTCTATCTTGAAAACTTTTCTTCTTCTCTTCTCCCTTTCCCTTAAATCAATTGACATGTTTTGTTTTCATCAATCCATTTGAGGAGAGGCATACTCTATCAAACATTCTATATGATTAGTCCAACAATTTGTTTTCATTTCCCTTATTTCATTTGGTTTGGGTGGTTATAACATAATTGTTTTTACTAAACTGTTGTGACCACATCTATTTTTATTAAGTGGTGACCGTAGCCATTATCTAATTTATGATTAGGCTTCACATGCTCACTCTCATACTTTTAGATGATTACAACATAGACAAACATTTTTCAAGGTGCTTCATATTCTACACACTATTCTTAGCTCATCCATAGCCTCCTCGTTCATCTTCTTAAGTTCTATGCGATCTTCCATGGATGTTTTTAATTCTCTCTCTTGTGTTACTATAGTAGATGCATAGAATAATTTGGAAGTGAGTTTCTTTCTTTCAACATTTTCTTTTACATTTTTTAGCATAATTTATCTTTAATATACCTTGAACCTTAATTTCTTCATGAGTATATATTTGAAGTGAAAGAAAAGTGGAAAAGATAGAGAGCATGAGCTCTTAAACATATCATTTTTACAGTATCATTTACATGTATTTTTATAAATTAATGTAATGCACTTTCCTTCAGTGTACTATTTCACTATGATTTATTAGCCGCTAAAGTTGGGAGACAAGAAGGGGGTGGGAGGAATGTAAAATTAATCATTTTCTACTTTTTAATTCTCATGTTATGTTTTAGCACTCATTTTAGCATTTGTTCCCCTAGTCTTGTTTTCTGTCATTCATTCCCTTTTTCCAACCATGAGAACACATTTGTTTGAGGCATTTCTTCGAACAGTTCACTGCCTTGTCTATGGTATTGCTTACTATTATGCTTTGATAGATTTTTTCCAAGCATCCATAGCTTGTTCGAAAGCACCTGTTTTAGGATTTTAGCCATAGCAACAAGGCAATGAACTGTTTGATAAAATGCTTTGGTAGAAATGTATATTAAATGTGGTAGCATAGACAAGGCAGTGAACTGTTTGAAAAAATGCCTCAACCAAATGTGGTCTCATAGTGATGGAATGCCATGACAATCCATATTGCGACAAGGCAGTGAAATGTTTGAAAAAATGCCTCAAACAAATGTTATCTCATGGTGGTGGAATGACATGACAATCCATATTGCGACAAGGCAGTGAACTATTTGAAAAAATGCCTCAAACAAATGTGGTCTCATGGTGATGGAATACATGGCAATCCAGTTCACTGCCATGACAATGCAATATAGATTGTCATGGCATTCCATCGCTATGAGACGACATTTATTTTCAAGGCATTTTTTCAAACAATTCACTACCTTGTCACAATATGGATTGTCATGGCATTCCATCACCATGAGACCACATTTGTTTGAGGAATTTTTTCAAACAGTTCACTACCTTGTCTATGCTATTGCTTACTATTATGCTTTGATAGATTTTTTCCAAGCATCCATAGCTTGTTCGAAAGCACCTATTTTAGGCTTTTAGCCATAGTAGCAAGGCAGTGAATTGTTTGATAAAATGCTTTGGTTCACATGTATGAAAATGTGGTAATATAAACAAGGCAGTGAACTGTTTGAAAAAATGCCTCAAAGAAATGTGGTCTCATGGTGATGGAATGCCATGATAACCAAATTGCTATGGATTGTCATGGCATTCCATCACCATTAGCACATTTTTTTTTGAGGATTTTTTTCAAACAGTTCATTGCCTTGTCTATGGCTTGTCATGGCATTCCAATCACCATGAGACCACATTTCTTTGAGGATTTTTTTCAAATAGTTCACTGCCTTATCTATGTTGTTGCTTACTATTATGCTTTGATAGATTTTTTCCAAGCATCCATAGCTTGTTCGAAAGCACCTATTTTAGGATTTTAGCCATAGTAGCAAGGTAGTGAACTGTTTGATAAAATGCTTTGGTATACATATATGAAAATTGTGGTAGCATAGACAAGGCAGTGAATTGTTTGAAAAAATGCCTCAAACAAATGTGGTCTCATGGAATGCCATGACAAGAAAATGCAATTGGTAGCTACTCCTAGCTATTAGTTATGCAATGTGAAGTAACTGCATAACTGCTTAGGTTGACTTTGTAAAAAAACATATTGTAGTTTACATTTTGTCATCTATCAACATCTACTTATTAGTTATGCAATGTGAAGTAATGCTTTAAGTTTGAAAGATGTGCAATGCAATGTCATGGAAAACACTGGGTGTTTATAAAACTGCAACCCACATCACAACATACCCAAGCCCTTGTGGTTTTTAAGCCTGTATATGTAGGTGTGCATTACAAATAGCAAGAACACCAATTTCTTGCCATTATCGACAATAATGAATAAGCTTGTTGAAAGTGGTGAAACATAGAGTGTTAATGGTTCTTGGAAAACACCGAGTGTTTATAAAACAACGCCTTTCATTACATTCCTACAGTCTAAATAACAAAAACTTTTCAAGACACTCATACTGTTTTGTAAAATTCTAGGTTGCAAAACACTGGGTTTTATGAAACTTGCAACCCACTTAATGTTTAAAAATCCTTTACAAACAACAATCCATTTAATGTTTGAAAATATTTTACAAAACAATCCACTTAATGTTTGAAAACCCTTTACAAACAACAACCCATACAATATTTTAAAACCCTTTGCAACTAACAACCCAATTGGTTAGAAACCCCTCACCTCACTTCAATTGTTTTTTGTCTCCCCCACTTGAAACTTTGCCCCTTGCTCTCCAACCTTTAACTTTCAACCTGCAAAATGAAAAAGCTGACAACACATAGTGTTAATGGTTGTTGGAAAACACTAGGTGTTTACAAAATGGTGCCTTTCATTACATTCATATGGTCTAAATAACAAAAGCTTTTCAAAACATTCACATTGTTTTGTAAAATTCCAAGTTGTAAAACACTGGGTTTTACGAAACCTACAACCCACTTAATGTTTGAAAACCCTTTATAGACAACAACCCACATAATGTTTTAAAACTTTTAGAAGTAACAACACAATCGGTTACAAACCCCTCACCTCACTTCTATTGGTTTTTCGTCTCCCCCACCTGCAACTCTACCCCCTACTCTCCAACCTTTCACTTTCAACCTGCAAAATGAAAAAGCTAACAACACAAGTGTTAATGGTTGTTGGAAAACACTGGGTGTTTATAAAATAGTGCATTTCATTACATTCCTACGGTCTAAATAACAAAAGCTTTTCAAGACATTCATACTGTTTTCTAAAATTCCAAGTTGCAAAACACTGAGTTTTATGAAACTTGCAACCCACTTAATGTTTTAAAAACCTTTAAAAACAACAACCCACATACTGTTTTAAAACGCTTTACAAGTAACAACCCAATTGGTTACAAACCCCTCACCTCAATTCAGTTGGTCGTTTGCCCCACTTGCAATTCCACCCCTTGCTCTCTAACCTTTCGCTTTCAACCTACAGAATGAGAAAACCCACAACATAGAGTGTTTTCCAATAACAATACTTGTTACAATTTAAAACACATGTCTTAATAACGTTAGCTGCCCTCCCCACCTACGGTGAAAGGATCACTTCTCGCGCAAGGCAAAAACACCGACAAAGTCGAAGCGGCGGGAGAAACGAGCTGATGCCGCTGTTATCTCCTCGCTTTCCTTGCCATGACGTTTCCTCCCATCTAGTGGGCTGATGAGCCCCTCACTACGCTATCTCATCATGTTATGTATGTTTCTATGTATGTTGTTATGTATGTTTTTTATGTATTTTTGTATGTACATAGGTGCGTTTTGTGGGGAGATTAGTTGTGTTCCCAAAATATTAGTGTATATGTTGAAGTAATTTTTTATTTCAAAGTATACAATAAATATTTGCGGTGGTCATTGAAATTAACGGTATGATTTCTTAAATATTTTGTACGTTAAAATAAAAATGTAAGTTGGAATATTTTGTAAATTAATTTTAAAGGAGTACATTATTAAGAAGATGTTCAAATTGAAGGTTTTGAAATTTAGCCATATCTGAATCAGATAAATTGGCGAAAG
Organism: Sequoia sempervirens; assembly: GCA_007258455.2. NCBI lineage: Eukaryota > Viridiplantae > Streptophyta > Pinopsida > Cupressales > Cupressaceae > Sequoia > Sequoia sempervirens. The sequence goes on along the minus strand of VDFB02252616.1, from coordinate 80,366,718 downwards.
CCAAATTACTCGCATTTGATTTAATTGTTTATCTCACAGCCAGTTAAATGATTTTGGATTTAATGTAACTGTACAGTCAGCCAAGTCATGGCAGAACTAAAAATAAAGAGATTTTCTCAAGGAAAAGAAATGGCTTACTTTTCATAACTCAACACTCCATATCAATGACACTCAAATTCAATAGGAAGAGATGCTGCAATCCTCTCATTCCCCATGAAATTGACTCATTTAACAGGTTATTATCTTGTGCCAAAGCGTAGAGATGATGAAGCCAACACAAATATTATGGTAATATACCTACTAAAAGTTCATAGCAGAATCAGTAATATAAAAATAAACTTGCCAAAATAGAACTTTTCAATTGAAGGAAGTTGAAATTGATATATATGGGATGGTTGTTCAAAGAAGGAATATAGGTCACGTAAATCTATGTAGGAATATCATCCTTAGGTTTAAGGTGGGCCGATTTTAAGGAAGAGAAACAGTCATATTGTAAAAGATTCCAGGGGCTTTCAAAACCTTATCTTATAATTTGTTGTTAGCTGTTGGTTCTTTGGGCTTTCAAAACCTTATCTTATGATTTGTTGTTAGCTGTTGGTTCTTTGTTTTGTTGTACCTGAGATTTAAGAACCGAACAAAACCTTTTTATCCTTTGAAACAAATTTATCCAAATAAAATTAAATATCATTATAACATATGAATAGAGAATTATCCATTCAAATCACTTATATTTTAAGAAAATAATCCATCCAAATAGTTGCAATTATTGGCAGATCCAATTGAGTCATACAGTGTTTCCAACAATATCGACAAATGCAGAAGACAGGCTGAGCTTCAATGGTTTATGAAGCAACCCTAAAATTTTCTGGTATAGTGCAGTTTAGAGAAAACACATGTCAAAACAAATTGTCTTGTTATTTCCCAAAATTATACAACAAACAGATCTCTTCTGTCTCAAGAAATTATCTTGTTTGCTACCTGCATCAGAAGACAAAGGCAAAGGAAGGACATCCACGTTGATTACACACGGATTCATACGTTAAAAGTATATTACTGTAAATGGTTAAGTCAAAAGTCCGAGGTGTAAAAAACATAAATATTATCCACAGCAAGTAGGGGAAACGGCTACTGTAAGGAAGAGAGAAGATTTGACAACCAACAAGACAGCACAAACAGATGGAAGCAGAAAATGTACCTAGACTCTGCACTTAAAGTCACAAGGTGCTTACCCACGTGGGGGTGGGCCTTTTATCTCTGGACTCTGATACTCTGAATAGGTAGGTACTCTCTGCAACTCACAACTGTCTAGCACAAAGGAAAATATAAACGGGTGGTTTCGGAGCTTGCAACATAGATGATGCCCAACTGGCTTGTACGCCCTTGGAATGGGTGTCAGTGCCCCACACTGATTTGATTGGCCTTTTCAACCAAAGTCCAAGCATTAATTTGTCGGCTGCTGTTGGATCTATAACTTAGAGATTGTCATGAAATTTTGCAGGATAATGCTCTGTATAAATATGCAATTTGTTTAGTTCCTTATAATATATTATTAAGATGTAGAGAGTTAAGGAGAAAACAATAGTTTATTGACATCGGTCTTCACATCACACTTCGTAATTCATCATGAGAATGTAGAGAGCTAGAATATATAATTTTAAGTTTTTACATTCTGATGATGAATTATGAAGTGTAATCTAAAATGTTGATGTAAATAAATCTTTATACGATTAAATTCAAACATTCTAATAAATAAAATAGCATATTAAATCTCATCTGATTTTCCATTTAATATGCGTAAGACCAGTAAATGGACAGTCCTCAAGAAAGATTGGGAAGAAAGAATTTGCAGTTTCTGCGATAAAGGGGTAGTTGAAGTTGAATGACACTTCATCATAGAGTGCACATCATCTGAGGATATTCATTTTCAATATGAAAACAATTTGAAAGTAGACAGTCTAAATAAGTTATTTGAGGTGGCAAGATTTCATTAAGTGATTGATTTTTTCATGAAGATTCATGGTCGATATTGATTTTTTTTTTTGAAAATATACTTTTTTTTTTTAGACTGCAGAGTCGGGTTGCCTCTCCTATAAATTGTAGTGCACTCAGTAAACTTTTTTCATGTGACCAATTCTAGTGTGGCACACCCTCCAATTCCACGGAGATGGGAGGAGACTAGACCTCGTGATCTCTTATCTGATAACTTGATACTTTATTTTTAGTTCATTTAAGAATAGGTACCTAGGTAACTGTAGATTAGAAAATTGTTTGCCTAGGTAACTGTAGATTAGAAAATTGTTTGCTTATAAATAACTCTCGCAGAACTCAGCTTGTCAGATCTATGGTTGTAAAGAGCAGCAAGTCAGAAGCTTCCAGAGCGAATAATTCGGCGGGATCTAAAATCTTAAACAAAAAGAAAGAAAAATAGTGCCAGAGGCCGTCAAATTACAGGCCTACTTCAGACAACAACTTGAAGCCTCGTCAACAAACCTACAAACGTTACCTAACGGGCACGTTAATGTGTCCTCTGTTAATTTCGTTCCCATGGGTGTCTGGGCTTACCGTTCTGTTACCCTGCCAGTTTGCTTGTACATCTCTATTTTCTCCTTTCCCAATTTTACCCATGCTTGAAAAGTAGCTGGCTAAAAGCAGACGCCATCTCCGCCGACATTGTTGTTTTTGGTCACCTTACAAGATGGCGGAGGTTTTGGAGGGAAAAGGAATTTAGCGGCCGAGCGTACAGTGGGTGTATAACTGTGGAAGAACATGGTGGGTGACAAAGGTGTGTCCGTGCACGTAGGCAAGTTCAGATACAAGCCATTAGCATTGAATACAGTCTCTGTCATAAAATTCGGAATCGTACTGAATTGCTATCTACCCACTCCAAGACTTTTAAATTTCTACCCCTACTTTATGTTGAGCAATCTTGTTTTGGTTGTAGGTACTAATGGAGTAATTGACTAGAGGATGAAAGGAAGGGAGGACAGTCGGTGTGCAGAGTTCCCGGTCTAGTCAAAAGAAAATCAATGGTGATCAAAGCTATTTTTTTCCAGGGTTAGAAGTCCTTAGACCATCTGACCCACTTTTCATGGCTTTCTTCCTTGGATTTGCCCTTCTCCTCATATAGATCTTCACCCACATGGGTGAATGTATTAATGTGGGTATTGGTCGTGTGCATTAAACTTAAACAGGTACATAGTTTGAATGATAATTAAGGCAGGGAAAGGACATTCTAGTTAGGATCCAAGGAGTTGAGCATGCTTGTGAGGGTACTTGTTATAGTTTGATCTTTTAAAAGAACGTATTCATATTATTGTTTGAACATTAAAATGTCAATAAATATTTGTATTTTTTTAATAATTATCATGTAATTAGTTATGTCAATAGTGGTATGGTGTGATGGTTGAGTTGTGTTGTTATTTTTGCCATCAAGGTTCAAACCCCATTGGGTGTAATTGTGGAGAACTTATATTGAGGATGAGGTCCCCCATTTGTGACCTCACCGATTCATAACTCTGGTTCAAAAGCATTTACCCCTCTTAATAAAAAAAAACATGTAATTAATTATTTTGAATTTTATTTTACATATATCAAGGATACATCATAATTTTCCCAACTACCCATCAGATAGTCTCAAATGAATTAGTATTAATAGTTTATTGCAAACTCCATGTGAAACAAAATACAAGGCAATTTATTACAAATAAAGTTTACTTATGAAAACAACAAAATTATAATAAAATATTATGTTAAAGTTTGTACAATTTTACAAGTTGTCCAATCAATATTAATACATGCTTTCTATTTACTAAAAAATATACAAATGTACAACTTTTGGTCTTTAAGCAATTAAAACTAGTATTGTCATGAACAGGGATATGTTCCCAACTTAACATAATTAAAAATTCATATTTCTCAATCAATCCATCTCATAAATATTGTGTAATGAATGTTTAGATTGGATAGTTCAACTACTTGATATTCAACACATACACAAAATATGTAAACTTGATATTTCTCAATCAATCCATCTCATAAATATTGTGTAATAAATGTTTAGATTGGATAGTTCAACTGCGAGATATTCAATACATACACAAAATATGTAAACTTGAGGCTCACCATTTAGAAATCAAATCAAACAATTAAAACACCAAAATTTAAAATTGGTTCTCCATCAATCCACACCATCCCCTTTCATCCAATAAATTTCAAGATTTCAAATCCATAGATCACACATTTTTAAAAATTAGAAGAGAAAAAGTTATAAAATGAACTTATGATACAATAAGCCATTTATATTTTAATTGAATCAAGCCTATAATAATATTAGATTTGATTTTCTTATGTTTTTAGGGGACCTCAACCCCAACATAACTACTCAACAATAACACCCCAATGAGGTTTGAACCTTAGTGGCAAGAACAACACCACCACCTTTAAACCATCACACTATGCTAGTATTAACACTTCAATAGCAATGTTAAATAATATTAGTATTATTTATTATTATAGTAAGTTGCATATCCATAACAATGTTGACCTTCAATGTTCCCCATGCATGCACCCGTGCCTACCTACATCCACCAAACTTTCAAGTTGATATAGGGTGTATAATGTTCTTTTTTCTCTAAATAGCACCATTAGGAAGTGACATAAATTGCACCATCGACATGGTCAATAGAAATGCAATGAACATAAAAATTATATTGTAGAATGTGAGTGCTAGATTGAATAGAATTGAATATGTAGCCACAACAAATATAATAGTGCAACCCATGTTAGAGTAGCCATAAATGCTAGAACATGACACATGACTATTAATAAGATATATATTGCACTATCCACTTCAAACATGATTTTATCTATGTTATATTAAAACATCTTGGCATCATATCGACTAACCTAGCATATGATTATTAACAATAAACCAAATTTATGGAGAGATTCTAACACATTTAGCACAACTCACAACATAGCTCTTTGGTAGATACAAAACATCCAAATGAAGGGGATAAAGATTTACTATAGAGAACATATAGAAAAACATTGTGTAAGATTTAATCTAAAGTTAGCAAATACAATGCAAGCCAATGTAAATAATGGTGTAGTGATCTAAAATACAATGCAATAAGTTTAAAATGCAAGGCAAATAAAGTGTGGTGCAAACTAGATGGTAGACATAGCCAATGAATGGAGTAGCCTATGGTGAAGATCCTTAGATAATATGACACAACCCAAAGGTATTATGCAACTTTTGTATTGGTTCATCCATTAGTAATATCATATAAAATTTAAAATCAATCAAAGGCCCACACATAAAAACTTTTCAAGACTACATCCCACAATCCAATGAAAATAAAATATATATTTTGAAACTATCGATCAATAATAATGCAGGCTATAGTGAGTAAAGAGAAAGATGGAGAAAAAATGCATATCAAATAGGAGAATATTGTACCAAAGATAAAGGTACCCACACCCAACTAGGATAACACTTAGAAATACCCATAGTTAGAAAATAGATAATGTTACTAGGTTAAAGATTAAATTAGACCCCATGTTGGATGATAAGGACAGTTGTGGGTGGGGAAAATTTTGTTCACCATGTAACTGTTATTGATTAAAAAATTATTCCTCAAATGGATCCTACTAAATTAAATGAGATGCTTTTTGAAATTGGTACATAACCACTAGGATATGTAATTATTACCATGACTAATGATAGTCACCCTTAATAGGGAGACCCCTGTGTAGGCAAGGAGACTTTACAATTTGTAAGTATGTAACAACAATAAACTATGTAACCATGCATTTTGAGTTAGTAAGAAATTTACTCAAGATGTACCAATAGTATTTACTATGTAAAACTTTATCTTAGAACAACCATTCACTCACTCAAATTTGAGTTATTTATAAATTTATTCAGGATGCATCAAACTAGGCAATCAACTATGTCACCATTACAATTTTTGGATATAAAAAATAATAGTAAATTCTACTTCTAAAAGGTATGGCTTTTTTAGTGACCATCTATCTATTTCCTATTAGAATAAATCATGATTGAAGGTAAAGATAATAGTAAACTATGTAACAATACAATAAATTTTTATCATTAATATTTTTGATCATACAACATGATCTATGATCATACAACATGATCCATGATCATACAACATGATCCATGATCAAAATGATATATGAAAAAATGAATTGTCATCATGATGATGGATCATAATGCATGATATATAACATTTATACTAAATAAATTGATTGCATGGTTTATTCTAGTAGTTATTAATTGATATCATTCTATTTGATATTATGACAATTTTTATAATCAATATTTTTTATCAAGTTCCATGATGCATGATAACAATGACAAGAAAAAATAACTTGGTGTTGTGATGATAGATCACGAAGTATGATGTATAATATTTATAGTAAAGATTCATTACATGTTTTTGTAGACAATTATTAATTGATCTTTTTGTTCAGGCATCATGGCAACAGGAAAGAGGAAATCTAGAATAATATATCAAAGGCTAATTACTAGTTTACTATGGGGAGTGAAATTGAATGTAGTTGACTTAGATGAAAATGAAATTTTAGTCAACCCACCTCAAAATAATATAGACTATAATCATGTTAATGGTAGTGTAGAAATAATGGATGCTACTATCAAATCTTGTAAGAATCGCAGATTCAAGACAAAGTTGAACATAAGGGAATAAACACAAGAAGAAATGGATGATGCTATTAGGGATGTTGAAGACAATATGTTCTTCACAAGAATAGATATAAAAGTAAAAAAATTTAGGGTAAGAAAAGTCAATATTTTAGATTTTATATTATGTTTTGCATGATATTACTACTATTTGCACCAAGCTAAAGTGGATGCAACATAGTATTTATCCTTTTAATAAGTGGATGAAGAGTATCATTTGGGAGAGGATGATAGATAGTAATGATATGACAACCAAACCCAATTTATTGAGAACCTCACACACCACATGAGTTGGTAATATATGGTTGTTTGTTGAGACATGATTGCTACATAGGAGCATGTTAGGTATTGTTGAAAGATAACTACAATAACTTATTTAAATATTTAAATTTAATATTTAAAATTTGACATAGCTATAGTGATCATTATCAACCAAGAAGATTATGATGTTTATACACATCTCTATGCAACTACATACATACATACATATATACATACATACATACATACATACATACATACATACATACATACATACACACACACACACACACATATATGTAGCATCAAATGTTATTCTATAAATGTATTTTTTTATGTTTGGAAACAATGATGTATTATAAGCTTGAGTTGTTTGTGATTTGTTTGGGTGTTGTCATTGATGTCAACCCCTTTTTTGAAGAGAGTGTTGGAATGTTGTTGGTGTTGATGATGTCAACCTTTAGAATTAGAGTTGTTGGTATTGATGCCAACACAATGTTGTTGGTGTTTTCATTGATGTATTACTTCAGTATAGTTGTAGAAGTTGTGTTTGGAGACATAGTTGGATGTGCTATAATTGATTAGAGGTGTTGTATATGTTGCAGATGTGTTAGCAGTTTTGTAGTTTCAATTGGTTCACTTGGTTTCCAAGTGCTTTTGAGAAAATTTGAATAAAAGACAGTTTAGTGTGACAAAGTGGTATTTTGTGTTCTGCTCCGCATTTCTTCATGGTTGAAGATATACCTATGTGGTTTTGATATGATGATTATAGGTATCCATAGGTTCTATATCTAGAGTTTTGGGTTCTATATTGTTATGCAGTGGAAGATGTGTTTGATAGTATGTTTTTCTGGTACCAAGGTGTCTGAGAGAAATGAGATTGCTTTGCATTGCTGTGTAGTGAAGGTTCTTGGATTATGGATTTGGGAACATGCTTATAGTGTTTGTATCTACCTTTCCTTGAATTTTCAAGTGTTACGATGTTCCACAAGATCGTTTGGTGCATTGGATGTTTGTGCCAATGTGTTTGGTTGCATGAAATGAAGGTATTATTAAGTTTCAGGAGGTTGAATTAGTAGTGGCGAATATTCTAATCATGTGGAACATTCTAAGATGTTTGGAATGTTTTTGTGTGGTTTACAAGATGTTTCTAGAACTAGAGAGGCATGTTTGTGGTTGCTTGTTAGTGTTAGTGTAGGTTTGGTCTACCTAGCATGATAATGCTAATTATGTAGGATGATTATTATTTGTGGAAGTGTTGAGAAGTGTGTCAGTGTAGATTTGGGTCCCAACTAATTTTTGGCATGTGGTATGCCTTCACTTCTTTATATCATGGAAGTTTTTGGTGCCAACCTATTTGATTTTGCATGATTGAGGTGTATACCTTTCCTTAAGGCCAACCTAATTGAGATTGTTTTAGGTCAAAGATGGTATAAATAGAAGGCAAGTTATTATGTGGAAGAAAGAGGGATTTTTTTTTATGCAAAAGATGTGAAAGTGATCAAGTGTGGTGATCTAAGTGCAAGCTTCAATGCCTATGACTCCTATATGCATTAAGCAAAAGGTGTCTACATTTTAGTCTATTGAATGAGTTGTTTGTGCTTCAATGGAATTGTGACTATGACATAAGAGAGATGCATTATTAGTAGTTAAAATTGGTAGCAAGCCATAACTTCTTCTATACATTGAGTCCTTTAGTAGTGAGCCTTTTTTTCTTTTGGGCAGTGAGCCCTCTGACAATGAGCCCATTGTATTTGGTGTTGCTATTACTTTATATTATGAGCTAATCCTCACTATGGTCTTTCCCTTCTTGGGTTTTCTGCATAAATTTGGTTTTCCTATGTGTTTGATTTGTTTGCATTACTGTTTCTCATGTTTACATTATGTTAATGCATAATAAGGGTTTGAAAATATATTAAGGGATTACATGTTTAAAGTATACAATTGATTCACCCCCCCTCTCAGTTGTCCTGTGCATCTAACATGATGACCCAAACTTCATATTCACTCAATTAAATACCTACAAGTATGTTATAATAGTAAACACACAAGGAGGGACTTCAACTCAATATCAAGACTTCATCTCATTCCTCATTCCAAATGATCATAAAACAAGATTGCAAACCAATATAAACATTCACAATCAAAATTGAAGATCACTTACCCATTACCTGAAATAACTTGACTTAACTAAGACCAACTAGAGCATGAGTGTGTGAATGCTTAGTAAGGCCAAATTAAAGGTTACCAGACCAAGTTCTTCTCTTGAGTGATACTTCACCAATCTTCTAGAGGTTTGGACCTATTCTTGCATTCAACTTAGTTCATTGTAACAATGGTTAGCTGAATCAATGCATTCATATACATCACATACATGTCATCTTCATAATATATATTTCATATATGAAATAATAAAGCATTTAATTGAATCAAACATTCCTTCATCATATTTACATTAGAATTCATAAAAACACATTCTCATATATTAAAGCAATTTACCAAACTAGGTAATAGTAAATAGGTAATAACACAAGGGGTGTAACAGCTAGGAGCAGGTTGAGTGGTGCTAAGCTTGATAGATGCTTTTGGGAAAAAGTATAAGAGTATTGCATGTTATTTGGTTAAAAGATCTCCTTGTTCAACTCTTGTTGATAAAAATCCTTATCAAAAGCATCAAATGCATTGAAGAGAAAGTTGCAAGGTGGTGTAATTCTTGTTTTGTTGGTCATGTGACCAAACCAATCCAACACATCTAGGTGCAAGGTTTTATGTTAGGAAAGGTCTTTTTTTCCACCCTACCATGCTGGATCATTCTAGGCTACATTGTACCAATGATCTCTCTTAAGAGACCTAAGTACAAAAAAGTAACAAACTTTGATGAGATCTTTCTCAGAAACTATGGCACTTACAACCATTTCATCTAAAGGTATAGGGTCATGTAGAGTACCTGTAGAATAACCTTTCTTATTTTTCATATCTCCAATCTATTTGGCCATACTAACAAGTTTTCACACGTTGCAAAAAGCATTAAATGCATTGAAGAGAAAGTTGCAAGGTGGTGTAATTTTTTTTATGTTCACTGTGTGACCAAATTGACAGTTCCAACACATTTGGGGTTGCAATTTTATGCTAGGAAAGGTCCTATTTCACACCCCAACATGGCAGATCATTCCGGGCTACATTGTATCAGTGATCTCTTAAGATCCCTAAGTGTGAAAAAATGGAAAAAATTGACGATATCTTTCTTAGAAACCATGGCACTTGAAACCATTTTATCTTAAGGTATAGGGTCACATAGGCCCCTCTATAATAACTTATCTCAATTTTTCATATCTCTAATCCATCTAGCCATGGTGACAATTTTTCGCACATTGCAAAAAGCATCAAATACATTGAAGAGAAAGTTGCAAGGTGGCGTAATTTTTGTTTTGTTTGTCATGTGACCAAAACAATAGCTCCAAAATGTTTGGGTGGGTGGATTTATGCTAGGAAAGGTCATGTTTTTCACCCCAGCATGTCAGATCTTTCTAGGCTACATCGTATCGACGATTTCTCTTAAGAGACCTAAGTGCAAAAAAGTGACAAACATTGATGAGCTCTTTCTTGGAAACCATGACACTTAAACCCATTTTTTCTAAAGGTATAGGGTCATGTAGAGTCTCTCTATAATAACCTCTCTTAGTTTTTCATATCTCCAATCCATTTGGCTATGGTGACAAGTTTTCACACATTACAAAAAACATCAAATGCATTGAAGAGAAAGTTGCAAGGTGGTATAATTTTTGTTATATTCGTCATGTAGCCAAGCCAAAAGTTCCCTAGCATGCTAGATGATACTAGGATACATTGTACCGACGATCTCTTAAGATCCCTAAGTGCAAAAAAGTGGTAAACTTTGACAAGCTCTTTCTCAGAATTGTGGAAATTATAACCATTTTTTCTAAAGTTAAAAGGCCATGTAAGGTCTCTCTATAATAACCTCTCTCAAATTTTCATATCTCCAATCCATTTGGTCGTAGTGACAAGCTTTCACACATTGCAAAAAGTGTCAAATGCATTGAAGAGAAAGTTGCAAGGTTGCATAATTTTTGTTTTGTTCATCACGCAACCAAAATGACAGTTTCAACATGTCCATGTGGGCGGGTTTATACTAGGCAAGGGCCTATTTTGCACCCCAACATTTTGGATCGTTCTAGGCTACATTGTACTAGTGATTTCTCTTAAGAGACCTAAGTGTGAAAAATTGGAAAACTTTGACGAGCTCTTTCTTAAAGATTGTGGCACTTACAACCATTTCATCTAATTGTACTAGGCCATGTAGGGTCATTCTACTATAACCTCTCTTATTTTTTCATATATGGACAATCTATTTGGTTGTGGTGACAAGCTTTTACATGTTACTATAATCTAGGAAAATTCAAGGTTGAAAGCATAATACAATAGAAATCAAACCCTAAAACCGCAAACTAACAATGAAGCACAATCCAATGTAAGAAACATAAACATAAAGTAAACATTATCCAAGCCATGGTTGCTTGACCTCCATTGTCCTTCTCCATTTTTCGTAAATGTACTTGATGCCCTCATATTGAGTATGCAAATGGTAGCCTATGTCTATGATAGCAAAATATTGAAGTAGTTTTCTCACTAACAACATGTACTTATGCATAAATTGGATAGATGAAAATGACAATGAAAGGTGTCTTTTATAGAAAGATAAATGACAATAGATGGTTGAGATTGAATAAAATAATTTCAATCAAGGGTTGAAATTAAACGAGACAAGAAAAGATAAGAATGAGACTAATAGAAGAAACTAAATAATTCTAAAAAAATCATTTAGTTTCAGAAGGAAAGTAAATAATTAAATAATGGAAACATTATTTAATTATAGAAGAAAAAGGCAAGTTGTCTTTTTGATTAAATAGTAATTTAATTCAAAAGTGGGAGAAAAGTAAGTAATTAATTAAATAAAAATTAATTAATTTATGACAGAAAAGGCTAAATGAATAATTAAATAATTAACATAATTATTTAATTATAGTAGGAAAGATAATAATTAAATAAATAAGATTTATTTAATCATGGATAGAAAAGATATTAGCGATGTAATTAACTAAATAAATTTTATTTAATTAATCAAAAGAGGAAATAGAAAGATAGAAATTTAATTAAATAATTAAAATTATTTAATTAATAGCAAACTTATGACATTAGACAATAATTAAATAATTAAATAATTAAAATTATTTAATTATCAAGGATGAAATGGGATTTTAGAACTTGCAGGCCTAGGACAATTTTTAGTGTCTACATTTTGCTCTTCTTTGATACAATGTAGTTTATCACGTTGCGTCAAAGAAAATTAGTCAAAACATGCCTTGGTGTAAGCAGGGTGGACCTATGCCCCCCTTGGAATTTTTTTGCAAATTTTCAAAAAAATTCAAAAATTGTTTTGATAAGTCAATTTGACAGCCAAGAATGCCATGGTGATGAAAGAAATAATTTTTGGGACCTTCGATGTGGTGAAATTTAGGTTTGAAGCCTCTCAAAAGTGCATCCAATACAAAGCCTAGTGTAAACCCTAATTTAGATTGCCTATAAATAGAAATTGGAGTGGGAAAAAGACTCATTTGTGCTTTTTGACTTTGGAGATTGAGGAGCTCTAAGAGAGACAAGTTGCCAAGATGTCACCAGTTCCACACACTGATCACTATAGATTTTGAGTTCATACCTTCCAATGGCCAAAGGGCACAAGGGACTTGATAAGTACGCCTTGCCCACTTCATGTTTTTTCATTTTTTGTGCATTTTGGGGCCTAAGAATTTTAGCAAGCAATTGCAGTGAACTGTGTTCATCGCAATTTCCATCGTGAGTGATGCATGTGAATGCAGTTTGCTGCAATTGTCATGGCGCACTGCAATTGCTACAGTAGGTAGGAAAATGAATGTGGTGTGATGCAACTATAAAGTGCACTACATTTGTTTCCTGCACCGTTCTTGCAGACTAGAATGATGCATTCGTCTAAATGCACTGCATGTGTTTGGGGAGATGATGCATGTGAAAAAGTGTAACAAAATTGAGGAGGGGTTGATTGCAAATGACCCCGGTGATGCATTAGTTGAGGTGTGCGACACAAGTACCATTTTGCAATGCAATTGTAGAAATAGTGACACGTTGATTTGTGTGGTTCATTTGTTAAGCAGAACGATGCAATTGACTAGTTAAAAGTATGCCCTAGTTTAGGATGAAATTTCTTGTGCAATGTGAGTCCAATAGGTCTAATTAGGGTTTTAGATTGATGCAATGAATTTTTCTTGTGACCACAGGTTGTTCTTGCCCCTATTTATACATGAGAGTCACGACCATCTACCTTTCGACTATGGGATTAGTTATCCACTACTAAAAAGTGGGGGCTGATGCATCTTGGCTTGTACCACGTGACCTATATGCCCATCATTAGGGTGAATCAAGGTTTGTTGACTGCACTTGCAGAGAGGTGGCACTCTGAGACATGTTCATTCTGTTTGCTAATTGAGGATGCGATTGTGACCTTGGAGCATGTGTACAGGATTCTAAGGCTACAGATCTAAGGAGAGTGGGTTAGGTATAATCTTGTGCGAGGACTGTTATCACCTGAAGTTGCACCCTTTGCTGAAACTGATGTTCAACACTTTAGTGTAACATGGGAAGACCTCTAAAGATGTGGGTTTCTTATAAATAGAGGTTAACCTCTGGAGAAGGCCGGCTTCCTTGTTGGGTCATCACCTAAAACTACTAATTTTGTAAAGGGAAAGGGAGAAGGAATGCATAAAATAAAAGTAACGCTATGGTGATACACTGAACTGAAAAGAACAATGAGATACTCGAGTTACACTTGAATACTGATAATGGAGATGGGACTGCACAACAAGATTCTGTAGATTATGCATACAAACAGGTTCGGCATGCACACACTTTCAAGAAGGAAAAGCAGACTTTCACAAATTAAAAGCTCATGTGCAATTGAGTAAACACAATTTATAACCTACATGATACTACTTTTGCAAAGAAAGGCATGCTAACATGAAACAAAGCTATTATAAGGAAAAGAAAGATTTCACTAAGTAGCTTGATGAATCACTTAAAAATGCACAATACATCACAAGAACCAGAAGGTAAAAAAATGAACCATCAATGGTAATTAAGGTAAATTTTATATAACATGTTCCAAAACTAGTTACAGAAGTTTGCTAATCTGAGAGAGGACTGTAGAAGTCATAGACTTCAGAAAAAGCATTAGGAGAACTCCTTTACAAGAAGGCAAACAATGCCTTATATACAAAAGACCCAGCCCCTAGGGCTTACAAAAAATATTTGCCTTGGAAAAGATTTTCCTTTAATCTTTTCATGTAGTTAATTTTGTGTTCGATTGAATCCTTGCTGTCCATGTCAGTGAAGAGTCGTTCCCAGGAGAATCCTTCTGATCTTTTGCAGCTACCGCATTCACTTGTGGTCCTCGTGTCCATCTTCGAACCTCCCTGTCAAGCTGCTTTGAATGCTCCTGAGCTCATAATAGATACACATTTCCTTTCATTCTGTTAATCCTCCTCTTCCTGGTCAGACTGCCACGACTTGCCTTTAGCTCCCTCTGATTGGTTGATCAGATGCCACATAGATTCTTTAGGAGGTCAAAAACTCTCTCTGTAGAATCGCACATCGGTGAGACACTAATCGTGTCTCCCCGATGTGATTATACCTTCCCGTGATAATCGACATAGCTTGAAATCGTCGATGAGAGTTCATAGCGAGCCCAAAAGTCATAACGATATCGCCTCTATGGTTGCCAAGATAATTGCTATCGGGAAGACCTCATGGAAAACCCCTAGGAGTCATACAGATATCTCTCTCATCGCTGAGACCTTCACCCCTTGGCAAGACCTTTTACCGAGCACATTCCATTCTCTCTGACCCCTTCATCTTTTGATGAGACACTAAGCTGTCGGCGAGACATTACACCGATATCCATTCCCCTCGGTGAGACCTTTGCTATCTCTTCAGTCAGGGAGACATTCCTTGGTCGGTGATACCTCATAGCGAAATCAGCTTCTTTCCTTGAGCGCAACATTCCTTTCGATGTGACTCCCATCGGTCGAGAAGACTTTGTGGTGATGTTCTCTCTCTTTGGCTCGGAGCTCCTATCGGCAAGAGTCCACCTTGTCGGTGAGACCTCATGTCGATCTCCTCCTTTTCTCGTGAAGCTCACTCTTCTTCTTCGGGCTCGAGCTCCTTCAAGTCAGCAAGACTTTCCGTGGTTGGGGAGACCTTTTGCCGATGCTATCGTCCTTCGCCGAGACCACTCCGCTTCGCCCAGACATCTTAGCGAACTCCTCTTTTTCTGTGAGGGCCTATTCTGAATTCACCCCATGTCACTAAGACTCCCTTCAGTCGATGAGACTTCATATCTACTGAAGCTTCCTTTTGTCGAACCGAGAGCACTTCAGGGAGACCTTTCCTATCAGTCAGACCTTATGGCGATGGAATCCCCTTCTTCTGAGGCCATCATTTCATGTTGGCGAGACAATCCCACATCAGGGAGACCTTTCCCCGAGCCCCTCATGTCATATCGAAGACTGACCCTTCGGTAAGACTTTTTCATTTCGGCCAGTTCTCCTGCCGAAGGCAAAATTATCACCGAGCTCAGACCTTTGGTGGGACCTCCTTCTGTTGGGAAGACTTCTCAGCGAAGCAAACCCCCGATGCCAACCTTCTTTGTCGTCGAGACCTGACTCCTTTCGGTGAGATGTTATTCTGAATGTGGAATCCTCTGGCAAGCTCATTTCCAGTCGGTGAGACACATAAAGACTCTCGGAAATAGGGATGTCTAGGTGACTGATGGGCCTCCTTTGAATAGAATGGAACACTAGTCAGCAAGACAACTGCAGAGTCTTGCTGACTTTTTCCTTAGAACAATTTTATGCCAAACTAGGTTGGGAGATGCCTTCCAAGTGAGATCCTTGAGGAAAACCATCATGTGTGAGATCCAACCCCTGACACAAATATCCCATTTGACCTTCTTGAACATCTGAAACACAATTTGTCTTGCCTGATTGAGCTCGTAGGTGAAAATTAGGTAACATTTCTGCCGACCTTTGCTGGGTGTTTGCCTGCTAAACATAGAAACCAGTAGCCTAGGCCTATCCATTGGGCATGAAGTCATTGGGAAAACTTAGGAACAGACTTGAGAGCAGCTTTGTACATGAATATAACACATTGTAACTCGAGAAACATATCACTTAGATAATTTATTGAAAACAAGAAAAACTGTTGAATGGAAACTACTTATTTGTGTTGGAAAAACACTTAGGGAATTGAAACAACAACTAAACCTACCCTATAATAACCAGTAAGAAATTGGTTAAACAAAACCATTCATAGGATGGTTGAAATAACTACCCTTTCTTCTCAAAGTATAATGACTGGCATGCTTAAGGACAGCTGAGTAAAAGTGAAAAATAGAAAAATATTTAACCAGATGATGCACTGCTTCTTGAAAGAGGCAAACAAGCTCACTTACCTCACTAGATAGACCATATGCATTATCAACCAAAGGAGGATAGGTGAGCTAAACATACTCTTGTTTGGTTATCAGTGCATCCTGGATATCTTCTTTCATTGTACCTTCATGTGCAGGTACAGAGTTGGTCCTTGGTGTTGTATTGGACTCCATCTGAGCTAGGTATCTGATTGGACAGCCTCTGGTAAGGGAAAAGCTTGAACTTTCCTTGCTGGCCTCTTGTTGATCTCTAAAGACTTCATCTTTTCCTTGAAAAGATGCTGATTGGAGGTTATATGTAGGTTATTCATTGGCTACTACAGTTTGATCTTCTTGACTAAGGAGCTGATATCCTTGTTGGATAACTGAAAAAAAATCTTCAAACTGTGGTTCCTTATGCTCTTTGTCAATGACAAAATATAGCTCCTCCTCAACAAAGTGGGGCAGCTCCTCAAATAAGTTCATAGGCTGCAAGGCATTATCCTCTACAGCCTTTTCAATAGTCTCACTGACTTGAATGGGTTGATCACATGCTTCCCTTTCATATGATACTAGCTCATCATCTATGTTAGAACAAAAAGCCTCTATGATATCATCTAACTCATAATTTTGCATTAAATCTAGATGAATTTTATCATTTAGTTGCTCCATACCAAGAATAGATGCTATCATGCATGTGAGATCTTCATCTTTATCAAAAAATTGAGGAAGTTCATCAAACAAGTCAACAATATTCTCTGGCTATTCCAAATCAACTGGTAAATCAGGAACCTGCATGCTCTCTTCAGCTTGCTCAACATAACCAGGTAGTTGGTCAAACAAATAAACCAATTGTTCTTCTTCATGTGGCTCATTTTCCAAAGAATATTGGGAAACCTCTATCTACAAGTGAAGCTCCTTAATTGGCAACTCCTGGATCCTGCTTTCAGCCATCTTATAAACAACATCACAATTTTTTTCAAATTAATCAAAATCTAAGGGGTTCAACAATGGATTTGATTCAACATCGTCTTCACATGTGCTATTGTCGCTTTGCTGACTATCATCAATCGACAACTACCCAATTTGTTTGATGTCTTCTAGTTGTTCAATACTTTGCTATTGCAATTGATGACACTTTATAGCTGGATGTAAAGGATTTACCTTTTTAATCCTTTCCCACAGGAGTAAGCTGTCTAGATCATTGGGCTGCTCTTCCTTGGCTACAACACTCTGCTCCTTGAAACTCCCCTCAAGTTGCCTCTTTTGAAAGTCCTCCATTAGTTGGCGCTGATAATTTGAGTAAGCTTGAGTGTTCCGCACTTGAGCAGAGAGAATCTTCATTTGTTCTTCCTTAGCATCTATTTCTTGTTCAAGGTCTCCCTCGAACTGGATTCTTTTTGCCACTCTTTCTTGATCATAAAAGTAGACTTGCTCAGCCATTTCTTGTTGTTGCATAGTGGTACCCTGCTACATCTTGATATCAACCAACATCTTAGATAGACATGCAAGCACTTTACTAATATCATTAATCTTCATATTGTGAAGACCTTGACTGAGATCCCACAACATATGGTCAATCTATTGGAGCAAGTCCAATATGTTCTGGTATGGATGTGTAGGAGCAACATACTCATGATATGGAGGGTAATAGTAAGCATCTTCATAAATATTTTACATCTTTGCAGTCAAAGAGCTGGAAACTTAGAATTAATAGATTATTTTGAGACATACCAAGACTTGTGCTTACGAAACCAGAAGATTTGAGCTCGGAGTCGCCAGGTGTTATTCAAGCTACCTCCAAAGGCTGAATGATACTGAGGTAGACACCAAATCTCTTAGTATTTTGAATTCCTCAATGATGCACTGGTACACGGAGTCACCATGATATGCTAATGTTAACCTCAGAAAGGCCTGAATCTTACTGGTTGCATATAAAAAATCAATAATAGACATGTAATTTTTAGACTGTCTACTCGACAGTCCCACTGGGCATGCCAAAAACTGTTATCACCTGAAGTTGCACCCTTTGCTAAAACTGATGTTCAACACCTTAGTGTAACATGGGAAGACCTCTAAAGATGTGGGTTTCTTATAAACAGAGGTCAACCTCTGGAGAAGGCCGGCTTCCTTGTTGGGTCATCACCTAAAACTACTGATTTTGTAAAGGGAAAGGGAGAAGGAATGCATAAAATAAAACTAACGCTATGGTGATACACCGAACTGAAAAGAACAATGAGATACTCAAGTTACACTTGAATACTGATAATGGAGATGGGACTGCACAACAAGATTCTATAGATTATGCATACAAACAGGTTCGACATGCACACACTTTCAAGAAGGAAAAGCAGACTTTCACAAATTAAAAGCTCATGTACAATTGAGTAAACACAGTTTATAACCTACATGATACTACTTTTGCAAAGAAAGGCATGCTAACATGAAACAAAGCTATAAGGAAAAGAAATATTTCACTAAGTAGCTTGATGAATCACTTAAAAATGCACAATACTTCACAAGAACTAGAAGGCAAAAAATAAACCATCAATGGTAATCAAGGTAAATTTTATATAACATGTTCCGAAACGAGTTATAGAAATTTGCTAATCTGAGAGAGGATTGTAGAAGTCACAGACTTCAGAAAAAGCATTAGGAGAACTCCTTTACAAGAAGGCAAAAATGCCTTATATACAAAAGACCCAGCCCCTAGGGCTTACAAAATATATCTGCCTTTAGATATTTTCATGTAGTTAATGTTGTGTTCAATTGAATCCTTGCTGTCCATGTCGGTGAAGAGTTGTTCCCAGGAGAATCATTTTGATCTTTTGCAGTTACCACATTCACTTTTGGTCCTCGTGTCCATCTTTGAACTTCCCTGTCGAGTTGCTTTGAATGCTCCTGAGCTCAGAATAGATACACGTTGCCTTTCATTCTGTTAATCCTCCCCTTCTTGGTCAGAATGCCATGGCTCACCTTTAGCTCCCTCTGATTGGTTGATCAGATGCCACATAGATTCTTCAGGCAGTCAAAATCTCTCTCTACGAAATCGCACGTCGGTGAGACACTAATCATGTCTCCCTGATGCGATTATACCTTCCCACGATAATCGACATAGCTTGAAACCATCAATGAGAGTTCATAGCGAGCCCAAAAGTCATACCGATATCGCCTCTGTGGTCGCCAAGACAATCGCTATCGGGAAGACCTCATGGCGAACCCCTAGGAGTCACAGATATCTCTCTCATCGCTGAGACCTTCACCCCTTGGCAAGACCTTTTACTGAGCACATTCCATTCTCTCCGACCCCTTCATCTTTTGGTGAGACACTAAGCCATCGGTGAGACATTATGTCGATATCCATTCCCCTCGGTGAGACCTTTGCTATCTCTTCAGTCGGGGAGACATTCCTTGGTCGGTGAGACCTCATAGTGAAATCAGCTTCTTTCCCCGAGTGCAACATTCCTTTTGGCGTGACTCCCATCAGTCGAGAAGACTTTGTGGCGATGTTCTCTCTCTTTGGCTTGGAGCTCCTATTGGCAAGAGCCCACCCTATCGGTGAGACCTCATGTCAATCTCCTCCTTTTCTCGCCGAGCTCACTCTTCTTCTTCAGGCTTGAGCTCCTTCAAGTCAGCAAGAATTTTCATGGTTGGGGAGACCTTTTGCCAACGCTGTCGTCCTTCACCGAGACCACTCCGCTTCACCCAGACATCTCAGCGAACTCCTCTTTTTCTGCGAGGGCTTATGCTGAATTCACCCCGTGTTGCTGAGACTCCCTTCAGTCGGTGAGACTTAATACCGACTGAAGCTTCCTTTTGTCAAACCAAGAGCACTTCAGGGAGACCTTTCCTATCGGTCAGACCTTATGGTGATGGAATCCCCTTCTGCTAAGGCCATCATTTCATGTCAGTGAGACAATCCCACATCGGGAAGACCTTTCCCCGAGCCCCTCATGTCATATCGAAGACTGACCCTTCGGTAAGACTTTTTCATTTCGGCCAGACCTCCTACCGAAGGCAAAATTATCGCCTAGCTTAGACCTTTGGTGGGACCTCCTTCTGTCAGGAAAACTTTTCAGTGAAGCAAACCCCCGATGACAACCTTCTTTGTCGCGAAGACTTGACTCCTTTCGGCGAGATGTTATGCTGAACGCGGAATCCTCCGGCGAGCTCATTTCCAGTCGGCGAGACACATAAAGACTCTCTGCGACAGGGATGTCTAGGCGACTAATGGGCCTCCTTTGAATAGAACGGAATGCAAGTCGGCAAGACAACTGCAGAGTCTTGCCGACTTTTTCCTTAGAACAATTTTATGCCAAACTGGATTGGGATATGCCTTCCAACTGAGCTCCTTGAGGAAAACCATCACGTGCAATATCCAACCCCTGACACAAATATCCCATTTGACCTTCTTGAACATCTAAAACACAATTTTTCTTTCCTGATTGAGCCCGTAGGTGAAAATTGGGTAACAAGGACTGTAGGCCATTTATGATCATTATGTGTGTGATGATTTCATAGAGCTTGGCATGGATAACTATGAGATCAGGTGGGAGACATTAGCAGAGCGGTATAAAAGATATGACTGTGTGTTATGCACTTTGATTGCTAGGGTTATCATTCTAGATCATATAAAGCACAACTTTCCAATTGGATGGGGAGAGATGCTGGTAGGGATGATGCGACACGGGACAATATATGCATGGGGTTGTGTTTGTTGGTGATGCTCTACTTTTAGCTACATGATATAGCCTATCAGGATGGTTAAAGTATGAGTTGTGGGGTGACACTCTTGATGGTGTGGGTATGGGAGCACATCACAATTTTTCATCTTGTGGTGGGTTGACAGTTGGGAGATGGGATGTCATATGTGTATTTGTATGGTGGCATCATTACTATGACTCATGTTGGAGATATTGGATAGTGGCGACATGGGATTGATGTATTGGCTAGCTTTGTTTGGAAGCCATACAGGGACTACCAACAGTGGCAAGATGAGGATAATCACCTACCATGGTGCCTACAAGCTAGGTATTTGATTGGTCTACCATTTGTTCTCAACATATTATTAAGCAGTATTTTCCAAACTGTGTTAGGAGATAGTTTGGAGAGGTAAAGAATGTGCCTCAGGGGATAGTTGAGTTCACGTGAGGTATATCAATGGGGTCAGATGATTCTAGTGGCCACAATAGAGCAGTTCATTGATGGATTGCAACCAATGCAGTGGGCATGGAGGGGTGGCGTAGTGGATTGAGGTACCATAATAGATTATAATGCATGGTGGGCCACCCATAAACTAGAGCCTTACACAGATCTTGATTAGGTAACACTTGTAGAGCGCTGAGGCAGGGTCCCACAAGGCCAGGGGGGAGATCAAGGATGGAGAGGAGGATGGGGAGATGTAGGGAGGGGAGATAGAGGGAGAGGCAATGATGGAGGAGATGATAGGGGCTATGAAGGAGGAGGGAGAGATCGAAAAAGGAGATGGAGAAGGAAGTAGGTTGAGAGGTCATTATCACCAATCTGAGAGGAGGTTGAGGAGGAGAGGGTGGCCGAGGAGAGGGTGGCTGAGGAGAGGGTGACCGAGGAGAGGGGGGAAGAGGAGAGAGTTGTTGAGGAGGGGCAATAGGATGATGAGCGACTTCTCAAGGTTGGACAACGTGATGTAGAGATGGAGGAGGCTAAGGTGGAGGAGGAGAGACAAGAGGAGGATGAGGTGATGGGAGAGGTCAAGTGGATCCTTTGAGAGGGGATTGTGATGGGTGAGGACATGGAGGTGGGATTGGAGGAGGTAGCACTTAGAGGAAGAGATGGATCGGCATACCAAAAGATATCTGATCTTCAGGTATGGTTGGAGTAGGCTACAACTAGGATCCAAGCATTGGAGGTAGATGTAGGGGCATTGCAAAAAGAGAGGGATACTCTATGGATAGAGAGAGACCATAGTAGTGATCAGAAGCCAGCAGGTGGACCAACGGGTGATAGATATCATTACTACTTGCAGTGGGACATCAACATATATGGCCAGAGAGATTGCCTAGTCCAGCAAGAGAGATTAGTACTATAGGGATATGTACGAGGCAAAGGTACGACCCGAGAGGAGAGCATCGAGTGCCTCAGAGTCCTTGAGTAGTGATAGGTCTCACAACAAGTGGTCCCATAGTAAATCATAGAGCAATGGTAGAGTTTCAGGGTCGATATGTAATCAGGGCCATATGATAGGTTGCACTCAGAGCATAGGTCTTCAGGTTCTCCACGTTGAGAGGATATACAACCATCGCCATGATGGTCACCTTTTGGGGAGCATGGTAGCTCAAGTTAGAGCATATTTTGACATTGTATGGACACATATATTTTTGACCATTGAGCCTGCGAGCTCCATTTTTGGGATACATCTTGACATTATTCTATGACACATTTTGAGTGATATATATATGATATAATTTTGGCGGCATTTTATGATATGCATTACTATGTTATGCATTTATGATGTTATGTGATGGATGATTATGATTTTATGTTGTTTAATGCATTCTATATGATTATGCGATGACACTATATGTTAATATAATATGATGGATGACTAATGTATGCTTATATATGTCGCTTAGATGCTAGATGGATGTATTTAACATCATGATATTATGTAGGTGAATGTGATTTATAGGGTAAGTGCACCAAGATGGTTCCCAAAAAGGGGGCTTAAGTGGCCACTTTTTTTTTTTCTGAAATCAGGAAATGCTGACCTTGGACCTGAAATTGAGGATACTTACACTCAAAATTTTGAGATGGAACAAAAAGAAGGATTCAAGTGCTCTGAGTCTACTTTCTAAACTGCTAATTTATTTTGAAAATGGTTGAGATTAAGGGGTTCAAATGAGGGGCGTACACAAATTGGTGTTGTTTTGTCAGAAAAACATAACATAGCAATTCTTGTACAACCCTCATATGGTGAACTTTTTTTTAGTATTTTTAAAATCACTATGGTCAGAAGTTAGGTAACAATATGTAGTTGATGCACAATTTTTTTGATAATTTTTTAATGAATATTTTATTTTTTACTAATTTTTGAAGTGTACACTTCCTGAAATACAAAATTTCGGTCGTGCTACCACTACAAATTTTGGAAACTAATTGAATTTTTTTTTTGTAGAATGGAGTCTAGTTTCTAAAAATGTAATTTATTTGAAATTTCAATGAACGGTTAATTTATAACATAAAAACACCAAACACTGTTTTTTGCCAAAAAAGAGACATACAAACAAAATAAATTATGGATGAATTGCTTAACATTGTCAAAAAGTGAAAATAATTACATCGTTGGATAGCTAAGAGAGAACCTAAAATTACCTAGATGTTCGATTTTTTTGATATTGAACCACATGCAATCCTAACGTTGAGTATGGACCCGATTATGTGAAATATTATAGAAATTGCAAAAACACATCTTTGGTCATTGGGAA
>VDFB02252616.1:80268338-80342653 GCA_007258455.2 Sequoia sempervirens | reverse complement strand
TTTAGTACCTAAATAAGCATGTTCAAGCCATATTACAACATAAAATCAAAGCAGCATAGTTCCAACACCATGAAAAAAGACCTAAAAGGCCATGAAAATAACAAGGGGCCATTTTTCTATAGCACAACTATGCCTTGTGTCATCATCATAAAGAACTTTTCATTGCTGAGTTATAGGTTTTGTTCTTTACATTTTTTTAACACCTTTTCCATATTGCCAAGGGCTTCCTCATAGGTTTCACCATATGTAGTGAAATCATCCATATATATCTCCATACAGTCATGTGCATAATTAGAAAAAATGTTGAGTACTTCCCTTTGAAAGGTAGTTGGAGCATTGGATAAGCCAAAGGGAATAATAGAGTAGGCATAAGTGCCCCATGGACAAGTGAATGTGGTTTTCTCCTGATCTTTTGGAGCAATTTTTATTTGATTGTAGCTGTTGAAACTATCTAAGAATGAAAAGTACTTCTTCCCAGCTAGAGAATCAAGCACTTGATTTATGAAGGGAAATAGAAAGTGGTATTTCTTGGTGGTTGTATTCAATTCCCTATGATCTACACAAACTCTCCACTTTCCACCTTTCTTAGGAACAATTACCAAAGGTGAGACCCATTCACTATCAAATATGGGATAGATAAAACCTGCATCTAGAAGCTTTTGAAGTTCAGCTTTCACTATGTATCTCAAAGCAGGGTTCATGCATCTTTGAGGCTGCCTAATGGGTCTATAACCATTATTGATATAAATCTTGCACATACATAAGTCAAATCTTGCACATACATAAGTCAGGATCTATGCCTTTCATATCATGGTAATCCCATGCATATGTTGTTGAGTGTGCCTACAACACTGTGTGCGAGGAATTTTGTTATTCTTCAGTAAAGGCATTATTTATGTTCAACGTTCTTCCTGTCATGACTTCTAATTCCTTGGATGATTCTTGCACAAATGAGAGGTCAAGGATTAGAATTATTGGTACATACTATTGTCGTAGCAAGGAATGAAAGATCTCAGATACTTCTTTAGAGGAATTGATGGGTATAATACTTTGCAAGGGGTCTTGTAGGCATGTGAGATAGTCATGTTAATGCGGGATCCTATCACATTCATTCTAAATTACATGAGAAATGAGCTCATCTTCATCTTGATCATCCAATAAAGGGTTGTGTTATATGGTCATCAATGTCTACAGAGAATAGTTATCTTCCTCATCCAAAGTGGGCCAAATAGTTTGCTCAAGATTAGCATAAGGTTGTTCTAGAGGATAGAGAACCAACTTCTTGGTTACTATCCCATTAGATACTATCATATTTCCAAACCTACAACCTATGAATGCATCAATTGTAGCTAACTAGTGTCTGCTTAGGATGAGTAGGTAGCTTGCTAGATTAACCTTTGGCTATTGAACTATAAAATTAGCAAGATATTCCCAAGAATCCAATGCAATAACTAAGTCTTCAATGATTCCTTCAAGCTTGACTGTTGACCTATCAACTAGCTATAAAACAATTTGTGTAGGTCTAAGGTTGGCTAACTGAAGTAATTGCATTGTTTATTTTGTCATAACATTGATTTTTTCCCCTAAGTCTATCAAAGTAATCTTGATGAGGGTGTCATTAATCTTGATGTCCACTATTAGACTACCAGGATCAATATACTTAGGGATAGTGATGTTCCCTAACATGATATCTGCAAGGTTTCCCAAGACATGCACTATCTAAGGATCCTTCCTTTTTTTCGTAGTTTCTTAAGACATAGATCCCTCATAGTTTTAGTATAAATAAGGATGTCTTTGATAGCTTGGATGAGTGGAATATTAATGCTCACATATTTTAATTGACCCAAGAGGTTTGTCTCAGGTTGTGTGTGATGCTTTTGAATAGCTATGCATTCAAGAAAAGGAGGCTTTGGACTTGTGATAGTTTGGTGTACCTGATTTGACTCAAGTTCCAAAAGTGTTTTGTCTAAAGCTTCAACTATAGTTTTCGCATCCTCCATCTTTGTAATTTGAAGGGATGAAGGCCCAACAAGTTTTTTTCCTAATATGAGGTGGACATCACTCACCTCTATCCCATAAGTGGGGTATTACATAGCTTCATTAGTATAGGCCTTTTGAACATGCTTATTGTTAGGGTTAGGTGTAGGTTGGGTAGGTATTTCTGCTTACTTGGGTGGTTGGGATGTAGGATTTGATTGAGGCATAATAGCTTGTTGTTGTTGTGGAGATGGAAGCATAGGTTGCTAATAGTTCATGTTTTGTTGTTGTCATTATTGACCTTTTTTCCATTGAGGCTACCATTGATTATGCTATGTTGGCCATTGGGATTATAAGAACCCTATAATTTTTGTTGTGGCCAAGGATTTGGCTACTACTAATTCCAATTTTATTGTGGCCATTGTTGAGTGTTTTACCACTAATTTTAGTTTGTTGGCCAGGGCTAAGAGTTACAAGTAGAAAAGTTATGATTCCCAATAGGAAATGATAAATTAAAATTAAGGGGGTCTTGTGGCATACCTTTTCTTTATTTCCATGGCCTCCTTTGTGCTATATAAAAGAGTTGTCTGTCATCTCCTTCAATTGGCTGAAAATTAGGTTTCTCAACTTTATCTTGTTGGATACTAGCCACTCTCTTGCATTTACAGTTTGTCTTTCTTTGCCTACAATTAGGACAGTATTTAGTGAGCATGGACTCAACTTCCTCCTACTTCTTCTTGATATAGAGAGTATCCAACTAATTTTCTAAATGGTTGATAATGTCCTCCTTCATGTTGGACAATAGGTTGCTTAG
The DNA here is from genome assembly GCA_007258455.2 of Sequoia sempervirens. Taxonomy (NCBI): domain Eukaryota; kingdom Viridiplantae; phylum Streptophyta; class Pinopsida; order Cupressales; family Cupressaceae; genus Sequoia; species Sequoia sempervirens. The sequence continues at coordinate 80,339,862 of VDFB02252616.1, read as the reverse complement.
CTCTATCTTTGAAACCCTTGTGGATGATTTACCAATAGTGGATGTCATATCTCCTCTTGGCCTTTTAGTGAAGGTCCTAGAATAATTCCTATAGACCTTACAGATGTCTTAAAATAGTATTTGAGAAATATCTCCTTGTCCAATGAGGTTTAGGGCATCCATACAGTCATCATTGACTCCTCTCAAAAATACTAACTTGAGGGACTCTTTTGACAACTTGTTTCAAATGTGGGTTTTTCTTCAAAGCAAACTAAAATCTCTCCACATAATCTTCTAGTGACCAGTTCATCCTCCTTCTGTGAAATTCTAAAAAAATTCATCTTTCCTCCTATCAGATCCCCTACAATAGTCTTGATGCTTCTCTAGGAACGATGTCTTCATGGTGTCCCAATCAGGAACATCCCTGCCTAATCCCATGAACTATCTTAGGGCTGCATCTCTTAGAGTTGTAGGGAAGAGTTTGAGCCTACTAGCATCAAAAGTATAGTCATAACTTATGCATAGGACATCAAATTCAAATAGAAATGTATCTAGGTCCTCAATCATTAACCCATAAAAGACTGGTAAGGCTGAAGGAGGGATATTCTTCAGCATTGTAGCCCTTTCTTCGTTAGTGATTAGGAACTCAAATGTTGTACGTTCAGGATCATCATCCACTACATCCCCCATGGTGTGGTATGTTCTCCTTGTAAGTGTAGCAGATGTTGGTGATAGAGAATTTTCTTCTTTAGTATTACACTCACTCTAAGTATTGGGTTCACCAATTTTTGCTATAGCTTATTGGCGTGAAGAGGGAAGGAATCTACCCAAATAATCTCTCAACCTTCGCATACATGAAATATGGATTTATATAGTAACAATCCTACATAATGTTAGTGTAACTTCTGGTGTTGAAAAAGATTAAGTCTATCAATCCTAATGCTGAAAATAGAATGTAAACTATGAAATCTTGTAAAAATAAGTCCATGAAGATAGTACCATCCCCAACAATGGCACCAAAAATGTAGAGTCTAAACTAATGTGTTATAAACTTGGTAGAACCTACACAATTCATAGGTTTATATGATTGAACAGTCCACTCAACATTGTAAAGACTACATTAAAATGTCAACCCAAGGTTTGTAAACTTGTAATGGTGCAGCATTGTATATGCCTTCAGAGACTCAAAACTACCTAAGCTATCTTATTCAAGTTATTCTACTTGCTATAAATTCATAGATTTGTAAAACAGTAAAAGACATAAACTAGAACTAATGGCTACGGGTACCTACAACTTGGACTATAACTAGACTGTTGCTAATAAAACGTTACTGTATCAACTCAAAATTGATAAAAAAATAATGACTCGACTAATTTAACCTTCGGAGTACTATTGGTTAACCATTGCATGCATGTTCATGAACAATTATTATCAATAAGCAAAGTATGAGGTCCTAATTTAACTTGAAAATAGTTCATTAAGTAGTGATAAAATGAAAATAACTATTAAACATAAATAAACAACTGGAAAATGAAGTGAAGAACAATTACCTTGAGTGGCTTGCTCAAGTGGTTGTTCTCACTTTCACTGAAACCAAATCTAACAGATTATATGCATCTAGTGAAATCAACTTCATTCATTGCATATCATGAAAGATTTACATAAGATCTCATAGATTGTATTTAATCATTTTGAATATTCATCATGTCTATAAACTAAAAATAATTGATAATGAAAGGCTAAAAAACCAACTTGTCTACGGATTCAACCTTCAACTATATACAAGCTTGAGGGAATCTTATTCAAAGCAACAACTAATTGCAATCATTAACTTCCACTCCTAAATATTAGAGCATGTAGTTAAGACTGAATTGTTCAAACCGCAACTAAAAAGAAAGAAGAATCCTAATAGGACTAAAACTCTATAAAACAGAATTGCATGTAAACACACAAACATTTGTCAAAATCCTATCAGTAAAGGATTCCTTCTTCGACACTTATTAACTTGTCATAATGATGCATGTTCAACCTCCATCACGTGCCTTTATTCAATAATCATCATGTTAGGTTCCCAAATTTGCACCCTATTTGCTAAGCTTTGAATGAACTCAGCAGATTTGGACTAACATGGGACTACTTTCAGGTTGTGGGTAACCTGTTTGAAAGCAAACCTCCAGTGATAAGGGTTGGCTTCCCCTTTTGATGTCACCTAACTATTTAATCTCTGAGGTAAAGGGTAGAATTTCATGAAAATAAACTTAATGCTGAAAAAAACCTAAGGTGATGCACCAAAACAACCTAGACCTATTAACAGCCTATCACCTTCAAATTAAAATCATAAAGCTTGACTCACACAACTCACTTTCCAATGTAGTTTACATAAATAATTTATAAGGAGGTCTGTAATAGTGCTTTTAAAAGGAAAAACAACGATTTCACAATTAACAACACTACTAAACAACATAGCTTATAACCTGTAAACATATATTTTCTTCTAAATGGATGCATAAACATGAGACAAGTTTGCAAGGAAAGATGAATTTTCACAAGACAAACTGATCAACCATTAATGGCATACCATGAAACATGAAGAGAGAAGATAAAAATGCTTTAATTTATTAATTCAAAGTGCTTATTGTTTAATAGGCCCATCTAAGTTACAATACTACTCCATGAAAATAGCTCCAAGAAAACAAAGCTATCCTGCTACTGGAAAGAAAGAACTCCCTCAAAATGTTCAAAATGAACATACTTAAGCAAAAACCCACCAAAACCCCACACACAAGTGCTTCCAAAATATTATGGTTGGATACAAATAGAAAAGGCCAAAATAAACTAGAAACCCTCCAAAACATGATCCCATAATAGTTTCATTACAATTCAAAAAAACTCGACATTGAATTATTTTTAGCCGACCTTCACATTAGACCCTAAGTGGCTAAACTATGAGGAATTTGAAGATGGTGTAAATTAGAGTCTCATCAAATTTTGTCTGTAGATTCTAAAAATATTTTTTTCAAAATTTTTGGAATCAAATTGCACTTTTTCCATCTCCCACGAAAATTGATTTTTTCAGAAAACAACATTTTTAAAAGTGGCCTTTCCATAATGCTAACTTTTTTCCATGAAAGATAAAATTCTAATTTCAAATTTAGATTTGTAACTCTTGATATCTAGTGCTTCCACTTGGTTAGATAGTTTTTATTAAATATTTTTTCCTTAATCGTTTCAAAGTCAAACGAATTACACCATAATGAATCGGTATAACACAACTTTTTGTATATGTCAAAATTTTATTTTATTTTTTATTTTTGGATCAAGGACTTCAATATCTGGTGCACTCATATTTTTCAAATTTTTTTTGATAATCTTCTATTTTCCACATGTGAAGAACAAAGAAATTCATTTTCGATGAAAACCCTATGTTTAATAAAACTTAAAAAACAAATACATAACAAAACCAAAACATATTAAAATTATATTCATTGGATAGCTTGTTCTGAGGAATACCATAATCATTTCAAATAAATTTTAAATGAATTCATTTGATCCCCCAAAAGCTAAATCAAAAGTGATTTTTATCAGCATTTTGATAGGTGTAAAGGAGACGATTTATAGGTATGGTTTAAAACTAGTGAGGTTCTATCCAAGGGGTTTGATCTAAGGTGATTTGATCAAACGCTCTTCAATTGAATCCTTAAAATGGAACTTTTAAGGCTTTAAATCATTATATTTTCTAAAAATATGTGATTTCAAAAATTGCTCCTCTCGTAAATTGTAAACCACTATTATGACAACCCAAGTCAATAGTCACACTAAAAATGTAACAAAAATGCCTCCAAACAGCCCCTTTTCCTCTAAAATCAGTCAAAACAACCTCTCACACATCCCTCATGTCTACAAGTCATCATTGGTTTTCACACAAGTCTTGACCCACACTCTCCTCATGCAATATGTGTTTTTTGAAGCACAAGACTCCAAAAAGCATTAAAGATAATGATCTTGATTAAGTAATTCATAAAACATCACTTAGCAAGTCATTTTACATTCAAAGCACAAAATAAGGGGCCCACCATCCTTGAATTACATTTGCATTAAAAGACATAATAAAAGTGATTTTCAAATCACTTCCATGATATCTTTAAACATTGGAATAAAATGCAACATATAATTTCATATCCAAAAGCTTTCAAAAGCTTCCAAGGCACTTGACCATCTCAACTTACCTCATTCTGCATTTTAGTCCACACATGGGTAATATCACTGGTTTTCAAAGGCATCATAGAACTCCAAAACACTTAGCCAATATGGCCAACCTCCAAATTTCTTGGAAAGCATATTCCAAGTCACATGATCATTTGGCAAAAGAAACAAAGGCATTACACATAAGCTACATGGCGTACTCCACATGTTGTATTTGTTGAGGACTTAGCATAAGTTTGAAATAAGGGGAAACACCTAAGGCATAGCATAACATGCCTAAGTCAACAACAAGTTTTGGCCCCCATGCATTAACACATGTTTCAATTTTGAACAAGAATGGGAAGAAAATCCAATTGAACTCAAGTAGGGTCAAACCCTAATCATCAAAACAACCAAAATAATGAGGCAAGCCCATCATTTTGTCATTGAAGAATCTGGAGCAAGACTTTGTTGCCATGGGGTTTGAGCAAACACAAGAAAAAGATGGAGATTCACCATGGTTTTGTTGAGATTCACTGATGAGAAACAAAGAAAAGGAGGTAAAATACTTTTTTGTAGCTCGAAATCTGCATTTTTCTATCATTTGGAAGTCATTTCAGAACTTAAGGGCGCGGCCATGGACACATTTTTTACTCATGTTTCATTTGTTCTTTCTGTTATTGCTCTTCTCCTTCACAACCGTCATGAGAACTCAAATGAAGCTTTATTAGAAGCAAAAGCTTGAAATTTTTGCAAAAAAATTGTGAGCAAAAGCTCCAGGTGAGTTAAATCAACCACTCCATTCTAATTTTGAGCAACAAAAAACTATTTTGAGCCCTCCATCTTGAAAAGATAACAACAAATGTTTATTTTCTTCTTTTCATTTGTTAATAAGGGTACCCCATTGTTGTTTTTGTTGCTTTCTTGAAGAAAATAACTCCCTGGCCACGGCCATGGATAAAAAATAGTGTGTTTTTATATGGCTCAACTTCATTTGAAAACCCTATAATGTCTTTCAATTTTTCCTTTGTATCTACAATTGTTCTAACAACCCAAATGGGTTCTTGATATGTAGAAAAGAAAAAAAATGGCCTATGAGCTCAACCTCCATTTTTCAACATGGGTTTCCTCTATATTTTTGCATTTCCTTTTCTATTTTGTAATACAATTGCAAAACCCCTAAGTGGGTTTTTTGTAGCACATATATTTTGTATCTACAAATGTTTTCAAAAGAACTTGAGTGTGTTTCTTGATTTCTTGAAGAAACTCAAATTTTGTGTAGAAATGCATATGGTTTTGTAAATACACTCCATTTTTTTGTAGAATATAGCAATGTTGCTTCATTTTTTGAAACCATGGGTGGGTTTTCCATATTTTGCAGAAAAGAGGTCAAACTTGACCACAGCCTATCATAATGCATGAAATGGCTTTCATTTGTCACTCTTGTAGGATGTTTTCTCCATTTTTGTTGCCTCTATATTAGATTTTCATGATGAACCCAGATGGGTCTTTTCAATTTGAAAACAAACTTCAGATTTTGTTAAAAAATTATTTAATGCCATTGCATAGTGTGAGCATAATGAAAAGATCCAATTTTGAAAACTGGGTTTTTTGTGAGCATCTGAATTGGTTTTTTGCATTTGATGACAATGGACATCATGAATATCTATTTTTGACTCTGAATATGAAACCACTGTTATTGTACCTTCCATACATGGATAATGGCTTCCACTTGCTACTTTTGAGGACAATGATGACCACCTTTGTTATTATTTGGCTCTTGGTTGCAAATAGAATTTGTAAAGCATTTCTAAGTAAAACTACCCTTATTCATGACTATGTTTTGTTCCCTTTGTATTATCATGCTTCATGATGGTTTCAATATGTGAATTTTATGAGCTCCTCTATTTGAATCAATAAGGTCATTGCCATCTTTAATATCATTGTTCTTCTTTGAATCCTTTTTTTTATGCTTAGAGGAATCATTTCCAAAGGAAACCATTTGGCAACCTGCTCAATCATTAACATAAGTTAATGGCCCATTATAGAGAGTAGAAGACCCCTATTCTTTTTGTTATGTCATAGCAATTATATCTTGATCACATCATATGAGGGTTCTACTGCTGTCATTGACTTCCTGTAATGGCATGTTCATAAAATATGATTGTCCCTTTTCTATTATCATGATTTGTTGCTCCAATTTATGATATGAAGAATATCTTGGGCCCCATGGGCTGAAATGCAACCTTCTCCTTAAGCTTGGACTGCATTCCCTATCTTTGAAATTGATACCATAGCACTATTATTGTGCCATGCCTTTTGCTTATCTCGGAATGCATATGTTCTTGCCACACAGAATTGTCGTTGTTCATTTGTTCTTGTTGTCCTATAGCATAATGACCATACCCATGCTTCTATTGAGTGAATGATATTCATTGTTCAATGTGAACAATAGATACCTCTACCTTCCTTTGTAATATGCATTCCATCCATGGATGACCATGCTACCCTGTATGCTTCTTTCATTGTTTGTTGTTGTACTTCATTGCTCCTACTCTCCGTGCATTCATTGTTAGTTGGAAAACTTGTTTATCTAATGTTTGATTGAGAATGCCTTGAATAAATCCTTGTGCAACTTGGGCTTGTCTTTTGGCATTCCTATTACATTCACTTATGCATTTGTAGTCCACCTTTGCATGAGAATTGATGATGTTGTTGAGTACCTTCTTTGTTTTGTCCACCTTTAAGATGTTCAAATGTTTTGACCCAACCTTTCCATCATCTTTGGTAGGTGCAATGTTAGTAACAGGCTTGTTTTCATCAACACAATTATCATGTATTTGTATGCTAGAGGCAGGATATCCCTTTGAATTGTTATTTGATTCATCCTTACTGGTTGTATCATTATTTATCCACGTTCATGTAGCATTTTGCAAAGGTGTTGTCCTATTCACTTGTATCATGACCTTGTCTTCAAAGGGGTCACTTTGTGTTGTTTCATGATTGACTCAACCATTGCTTTCTTCATGTTTGTTTCTATCATTTCATTGTTTAAAAGCAGCAGATTATGCAGCCAATGGTGACAACATTTCATGTCCATTAAAAGTCACACTTTGTAAGTTGTGAAACTTGACTGCTTCTCCATTTCCATCAATAAAGTTATTGTCAACTGCATATCACTTGTGGAGGTAATCCTTGGATCTGAGAAACTTCAAGAAAAGGAGATGACAATTGATCATTATGTGACACTGAACAAGGCAATTGAAAATTTTTACTACCCTTCCTTTCTTTTTCATTTGTAATGTAATCTCTTGTAACCATTCCTTGTTTTCCTTAAGTAAATTCAAAAGACATTGTTGTTGTCTTGTATGACATGAGAAGACATGTTTTTGTCCCACCTAAATCTGCTATCTGATTCCACCACATTTGTTTCCTTTTTGCTCATGTGATACATAATTGTCTAGCCACTTTGATCCTAGTGGGTAGACACATGTCCCCTATGTCAATGACCTAAAAGCTCACCATCCTATGTGATGTGTGGTGTCCAATAGGGTCCAGGTGGGAGGGACTTGACAATACTTTGGATTGTCCTCTCATTATTAAAGAGATGCATAGTTGAAATTGATGCATCTCCAAAATCACTTACTTCTTTTATAAAATGGATCAAGGGTCCACTTAAGAAGATTGAAAGACATGTCCAAAAAAATGTGTTGCATCCTTTGAATCTAATAATGAAAGTTGATCAACTGGTGTGATTCCATATTGATTTAATGCATTGATAATAGATAAATCTTTGATCAAGTTGCTCAATTTACTTTTTCTTTCAAAGCACGTTGAGCTCTACCCTCGTGGGAGCCACATTTACCTCACATGTTGTAATTAATCTAAATCATAATAGTAACTAGACTTGTCCTAAATCTGCACATGAAGAAACAAGTTAGAAAAATAGATACATATTTTGGATGTGTTTGATGACTTCATTGTTTTCTAGGACATCCAAGGTTTGCATGCTTATTTAATGCACTTATGGATTAGTTTATACATGCATAGGTAGGTGTGTATGGAAGGATTGAGATCTTTCATTGCTTAGAGCCTCACTCTAATATCATGTTTTTTAGATGCAGGAGCTAGGACCACTACGGAGCTAGGAAGGACACAAGCAGCTTGGGATAGCAACAACAGAGCAATCGGGCAACCTTGTAACCAGTCATTCTCAGGCAATGACTGGTCTCCATTCTTATATGCACATTGTTTGTTTTTTACTTATTCATGTATAAATTGTTTCATATTTCCATTGAATAAGTAAAGTTATTCCCTTGGCTTGTGAGGGACATGTACACTTCAGGATTATCAACAAAAGATTAAATTTTTATATCTATTATTCTCTTTTCTCATTTGTTGTAATTACAACATTGGAATGAAAAAATGTAATATGTTTCATTTGACAATATTTTTCCATGCATATTAAACCTAGCAGATTTCTGGTTTATCTTTTAAATGTTTAAATGAACAACACAAAAGAATAAACACTAAACCTAATTTCAGTTGAAAGCTAAAAATCAGGTAACACATCACATTCAACTTAATTTGGAACTCCCCTGTTTTGCTATCCCAATCTTCCTTTTGTTGTGGGTTACAACATTCAATTGCTAGGTGCTACAATTACTCCTTGGCTACAAAAAGGGTAATTCACTAAGCATGTACACAAGACTAACTATCATAATTAAAACATAGAATTCCATCCACATTTCATGCATATCTACATATAAACCATACAATACTATTATGTCATAATCATATTTCCATCATTATATTTTAGGTCGAAGTCTACATAGTAAATATGAAAAGGTAATATAATGTAGGAGTATTGTATTGAAAATATATCTAAAAGTGTATGAAAGTATGTATGAAAGCAATAGAAAATGAGCTAATAACTAGACCCATCAATAATTCCATCTTGATATACAAAGAAAAAATCTTTCATTTTAAAACTAGGTAAAAAATATGAAGCACACGTGCTAATGATTGTACTTTTAAAGAAGAGTGTATGGATGCATATATGTGTCATAGTTAAAGTGAGCCCTACATGTGGGAAGGTGTCACTGACCCAACAATTCCATAAAAAGGTACTTCAAAAATTTTGTGTGAATGAAATTAAAATGTATATAATGGAGAAAATATTTGATAAACCTAATAATATGACATATGATAATTGAAACACATACTAAGTTGTAATGACATATCAAATGATTGCTAAGAAATTAAAAATACAGTAAGGATGTCACTAAAAATTATATAAAAATATATAACTCAAGTTAATCATGGATGGAATCAATCCATTGTGATTTCAAGATAATATCTCTTATTGTACTAATTAATCACAACATTGGTCTATGTTACACCACGAAAACATATTTTATAGTAACTTATAGGGTCTAAGGTATGTGGTTTTAGTAAAATGGTTTACACGTGGAAATAATGTGTTAGCATCTCTTCATATTAATAACATTTCTCAATACTTCAAATTTTTAGCATCTAGTTTTAAAAATATCCATAACTCAAAGTGGTTAGTAATTAACTAATAGGCCATGTGGGCATTTTATTGAAATAAAGTATTTCTCATGACTAAAAAAAATTTGAGTGGTTGAAACATTTCTCACCTCATGCTTGAAAACAAATTTTGATTGGCAATTAATATTTTTGTTTAAAATGCTACCAAAATCTTGTCTCAAGCTCAATAATCTACTAGCTCTAAAACCTCAATATTTTAGATCTAAGTTTAGTATTTTGTGAACAAATTGAAGCATCGAGTGTAGGGAGATTGGTTTTGATTCATCTCATTTTTTATAATTTTTACTTTAGTAGGGTTTCGTAATATTTTTCCTACAAATTTTTCCCATTTTTCCTTATCGACATGGTTGATAGGACAACACAATTTATGTTAAAATCTTAAGGAAAGTCACTTTCCATGGTTTCATTGAGTTTTTTTGGGGGAATTTGTATGTGGGAGATTAGACAAGGTATGTGAAAATTTCAATTTAATGCCTCAATAAATGTGATGTAATGGAACACAAGTTGTAGTATTAACACACACCTAATTAAATCTATTGAAAAGAATTATTTCAAGAAACTGTTCCTAGGAAGTGTAAATACCATTTGAATATGTGTGTGTGTGTGTGAAATATAGATAAAATTTGTTAGAGTTAGTAATTGCAATGCTCTTTTCCAACATCCTCGACGCCTTTACTAAAATGGGCACTTTGAAAAAGGGGATGGACATCCATCAAAGTATAATAGAAAGGGGATTTTGATTCATTCCATCTAATGTGAAACCTAAACCTCTTTACCTTGGAACTACTACTCATATAGTTGTCATCCTTGTTAGAATTTTGAGTTTATTGAAAGTTCTTGTTCCACTACAAGATGTTGATTTTTGCATAATGTTTCTTAAATATTTTCTTGTTAATCTTCCTACTTATCATATTGCATCTTCAATCCAAGTTGTGTGTAAATTAGTAAGCAATGTAATGTGTGTAATTCTAAATTTTGTGTGTAAGATCTCAAAGGGTTCTAAAGTTAATTGGAGTCGGTGAGGATAATCTAAATTATCTAATAAATAAAACTAAAACTGTGAGAGATTGGTTGGAAATTATAAATGTAGTTTCATACTAGTTAAACATTGGACAAGAACATAATTTAAATGAAGTCAATGTTTCCTCTTCTTGGGCTAAATGATGATAAATAAAATATTCTTAGATTCATTTGTTCAAAAACATTGCTTGGCATTTGTGAGTTAATGGTTCCTACTTTAAAAAGGTGGCTAGCATACCATGTTTTAATACCCTCGTGATCCATATGTTGGCATTGGATAGCCCTGTAGATGGTGAAAGATCATTCTATATGGAAATGTAAAAAATATGGTTAATACTCTATATAAATATAACTAGAAACCTTTTACTAGTGGGTGAATATGCATAAGACTAGAAATACAAAAGGAAACATGCATTATATAAAGCATGATATAACAAGTTGATTATATTGGTTGCATTGGCATCATATGTACTCAATTGAATGGACTTTTAGGTTTGAAAATAAAATAAAAAAACTTATACGTAAAGTAATAGAAACATAAACAAATCATATGAATTGTTTGACAAATGCATGTATTGTGTGAAGGAATAGAGCAAGTGGGTAAATTGTTTGAAAAAATGCTTTGAAGGAATGCTCACCTATAACCAAAACACATATAATGCCTTAGAAATTTTCACATGTAGATTTTGCACATGAATCATTTGACACAATGGGATGATAACTACATGCCCATCAAAATCATGTAAAGATTTAATATTTATTATTAGGTCACTTTATAAAGTTTACCATATAATTATTTTAATGGGATATGAAATATACACTTAATTTGGGGTTTTCATATGTTATTTAAATATTTTGTAAAGTTCAAAGAGGAAGTTAAACACTTACTAGGAAGGTGAATGATTGGTTCACCTATTTATTATAAAAATCAAGATTGTAACAAGACTTGTTGCCAAAAGGGCACATAATTGTACAAGGGATAGCCACATGGAACTTTGATCCCATATTTGAACTACGAAGAATATTTATATAGAAATTTGTACCTTTAGATGCTTCTTGGGATCTCATGCCATTCTTAGATTTGATCTAAAATAATTTATTCATCTATTCTTTGTATTTTATGTACAAGAAAGATAACTAAAATTGTGTCCCTTTCTATTCCTCATGGATTTTCATAATATTCTTAAGCTTTGTGTGACGATTCATTTCTTTGTCCCTTTCTTTACGTGTTTTATAAAAATCAACAAATAGTTAAATATTTACTTTTCTATTAGTGACACATGTAAAGTTGAACTCAACATATCTATTTAATTCTACACACACTACTCTTCTTGTTTATATCTTTTTATCTATATTCGAGGAATCCTAGATGACCTCCAATGTTTGTCTCAGTTTACCACTTTCCTCCTATTTTGTCATTTCTCTTTTTGTGCCCTTTTGTAATTTTTAATAAAAACATAGAAAAATATATAAATACTCCCATCATATAAGGGAGCTATCCCTCTCAAACGTAGAGGAAAATTATTCATTCGATGATTTTTTCAATTGTCGCAAGAATTTATTATTATTTATTTTATTTCAATTTAATTTTTCATTTCCCACTTTATAATATATGTCTTAAAACATATATTTTCAACCACAACCTAATACAAAAACAGTTTTATCCTCCTCGTCCAAATTATATTTTCTTTTGTTGATTTACATTACTTAGAATAAAATAACTTCATATTTAAAATAACATAGCTTCTCATTGTTCACACTATATAACTTTCTACTAGAATGAGTTGAAAAGTTTTGGATTCTTGTAAAAAAAATCCTTATTCCATTGTATAGGAATGAAATGAATTACAAATAAGTGATGCATGATAAACTCATCTATGAAATTCACCATCAACTACAGTTAATGAATGTTAATGGTTAGCAAAAAAAAATTAGGGTAATTAAAAAATATATTCTCAACATTGCAACTAGATATATAATACAAATATTTATAAATTTAGCTTTTCTATTGAACAAGATTATGTTTATGATCAACAACAATTTTAGATGATATTTTATGTGTAACAAAAATATTTTTACTTAACATGTATCAAAATATTTTTCATGAATTCATAACGCACATAAATATATGGATTAAACTTCCTTCTCTACTCTAACTCTATATTACTTGTTGTTGCATAACCATTTAGATGATTTTCAATGTCCCTGTTTCTATACACAACAAAAATCATTGTTCAACATGTCGATGGGCATGGCATCCAAGATTGCTACAATGACTCATGTCAAGACTCACCGCCTAATGTTGCATCAAGATGATGGATATTGTAGATTGTGTTTACACTCCTAGGATGTGTGGAGATGGATGAGGCTAGGATAAGATTATTTGTCAAATTTCTAGCAAAACATTCCAACTTACATGGTAGTCAATGCATAAAGGATAACCTTATGCAATGGGCCCTAAACATATGGTAAAAGGCATGGTTGTGTTATTTTCACCAATACAATTTTCCCCTCACTTTGATGCCCATGCAACTAATATGAGGATGCATATCAAACTAGAACAAGAAGTCAACATAGAAAGTAAATATTTTAAACACTCGAAGGACACCAATATAGATTATTAATCTTGTACTCTCATCACAATGAGCACTCCATTGGAAACATACAAAATAGAAAAAACATGTAATGAGTAAAATCTACCACATTTAAAATAAGCACCAACTACAACTTGCTCAAAAAAAACTAAAAAATGAAAAGGGTAAAAGATTCCATCTAAATGGAAAATAGTAGGACTTTGACTAAGAAAAATGATGATTATGACTGAGTAGAGAATTCTAACAATGTAGAAAGAGTAGTAAATGTCCATATGAAATGAAAGTAATTTTGAGCTTATTACTACAAAATAAAACTCATAAACGAAATGGTAGAGACATATAGGACCCCCTCCAATTAGTTGCATTCAAATGATACAAGGGATTAAAGGTAAGTTGAAAAAAATACGATCATGATAAAATATGTAAAAATGGTAAAAAGTATTGGATCATATGATAAACATGTGAGAACATGGGTAATACATATCATGTAAGCACGTATAATTAGGGAAAACAAGGTGTCCCCCAATGTACCTCCCACTAAAGGAAAATAACATGAAAATAAGGATCATATAGCCACATGTAATTTGTAAGATATAAACATGATAAATATCATAATATATAAGATAAGTAAACATGTTAGCATAACGTAAGATCATAGTGGATAAGCATGAATTGCATGGAAACATACAAATTTCATAAACATATAACATGTTTTTGATTAGATAAGCAAGGGAAGGGCCCTGATCCCGTGGTACAAAGTCAGAATAGCTAACAAAGAAACAGACTAGGAAAACAACACCAGTCAATACCAGGCATAAAGGCACGCAAGCCAATAAACCAGACTTGCAACCACAAAACCATTATCAACATAATAAAAAATAGAATACCCATATTAATCCCCAAAATGGTACGCAACCCATTTATGAGATTAACTAAAGTCCAACAGGTATGACACAATAACAAAGGTTTCAAGAAATAGTAGTCTGGGACAATACTCCTAAGCACTGAAAGTTTCAGAGCACTCATTTGGCCAAAGAAATTAACAACCAATTTTCACCAAATTGGGGCACAAAATCCTCCCAAGCAGAGCCATCTTCAATTTTTAGGACATACCTTATAGTCAACGAACTAGGCCAACAAGCCACCCTCCTAGCAGACAAAACTAAAGTCTGAAACAACAACCACTCCAAGGGTGGATAAGATAAACTGTTCTTCCAACTCATACAAGCAAAGAACCATCCCAGATCCACCCTATTACTTAGAGCAACCTTTTCAAAACCAGAGACAACATTAGCACTAATGGGGTAGAGAGCCCCCATCCACCTACTTGCCTTTCCACCTTTATAGGAGAAAGAAAATCCCAGAAGCAGAACCACCCAAGCAACAACACTTGAAGAACACCAGCCCCTCAAATGAAACACCAGCTCTGGACCTGAATTAAGAGCATAGCCAACAAAACAGGCTTGCAAGCCCCCCATCAGGTTGTAATAACAACAACCTTTAACAGCAACCACCCCTCGGGTGGCTAAGACAACTTGAACATCAAGGCCTCCATATAGAAGCAACTTCCAGATATAGGACAAATTGTTTTTCGAACTTTTACAAGAAATTTTAAGAGGGTCCTGAAATCCAAACCACTAGAAAACAACTAAGTCCAACAAGACTCTTTGGTTGGACCATACCACATTGAGCCTGGTACAAAGAGAAACCAAATAAGAACTAGAAACAACCATAGTGTTGATGGGGTAGAGAGCCGCTATCAGCCAACTTTCCTCTCCACCACCATAGGAGAAAGCATATCCCACAAGCAGAATCTCCCAAACAACACCACTAGTAAAACACGAGCCCTTAATAATGAGCAAAACCAACACATCATAACTTTCTACCACAACAAAGGAATGAGATAGCTCAACAAAACATTGAGGAGCAAAAGCCAACCCAAAGAACCACCTCAAACCAAGCACCAACTCAAACTCCACCTCTATAGGAGAGATCTCCCCTCTTAAAGAGAGGGTGAAGTGAGAACCAAAAACACTAGTGCCACCAATCTCCTGCACGAACTAGCTCCACCTCAAAAGGGACCAACAGAAGAAAAGGGAGCTTCCCACCCCAACTACGACCTCCAACTCCACCTCAAAAGGAGAGGGCTCTACCTTTGAAGGAGCAGTCTCCACCTCCATAGGAGACCTCAACTATAGAACCAAATAGGAAGCCAACACACCAGTTGACAATGTTGTCACCACACCACATGGCAACCCAAGTAGCAGGTGCAAGAGGGAAGCGAAAGAAAGCTCCTCGACCAAGAGAGGAAACAAACTACCAAAATCCTTCAATATGAACATTTGGAACCACACCATCATGAGAAATGAGACAAAATAATCTTCAAACCAACCATGCTTAAAGGCACCAAAGATTGAAACATGGGTCTTCAAGGAAAGGAAGAGCCACCCACACCACTTCCAAAAATGACCAATCTCCAAGGGAGGACCAACAACAACCTTGGAACCCCCGAGACACTGTTTCAACACGCAGAGACTAAGGAAACCCAACACCCACAGAGCAAAGCAGAGCACCTCCAACCCTAAAACCCCATCACAACCATAATTGAGGGTCAAAGAAGAACAAATTTGTTAAGAGCAAAAGAGCACCACATATAACACAAACTTGCAAACACGGGTTCAAAACCACCTCACAAATGGTGATTCCATAGACTTCATCAAAAGAAAGTCCTCTCAAATAGATCCCCTTCAAACCAACTTCTAAAACAAACACAACAACCACCCAATAAGTACCCAACTCACAATAGGCACCAATAGCCAACATTGAAACCAAACTAAGGCCAGTTTCATTGATAACCACTAAGGCCAACAAGTGTGAATCCAAGAAAATAGAGTAGAGGAGAAGATATGCTAATAAGAACAAAGACATGCAGAGAAAAACAAATTCCAAAACAACTTCAACACCCATGACCAAAATGCGAACAAACCAAGCGAGAATATAGACTAAGGTAGGGGCAGAGACACCAAGTGCTTGCCACAACACCATAAAAGGCAACACCTCATTAGTTCGCAGCCTCCCGAGACACCCAAGAGTAGGGAGAAAGCACAAAGAACAAGCCCCAATAAGTGAAGGGGCCTCCCCAGCCAAAGCAAAAAGCCAACAAAGAGACAATAGGGATCCCACAGTCACCAAGAAAGCCACTGATCCACTCAACCGAACCAGAATGCAAGGCAACATAGAGGGAAGGGAAAATACCAGAGAAGAGAGCACTGAAGCTCCCACATCACAGCCCCTAGAAGGCACCCAAAGGAGCCCAAATGACCCCTGAGCAAAGAGAAGAGATAGGCCAAAGGCACCAACTGTCCCTTCCAGGCTAACAAACTGCCAGAGAAAAGCAAAAAAAATGAAACCACCACAGGGAAAAGCAACCCAAGAACCACCCAACGAAATACAATAGCAAAGTCCTCAGATACTGGACAAGTGCTAAGCAGAACAGAAAAATGCCTAGGCAAATGGAAATCAGTAGGATCTCCTTCAAAATTATTGCCTTCATCATCTTCACCATCAAGAAGTTTCAAAAAATGCCTACCTCCACCTTTCCCGCTCTAAGCATTCATCGATGTTAAGATAAGTAGTAAGAATTGTTAAGAATATAAGCATATAACATGTTATCGATATGATGTAAATGAAAAAAGATTATCATGATAAACATGTAAGAGTGATATCATAAATATGTGGAATCACATTAGGAGCATAATAAAGATAATGTCACATATCGATTCTCTACTTACATAGTTTTGACATTATATTTGTTATCACCTAGAAATGCACCCTATGCAAAGTGATGGAAACTGAGCTTTCTAGAGAAACATGGGATCATTTCAAGGCTGTGGGTCACCTGAAGTTGAAATGAACCTCCGGAGAAGGTCGGCTTCCTTTGTGTTATCACCTAAACTACTAATCTTTATGAGGTAAATGGAGAAGGAATACATGAAAATTGAGACTTAAACCTACGGTGATACACCAAACTGACAGAAATCATGGAATGAGAACAAAATGAACATACACTAAGAAACTATTAAGAGATCTTTCATTTATTCAACATAACTTTATGAACTTATGCATCATTCTTGAAAAGGTTTAATCTGCACATATATATTTTAAGAAGGAAAGACGGATTTCACGACTTCAAATTTCAAATGCAGACTTAGAAAAACATAGTTCAAAACTTACATAATCTGAAAAGAAATGAAAACAACATGAAACACCAACACTGATTTCCAAGGTAATCTATGTATGCTATATTCCAGATTCCAGTTGAGTTACAAAACATACATCAGCTGAGAAAGGATTTAAGAAAAATCACCAACTCTCCAAAATGCATAATCTGAACTCCTTTACAAAGAGGCAAAATGCCCTATATACAAAAGATAACGGCCCCCAGGGCTTACAAAAAATATCTGCGTTCAGAAAAATCTACCCTTAGATATTTTTGATGAAATTATTGTTGCATCCCCGTGGCCATGTCGGTGTGGAGTCGCTCTAGGAATGGCCTCCTTGATCTTTTGCAACTACCGCATTCACTTCTGGTCTTTGTGTCCCTCGTCTTCGAATCTCCTTGTCGAGCTACTTTGAATGCTTCTAAGCTCAGGGCAGATCCACATTGTGTTCCCCCTGTTGATCTTCTTGGCACTGGTCAAGCTGCCAACGGTCCTCCCGTAGCTCCCCCAAATTGGTCGAATAGATGCCACACAAGCTACTTCGGGCGATCAAAATCTCTTCATCAGAATCGCATCTCAGTGAGACACTAGAAGTGTCTCACCGATGCGATTACGCCCCTCTGCAGCTATCAGCATAACATGAAACCGTCGGTGAGAGCTCATAGCGAGCCCAAAAGTCATACCGATATCGCCTTTTCTATGGGCAAGTCAATCGCTATTGGCAAGACACAACTCTTTCGACAGGACCCCATAGCAAGCTCCCTTTCATTTCGCCGAGAACACCATGTTATCGGCAGGACATCTCCCCAAGCGTAAAACTTCCTCTCAGAGTCTCCCTGATCTCAACCTTGTGAACCATATCAGCAAGAGCTTATTGATGTCATAGGCAAGGCCACGATCAGTCGGCAGGAGGTCAAAAAGAATTCCTTTCCTCCCCCCGAGCTCACTTTCATTTCGAGGAGACCTTTCTGTATCGGCTAGACCTCGCAGCGAACACAAACCACTTTCCCTGAGTGCAACATTTCTTTCGGTGAGACACTGGAAAGTTAGGAAGACCTCGCACCAAATCCCCCATCATTATACCGCTGTGCTCCTCCATCGGTGAGACACTCGTGTGTTGGTGAGACCTCTTACTGAAGTCAACTCAGCAGCCAAGAGCTTACCTTCCTGTTCTCAATGGTCAGCGAGACTATCGAGTCAGGGAGACTTCTCCCTGACCTCAAAATGTTATACCAAAGGCACAAAACATATCGACGTGACTAACAGCCATCGATGAGACATCCTGTCGATAGCACCTCCTTTCACCGAGCCTTCTTCAATTCGCTGAAACATCTCCCCGAGCTCCTACTTGTTCGGCAAGACCTCCGGCCTTCGGCGGAACCTCATACCAAACCTCTTTCCTTCGTCGATGCCGCTTCACTTCATTTTGGAAAGACAAACATTCATTAACAAGAGGTCATAGCGGGCTCCATTAGTCATGTCGATATCCTTTTCCATTGCTGAGACCACACTATGTCGGAAAGACATCACTCTGACGGTCGGATGCTACATCGATATCATCTATGTCGGGGAGACCTTCTGTTATTGGTGAAACCTCTTGGCAAGGAAAAACCACCTCCCCCGGGCTCAAAATGTTTCTTTCGGTGAGACATGTTTGATCGACAGGACCTTATGCCAAAGGCAAAATCCTTCGGCGAGCTGAGACTGTTTTGGCAGGACCTTAGAGGGTTGGGAAGACCTCATGCCGAGCTCAAAATCTTCGGGCGAGCTCATCTCATATCGAGGAGACCTCCTTTGGTCAGGGAGACATTATAGCGAAGGCACCAACCTTTGTCGAGACCCCATCCTTTCAGGAAGACATCTCGCCAAAGGAAAAACTTTATGTCGAGAGCTCCCCGGTGAACCAATGTCGGCATGACCCTTCCTAGTCACCAAGACATCATGTCGACACCAACTTGTGAACAACCTTCGACGTAACTTTCGTCTGTCGGCAGGACCTCGCGGCAAACAAGGGCTTCTTTTCGGCAAACTCGTTTCATTTTGGGGATACCTCACTTGATTGGTGGGACTTCATACCAAAGGATTTATCTCTTGGTGAGCTCGGACCTCTTTCAGGGAGGCCACCACCTGTCGGCAAGATACTATATCGATGAGACTCCATGTCAGCGAGACTCTACGCAGTCGACAAGACGTCTCCCCGAAACCAACCCACTTCGGCGAGACATTCCATTATCAGTGAGACCTCATACCGAGCTCAAAACCTATCACCAAGAGCTCCATTCACTTCGGTGAGACTCTCCCTCATCGAAAAGATGTCACCCCAAAGCCACCTAATTTTAGCGAAACCTCACTCGATGACATCCTTCTTCGGTGTGACTTCCTAGGTCGTCGGGACCTCATGTCGAACACAAACCGATCTCCCTGAGCTCATTCATTTCGGCGTGACTCCCACCTAGTCATCGGGACATCACAACGAGGCCCTTCCTTTCTCTGCGATGAGATTTCTTTTCGTCGAGACATCTCAGCAAATGTGAACCCCTCTCCCCAACGCCGGCCCTGTGAATAATTTTTGGCAAGACATCCCCAAGCGGAGAGAAATATTAAACTTTACAGCAACCGAGATGTCTTGGCGACCATGAGGATTTCAAATGGGTATAACACACTGCTAGTCGGCAAGACATTCAACTGGTCTCAGCGACCTTTTTTTGAGGATTTTATGCTTGATCCGACTGAGGCAGACTTTTCACATGAGCTCCTTGCGAAATGTCATCAGATGCATGACCCAACCCTCGATGAAAATGTCCCATTTGGCCTTCATGAACACCTGAAACATAATGTCCTGCCTAATTGAGCCCGTAGGAAAAAATTGAGCAACAATATTATTTGGAAAACTAAATTAGACTTTGGATATTTGACATGTGTTAATCTATGAGCGATGTTTATAGATGATAGCTAGATGTATTTTGAATTTGATGTATATTTTATATAATATGATGATGTAATGAACATGTTTCTCTTGGATTATGGTTTATGGGCTAACCCTATTAATGAAAATTTGAGTTCAAATGAGTGCAAGTACATGTCAAATACAAGAACATGGTCGAGGTAGAGGTGTTTAGTCGATTGACATGAGTGAATATGATGGAAATCTTGCACACACCATGTAGATTCATATGTTTTGCATTTTCATATAGTATAGCCAAGTATATTCTATGAGTGTATGCATTGTGTTTGTTTGAAAATGAAGAAAACTAGTTAAAATGCATTTTAATGAGGATATTAAGTCAAAAATAAAATTAATTTAATTATAAAGACTAAATATATTTTTAATCAAAATGTTTTCTTATATTGTGCAATTTGTTTGTTTTATTTTTAAAAATTGAATTAAATGAGTTGGAGAAGGTTAAGATTTTACTACCAAATAGAAAACCACTTTTGTTGTTTTTAATAAAATAAGACATTATTATTCTAGAAATTAGTTAATTTAAATTGTTTGAGAAATTAAAGCTTTGCATGATCAATAAAAAAATAAAATAAATTAATTAAATAGGTAATTGATAAACAAGTTTTAATTTAAATAGAAAATTAATTTAAAGAAGTTAAATAAATATATTTATTTAAAATCATGCAATTTTGAGTTTCAATTTTATTAATCATGCATGTTATATATGAATGTTAGATTATGGAAATATTATTTTCATAAGTGTTTGTGAAAAGTTTACCTTTCGGGACGATGTGTTGAATATGGGTAATAGGGAGCGTAGACATTGTTTTTTCCAGTTCTAATTTTATTTAGCTGTATACTACTATATGCTTGGCCAAGTGACTTAGACCACTGAAATAGATGGGTTTAATATGTATTTTCTCTCTTCCATATCCTATTATCGATCATAGCATGTTCTTGTATAATAAAAATGCATGTAGATATATTAGGCATGCACCAAATTCCATCATGTTCATCGATTTCTTTTTTCTAAGCATATCATGCAGGGTCAGTGATTCTTCATGTTAGGAAGAACTCTCTCAGGAAGTGTAAGCTTCATGGTTCGGTGAAAAAAGCACCTGAACCATGTTCTCATCTCTTAACTTGTAGATGGTTGTGAGGGTCGATGGCAATCGAAGATTACATTATTTATATCTCCACATTATATTGAATGAGTATTTGTATATGTACTTTCAAATTATACATTTATTGAATTGTGGACATTTGAATCATTGGTCATAAAATCAACAACCATAGCAATCCTAGAAGGGGAGTAATCTACCCCCATTACTACATCCAAAAAGGACAATTAACCCAAACTCAAAGGAGCACCCTCTAGCTCCATACTCAGCCCCAAACTCTTTCACTGTAAACAAGAACCAAACAGACAAAATAACACAAAGAAGGAATAGCAAACTTAACATAAAGCCCCCTGATCACAACAAAGAAACCCACCCCAAGCTTGAATTTGAACCCTTTTAGTCGATCTCACCCCTTACCACCACATGCAAAGAAGAAACTTCGCATGTAGGTCATGGCTTGCACAAGGCCATGGTCTCTCCCGTGCAATGCTCATCGCTCCCATTATCTTATCCTTCAATACATTTGTGTAAGGGGGAAATCGAGGAATTCAATAAGATCAAAATGAATGAATGGAAACTAATCTAATTCAAACAAAAAGATGATTGATTCCCATTACTCACGACATGAAGCTACGAAGAACGATCTCAAATAATGCAATCAAAAGAGAAACATAAAATGAATTCACAAACATAGTGTTACCATCCTGTGTCAAAGTATATTCATAAAGATGTTGGATTGTTCGTTGTATCAATGTGAAGCCTCCATTTTTGCATAGCAAAAGCTTCAAAGTTGTGCAATGTCGTTGATCGAAGATGTATATAATGCTTGTTAAAAGATCAATTGTGATTTTAGCATTACTTTGTTGTGCAAAATACGTTGATTCTCCAATTGTTTTTGAGGAAGAGGATACTTGTTATATAGATTTTGTGTTTCGAAATGAACGATTGAGATCACGAAGTAGAATATCGTGATCAACGATTGAAAATTGTTAAGAGGATTTAGATGGGAATAATTAGTGTATTTTGATACGAATTAGTGTGATTGAAGAAATCAATTTGAGTGTTCTATGGGATTGAGGAAATAGATTGAATAATCTATGGAATTGAGGAAATCATGTTGAGCCTTCAGTGGGATCGAAGAATAGATGAGTTAGTCAGAATTAGATGGATCAATCAACCAATCAGATTGAGCAATCGAGGGATTGTAATTTGCTCAATCATGAAAGTGGGTGAGGATATTAATTAATTAATTTAATTAATTAATCTTTTTGGAGTTGAACGTGCAAATAATATTTGACTTTTACAAACAAAGTTGTATTTGTTTGATTTGACCTTTTTGAATGATGTTTTGAATAATTTATTCAATTATTCATGTTTAGGGGGAAGTGATCTAATTAAACTATTATGTTTTAATAATTTAATTGATTTAGGGGAATAAAGTTAGATTCGGACTTTATTAAATAAATAAACTTTATTTAATTAGTCAAAAATGATGAAAAAGTGAATTAATTAAATAATGAACTATTATTTAATTAATAGAGGAAATTAGGATTTTTTATGCAATTGATGTGAAATGTAGTGATATTAGGTGAGAATGGTGTCGATGATGAGAAAATTTCATTTAGGATGTGTGATATGTGTTAGGTTAATTTTACATGTCTACATTTTTCCCCTCTTTGAGACAAAGTAGTGGTTGCTTTGTTTCAAAGAATTCGATGTTAAGATCAAGATTTGGAAAAATTTATATGCCTTACTGTGCCTCGGCGGTTAGCGAAATGATGGTAGGAAATTTTATATGCCCCATTATCCCCGATGGTTAGCAGAATGATGGTAGGACGTTGGGCAACCCCTTCGAGAGGTTGACTGAAAATATTAATTTTTTGGGTCGAGCTTGCGACAATGTTTTATTTCAGTTCAAATGCGTAGAGGATGAAAATTAAGCCTAAAGATCCCTTGTTGATAGTTCAGTTGTTCCTAGGAGCTCCTAATTTCAACCTAGGAAGGTTTTCTAGGTAAAATAAATGAGGATTTTGAGGGCTAAAATAGGTAATTAGGGCTTAATTCTCCTCATTTGCACTCTGAGCCTATAGAAAATTCTTGCCTATGGATTTCCTGATTTGTCGATTGTCGAGGAGCTATGGAAAGGATTCGAGGAGCCCCACATCGCGCAGATGCAGTTCATGAGTTTGGACAACCTATAAGCATCGGTGCCCCAGTATGTACTCTTTCCTTTCACATTTTTTACTTTCCATTTTTGGGTAATTAATGCATGAAAAGTTTTCTAGTGTAAGTGATAACCTTGTGTTTTTTCACACTTGCATCGTTTTTAGTGCTTTTGTTGTTTGTGAATGGTTCACTTTTGATTTTTCTACTCGCACTTGCCCGAAATGTTCGCATTTGACATACATTTTTGCTTTTATTTATACTCTTGCTTGAGTTTTACCCTTTTGACTTTCTTGTTTTGTTTTGTACACCTTGGTGATAAAAGTTCACTTCTTATATATATATATATATGCACTTTTAAAATTTTTCACTTTTGCCTTTTTTTGTTGCTTTAAACAAAACAGTCATGGCTTTTGCTTGTTTTTAACGCTTTTGAAAAAAAAGTACACACTTTTGAAAAGAAATTATCGCTTTTGCTTTGCACAATTTTTTGAGTCACTTGGTTTGCAATTTGAGGTGTGTTTTGTGTTTTCGTAGGAAATTCTTAACATCATGGGTTGAATAATTGCAGGCGGTTCTCAATCTGTTTATGTCGAGGTAGCGATGACTATGTGATATGTTCGATTTGATTGTTGGGTTCCACGAGTTGGAGCGAGATGTTTTAGATGTTGGGTTGCGACACATATGTTACATGCTTATGATCAGATGTCATAGAGCTATGATGACTGCTCTTGTGGAGAGGTGGAACTTAGAAACCTCATCCTTTCATCTACCTACTGGGGAGGCCACCATCACCTTGGAGGATGTATGGAGGATTTTTGTATGCCTATTCGTGGAGAGCTTGTTACTTATTCTATACGACGAGGTACACGTGCTATGCACCGAATACTTGGTGTTAGCCATCTTCAGGTTCGGGAGGCAGAGATAAACTTGTCTCCATTTGTGGGTAGCATGAATCCAATTTCCTTGGTTCTATGTGGTATGGTCATGGGGCTTGTCATTCCTAATAGGCAAGGCAGACAGTTTCCTGTTGGTTGGGGTGTGTGCATCGAGCAAATTTCGAGCATGGTACTAGATATGCATGGGGCTCTGTCCCTTGCACATTTATATAGACAAGATATGCACATTGAGGTCGCATTGCTAAGGAGTTAGATCTATTTCTGTTGGTGTGACCTTGCTTCACATATGGGCCTAGGGAGCACATCCTCATTTGTTGCATTTTTTGAAAGCATTTGCAATGTATTCCATGGAGGTATTTGCAGATTTGTGTGTTATACTAACCCTTCTAATGAGTTTTTGAGGTTGGTTTTGCATTGCAGATTTAGGGTACTTCACTAAGTTTTGTGTGGAGGCCATATTTGAATTGTGATGCATGGCACGATGAACAGGAGCAGTTACCATTTTGCAAATAGACTTAGTGGCTTATTGGTCTTGTTCGCTCTTTGTTAAAGAGATAGCTACCTGATCATGCTTGTCATCAGTTTGGCGAGAGACATGGCCAATTTGTAGATGGTTATGAGGCTCATTTTGGCAGGACCACTTAAGAGGTATGTGTATGGGGGTTGTAGCTCGAGATGTAGCCTTGGTCAATTTTAGAGCACTTGCCCCATTTGGATGGGGATGGCCTGTAGGTTTAGCAGATCCAGGGACTACCCCAGATTTTAATCAGTGGTGGGCTTGTTGGTTGCCTCTAAGGTTTACTGATCCTACAGGTGGTGTGGCCATGGGGAGAGTAGGGATTCTAGGTCGCTGTGGTGAGCGACAACGAATTCATATTATTATCGAGTAGCTGGATCGAGCCTAACAAGATGGGAAATAGGATGATTCTATGTAATAGGATTAGCGACATGCCTCAGGTCCTCCTCCTCCTCCTGGTGATGTAGCAAAGGTCGTTCCGATAGCTTAGTTGATGGCCTCTAGAGGCATAAAGATCATGTGGTGATAAGCCATAGAGGCTCAGGTTGTCATTTTGATTGCAGAGCGAGATACAACTAGATAGGAGAGGGATGTCGCTCGACAAGAGCTGGCAATAGAGCATCAACAGAGATAGGATGTAGAGATTTCCTTGGCCACTTCTATTCCTATGACTCAACATCGGGCTGAGCGAGAGCAACTGTTATAGAGGGTGATGTACTATTAGACTCTTTACGAGGCATTTGTACCCAGGTCTCAGTGACAATAACATTTTGGAGAGCTCAACACTGCTACGGGTGCTAAGTCAGGTGGGCACTCAGTCAGACAACCCAATCAGCCCCAGCCTTCTCCCCACCACAGCTAGGATCCTTACAGGTCTCCTCCTCCTACTAGGTAGTAAGACATTTTTCCTTGATCTTTATGTTGTTTATCGTTCAAAGACTCGTATTGTAGACATGATATGTATATACATTCATCAGCCCAGTTGAGGCCTCGTATATATATGTATTTTTTGTATTATGATATCACACATGTTTATAAGATGATGTACCTGACATTCTCATTTTTTATGATGATATATATGAGATATACATGCTTTGAGTCGATTTCATTATGTATTATCCGATGATCATGGATAATGATGTATATATGCTTATGTTTTGTACGTTTTTGATGTATGCATATGGATGAATGAATAATCAATATATCTACATGGTTTATGAGTTTTATTATGTATATGATGGATGCGATGTATGATTATACATGATTTGCATGATGTTTTTATTGCTTTATTATCATCATGATATGTATTGATGAAATTGTGGATGCAAGATGGATGTTAGTTAGAAGAAATATTTGGATGATGTATATAAATTTGACGTTGTTAGTTACTGATGAGTTGCTTTTGCTTTACATAGAGGCTTTGTATCTTTAACAATCATTTTTGATGTAGCAAACAAATACAATGCACCAGGGTATGAATAACCAAGGTGGATTTCTATCCATTGCGTGGACTTTGACTCGGCATACAAAGAATAGTCTTGCTCATACCAGACATACAAAAACCTTGTTATCATATATGGTAGAGTTGTGTTAAAACTTTTTGGACCAGTTACATAGAGAGGTATAAAATACCTAACATGCAACTGCTACACGAATTGTCTCAAAACAACTTCCATACATCAAACAAAGCAAGTATTCGTTGTAGTAGTATCACAAAATATCTCACAAACAACAAACTGAAATGATGCACAATTTCCCCCCATTCATTCTTCTCTAAATCCTTATGAACATCCTCGAGAGATCCTGGGAATGAGTCAATAAAATAAATAAGAAAGATAAGACTATAAAAAGATAAAACAATGTTTCAGTATCACTTGCCATATTTGTTTTGAGGTTTCAAGCTATTATTTGGCATTGATGATGTCTATTATAGGAACAGATCCTTAAGGCATATCTCAGGATGTTCTTGGTGAATTGTCAATAGATAGGTAATTAACACTTTGTCATTGTTTTTGTTTGTTTGTAATAAAAAAAAAAATTGATTTTTTGCTTGAAAGTTCTAGATTTTAATGTTTGCTTTGTTTGTTTGTCTGTTTTGTCAAAGGGTGAGTTTGAGGATTTGTTTATTATGGATGAAAATTTTATTGCGTTTGGTGATGATGGGGGTAGGACCTTTTTTATTTTTTGAGTTTATATGATGCTATTTTTGTTATTTTCAAGGGACTAACCTAGGGCCTCAGGGGGTCATGAAAGATAAGCCTTGCCTATGTTGTACATGCAGAGGCTCGTAGTTCGCTTGGTTTGATATGAACATGTTTTTGACTTCTTTTTTTTGAATTTTGAATTTTGAAATTTTTGATTAAGTTCAAAGAAAGCATGATAGATGCCTAAGTGGACCAACCTAAGGCCTCAGGGAGCTGATAAGCCATGAATACATTGTACACACAAAGACCACATAGTTATGAATTTTGAATTTTGAAATTTTTGATTAAGTTCAAAGAAAGCATGATAGATACCTAAGTGTACCAACCTAAGGCCTCGGGAGCTGATAAGCCATGAATACGTTGTACACACAAAGACCACATAGTTTGACCGGTGTTGACTCAAAGCATAACATGCTTTTTGGGATTTTCTATTTTTCAATTTTGTTTGTTTTCCAAATGTTTTTTGGGTTTTTTTCATGTTTTGAAACTTTATTTTTTATTTTGTTTGTTTTATGGATGTTTTTCATATTTTGAAGGTTACCCTCGTAGTGCGTTAGTGGTACACCTTTTTGTTGGGACAAATTATTTTGAAGGTTACCCTGGTAGTATGTCGGTGGTATACCTCCTCATTGGGATGAATTGTTTTGAAGGTTACCCTGGTAGTGTGTTGGTGGTATACCTTGTTGTTGGGAAAATGCCTAGATCACACCATGAGTTAGGAGACATAGATCAAGATTTATTTTAAAGCAAGATGTAAGTACTTGCCCCCAGTGTCTAGCAATGTAGGTGATGGATTATCTTATGATAGGATAACATGTTTGGATAGTGTATTCCCTTTTGGACAATGCCTCATGGCTCAAATAATGTTGGATAAGATATGATCAATGATAGTGGCACATGTCAAAATATTTTCCATAAGCAAGTGTAAAGTGTACACCAAACATGTGTCAAGATCAAGATAAGTTGGATTTGGATAAAAATGGATTAGATTTATTATGGATAAGTTGAGATACTTCCACTTGAAATGGTGCACGTAGATGATTGATTCTACACATGACGCCTATTTTCCAGGTTTTCATTATGGTACTTGTCCAAAGCACCACCATAGTGGTTTTAACTAGAGGACGATTTTTCTCTTGAGTATTTTCTTGATTTTTCTGATGTCACACAAGATGCCTGTTTACCAGGTTTTCGTCATGGTGACAATTTTTTGCTCATGTTGAACCGCCTAGTGGTGCTAATGTAGATATTGTTGGTTCTAATATGGGTGTTATTGCTATTATGACATGCCAACGATATCCTGCTTGGAGGAGTTGTTTTGCCAAGATACGGGGGCTTGTATGTAACCCCTGATAATTCTTGTCTTCTTTGTCGATATTGGAGTTAACCTTGCCTAAATGCGCATATCGCAATAGGGTGCCTTTAGAGTCCTTATGATAAATGATTTCCACCAATACATGGCCAATGTGAGATTTGGATATTAGGGATGTCAAATTTGATGGTGGAGCATGTTGAGGGATATGAGATTTAGATGGATTGGTTGACAATTTGGAATCTTTGACTCTCCAAACTTGGGATGATGAGAAATGATGTGTGGATATGGAGATTTGATTTTGACCAATGTCTTGATATACCTTTTAGGTCACTCTTGAAGCTTTCTTTTCTATTGTTAGACATTTTTTATGGATGAACTTCCCTTTTTGATTTTGCCCCATAGTTTCTTTAACCAATGGAGTTTGATAGGGATGATTTTCTTTCTTTTGCTTTTGTATCCATTTGAATTTTTGTTTTCCATTTTGTTTTACCGATTCTTTTGCTTCAATGACTTGTTCCTTTCTTTGATATAACCTCTTCTCTTATTGGTGGTCCCAATGAGAGGGTTGAAATATGTGTGGATGAGGATTCATGATATGGCTAGTTGTAGCATTTGTAGTGGTTTCATCATAAGGACCCTTCGTGCTCTCTATGTTGATGTTTGCATTAGATAAAGTTGCCCCCAATATTATAGAGGTATCACTGATATGTTCAAATTCCTTAATTGTTGAATAACCAAGACCTTGATGCTTAGGATTTTCAATAATTTGCACTGGTTCCAAGATACCCTGTTCATGTAGGCCTAATCCTCTTCCTTGATAATGCATCTGTTGAAATTTTTTATTTGCAATAAGATATGATTTACCTTGGAAACAAGGTGCTAATCCTTCTCTGCTCTGTTGCGAATCTTCAAAGGTGATAGCTTCTTCGTTGGTAGGATAGCTTGCTTCGACAGAGGTAAGCGATCCAAGTTTATAAGTGATAGGATCCTCCATATGTGGGATAACTTCCTGAATGTTATCTTTGGCTTGATTTTGTAAAATATTAGATTTTGACGGCCCTTCAAAATATATCGATGCTTCTTTGACTGTCGTATGCCCAATGCTCTACTGCTTAGGATTGTTAATTATCTTTGTTGATTTTAAGATATTGTGCTCAATATTTTCATACTTGATGTCTTCAATATGCTTGGAGGATGATTTTGATTGTAATGCTTCTTCTTAATGAATTTATGATATGTCAATAGATTCTAATATGCTTGGATCATGTGTAAAGATGTTAAGAGTAGGAGACCCTTCTTCCTTGTTAATGATATCAAGAGTATGAGACTCTTGTTTTAGATGAAGATCATCTACATGTCCATTAGGAGTAAGCATCTCATGGGTAGATGTATGCGTACTTGGTGTATGGATTTGTTCTTCAATTCAAAAATATTGGATGTCTTGGAAGATATCTTCCAAGTAATTATAGTGTTCTGATGGTGGGGTTTCTTGATCTTGACATTGTGTGGTATTATCTTCGATATGCTTTGGTTCACATTCTTGACATGGATCATTTCAAAGAATGGATTTCCGGTCAAGGATCCTTGGACTTCCTTGAAATATGGACCTATGGGGAATAACTCTTGGATTAGATTTTTTTGCATTGGGTATAAGTGTTGGATTAAGATTCTCTTGATCGTCAATATGTACTGCCATGAGGTTGGATGATGTAAATATATCTTGGACTAGATCATTGCTAGAATTGGGTGATTGATTTTGATCATTCTTGGGATTAAATTCTTGATGTATGTCCTCTTGCTAATTGGATGATGTAGAGAAATTGTCAATGTGATCAGTTGTAGATAGGTCTTGATCATTGTTTTTGAATTTTGAGGTTGAGATATTATCAATGTTTTCATTGGTAGATGGCCCTTGATCATTGTATTCAATAGCTATTTCTCCTTGATCAATAAGGTCTTGGATGAATCTTTTAAGTTTAACACATTCTGATGCATCATGACCTTTTACTCCATGGTATTTATAATAGACCTTGTCATCGTACCATTGGAATTTGATGGTAGGTTCACCACTTCGTGGTGATTTTGGAAGTGTGATAAGTTTAGAATTAACTAATTGGTTTAACACAACCTCAATTGGCTCCCCTAAAGGAGTGTATTTACGTTCAATAGTGTGGTTGGATTGTGAGGCTTGTTGTGGTGGAGATGATTGTTGTATTTAAGATGGATTTTCTTGTTGATTTTGAGATTGACGATCTTGATGATGTTGTAGTTGATGATTTTGATTTTGTGACCGTTGATGTTGTTGCTTCTCTTGACATTGTGGAAATAGACTTTGTTGTTGATATGCATCAATTTTTTGATGATGTGGGAAGGGTTTTTGATGGGGATATTGAGGTGTTTGTGGAATGATGTTTGTTTGTTGTTGATATGCAATGTCTTGGCGTTGAACATGTTGTTGATGATACGTTGTATTTTGATTTCATTCAAGTTCATCAATCAATTTCTCAAGTGCATTTATGACAATTTGTTGTTTTATATTTTGTCTTTGATGATGATTTTGAAACCCTTGATGTTGTTGAAACACTACTTGTTGTTGTTGTGACTCTTGATAAGTTGGATTTTGATATGGATGAGGATTCTTATTGAAATTTTCCATGTGGCAAGATGTGCTAAATAATTGATTAGGGGAATCCATAGTTGATATATCATTAAAATTTGTGGCATATGATGTTCCCATGGGTGTATAGAGTGGAATTGGATTTGGGTAATAGATTAACATGTTTATGGTTGTGTTTTTGGGATGTTTTGATGCTCAATACCCTATTGTAAGGTCACTTGGTTTATATCCCTGTGGGTCACTTCCTTTGTTTGTGGTGTTTGTTGGGGGCATCCTAACGCTAATTTTGTTTGCTTCCATATTTTTTTTGTATTGTGAACGTGTGGTTGTCATAGAAAAGCATCAATATTTTGGTGGAAGTTGGTGTTCTCTAACTATGAAATAAAAGAATGCTTTGTTATAGGATTTTTTGTCTTTTGCAAGTGTTTTGGGATATTATGCTTTTGAAGTATGGTGTCTATTACCACGTGGGAGGTGGTAATACGGGCCTTCTGTCTTGGGAATAGGATGCCATTTAATTGTAATCCTAAACATATTTCATGTATCTCCTAAGTCCTTGGAAAGTGTTCCCCAACACTATGATTATAAAGATATTAAATTTGAATGAAATGAACATTTAAATTGACATTTGTAATTATTCCTAAATGATAGGAACATGTGAGGGTGTCCAAGAAGAGCTCCTAAAAAATAGGAGCACATGGGGCACCCACATTGGAGATGGGACACACCTTGTTTCAGTTAATTGTTTGAGAAAGATAACACTTCAGTAATGCATGTAAAGATCCTAGAAGTTAGGAATTGATATTTACATGAGTGGAGTTCAGTTATCTTCAGTTGCATGTAGTTAGTTTGAGTTGCATGTTAGTTGACTTTAGTTGACCCGAGTTTCATGCTAATGACTTGAGTTGCATGATAGATAACAGGTGGCTACATTTAATTAAGTGGGGATAATCAAGCATGCATGATGTTTGCATGAATTGATGGAGAGATATGTTTTAGTTAATAGAGATTGACTTGGACCCATCTTGGGTGCCCAAGTTGAGATCTTGGAGTTAACACCTTTGTATGAGAAGATATTTACAAGGCTAAGTTAAGTGGACCCATTATTGGGCGCCAACTTTGAGGAGAAGCTTGGAAGATATCTTCGTAACCAACAATCAGTTAAGACTTCAGTTTGGGATGCCCAAATTGATGAAGGACTTGGTTTGTCTTTGTTTTTCATGGAAGAACTCTACTTGCACAAGAATGGATTAGATATTTGTGAGGAGCTTTATCCTCTTGTAATTGCATTGTCAACTCTTTGGAGTTTACAATGTTCACAATTGTCTATTTATTGCAGCAAGTTGAAGAGAGTTCTAAGAGAGTACTTTTGTGAAGCATGGCACAGGATGTGTGGATTCATGCTTGGACACATGAGAGTTTCTTGCAATTTGTGAAGAAGAATTGTTGAAGGAAAAAGAAGCATCTCAATCAAGGATTGATACAATGTTATTGTAATCTTGTTCGAAGGTTAGATAATACAAGCACTATTGATTTTGGTGGTGGAGAATTTTTTTCCTGAAAGGGTTTCTTCATAGTATATGTTGTGTCACTTCTATCTTCTGGTCTTATTCTTCTACAATCTTCAGTCTACTTCTAAAATTGGTAAAATGAATCTAAACAAGATTAATCATACACAAATAATTGTGACAAAGTACACTTAATTAAATCTACAGTCACATGGGTTTACAAGTTATTAAGCTACATAATTACCTTCATCTTCAACATTTGGTATCAGAGCTAATGGTTGGGTAGAGTTTGGGGCACCTTTCTCTTAAAATTTTGAAGGTTATTTTGGTTGTAGTAGGAGCTTTTACTATTGTGTTATTGCAGATTTGTAAAAAAAGTATGTTACAACGTATTTGGGTTGAGGACTGTAAGACTTGGTATGGCGTGCTCAATCCCTGAAAGGAAAGGCCTGGTAAGAGAGGAGTTCTCCTAGTTGGTAAGGGGAGGGCAGTTGGTTTAAACTAGTTCTTGGGTTAGAGTTAGTGGATTAACCTTTGGTGGTATTTAACACATGGTTTTGTGCTAGTTGTATTGGTCCATGGTTTTTGATCTCATGGTTTTGAGCCCATGGTTTTTCATGTATGGATGATCTTCATTTAGGAGATGGTTATCACGATGTCATGGATAGCTTGCTTACATGCTTCAATGGGAGCTTTTGAAAGTGATGGTTTGATGTTTATCTTGTTGCCATGTATAGCTCAGTATCATAGTTCAATGGGAGCTTTGGTAGGATATGGTTATCTTCATGTGATTTGAAGAGCTTTGGTAGGATGGTGGGTGCTCATGGATACTAGAGAGATTTGGGTTAGGTTGGATATTTCTTATGTTAATAGATATATGTTGGAATGGTTAGTTGTAAGAAAATATTTTTCAATAGTAAATATTGAGAAGCCTACACTTGGAAATGGATATGAGTACATTGTAGACCTGATGAGAAGGTTGTCTATTGTATGCACAAGACAATCTTGTATCCCAGTCTTGGTCTACTCGGCAGGTAAAATGATCTAAGAGGTGTTGCCCGCCTGATTATTAGATGCATTGCTAATATGTATCTTGTCTTCTCTTATGCATTAGTCTTGAGAAGTAGATGCATGATTTTATGTATTTCCATTGTTCACCTTGCAATCTTGAACTTGAGTTAGTTCTGAAGATTTGGGTAGGAGAGGTATAGGAGATAGTAAGTGGCTTTAGGCATATTCCCTTATGTTTGTAGGAATGTTTGGCTAAGTTTGATCTACTTTTTGTGAGAGGTTTACATCCAAGTTATGCCATGTTTCATTATAAGTCAAATGGTTAGATGTTGATATCCTTTCAGTTTGGGAGTGTTGAAGGAGATCTTACTTTACGTAGTTTGGCACATGTTAGTGTGGTATAAGAACATGGTTTGATTTGTAGGTTCTCTCTTTGTGGAATATTGTCTTCTTCTTGATGGTTCTTATGTTATGAAAGATGTATTTTGCATATCATTATTTGCTTCTTTGACACTATGATAGAGGAGTTATCCACATATTCCATGTGAAGTGCTATAGGAGGACTTGTTAATGTTGTGATCTTATTTTTAGATTTGACATTACCTATGCAGTGGGAGTTCCAAAAGGTATATGTGTTTTGTATGAGAGGGGAACCTCTCTTAGACTTGTTACACTTTACTATAGTGAGTTACTTTAGAGGTTTTTTATCGCATGTCTATGTGTTTTGTTACCTTGGAGTCTTATTTTGCAGGATGGTGGATATATAAGGACTTGTTTGCAATTTTGGGTTGTTATGTTGATAGCATGAAGTTCTACGTATGACAGTTTTGGATTAGCTAGAAGCTTGCTATGGTTGCTATTCCAATTTAGTATGAGTGTGGCAGTCACCCAGAGTCTTTTGTTATCATTTGAATTTGATGCTTGTGTTCATGAATAGATTGGTGCAAGTTTTAGTGACAAAATAAATGGTTACAACAACTTGGGAAAAGGTATTGGTTCTTGGTGCAGGAAGGTCACTGGCTTTGAGTCTTATACTTGATTTATAATAATGATTTCTTGTTTAGAATAATTTAAATGTATAATGTCAAGTGGGAGAATGTTGGGAATGGGATGCCATTTAATTGCAATCCTAAACATATTTCATGTATCTCCTAAGTCCTCGGAAAGTGTTCCCCAACACTAGGATTAGAAAGAGATTAAATTTGAATGAAATAAACATGTAAATTGACATTTATAATTATTCCTAAATGACACGAACATGTAAGAGCATCCAAGAAGAGCTCTTACAAAATAGGAGCACATGGGGCGCCCACATGGGAGGTGGGACACACCTTGTTTCAGTTAACTGTTTGGAGAAAGATAACACTTCAATAATGCATGTAAAGATCCTAGAAGTTAGGAATTGATATTTACATGAGTGGAGTTCAGTTTAGTTTAGTTCAGTTATGGTTCAGTTATCTTCAATTGCATGTAGTTAGTTTGAGTTGCACGTTAGTTGACTTCAATTGACTTGACTTGCATGTTAGTTGACTTCAATTGACTTGAGTTGCATGACAGATAATAGGTGGCTACATTTAGTTAAGTGGGGATGATCAATCATGCATGATGTTTTCATGAATTGATGGAGAGATATGTTTTAGTTAACAGAGATTGACTTGGACCCACCTTGGGTGCCCAAGTTGAGATCTTGGAGTTAACACCTTTGTATGAGAAGATATTTACAAGGCTGAGTTAAGTGGGACCATTCTTGGGCTCCAACTTTGAGGAGAAGCTTGGAAGATATCTTTGTAACCAACAATCAATTAAGACTTCAATTTGGGATGCCCAAATAGATCGACTTGGTTTGTATTTGTTTTTCATGAAAGAGCTCTACATGCAGAAGAATGGATTAGATATTTGTGAGGAGCTTTATCCTCTCGTAATTGTCAACTCTTTGGAGTTTACAATGTTCACAATTGTCTATTTATTGCAACAAGTTGAAGAGAGTTCTAAGAGAGTACTTTTGTGAAGCATGGCACAGGATGTGTGGATTCATGCTTGGACACATGAGAGTTTATTGCAGGTTGTGAAGATGAATTGTTGAAGGAAAAAGAAGCATCTCAATCAAGGATTGATACAATGTTATTGTAATCTTGTTTGAAGGTTAAATAATACAAGCATTATTGATTCTGGTGGTGGAGTTTTTTCCCGAAAGCGTTTCTCCACGGTATATGCTATGTCACTTCTATCTTGATATCTTAGAAGTTTGGTTGAAGGAATGATCCAATTTGTTTGTTTTGATTTTCAATCCTAAAAGTAGGATGAGGTGTTTGATTTTGCAAATGGATGATGGACTGATGTAAATTATGACATGTTTTGGGAGTTTAATTGTTTCGTTATTCAAAATATTTGTAATTGGTTTCAAATTGGTTTTCTAGTTTTCACCAGGAAACAAAGCAAAAGCAATAAGTTTGGAGAAAAAGAAACAAATTATGTCAAAAGCAACAAGATTTTGGGCAAGTGTGGCCAGATCTGAAAAGGCAATTACGATAAGATTTTTTCAAGAGCGGCTTTTGTTTCAAGTTTTTTTGTTTGGTGAATAGTGCAGGAAACAACGACCTTCTTGGTTAAAAGCGACCTGATTTTTGTCAAGTGTGGTTGGAAAATTTTGTAAGGTGCGGCACAAAAGAAGTCAACTGAGGCAATATTTAGATCGGGTATACTAAATTTGTCAAAAGCGGTAGGTTTTCATTAGTAACTCTCATAAGACAGAGAAAAAGTGACATATTTTTGTCAATTGCGGCCAATTTTTGGTTAAGCGAAACCAAAATAGAAGCAAAAGCGACCTCTGCTCTCTTTTTTTATAATTTTTGTGTTGGCAGCAACTTTGGCTAAAATTGTAGATTTTGATGGATTTGTTTGATTTGTTTTGAGATTTTGACAAGTGATATCATGCAACACAACAATCAAAACTATTTGACCCTAAATGTCTACAAATTTAAGCACATTTCCTTACACAAAATCTCAAAGTTCGTGAAAGTTGAAATGCTAAAGCCATAGTTTCCAATGTTTACTTCATTCTTAATGCAACTTGAAATGTGAGCCTCAATTTCTAGAAACCTTTAGGGATATTATTTTAAGATATCCTTTAAGGAGTGCAAATACAAGACTCTTTTCAAATGATTTGCACTAAGTCAAAAGGGTTTGAAGTTTGAGAACCATGTTAAATGCTTATTTTGATGTGTTCATTTTAATTCAAGCAAATGTTTGATGTTTCAAAGTAACTGAAAGATTTGGCAATTTCGTGAAGACAATTTACACCCTAGGGATAGATACGTTCTTTTAGGTGGGCTTACCTCATGCCCCAAAGGGATGATTTTATATGCAACGAATGGAGAGTGTTTTAAGCTCACCCATATGTCAGATTTGGTAAGTTACTTCTTAGAATAAAAGTTCTGATGCACCACTTCAAATAATGTTTTTGGCTAAAAGGGGTGGCTTCTACAACATTTGGTTCTTAGTAATGTTTCAGGATAATCTGGTGTCTATACATGCAATGATTCACTCATTTAAGAGGTCTCCCAACCCTTAGAATAAAGGGTTTTTATGTATCTCATGGATACTGAGGGATACTTTCGTCGGTATAAAACATTTGCACCAAGTGGTTGATGACTTTCATCACACC
This sequence comes from Sequoia sempervirens, assembly GCA_007258455.2. Lineage (NCBI taxonomy): Eukaryota > Viridiplantae > Streptophyta > Pinopsida > Cupressales > Cupressaceae > Sequoia > Sequoia sempervirens. The sequence goes on along the minus strand of VDFB02252616.1, from coordinate 80,302,332 downwards.
CAAAATTATTTGTATAGTAGACCAAAATAGAAGTACTACTTGGGTTGCCTTTGAGTTCTCCAATGCGGGATGTGTCTTAAAAGGCAAGCCCTCTAAAGGTAGTGCTTTGAAATGAAAACAATGTGTGAAACTCAAGATGCTTTTCATCAGCTAAGATCACCAAAAGGCACAAGGGGAGAGGATAGACACCTAGTTTTCCAGACATGACATACACAATATACAATTCATTGCAATGTTCTTTTTAAGCCCCTTAAGTGGCGCTATCCAAAAAATAAAATAAAGTGTGTACAAGATAGCAATTTTTTCTTTTTATATGCACTAAAGTGAAGTATTATGGATTTCAAACAAAGAGATAGCAATATGCAAAATCAAAAAGAATTTGTCTAATTTTAGTCACCAATTGAAGTGTGTCTTAATTGGTCGATAAAAGTAAAAATTGATCGTTACGTCAACATATTGAAAGCATTTGGTCGAAAACAAACATTTTTTAGAGCACCAAAACAAAGTGTTTGTTCTAATCTAGAAAGCTTTGAAAAATTATCTTTTAGAGCACCAAATCAGAGGTATGTGGATTTGTGGGGTTCTTTTTATAGCACCAATTGAAACTTTTTTTTAAGCTAGAAAGCTTCTGAAAATTCTTTTTAAAGAACCAATTGAGAAGTTTTTCCTAAGCTAAAAAGCTTCTGAAATTTCTTTTTAAGCACCAATTAAAAGTATGTGATTTGTGGGATTCATTTTAGGCACCAAATTTAAAGTTCTCTAATCTAGAAAGTTTCTGAAAATTCTTTTTAAAACACCAATTGAGAAGTTTTCCTATGCTAAAAAGCTTCTGAAAATTTAAAATTTTGACCGTTCGCCTTCCTTGTAATAAAAGAATGTTATTTGTTTCTTGGATAAACCCATGCCATACTTCTGCAAATCCTACATAAACAACATTGTCGCCTATCAAACATTCAAACCGAGCAACTGTTAGTTGTTAGCAATGTTAGAAATTAAAAAAAAAACTTTTTAAATTTCAGATAAATTTTTTAAACAGAGCAAAAGCAAAAAATTTAAGCAAAAGTAGCCTCCTTTAGTGTGCTTGCAAACTTGTTTTTGGAAGCAAAAGCGCTCCAAAAAGTCAAGTGCGACCCTACTATGTGCAAAAGTGGTTTAGATTCTCAAAAGCGACCCTATTAATGAATAAAAAACAAATAGAAAAGGCAAAAATGGCCAAAAAAATGTCAACTGCGGCAAAAACAAGAAATCAACTACATGAGTTTTCTATAGCTTCTGCGTGTAAATTTTTTCAATTGTGTTTCTAGAACCTGCAATTGTTTTAAAACTCATACAAATGTTATTTGTTAAGGACTGAGGTCTCACCGGGCATGTCAGAATGTGTAAAGGGTAAATCGAGGAATGTAATAAGATCATAATGAATGAATGGAAACTAATCTAATTCAAACAAAAAGACGATTCGTCCCCATTACTCACGAAATTAAGCTATGAAGAACAAACTCAAATAATGCAATCAAAAGAGAAACATAAAATGAATTCACAAACATAGCGTTACCATCTTGTGTTGAAGTATATTTACAAAGATGTTAGATTGTTCATTGTATCAATGTGAAGCCTCCATTTGTGTGTAGCAAAAGCTTTAAAGCTGTGCAATGTCGTTGATTGAAGATGTATATAAATCTTGTCAAAAGATCGATTGTGATTTTGGCATTACTTCGTTGTGCAAAATATGTTCATTCTCTGATCGTTTTTGAGGAAGAAGATGGTTGTTATATAGATTTTGTGTTTCAAAAATGAATGCAATCAACGGTTGAAAACCATTGAGAGGATTTAGATGGGAATAATCAGTGTATTTTGATTACGTAATCGATGTGATTGAAGAAATGAATTTGAGTGTTTAGTTAGATTGATGAAATAGATTGAATAATCTATGGAATTGAGGAAATCATGTTGAGGCTTCAGTCGGATTGAGGAATAGATGAATCAGTCAAAAATAGATGGATCAATCAGCCAATCCGATCGAGCAATCGAGGGATCATAATTTGCTCAATCATGAAAGTGGGTGAGGATAATTAATCAATTTATTTAATTAATTAATCTTTTTGGAGTTGAATGTGCAAATGATGTTTGACTTTTACAAACAAAGTTATATTTGTTTGATTTGATCTTTTTGAATGATATTTTGAATAATTTATTCAATTATTCATGTTTAGGGGGAAGTGATTTAATTAAACTATTATGTTTTAATAATTTAATTGATTTAGGGGAATAAAGTGAATTGGCGACATAATTAAATAATTGATATTATTTAATTAATTAGGAGGAATAAAGTTAGATTAGGATTTTATTAAATAAATAAACTTTATTTAATTAGTCATAAATGATGAAAAAGGTGAATTAATTAAATAATGTACTATTATTCAATTAATAGAGGAAATTAAGGTTTTTGATGCAATTGATGCAAAATGTAGTGATATTGGGTGATAATGATGTTGATGATGAGAAAATATCACTCAAGATGTGTGATATGTGTTAGGTTAATTTTACATGTCTATGACATCAAACCTTTTTCATTGCATGTGTGAAAACCTTCACGAAAATAAGATAATTATTTTTAAAAAACTAGAAAATTAATATATATATTTTTTGATGCGTAATAAAATTTCTATTAATTGTCAAAGAGTTTACATAATGTTTGCATAGCAGGTGTTGTATGCTTCTATTGCCTGCACAAAAAAATCAACCCCAACCCAGTGCGGCTACCCACCCACAACCCCACCACCTGGAAAAACAAAGTACAAAGACCCTACAAAAAATACCCCATAGGCCGAGACAAGTCGGGCCAGAGAAAACCCCAAAATGACTCTCAGCCCGAGCCAACTAAGAATGCAGGAAAACAAAAAACTTGATATATTGTTGATAGAGTATACATATTCACAGACAGAGACCTACACGACCACACCCCCACCTAAAACCCATTTAATTTTGCAAATTGTTCCAACTCCCACACCCATTCAAAGTTAGAAACCACCTCAAGCCCCAACATTTTCTTGAGAAAGCTATCTCCATAGCCAACAATATGCTTGTGACGCACCAATGCCATCAATTTTAAGTCTAGCAACAGGGGGTAGATTTTGAGTACCTCACCAGGGATCTTTACAGAGGTAGGTCATTAGGTCGCGACACACCACATCTCAAGAAAGTAGCCTGCATGGCCTCATACATCCCACCTAGGAGTTCTTTCTTGAAGAGATTTCCCATTATTGCCTTTGCCTCCGCCTTCAGTGTGCGTACATTCAGCATGGACTCCAAGAATCGAGAGACAATATGGGTGTTAACCCGAAATGTCTCCCGATTCTGCAAATTCCCTTTGCCTAGGATCATCTTCACCACCACTATCAAATGATGGTCAATCCTTGACATTATCCTCTTCAAACATTGATACGTAATCACCTTAAATGCAATTTGTCGAGCCTTACAATCTAGACGAATTGGGGTATCAAGACCCAGGCTCACCAACACTTTCACATTCATCTCCACAATGAATTTGGACCGCTCCACCATCCTCACAGAATAAGCATGCCAAGAAACAATCCAAAACAAGCCAACCAAGAAAAAACCAATCTTTGGCGAAAACCTTACCACCCGAAGCAATTTATGATTCCTGTGCTACCTAGCCTAGCACACTTACTACGTTGTGCAAGCATGTGCGTGCCATCCAAAAAAACCTCCTCATATGCCACCCGACGCCAGTCGTACCTGAGGTGGAGACATGGAACGTCATAGGGGAAAGAGGGTCATGACCAAGCAAATCAGCCATAGATTCACCTACTCGTGCCATTATTATTGCGAACAAAGGGATCATAGAGAACAATATACATTGATGAAGTGTCATATCGACAACCTTCAACCTCCTCCACTTGCAAAGATCACCTGCCAAGTGGGTCCCAATCAGAGACTTGCCCTTGCCAAATCACATTGCCACCTAGGAAGACCCCAAGATAACGCCTTCTCGCCCCTAGGACCACAACCTTGCCACAGAAGGATGTGTGGCAAGGCACCCACCTAGCTGCTCGCAATTTTAAAACTATTTTAAAAATATAGAAAAAAACTTATAAATTTAATGTGTCTAACTAAACATTATATATAAAAGAGATTTTTTTATTGAGGGGAAATTAGAAGAGTTTTAAAGATTTTTGTAGGTTTATTTTTAAATGGGTGACAAATTTAGGAGCGAGGAAAGTAAACACAACACAAGAAAGGGTTATTGCGACAAGGGCTCGACCAATGGAGTATGATAATGGTACAACCAGAGGATGGAGATAAATGGAAGGGATTTGATGCCAAATCAAGAAAAACAAAAGATCTTATGTATTTTATTTTATATATATTTAAAAAAAGCTTAATGTAACAAATGAAAATAAATATTTTTGCATATTTCAATGGATTTGGGAAGAAAAGAGGAGAAAAATCCTTTGAATTTTTTTACGTAAATTAAGAAAATGCAAATTTTTGTATGATAGATTTTAGCCAAACAATTTTTTAAATAAATTTTTTATGTAGATTTAATATAGAGTATAAAAAATCTTTGTTATTTTAAAAAAAAGTTACAAATTTATATCAAAAGGGTTATTTAAAAAAAAAGATGAAGTTGATATTTGAAGATCATATTTTATTTTAAAAATTCCTTAATATAATGCAAATATGAAAAAAATGAATTGAAATTTCAAATAATAGTCTCAAAAAATATTATTTACACTAAATAATTTGTTTTAAAGAATTATTTACAAATCTTTAAAAAAATGAATTTATAATTGACAAACAACCCCTTATTTAATATTTTTAAAAATATTTGTACAAGGTATTAAAAAAATATTTGAAATTTGTAACTAAAATTACAAAATTAGTAAAAATATATTTAAAATATGCAAACTTAAAAAGCTTGTTTCTTGCACAAGGGTTAATTTTTTTTTTTTATAAAGCTTTAGCTCTTCTCTCATTCTCTCAAAAAATGTGTCTCCAAGGTGAGTGCTCCAAAGAGAGATGGTAAACCTTCAATAATATAGCTCAACTAAAGACTAGTAAAACCTGCTCATATACCATGAAAGAAAATAATAAAATGAAACAAATTAAATGAATGGAAAGTACTAATCCAAAAGCAATTGTTTGAAGGAGAGCATTACCATCATGATGAAAACTAAGGGCTCTGAGAGCATGCACACAAAATATCCAAGAGGAGACACAAAAATTTGTAAGGGGGAAAAATAAAGAAAAAATTCTTAATATTATGAAGATGGCAAAAAACATAAGAAGATTACAAAGAGGGAATGAGAGAGAGCTCAAGGATAGAATACTTCATAAGAAGAATGAGAGAAGTGCCTCAAAAAAATAGAGGTGAAAAAGGAGTTGCACAACTAACTTGCATGTAGATCTATGCATGCCACCTTTCATCCTATGTGTGTGCAAGGTGTCAAGATCCTCATAAGGAGGAGGTTACACCTAAGCATTAATATTCCTCTAAAAAGGAATTATAAAAATGAGTCATTCTCACACATGTGTGAGAATACCCAAATAAGACAAAAGACTTGTAGGGATTTCTTTGGAATATTTTTACAATTAATTAAATAATACAAATTAATAAATAACCTTCACCTAAGTAAAGATTAATTCCTAACAAAAATTCATGGGACTTCCCACTTTAAAATAATCCTAAAAAATCTCTGAAGCACCCACTATTTTTTTAAGAACCCTCTCTCCATGGGACCCCACCCTAAGTTTTAGAGAATGAAATTTGTTTGATGTTTTAGGCTAGATCTAATCTGATTCATGAGACTTATATAAAGAAGTAAGATAAGTTTTCACAATAATTCTTAATATTATGACTTGCAATAGTTTGGGCATTATTATAAAGGAAAAATATGCTTTATATATGTCTTAGCAAGCCTATCTTCTTTTATCAATTTAAGTCGGGACTTAATTAAAGCCATGTGGTGTGTTGATGGGGATTCTCATAAAATTAAAGGAAAATTTTATTGAATAAAGGAGCACTAACTATTTGATTGTAACATGCCCATTGTTCTACCCATGAATTTTTACAATGTTTTACCCACATGAGAATAATTTATGATACTAACATTTAGGTAATAATTTTTTTCTTTTCTAATCGAATAACAAAATGCACATTTGAAACAATTTCATTTCAAACTTTCCCATTGCATACAAAGAAGCATTACTAAATTCCAAGTAACTAATCCATATTGCATAATTTCATGATAATATTTTCCATTTATAATTTCTCAATAAGAATAGAAATACATGATTACATACATAGTTTCCATAAGCTTAATGAAACATAGGTCCAAATGTCCTTGTTGGCATATATCCTCAATTGGCTGCTAATTGTCCGAGGAAGAGCATCACTCAAACTCTTTTCTGCCAACCACAGACTTAGTGTAGTCCCTTGCACATCTACCTAACTGGTAAGATGGCCCTACCCTTCGATGAAGAGATTGGTTTGGTAATCTCATAATAATAGCCTTCTTGAGAATGGTGTTGTGTCCTACATATCTAGAGCTACCATACATTGGCTACAACCTACACATAATGCAACCCTGGATCATAGTGAACTGACAGTGTAAACATAGCCCCTTACCGGTAATATGTCCCTTACTAGGTGATCTCACACATTGGTGAGGCGACATATAAAGTTGAAACTACCACCCTTATATAAGATCCAACTAGTTTTCATGTATCTTTCCTCTAGAAAGTTGGGATTGCTACTCAAATCCCAATAGAGCTAAAAAAATTAGATGAGGGAGGATTTATATTTTTAGAACCCAAGGTTATACTAAACAAATGAATGAAACACGTTCTCAATTATTCTACCCTAAATATCTACAAGGGTTTGCAACCTAAAGCTTTGTCGCATGGGAACTCGCCGATATTTTCTCCAAGTTCCCTCATCTTGAGATTTGATAACACAACTATTAAAATGAGGTAATATTATGAACCTCATTATGCTATATAATACCTAGTATTAGTTGGGTGAGTATGTTATGTAAGTTTTTTATAGGTAATGTTAAACAAATAATTATGGATGTAGATGTTTATCTTACTAGTTATTTAAAATAAAGTATTTATACCACATATATGGGATGGTGGTTCTTGCCTTTAGTGAATTATATGTATTGTAATGACTTTCCAAGTGGAAGATACCTTGAATATTTATAATTTGAGTGTAAGCTCTATTGAGAGGTTGCCCCTTGAAGTGGTGTTGTGAAGATAATAAAAGAATTTCATTTCTCTCTAGTATACATGTTTATGTGTGTATTATCTTATTCATCTCATGTTCATTTCAACCCCTTTCCTAACCCAAGTTAAAATTGTAATTATGTAAGTGATTTCCATCACTTCTAAACTTGCAAAAATGTCCCATTTGATTTTTAGATTCAAATTCTAGTTTGTGGCTAAATATTGTGTATTGAATCAATGTACTTGTTATGATTCATTTGTGACTCTTGGTGTTGCATTTGAAGGAGCATCGTAGTTCATTTTACATCTAATATCACTTAGATCTCTTGTATCCTAGAGTTATCATTACTTCTCAAGGACATTATTGGGAGCATTTTTAAGGGAGTTTACTTTGCACAAGCATCTTGTATATTTGGTAGTATTTTCATTGATCTTTTATTGAGTTATTGAATTGATATCCTTACATGGTTTGAATTAAGGGCGTAATTATCCCTACCACTTACAAAGCAACAAGAACCACATACGAGCTTTTAAGCCAAGGCAAATTGAGATCATTATAGTGAATTAAAATAATCATATGAAAGTTAGGAAATATTAGATATGTTGGAATGAATTAGATCCACATGTTAGATCAAATTTGTACTTACAAGATTAAATTTTCAACCATAAAAGTGATCTACGCTGATAGATAGGTCATTCACTAGTTTTAATGCATTTGTTTGAGTGTCACTCATATTTTGCATCAAGGGAAAATCAAAATATAACATCTGTCACAAGTTCCAATTGAATATCATTTAGTGTCTTATGTGTTTTAGTTTAATTCACTGAATCATTACAATATTTGATTTGGAGTAGATTCTAAACATTCATGGCATTACTATTTTTCATAGGCCATTTTATTTTCCTTTTGGAAAAGGGGTAATTTTTTTATTGAATCAAAATAAACCCATCATATAAGGAAATTCAAGTCTATAACAGGCACCCAAAACAAGAAAAAAAGAACCAAACCACCAACCGACAATAGAGAAGGCCCTGCACCCAAAGGTGCCAACCTACAAAAAACTATTAGCCCTCCATATCCTTAGAAATAAGCCTACTTAACTCTTGGGAAAAATTTCAAGATAAATGCTCCGCCCCATCCACCTACCAAAACTCGACATTCTCTGACGCCCATTCGGCCAAACAATCAACAACCTTGTTCCACTCCCAAGGAATATGAGTGAAGGTTATAGAATCAAGCATGGAGCTCGGTTTGAGAATTTGACTAACCATAGAGGCAAGGTGCCAATTGACACCATCCAACTTTAACCCATTCAACATATTAATGAGTATTTAAGAATCTGATTCATAGATGATCTTTCGCCATCCAAGAGCACAAGCTCTCTCAATAGCACCAACAATAGCCAACCCCTCCATGAGATTTTTTTTTTGTTGCCCCTTATAAATAGAGAAGAAAAAAATGACCCTATCAGTGCTATCCCTTCCAACACCATCAATACCAGCATGACCGAGATTGCCTCTAGAAGAGCCTTTAGTATTTATTTTTAACACATCCACATCAATGGTAGGGACCACCAACCCTCTCTTTGAGTTCTCATTTTAGAGTGGGGATGCCTCTTGACACAGGGGGATCCAGGAGTTAGACCATGAAGGCCCAACCTCGCAGTAATCTCATCATCCCTCTTCACCAAAGGGAGGGAAACCTCATTCTTAGCTTCCATAGTTTCTTGGACCATACACACCCCCTGTTGCCAAACTTGATGAACCACCATCTTGCTGCCCCTAAAGATCTTACGATTCCTTTCAAGCCAAATCTGCCATAGAATAAAAGTGGGGCCAATATTCCACACGATCTGGAGAAATGAGGCCTGAGATAGAGATCTCCCCAAACTTCTTCAAAACTTAATCAGAGAAGAAGCATGGATACAAGTATGCCCCCAAACATCCCACTAGAGATGCCAGATAGCCATAGAAAAAGAGCACTGAAAATAATAATGGGAAGAATCATCCTCACTGTTGCCATAAAGTAAAGAAAAAAAAGGCCCATGAAAGCCATGCTTCCTAAGGTTATCCCAAGTGAGACAACTATTATAGGAAAGAGTCCACAAAAATAAATTACACTTAGGCCAAGAAAATATATTCCAGACATTCTTCCACCATAAAAATTTGATCCCCCTTATTTTTTTAATGGTTCAACTCTTGGTATCCATTGGCCACTGCATAAGTCCCCTTAGGATAAGGGCTCCATGCAAGGGTATCTAAAGAATTGAGTGAACTTCACTCTCTACCAACTAAAATGGTTCATAACTCCACCTGGTTAGCATCCAAAACCCCAACATGCTACTCGATGGGATCCCTCCGTCTAGACACATCCACTTGCCCTTGAGAGTGAGTAGATTTAAAGTTAGCCACTCGAGACCAACCAGAAGCAATGAATTGCTGACATGGATCCCGCAAATGTGGATACATGTTCATGATAGGAGGAAAATCGTCCCACAAATCATACAAGAAGAGTGCCTTAGTACCCCTATTACATATCTAGAATAAACCATCCTTGATCAACTTGGCCCCCTTTTTTAGAGTTTCCCAAATAACCGAACCTCTACCATACAAAGAAACCCAAGGCACCTCATCATTCACAAGACACCTTAGGTATTTGGTAGATAGAATCTGAGCCCAGATGTGATTCTGCTCAATACACCATCTCCAATATAATTTGGCAGCTACAGCTCAACCATTCATGCTAGCTTGTTGTAGTCCAAGGCCAACTTCTTGTTTAGTATTGCAAACAATATCCCACTTAAAAAGACTCTAGTTCAATGAAGAGAGATTGCCAACACATAAGAACTGTCTTCCTAAAGAGTCCAACTCCTTGATAAAGCTAGGAAGAGCAACTTGAAGCATGCACCTATAATTAGGAAGAGCATGAACCATAGACTTCAAGAGCAACACTCAACCTGCAAAAGACAACCACTAATGACTCTAATGATTTCCTCTTGCTTGAAACTTGTCTAGAATATTTTTATAAGAACCTATAGGGAGAGGACTAGTAGAGATATGAATGCCCAAATATGTCATAGTAAGATTACCAATATTAAATTGAAGGATGCAAGCAATCCTTTGCTGAATAAGCCAAGGGATATTAACGAAATAAATTGAATATTTACCTTCATTAATCTATTGAACATAAGTGAAAAGATAAATATCTATAACTTGATGAGAACTAGAGGATTCACTAATGTTAGCAACACCCATCAAATCACTATCATCAACAAATTTTAAGTGCATTTACGGAGGCAAGCCATTACCCCACCACCACCCATGAATATAGCTAAGATCAACGTGACTCCTGATGACTCTCCCCAAACCTCCAACTAAAAGAATAAACAAGGAGGGCGATAAAGGATCCCCTTGTCGAAGGCCCCTGGATGCCCTAAATAAAGAGAAAGGCTCCCCATTAACAAGAACAAAGAAAGAAGTGGACATAACACAACTCATTAGTCACTTCACCCATTCTTTATCAAACCCAAAATCCCTAATAACTTTCTAAAGGAAGAACCATTTAACCTTGTCATAATCCTTAGCCATATTAAGCTTGATAAACATAGCTTTCTTTTTTGAAATAGCCATGGAATGTATAGTCTCAGCCGCAATGACCACCCCATCCAAGATTTTCCTATCAGCCACAAAGCCCCCCTTTTCTTCATAAATGAGCCTACCTATCCACCTCTTTAACCTTTATGAAACCAGCTTAGATAAAACCTTATAGACCACATTCCACAAACCAACGGGTCTAAATTGATTCAATTTGTCAACCCCATCACATTTAGGGATAAGAGCAAGAAAAGTGACATTCATGGCCCTAAGCATCTATTTATTGCTATCAACAAAACTTCTTGGAAATCCTCATGAAATCCAAAAATTCTTGAAAGAACTGAATCAGAAAACCATTAGGACCAAGGGCTTTCCCCTTCTTCATCTAAAAGACAATTCCCTCCAATTCCTATAGAGAGATGTCACTTGATATCCTCATTCATTGCCAAAGAAACAAGAGATAAAATACAGGCAAGAATATGATTCTCTTCATCCAAAGCATCAGGAGAGTCTTCATTGAAAAAAGTGGAAAAATAATGAGTAGCCTCTCTAGATATCTCCAAACGAGAAATTGAGCGATCTCTTTTTGAAGACACCAAAGAAGAAATCAAGTTCCCATACCTTCGAGCCTTAACAAAGTTAAAGAAAAAAGCTATGTTTTTGTCTCCTTTCCGGAGCCACTCAATTCGAGCTTTTTGTTTCCAGTAAATTTCCTCCCTTAATGCCCACTCTTCCAGATCCTTCAAGGCCTTCGACTCCTCCATAAGATATTCATCAAAAAGGCCATTATCCCTAACCTTGTGGGTGATAGCATCCAAGTTGGATTGGGCATCAACCTTAGCATGAAAAAAATTGCCAAATAACTGCTTATTCACAAACTAAAATTGCTTGACAAAGGAGTACATCGAAGTGCCATACATAGGTCTACCCATGAGCCACCAATCAACCATTAAATCTTGAAGGTGAGGATCCCTTAACATAATTGCTTGACAAAGGAGTACATCGAAGTGCCATACACAAGTCTACCCTTGAGCCACCAATCAACCATCAGATCTTCAAGGTGAGGATCCCTTAACCACATAATTTGGAACTTAAAATATGGATTCTTAATAGCATGAACCATAGAAGTCAAAAAATTAATAGGCCAATGATCATAACCCCTCCAGTCTAAGATCTCCAACCTAGTTGTCCAACTACTACCAATCCAAAAGCAGGAGACCAAGAACCTATCCAACCTCTCCACAATAGAGTCCTCTCCACATCTCCTATTATTACATGTAAATTGACCATCACTAGGATTTACACATGCCAAATTTAAAGTAGAAATATTATCTCAAAGAAGTAAAGCTGACGGTTCCTACCTTTGCAAACCACCCCTTTTTTCCTCTAAATATGCAATGGAATTAAAATCTCTAGCAACAATCCAAGGATATAAAGGAACAAGAATCCTGATATATTGGATATGAGAATAGAGCTGAGACTTACTAAAAAAATAATTTGGGCTATAAACATTAGAAAGAAGAACAACCTCCCCAAACTCCAAACTAGAAGCCACAATAGAAATAAAAAACTTACTAGAAAACCACTAGAGAGGGAAAGCTGCAAGGGGTCCCATAAACAAGCAACACCCCTTGCATTTGCACGAGCACCAATACACTGACACTGACTTCTCCACCAAATTTTGGGAGCAAGGTTGCACATTCTCTCCACAATGAGCTTAGTCTCTTGAATAAAAATCATATCTAGTGAATGAGCTTTCACCAAGTCCTGAACAACTTTTTGTTTAGAGTCGTTGTTCAACTCCCTAACATTCCAAGGTAGAATAATCATTTTTGAGGGTTGGAAAATGGGGAGTCAATGGTTTTAACCAGTCCTGAATCCATGAACATCTCAACCATTATCTTGGTTTTATCAACATCTTTTTTTCTCCCTATCTTGTATGATTTCTCAAGAGCCACCTTCTTAAGGTTATTTTGGTGGATCCCAAGAAGGGGAGGTGATTTGTTGCCTTTCCTGGTATCTGGTTCTACCTGACTTGCCAAAGGTGGACCGATAGATAGAGTCAGATCCACATTCTTTGCCATGATTTCACTTTCCAAAGGATTTCTAGCATACACAAGGATAAGATTTGTATCCATTTGAGTTGTTGCCATGTCGCCCCTAATGCTCAAAGTATCTAGATGACATCTGAACAACCGCCAAGTCTCCTATTTCAAGATCCATCGTGATAGGATTTACCTCCTATTGACCTAAATCCTCTAAAGCCTCAAATCGATTGAAGATTCCTTCTTCCTCCCTATCCCTGTCCTCTATCCACATTGTGTTGCTTGACTAGAATGAAACCATCCTTAACTGTTGTAGCCCTAAACATAGAAGCCTTCCCTTTATCCATCTTAGGGCATTGTCGGGGAGCCTGAGTAGAAGACACTGGGGGTCGAACCCTAGGGCATATTTTTTGAAGATGACTATATTGATGACAAATTCAACATCTAAAAGGAAGTGCTTCATAGTCCAATTGTTGTATCCAAAAAGAAGATCCAAGGAAAATCTCTAAGGAGTCTGGCAATGGATTATTTAAATCAATTTCAATGCAAATACGTGCAAAAGAGATAACCTTTTTGTCCAGCATTTGCTGAGAGGGGCCCATTGATTTACTAAGCAACAAAGCAATAAAATGAAAAATATCATTCCTTCAAAATTCCAATGGGAGCTGAGAAGATGAACCCAAATAGGAACGTGAGATGGAAACTCTTCTAAAGGGTTAAAACCAACATGCCATGGCTTGACAAACAAGCCAACATGATTATAAAAATAGGGTCCTCCTTCAAAGGCCTTATTGTGATGAACCATGTAGTTAAATACCACCAGAAAATAGTTGTTTGCTACCAACATGATCTCCATTTCACCCTCAGGGTTCCACATACACCGAGCCCAGGAATCCAAAAAGGGAAGAGAGACATGCATTCCAATACACTTGCATACCAATGCATGGTTCATTAAATAGTTAATATCTTCTTTGACAGAGGTTGGTTGCACCACCAAAACAAGACGATATTGACATTGTTCCAAACACTCAGTAAATTTTAATATTTGAGGGTCTCCAACTTGAGATTGGCCCTCCCACTCGAGCGTTTATTCAAGAAATTACCAACATTAGCATAGATGAAGGAAGACAGGTCATACCCAGTTAAGGCCTCTTGAAAAGATAAATTATGCTTGAGGGCTTCAATGCTTGTTGAAGCCATGCTAAAAAGCAGAAAAAGAGTTCAAAACCCCAACAACAACCACTAGAAACAAATCAACAGTGAGTAGAAAAAGAAGAAAAAACAATGTCTTCATTATCTCCTGCTACGCCCCCACATAGCCCCAAAAATCAAAGAAAAACACCACAATCGATACCCACAAACAACAGAAGAAGGATAGAGAAAAGGGAGGCTAGAAATGGTATGACAAGGGCATGCAAGCCCTACCACGAGCCATGTACGCCATGACAACTTTGCACATAACTCCTGCACGCCATCATCCCCGAATGTGGTAGTGGAATCCTTCTCGAACCATAACCAATTATTGTAATCCTATTTTTTAATTTTTCCTTTTGATATACTTGATGATCACACCATTACTAATTAATCCAGGGTTACCCTTAGACGTGCTATAAAAATTCAATTTAGAAATATCCATTAGTGGTCTCATTTAAACCACTTTTTTCTTGCTAGTTATTTATCTCTAACCCATCATTAAGAAATTATAATATATGTGTCACCAAAAAATGTATAGTTTGCTTGATATGGGAATAATTGATGATAAATTGGACTTAATGAGGCCTTGATTTGGTGTTGTGAGGTGTCTACACATCCACACTAGGTCTTGAACCCTTGTAAATTGAATAAAATACATTTATTGATGTCTTGCAAGAGTGTTGTAAGGTGTTGCAACACATCTTCACACTTTTTTAGGACCATAATGTTATAATTCACCTAAATAACCTTACCAAGACCTATTTAGAAGTGTTGTAAAGTCTTGTAACAAAATTTCACACTTTTCTAGGCTTGTCATCAATATTTACACCTTTCTTATGCTTTTAAATGACCCCTTTATACACTTACATGCCTTAATTAAGTGTCTTGTTGAAGAAGAACCTGATAAACAACATTTAATACATGTTAATCTCTGAAATCCACTCAAAATTGCCCAGGTGGACTAAGTCGCCACCTTAGGCGACTTAGTCCCATTTGGTTCAAAAATCAAAATTAATTCAAATTTCTTTCAAGTTTTTATTCTTTAAGACCTAAGGTCAACCTGTGATGAGGTATTTTCATGAATTTAAGCATAATTGTGTATAACTAAGGGTTTTTCCCCTCATTTTTCCATCTCCTAACTCATCATCATCCATCATTCATTATGTTCTCAAATCAAGCAAGCTAGGGTTTTGTCATTGCAAGTCATCAAGATAGCTTCCTAAGACATTCAAGGGAAAATTCTTCAACTATTGTTGCAAAAATTCAAAATCAAACATCATGGAAAGGTATTAACTCCATTGTTGTATGCTTCATTTCATTCTTTCTTCATTTGGTTCAATTACCTAAAAAGGGGTTTGACCAAGGCAAACCCCCATGCCCTAACAATCAACATTTTTTTGCTTCTATCTTTGTGTGTTTGCAGATTTAGGCACTTTGAAGGTTTGAAGATAATTGAAGATTAGGTTGAAGACTCATTGAAGACATCTCTTTGTTGACCTAGCCAAAATATCAACAAAAAGTCACCTTCAGGCCCGAAAATTAGAGTTTTAGAAGCAGACACTTGTGGCAAACTAGAGTGCAGACTTGAGGCTTCTATTTCCACTTCCAAATTTTTAGAAATTTAGAAGTGGACTAAGTCGCCACTAGTGGCGACTTAGTCCCACTGAACCTGTTTTTTATAATTTTTTGTAGATTTGGATACCAATTTGGCTAAAAAACAAGGGAAATGATCCTAGGATAACCCAGGGGAGTGGTAACTATAATGAGTATAAAAATATAATGCAAATATTACAAAGTAGGCAAAATTTAAGCTAATATTCATCCCCACTTTAGCAAGTTGTGCAACTAGGTAAAATATTATGCCAAAGTAAAATAAAATACAAAAACGAAACATGCATATAACATGTAAAGGATACCAATAAAAATGATATGTATACGTGAAAGCATTTTTCCCCAATTATTTTTACTTCTTCATTTTAAAAAGAATGCTACAAATTAGAGTATAGAAAACATGATAAGACTAGACATGAAAATGAAGCTATATTCAAATCACACAAATTATTACTTTTATCTATGTTGAATGAATTTATACCAACTATTAGTGTCATATATTGGTTGCATGCTAAAGAGTAGTGGCCAAACACTTATACTAATAAAAAAATGACATATTCCTATGTATCACCCAAAGCACACTAAGTCTACTACCCTTGTGCTTTCTCTACTCACTACCAGATACATATCTAAGCTTAATAAATAAGCACACATGCACACAAATAACACTTAAAAATACTAACTTGTAGACTATTTTAATATCAATAACTTAGCATATTTACTTATAATTTTCTCCATACATCTCTTTCTACATACTCAACATTATAGTATTAGTGGTATATATAGGAATTTTCCCCCTAACACCAACTAGACTAATTATAAATGCATGCATAGTTAAAATTTAAAGCGTAATTTCTTTAATGTCAATTGTGACTTTACCATGTGAACCCTAAAATACATCTTTTCCCTAAATACAAGATATACATACTTAATCTTCTAATTATACTTATGCATGTTATGTAAAATCATGCACACACTATTTGTAGCTAGGCACTAGATATATGCATGACACCAATTTAGACTTGATAATCAGGAAAAAAAATTCCAAACACAATCATGTGTTTTATCATTAGAACATAAAAAATAAACATAACAAAAATATAAGAAATAACTTAAAAATAAATAAAAAATAAAATAAAATAAAAACTCCATGGATTTCAACTATCCTACACATCAACATCCTACCCATTCAAAGCCATGAAGTTTGTCTAGTTATGCAACATCCTTTTAAATACATCCCTCCATGCAATGATGTTTTTTTTTTTATCTAATTGGTTTGCTTCTTTTACATTGAATTTAGACAATAACCTATTCCACTCCTTTATTACATATTTTTGGACTTGAAACCCTATATCTAATTGGTTGCACATGGTCTCATTCAATACTTTTAGCACTTGTATTTTTCTAGTCTATTTTTGTGTAATTTTCTCGACCAATTTCTCCACATGCACAATAATTTTATTGAGATCGACATTATTAAAACTTTAAAATGAATCTCTTTCTTAACTAGACAACTTTTGCCAACATTCTCACTGATTGTTTGACAAGATGCCTCAAACAAATTAAATCTACCAGACTTCAATGATTGTAGGATATGCACAAAATGGATTTGTTGAAAAGGCTTTACAATTTTTCAAGCAAATACAATTATCAGGTTTCAATCTAAATTTTGAAACCTTTGCTAGCATCCTCCTTGCTCATGCTAAAATGCGAGCTTTGGAACAGGGCATGGACACCCATGATATTATACTCACAATTTCCCTGATAGACGTGCATGCATCAAGTGGAACCATTAACAAGGCATATGAACTATTTGACATAATACTTGTAAAAAATGTCATCTCATGGACTACAATGATTGTAAGATAAGTACAAAAAGGATTTGTTGAAATGGCTTTAGAAACTTTCAACCAAATGCAATTGACAAGTTTAAAGCAAAATTCCCACAACCTTCCCCACTATCCTCCTTGCATGTGCTAAAATAGGAGCTTTCGAATAGGGTATGACCATCCATCAAAACATCATACTGTTTAAATCCATATATTTAAACACTACTTTGCAAGGCTTGTAGATCTGGTAAGATAAGATGATCAGATTATTTAATGGAGTATATTGTAGTATATTTTTTAATAAATACAAATTACATTGAAATGAATGACTTTCTGTTATTAATTCTTATATACATGTCATGTATTATGCATGGTTTGCACAGGGCATTTAGTCTTCCCAGGTTAAACAATATTGAGTGCATGATTGCTATATATAGCCACTACTCATATTTTAAATTCTAAATAAATCTGGTACATACTTCTGATTGTAGATAAATCTCAATATCAGTTAACAAAATTTAAAAAACTTAATATAAGCTAAAAAAAATAAGATAGAATATTGTAGATCTAAACTTTGAAAAACAAAGCTTCTCAATTTTTTTCCTCAACAGGACATGCACAATCAAGATTCCAATTTGATGGTTGAGCATATTTGGTGCTTTTGTCACAAAAAAAATTACTTCTACAAAATTACATTCTTTCACATTTACAAAAACTCTAAAAAAATAGACCAAATTTTTTCATAATTGACTATCCACACCTCTTCGGCGTACCCATTGCACACCAAAGTGCAATTGCTAGTCTAATTAAATATAAAAATAGAAAAGCAAGAAACTAGCATACCCATCTTTAAAACAATTATATAAAAAACATTAAGAACAAAATCTAAATTTGACTATCAACCAAACATTTATTTTATGACATTATCCTTTCAAAATTACTTGCCATATATTAAAATATATTTCATTTTAAAAAGTATATCATAAATTCGATATAATCTTATAAGATTTTTGAAAAATCATTATATTTAAACCTTGATCAAGGGACTATTCCACATAATTACCGATCCACAAAAAACAGCCACCTTGAGAATGGTAGATTGCATTGAGTTAATTAATCTAAATTATTATTATTTTGTTCTCTACATAAGAATACCTCCCGCTCCCTTTTTACTTCAATTGAAAAGAAACGAGATACAGAAGATTTATTTCCGGATACTCGATATTCAAACTTTCATAAGCGTTGTTCCGTTACAACTTCACTAGCTGAACTTGCGATGTCTGTAAACCAAAATGTTCTCTCTGCCCTCAAAGACAGAGCTACAGGCAAGTCGTTTATTTATTTATTTTAAAATATTTTCTCTGTAATTTGTTTAGCAGAATGTAAACCGTAAATGATCACTAATAGTTATTTAATTCTGCCCTTTAATTTTGCAATGCTATACTATGTAGAATCCTTCAGAAGTTTCAGGGTTTCTAATAAACATCCGCTTAAAAATAGACTCTGAACTTGAAGATGTGTTTGAATGTCGATAATTCCTGCCATTTTAATGACAATTACCCTGGTTGCTTATGTGATTCTTACCGTTTGTATCAAATGAATATAGGCTATTTAATATTTGTTAAGTATTATTAATCTATTTGTGCTTGTTAGCCTAGTGTCCCCATTTATTGCAAAATAGCCTCTAAAGCGGGACATCAGGTTATTTTTCAAGTATTTAAGTGTCTTGGGGTCATGCTTAGTCATAACTCATGGTTAATAAAGGAAGCAAGAAATTTTCATCAAGCCACAACATTTTGGGAAAAAAGAAGTAGGGGGTGTCTCTCTTGAAAGTTTTGGAAAGGGTAAAACCCACGTTGCATGCTTTAGAGGGAACTTTTAGTGAAAGAGTTTGAGTTTAGTAGAATGGGTAGATGCTGTTAGGGTTTCCATGGCCTTAGCACTTGCCTAACAGGTAGCAAACTACTATGGCGGCCAGGACTGTGTCAAACACCGTATTGAAAGGAGAACATGTAGTTTTCAACCTTACTTGGCACTCAGCTTCGTGATCTTCAGGTGTTTTATCTCTTGAAACCCTCCCATGGTCGATAAAGATTCCAAAAACCTTGTTGAGAAAATCTTATTTACTGTTAAGACTTCCAGAACCATGTTAAATGTGAATATTACTGTCAAACTTCTTTTGAAAAGCTCATGTCCGAGTGAGCACAAGGGAATCATGTTGAAAGTAGTCCTCAATGGTGAAAGGGGCAAGTGTAAAGCTATGAAGGCTATTGTTGAATATATGATAGAAACATTTACAAAAGATATAGAAGTCTTCTCAGTCTCGTAATTTTTAGCATTTTGTTTAAAGGCATGTGATATGCATTGAATATCTTGAGAGGTATGCCAAAGGATGCATATGTATACTGAAGCATGATTATGGAATATTGCAAGAAGAAATCAGAGTGCTCAGACACGAGCAATCAGACCTGCACAAAACAAGGGAACATGAGTTCAAAGTAAAGAATGCACGAGAGGCCCATGAAGCAATCAGACCAACTGATATTTGTTGCAGCCCATCAATGTTGGCAACTACACCGAGAAAGATTTACTAAAGCTGTATACTCTTATATGGTGTCAAGTTGTCAACCATGGCCAATGCAAAGAACATGACGGTGGAAGCTGGCCAAGATTCAATTGACACAAATACTAGATACAAAGCACAAGGAATAAGGTTGGATTCAGGGCCATCAGGTGTACGCATTTGCGAAAGGCACCCATCTTGTTACATGCTTTACTCAGCCTGCCCTTGGCTATGTTTTCAAATTGGTAGAGATAAATGAGCAGCCTCAAATGAAAATATCTGAAGATCAAGGTGTCAATTCCCTGCGAAAAATAGTGTTACAGATTTGTATGGCAAAGAAAGGTATCCTTGGGTGGATATAGTGATTGGAGAGAAAGAATTGCCATCCAAGGAGGGAGAGTGTCTTTTGTGTAGACATCCATTCAATGAATCGGAACGAGCATATGTTGTGCCACAACGAGTTGAGGAACTCTATAATTGCTACTGGCCAGGAGCTTCAGGTAAAGAATATGAACCCTTTTAGACAGAGGTGTATTAAATAATTGGCTGGAATGTGGTCTGATCACATGCATGGCTTAAACCCCACACTTTATAAGGATTCTCACTATGACAATAGAACAATCATGTGAAAGGGATAGTATCAGACAAGTCATAGTGGAAAAGAGGTCACCTTGTATGATACTTATTTTTTGCAGAAGGAGAATGAACATACTCTTCCGAGATTGTTGAATAAGGAAGATCTCTAGGATTTTATGCATTCTTTCTCCATGTTTCAAAGCCTTTAGGTAGCTTTGAGTGACTGTATTCCGCTGTTCCTTAACAAAAATGGCACACTTTATATGTGACTCTAGTGCAGATTCCTCCTCTTGTTTAGCTGATGGCAGAATGGTTCTTTTGGGTTCAGATGATGAAGGACCCGCCTAAGTAAAGAATACAGGAGTTGGAAGGAGGAATTATTAAGCAAAAAGATCTTACATGGGAGAAGATATTGATGATTTCAAAATTGGATTGTCTAAGAATAGAATATCAAATAAAGTTGAAGAAGAGATTCCTAGATAGATGGATGATAACAAGGCTTCTTGCCATTTTCCCATAGTTTCCTCCTTACCAGGCATTGTTTCAACATTTGAAAACACAGGGACAGTTCCCTCAAGAAAAAGTATTGTAGTCTGCTATTGATCATTTTCTTCGACATGGTGTGTTGAAACATGTACTGGATGAAGAGAAAGCTAAAGTTGGCACTACAGAATCAGACTTACCAGTGCAAGTTGGGACCTCCAACTTAAGGGTTGACATTATCTTAAATGGAGTTGGTCCATATCATAAACTTGAAGAGAAGAACAAGTTTGAAATTGAAAGCAACTAATCCATTTAGTGAGTGCTGACAAAGTGCTTGGATCATAGGGTTTGGAAAAGTCACTGTGTCTCTGACAAAGTCAATAACAATGGCAGATATCCTTAAAGGACAAATCTCAGTGAAAGGCAGACTAGTGGATGCTACTGCTACCTAAGACAAAGAGTACTGTTGATAAAGTTAGTAAGTCTAGAATGATGAAGGCTCACCAAAAAAATCTTGCAAGATCTCATTCATGACCTTTGTCATCCACAGATTTAGAGAAGGATAATGACAGTGTCTCAGGAAGAAAATCAAGCAAGAAATTTGATATCTGCGGTCCTTTGGAGGAAGCATGTGGTTCACCAAAAGAATTGCATGTTAAAGCAGATGAAAGGATGCAATTTAGTGTGAGTAGCAGATTATGGACAACCATATTTCAAAATGATAAAGGTAAAAACAGTGATCACAGTCTAAGGTACAGAAGAAGGGGCAGAAAAGGCAGTGAACCCTGTGACTATAAGGGTCAGGTTCAAAGTATTGTCAAGACATATCACAATCATAGGACAGACCATGTTCATTGTCACCTGCACTCATAAGCATGAAACCCTAAGTCAGTCATGAGGGAAGTCAAGTAGGACAGCAGCTTGCTTATGATACTTAGGGACGGTCATCATTCATAACCACAGTTATTTTGGGCTTCATAGGGGCAGTAGGCTAGTAGCTATAATCAAGCAAAGTGACAGAGAAATTCTTATAGTTATGATATTATATGGAGTGAGTGTGATACAAAGGGCAATCTTGAATGCATAAGAACATAGGTTGAAGACTTCAGAGCTGGTTTAGTGAACAAGAAAAGGAGAGTCTTAAGGGAGACGATAACTAACTACAGTGAGCTAATGACACTAGAGCAGAGGTCTTGTATGATGCTGGGGAGGCAAGCAAGATTTCTATCAAGATACAAACAATGACAAAGGACAAACTCAAGTGACAGTACCTCTTAAGGGCATTAGAGCATGTGACAGTGATACATTGCTGAAGAGAAAAGAATGCACAGTTAACATATTCATATGATAGTCGTGGGAAGATATTGTTGTATTTCTAGCCTTAGAGGTCAAAGAGGCTCTTCATATTGTTAGCCATTCATATACTATTAATTACTAATAGAGAGTGCAACTCTATTAGTACAAGTCAGTTATTATCTGATATGAACAAATAGAAAAGCAAAGAGATAATTCCACACAACAAAGCATTGCTGATGCTTTGGGTAATGATGAAGCTGATGGGATTAGTAAATGGCAAAGAACAGAGGGGTAGTGGAAGCCACTGTAGTAGAACAATAAGAAATTGGGTGGGGCTTCTCAAGGATATGATGTATCCGAATAGGATGACTTGCCACTGAAAACCCTACTGAAACCCCAAAAAGTGACAGTGGACGTAGAAGGCTGATCTGTGTAAGAGAGAGCCTAATTATAGTATTGCCCTAAAGAAGGCTTAGGATCTTCAAACACAGGTCACATGGCTTTTAAAAGAATGCAGAAACATTCAGCTAAGATGTGGAGTTGGGGAAGACATTTCCAGTGATGACACTATTGTGACACTGCACCTATGGCATCTGATGAAACATATGCAGAAAAAGTGACTTCAGATAGGCCGTTGACATTCAAAGATATTCATGGAAGGGTGGAGCAAAATTGTTAACTTTGTAGCTTGGTCTGTACTCTTTCCCAGCAACTTGATGAAAGCAATAAGAGCTGTAGGAAGGCTTGAAATTGAGTATACAGGGAGGAACCATACATTGGTATTGTAGCTTCTATTAGTAATAGCTATCCTGCAGTAGTTTCATGCATTGATGATGAGAGAGTTGAGTTCCAGGATGGTACTCATACCTGCAATCTTGTCATGTGTGAAGAAAGTGATGTAAGAAGATATTAATCATGTCATGAAAACATGACAGAGGTTAAAGCACAGTCAAAGGAGGAAGACAAAATCCATGACAGTATTTCAAAGTGTCTGCAAGAGAAGACTAATGAATAAGGTATAGTAATGGCAGCCTTATTAAGTCTTTTATATATGCAGTCCACTGTTTAAGAGGGTTATCAGAGCATCATAGGGACTGTCAAGAGGGTGTTGAATTCTTCAAGTGCCAAACACATACATTGTGATGGCAGTACTGTCCAAATCTTGAAAACAATAGCTTTCATATTGTTGACAAGTAGCATTCATGACAGTTGTAAGTGGTAGGGGGTTTAATCATAACTGACAAGAGCCATTACTATGACAGTCATGAAACAATGAAGTCAATACTCAACAATGATAGTGCCAAGGCATTGTTAGAGTCCTCAGGTAGCATAATGTTGATGCTAGTGCTTATAACCCAGATCAGAGTCAAATATCAACAGGGCAGCCATGATCATAGATAGTAGATCACAGTCTCATATGAAGGTCATAAGTATGACAGACCATCTTCAAGGAGTCATAAAGCAATTGAAAATGCATTAAAGGAGCTTATCCTATGCCCTCCTAGGGCATTTAATCGTTCCCAAGACCTTTTCCATATGTCCTATGAACGTGGAGATAAAGTCAAAACATTTTAAACTTTAAAGGAAGTAATGGGCAGTCATGAGCAGTTGGCAAGTATCTAGGAGCAGGTTGAATGAGCTGTGCAACAAGTTGAGAGAATATAGGGCAGTTTTGACTCAGTTTTAAACCTTTTGAGGGCATTTAGGAGCTGTTCAAGGAACTTGGTTGATAGACAAGGTCAAAATAACAACTTTTCTTCAGTCAAACACCTTTTTGGAGCTTTTTAAGGGGCTGCAAAGTAGGGTTACCTATTTTGGATGTTCAAAGAAGTTTGACCCAGCAAACTGATGCAAACACAGGTTCCTATTATTTAGCAACTGTTGAGCAGCTTATAAGCAAGCCTAAGGGCAGATTTTTCTCTAGTTCTTTCTCTCTTAGCTTTGCATTGTAACTTGTTTTCAGAGTTCTTTCAAGCTGGAGCAGATTTGTAACTCCATTTTCAAGCTTGCACAGCTGTATGTAACACTTCTTTGGATCAATAAAAGACAATTATTTTGCCTTCTCTAATCTGTATTTTGTGTGCAAATATAAATGATTGATGTATTTTTTGTGATTTCATATAAATCCTCAATGTATGTCTCATTTCCTTCAGCACCTTTTTGCAGAGATATGCATGTCTTATGCAGGTCATAGGTTATGACAATAGTTTGAACAACTTCTAATTGTGAAAATATCTGTTTTTTCCTTTTAGGATTGAGAAAACTTCATCTTTCCTATGAAATACTAATGTATAAGTATGTAGAAACTTGAGTTGTGCATGAAACAACTTGTTCATTTAATCATGTTGTGAGTTGAAACAACATTGTAGATTTGAGATCATTTTGGTGCATCACCTTTTTAAGTCATAGGTTTCATTTCATGTTTCCTTCTCACCCTTTTTTCAGCATGCAGCAGTAGGATAGGGTAATTAGGTGAAGTTTCCAAGGGAACCAACCCTCTCTGGAGGTTGATCTCTAGCATCTGAGCCCACACTTAGGGAGATCATCTCATGTTTCACAAGGTGGCTGAGTGATTCTATCAGCTCAGCAAGGGTGCACACTTTAGTGACAACAGTGCTTTCTGCCATTTTGTTATATTATTCTTTTGCCTAGGGTTCCATGGAGGGAGGAATGTGGATGAATATACATTCAGTGTTTTAGTTCTATATTTTGAGTGGAGAGAAAATTTGAAAGCACTTCGATTTTTCTCGAATTTATTGTAACAACCTCTTTCTTTTTCAACAAAAAAAGAGAATATATGGGCTATCTTTAAAGCTGCATGCGATAAGCTTGAATGATATTCTTAACATTTGTAAACCTGAATCCTAGTTAAATGTACACCACGACTATCACTTTACAACCTCACATGCCCACTGGAGATATGGGCCACCTTCTTGTGTCAAAGGGGGGAGTTAAACCTGGGTTAAAAATTTAATAACTTTATATAAAAATTGAGCAATGATTTTATTAGATACTTTGCTTAGTGGCATCCCTATTGGCAAGTGACAACTGCTTGGGACAGAATCAACAAGCAGTTTAGTCGCATCAAGTTTCTTAGGATTGTAGTAAATCTCTGAGTTATTCTGTCGGGATCAAAATTTTTCTTCTAAATATCAATTCCATTGTCATACATTTTGGTTTTGTCCTTGTAAGTTTCTTAGGACTGTGATAAATCTTTGAATTGTATTATTCGTTTTTTCTTTCAAAAATTAAATCCCTTTTCTATGCATATTGATTTATTTGATAAGCCTTAGGTTTATATGTCAATGTTTGGCTGCAGTTATGGAAGCACATGCACAGGAGGATAATGTGGAACAAATATGGGAGTCTAGAAGTACCAGCCAGGTTCTCCCACTTGGCCGTGTTATGAATACTGTGCTAAGTGCAAAACCAAAAGAACTAGAAGCGGTTCTTTTTCAGCAGACTCACACCTTGCACAAAAATTCTAAAGGTAGATAAGCATGGATTTTCATTTGATTTCATTATGTTTACATTTTAAGCTTCTTAAAACATATCGAAGCATGTGATGTGGATGCATTTCCAAGCAATTACATTTCTTCTATGATTTCTTCTCTAGGTGCGCTTGACCAATCCCTCACTTTCCTTTGCAAGCATGTTGAGGAGATTGTTCAAAGGAATGGACTTCTAGATCAAGTGCTTGTGCCACTGCTTGAACACGTATGCCTTTCTTTGTCCTATGAAATGATGGCGTTAAATTTGACATTACCTTAATTCAAGTTAAATTTAACTCCTTATCTTAGTTGCCTTGGAAATATCCTATGCAATTGAGATCAAGTTGTGGCGTGGTTTAATCATTGCTATTAGTAGTAAAATAAATTAAGATGTTTTCTTGTTAGCTGTTGAGAATGTAAATATTAAGCTGAGAAGCTGTGAATTTTTAAATCTCCTTGCTTGTGTTAGCAAAGCACAGAATGGAACAGTGTGTAAGGTAGAACCTTCCTTCAAATTCGAAGGGAAGCTCCCCTTTGAAGAGTGAAAGAAATGGCATATTCCCTTACATAGAAAATTAAAAATAAGATCTAGGTCTAGCAAGATTTTTTTGAATATGCAGTATACACAAACTTAAACGAAAGCCTATCTTTGTGTTCTCAGGTTAGGGTTTAAGGCTATGTAATGTCCCCTTTTAAATTTTCCTTGTTTTTTTAAAATATAATAAATCCTAACTAACACTAATAGTAGCACAATTAATTTTAAGTATGAAATTAACTTAGAGATTGTAGCTTAACTGTTTATTATATAATTCAGATTTAATGCTTTGAATGTATCTCAGAAAATATAAAACTTATCCTCTTATCTCTGCAGTGATCTTTCTATATTTAAATGCCTTTGAAATGTCTTAGAGTCTGCCTGAATCAGGGGTTTCTGTCCACTAACTCAATGATTGAAATTAAGGGGTTTTCGCCTTTTAATTCCAAACCTTGAGAGGTTTCATCCTCAGGTTGCTGAACCACGGTTCAGGTTCCACAAGGAATAATAACATAAAAATGTCTTTCCAATTCCTGTCCCCTTCTCCTTGATTGATCTTCCTTATATACCTTCTTTCTTTAATAGACATAACTCTTCGTCCACATGCGTTTTGACTTTTCATTAAAATTTAACTTTATTAAATTTCAGTTTTTTATAATATTAGTTATTTTTATTATCCTTAAGGACATTGCAAGAGAAGGGAGGGGCAATTAGAGGCTATTCAGCACTTCTGCACAAGATGAGATTTTATGTTTTCTTGCATAATATGGAAAACTTAAATGACAGCAAAGGCTTGCACTTTTCAGGTAAAGATAGAAGCTAAAAAGCATGACTAGAGCACAGGGATTGAATTGAATTGAACAAAAGACACATACGATTTAGGAAAAGGAATAAATGGACTGCATAAAAAACCACAATTACAACTTTGAAGGAACCTGCAATATAGAGACTGCAAATTTAATCAAGCAATTAAATCTACCTAAGCACACGTACACAAAATATTAGAAAATACTTTGAACAACAAATTTGGTAGCAAGTAGGCATACCAAATTCTATTGAAATTTTAAGTGCCAATTTATTCAAGATAAACAAAAATCACACATAGTTTCTGCACTAAATATAGCGTTCCGGCACTCAAAGCAAGCCTACAATATCAAATACTTGAACTAAAATTAGAAATCTTCAAATAGATTCCTCTTAAAAATATACATAATCTAGGAATAGATCTGATGTTCTCTACAAATATAGTTGATTGAAAAATATGTGCAATCAAAAATATCAGTGATCCAAAAATAGAGAATTAAAAATTAGCCACTCTGGAACCCCATCCGATAGGCCTGCTGCAACAGTGGAAATTCTTTGTCTGATCAATGTTTCAATCTTGGTTCACCTCCTCTACATCCTAAATATTTCTGACAATGGGGGACAACTTGTCTATATTTTTATGTTGCTGAGCTCTCCCAAGCATGTCTTTCACCAATCTCTATAATTCAGCCTTTACCTCATCATACTCAATCTGTATACCATCCTCATTGGCAAAGATACATGAAAGAGATGTCACCAAGGAAGCAGCTCTTCGTCTCATCTCATCCAATCTATTCTTCTGATTCCCCAATATGGTGTCAGGCTCATCAAGAAGCCAAATCAGAAATATATATTGCTGCGACCAGGTGAGTGTTTAGTCCTCTCTCATATTTGCCACTACACCCGTCTCAGTTTCAAGGGTCCAAGAGTAAGAGCGGGGTCCAATTTTTCTATGAAGCCTTTGTAGGTGGAAATCCTATTCATCATAGTATGTGCTAGCCCTTTCTCATACAAGCTTCTCTTTGGTCAATGTCACCCTCAAAAATTTTTTAGTGAAAAACAAAATTTTCATGATCTGGCCAACCTACAGCAGAAAACAAGAATGATCAACCTGATATTGTCTAATTAGGGCCGACCTGTTCTTTAACAATCCAATTTCTGCGTGTTTACAGGACTTAAAGTTGTGTCTATTTTGTTTCATTCATCTGCAGCTGTCTTCTAAATTCAGATAGCAGCAGAAAAAGCAGACAAATGCCTGTAGAAGCCCTTTATATGCATAACCCAGACATGAATGGTGACAGCAAATGAATCCACGTTATCGCACTGTTGGTCAAGAGCAGAAAAAAGAGGAACAACGTGATCAGCAGGCAGCATTAGGTGGCGTTTTCCCAGGTGTACTTCACTAGTGGGTCAGCCATGCAGAATTTATGCCAGTAATATTGAAGTGGTGACATGGTTGTCAAATCCTGCCCAATGTTCTGCGCAAAGCATTTGTAAGATGGTGAAAACACTCAGAAATTTTGTCTTATGTCCTAAAAATGGCTAAGTGATCACCAGGTTCCCCCTTAGACAAAAGGGAAGGTTGTATCATGACTTGAATTGTCCGCCTCATAAGCGTTGGTGTGCATATGAAGTGGCTTAGTGACTCAAGAAATTCTGCTTGTGTAATAACTCTAGGGTCTAACCACTTTTAAAATCACCGAGTTAGGGTTTTTGTCTCAATATAATTCAGATTTGTAACAATAAAATTCATTGAGCTAATGGAGAATGAATAAGAGTTATAACCATATTCCACATAGCAATGGAACAATGAACAGTAAACAATTAAATGAATTTTTCTAAGCAAACTGGCCTGAATACTGAATACCTAAATCTCCTTGTACTAAAGAAAGTTACTACAGCAGTGAATAATATCATTCAGGTCAGATTAACCAAGCTGTTTAACAGGCCACTGAAATTATATCTACTTCCAAAATAAGACTCCTGTTACTCCAATAAACCTTGAGACAATACAATCAACAACTGACCTAGGTTTTCACCTTGCCTCAAAATTCAGAATGTCAATAAAAATGGATGCATCAGTCCCTCTTGCGCACAGGTTTGGTTTGCACCAAGTTTATGTGATAAGGGAGGTTTGGGTCTGCAGGTCAAGGTGCCGTGTCTTAGTTCCCTTCGCTGCCCTAGTGACTGAGTGATTTTTGCCTTAGATCTGCAATTATTTCCTTGCTGCTGTATTTCCAAATGATGGTTTAAACCCTTGTGATGATTGCTGCCTGATTAGGGTCTGATTTGATTTGAGATCTGAAGCCAGATCAGCCTGTGATGATTGCTGGATGTTTCTTTGGGTGAGTGAACTGCAGATCTGATGTCTTACTTGCTGCTCTATCTCCTGGTTCGATGTTTGCTCGTTGGCCAGGCAGACCTATATCGCTGTCCTTCACAATCTTTAGAAAAAGATGGACAAACTCCCTTCAAACTGCAATCATGGAGATCAGCCTAGAAACAACAGTTACTAGGTTCAATGCAGAATTGGCTATGCTGAATGAAATTGCAATATCTAAAAGGAATTTTGGCATGACAAGGTTAGGATTTTGTCCAACCTCGATGTGCAGCTAGAGTTTTCGTCCCAGCTAGCACCACTTCAGGAAACAGTCCCAAAATCATACCAAAACTCCTGATATTCGCTAGAAAGACTCAAATTTACACCTATTTGTGCAAGGTGCTAGGGCCCAAATGTGGCGCCAAAAATCAAAATTTAAATTTTACTTATTATTTTTTTTATTACATTATTTATTATTATTATTTTACTTATACTTTGCTTTTAAATATTTATTAGTACATTTATTATGGTGTTAAGAAACACCTCTTATTTCATTGTTGGGCTGACCTCCCAGAAAGGGACATGATACTCTTCCCTTCCCCATATTGCTTGCCCTCAAGTAATGATAAGTTAAGGAGATATGTTTGCATCATGTCAAGGTAACATATCATGGTGTTATGCTTATTGATCCTGGGTCTAGCACTTGTCCAATGGAGAGCCTTTTGTTCGAAAACACTCTGCAAAACTAACTGGAATATCCTTTGTTTTGAAGCATTCTGTAATTGAGAATACTCTCACCAACATGCCATCATCATGGATCTCACATTACAATAACTTGGGCCAGTGCCTTAACAATTCATCATGTCCTTGTTGCACCTCTTGAAAGGAGTTAGGACACACACATTTCAATTGAAATTTTACCCAATTAGGTCCCATGGTAGCCACAATGCTGATTCCCTTCAGCTGAAACCTTCTACCAACATCGGCTAATGATAAAACCTCTATAAAACATGCAAACTTGCAGCTGTTCATGTCTGATAAGAGCAGTTCATGATCTAAGATTAGCAAGGCCAGTGATACGGCAATGATATAGCAGTTGCAATACTGAAACTTACTTGCAAAAAAAAAAAATGTGAGCAACGTAGACAATAAGAGGCTGAAAGCATCCCTATAAAGACTAAAAATTCTTTGTTAGCAGTCCCAAACTGAAAAACACTCCTTCCTATAGCTGAAAACACTTGCATATCCACTTCTATGAATGTAACTGTAATGTCCCCTACTAATTAATCTTCCGAGAATCAAAGGATTAGCCTATCACGTTGCCCCTCGTAGGCTAATGGTTCTGGATAGAGGGTCACTTGAATGGGCACTTAGTCGTGAATTTGCAGTGTTGATATCTGGAGTATGGTGACGGGGTGAATTTGTGCATTTGGCGTGATAATTGTGCTTAAAATTATGGTCTTCACCTTTAATTTCACCATCCTTGGTCTAGGGACCACGTGTCTTTAAAATGGAGGGGTCACTTATAGTTTTCAGTTACTATTCATTAGTAAAGTGGAAAAAGAACATAACTTACGTGAATAGTGCCATTCTAATGAATAGTGTTTTCAATGAAAAAATTATAAAAGGCAAAGAGAAAGTTCGACCCTCTCATGTTGTTGAGATATTTTGCTTGCTTGAGCTTGTGAGTTGGAGATTGAGGAAGAGGGAGACTAGGGTTTCCTGATTTCTGCAGTGGGTAAGCCTGAAGGGGCTTTGTTCTTCGTTTTCAAGCTTCTTGATGGTGTGAAACACCACCTTAAAGTTGCCGGTCAGAGTTTGAAGGCATCATTTGGAGCCATATTTTGCTGTTTGCAAGTGATTAGAGCCATCTTTTGGAAGGGGTTTTTATTGGTAGGGACTCCAGTTGCAACTACGAAGGAGTTGTTTGCATTTTAGAAGGTTTGGGGAGCTGATTTATGCATCTACAGTCAGCCGCCTTGCTTTGAGGGTTTGTAACAGCAAGAGGAAAAGAAACGCCTCCTTATAGAGGCAGCAATCACTCCAAAAGGGGGCGCCCTTGCCCTAGGAAGCTCTCCAATTCGTTTTTTGGTGGGAGAAGTTCGGCTCTTTAAGAGCTACGTGCACTTCATTGGGGTTTGGTACTGTAGCAAATCACTATTCATTGTGTTGTGAGGCTGTAAGTGAAATATTGCATATGATGTAACTAGTTTGAAATCCTATGTAAGTCATCTATTTTCATGTAATCCATAATGTAATGAAGAACTCGTAGTTGGCTTCGAATATCAAGTATTTTATCAGCTGTGTCTTAGTAGATTAGTTCATTTAAAGTCTTCACTTCATGTACATGTTCTTAGCTCTTATTTCACATTATTATCAAGTAAACTCAAAAACACAAAAAAAACAAAATACCAAAACAAACGAAAAATCAGACCTACAAAAATCACAGTGAAAGCCAATCAGCAGAGTGGTGGAACACTACAATAACTGAAATAATATGGTGGCTGATAATGGCGATAACAGCAGCATTAATGATGACAATTTGGTTCATAGCTGCCTTGGGCATGTTCTGTCCTTCCTTGAGTAGTAGGAGTTCATCAACAATTGCTCTCCCCCTTGCTTGGAGGTGAATCTTTGCACAACCTTCTAAGTTTGATGCTGCATCACCATGCTTTCACTGCACCACTTAGATTTTTATGTAAGCTTTTCCATGAGGTCTCCATGTGATGCTCATGACTGCCTTAATAAGATAGTTTCCTTGACACACAACTCTCTTCATCTTGAATCCCTTCTTAATAATGAACTTCCAAAATAAATGTAACCAAAGCATGTCAACAACTATACTCACCTCTTGTATATTGCTGTTATAATGATCACTTGGGTCTGCACAATTCCTTTCCATGTTTCCCCAAGCAGTTCCCTGGCTATAACATTGCATTCTCTTACTCAAAATCAGAATTGTAGTGGCTGAAAACCATCTTATATCAGCTACAGACATCTCACCAATGACAATAGGTGTGAATTGCATCCTCCTTATGTTTAAAAACTTTGCTATATCTGCCAATAGAATGTGTGTAAAGCTGGAAATGTGGGTAACAACAGTTCTAGAATGGGAAACAACCCTCATAATGATCCATGGGTCATAATTCTTGCCACTCAAATTCCAACCAGCCATGTTAAGTTGATGATTCTTACCTACAAGATTTTGTTTTGCCAATATCTCATTGGATGGCCATCTTTGGTGTGCCACAATGAACTTATTTAAAATAGAACAAACATTATCATAATGAAGTATCTGACCTTGGAGTACAAAGACTCTTAACCATGATGTGCTAAGATTTTCCACTTGAAAAATGGTTTGGATCAGATTGTATGCGGGCTGGAAGGTGGCCGTAACAGTGATATATCACCCTGAATTTCTCCCTTCACAGCACTAAAAATGCTGGGATGTTTGCACTTAGTGATTTTAGCATGTGATACCTTCTACACACAACATCAAACCAAGAGATTTTGTCCATACCTTGGCTGTAACACTACATTCTTTTGCTTAGAATCAGAAATGTAATGGCTGGAAACGACCTTGTATTAGCTGCAAACATCTCAACAACGATAATGGGCTGGAAACTCCCCCAACTTGTGATTGAAAACTATTCTTTGGCTGCAAGGAAAGTGGAGGAAATGCTTGAAATGTTGAGGACAGTAGATCTAAATTTTGGAACCATACTCAAAATGGCCCTTAGCTCATATCTATTGCCACCAATACTCATCCCAACTATGTCAAATTGGTGTTTCTCAACAAAAATGTTCCATTTAACAATTATCCTCTTTGGTGGCCACCTTAGAAGTGTAATATTGAGAATAACTAGAATAAACCAAATACCATTACGATCAAGCACGTTACCTTTGAAAAAATTTGTAATTGTCATCAAATGATCTTTAATCTATAGAGCCATGGCAACTCTAGGATCTCCTTCTTCAATGCCTCGAAGTTCTATCTCCTCTTTCTTGGATTCCAACTCCACAATTGTAATGTCCCTAATAGGAATTATATTTTTTTTACTCTAAATTATCAATTTCCAAGCAAATAACGGATTTAGAGGGTACCTTGGCTCAATTTAATCCTTGCCGACAAGTTAGAAATCAATTACAATAATAGCTTAACAAATAGGTGTAAGAGAGGGGGACCACCGCATGCAAGACCCCAAGTCACGGAGGGTCAAGACGCGAGGGGCTGCCCTAACTTACCGCAGCTAAGTTTGTTGTTTAGGGTATGAGGACGAGAATGATGAGGATTATGATGTCCTTCAATAACTTTGCAATCCTGAGTTTCAAGGTGGGGCTAGGCGAGTCAGTTTTTAGATCCAACTCGGCGCCTCAGGGAGCTCTCTGCTCGAGGACGTTAGCA